>CM056565.1:20931741-22131741 GCA_029721515.1 Synanceia verrucosa | reverse complement strand
AGATTAAAGTCTACATATAAAGGAGACCAGAAACACAGTGAAGGAAAAATAAAGGGATCAGCAAAGCGAGAAGGTTGTGAGCAGCACTCGAGTGGTCGAGTTAATGGGCAGAAAAAAAAAAACTGTGAGTCAAGAGGTCAAATAAACAGCATTTGTGCATCATATGTTTCTAAATGTCAATTACTGTAGGAGAAGAAATCTGACAATCCACTACACCAACGGAACAAATATCAAATAGTACATTAACGCTAAAGCTAGACGCTGCTCTTCCCTTCCTTTAGGGTTTTCATTACAGGAGGAACCAATTACGGCTCTGCAGCCTGACTCTATCACATAATGTAGGCTCTAATATTAGTGTGATGTCAATGCCCTGAGAAGAATAAATCGGACGCTATTATATATTGTATTGGTTCGGCAAGTTCAGGTAATCTCAGGATAAATTGTAATAACGAATAATTTAATTTCCATTTATTCCCTCCATGAAATTCCATTCTTCAGTCGTACTGAATGAACACGCTGTCACGTCCCTAGAAGAAAATTAAAGACTATGTAAGGCCTTGAGTTATGAGAGCACCTACTGTGTCCTTATCAAGGTGGTATTTATTCTAAAAAGCAGTGATCTTTTGTGAGAATAATTCATGAGCTTCCCAGTTCTAAAATGACTTAGAATGGCAAATGAGAAATTATTTCTACATGAGGGAACTTTGACACAATCATAATCATGGTTATAGCTCTCAGGTAAAATTAAATCAACAAGCTACTGTATATTCTTTACTATTTTCACTTTTGACATAAGCGACAACAATAACAGCGTCATGTGGTGTCAGTCAATTCTGATACTGTCATGTTTATTTCATGCTTCTCGGGAAATTATGTAACTTAATTTTGCATGACTCTGATAACAGTGAACAGTCTCTGAAAACACTGAATAGCTCAAATGAAAGAAGAGACTCTCTATTTCATCATGAAAAAAAAAACATTGTTTTTATCTTGTTCCATTCTTGTTTTATCAGAGGTAGAGGACACTTTCACCAAAATCACCACTTTTTGTCCAGAATCCGTCCATTTTGCTCTCTAATCTCGATCGTCTCCACTTCCTGCTTCGATCTCTGTGGTGTATACCGTCTCTTTATGTCCTGACTACATCTCCCAGAAACCCCAACATTACTCCGTGGGAGTCCGTGATCGGTGACTCGCTGCTGTTGATGTATTATTACGTGCAGATATCTGTTGCTAGCATTGTATGTGTGAACATATTGACTTATATCAACGCTCTGCAGACCCACTCATGTAGTCATGTTTGCCATCTGCTTTTGTTATCCTGATTTTCTTGAGTATCTGGCTTTTCTTTCACTAATGGATGTTTAGCTAGAAGCCATTAGTGCTTCCTGAGTGATGGCCACAGCAGTATGCAGCTCACATAAAGCACAAGAGTATGTGCTGTGCATTTCAAGCATGTTCTCAGTGTACAGTATGGACCTTTGACCCTGATGGGAATACAAACGGACCAACAGGCACACAGAGGTTTCAGCCAAAAACAGAATGGATAATGCTTTTCTCCCTTAAGTGCTTCAGTCATGACACCACTGAGCAGGAACCAAATAGTCATCTCTCTGCCTCTGTCTCATGTTGTTGACAGTGAACACGTTCGGGGGAACATCGGCCATGCCTGCTCAGATTTCAAGCTTCTGTTCTTAACGTTAACTTTTTACCACAAATGTGCAAAACTGCTCAGACAACTCCTAGTATGTGCTGCGATGGCAGGCTTTGTTCTACACAGGGTGAAACAAACCTGGACATTTTAGTATTCTCTTCATATGTCTAACTCTCCCAAGGGTGTGAGCATCGACGTTTCACTGGAAGAGGAGTTATAGACTTATTTGGAGGAATCCAAATAAACAGTGAATACAAACTTCTTCTTCCCAGCGGAGTGTGTTATTGTAATTGATATTCCAGAGTACTGGAAGGTTTAAAGAGGGAGAGGGAGAGGGTGAGCGACACCGGCCCCAAAAAATCATGTAATCTAATAATTCATGTTGGAAACTCATTAAGAGTCAGACAGATCAAAACGTGATCCTTAGGGTTTGAAGTTTCAAAAATAATACTGGAAGAAAGGATGAGAAAATAGATGTGATCAGAATCTCCACAAGACACAAATACTTATTCATGCTGGGATGACCGCATCTCTTCAGCAGTCTGGTGTGACTTTGAAGAATCTTTGCAGACAGTTTTTCCAAACCAAAAGGACAATTGAATCCAGGTCATACTGGCAGTACACTGTCACTGTGTTTCCAAAGAGTTTTCTGGCTCTGAGTCACAGCTAACCTGACTAATCAAAGGAGACATGAAAGCGTTGCTCCTTTTGTACCAGAGTCATTAGCAGCAGCAACCTCAGGGACTCAGAGCCACTGCAAACAGGACTCTGTCTAATCACAGGGATAACCGCTGCGTTTAACAGAATGTCTGATCATTGTGTGAAATTTTACACTTGTGTTACGATGCACAGCTCTGTGAGGCTCACTGTTATCTCCAGCTGAAAGTCTTTCTAATATCCCAGAGCATCAAGAAGAGAGATGCTCTTCAGTGGCAAATCCTACCTTCAACTCCTCCAGACTGCTGCAAGTATTTGGTTAGGAATCAAAAAAAATCCACAGCATATATCATCCAGAGAAAAGTCTCTTACATGAGATATTGAGCCTTAAGCAACACAGATGGTGTGAAGTTAATCAAGATAGACAGATTTTAGCCATTGTTAAAAATACAGAAATAAGGGCAGCAGAGCACACATACTGTATGACAGACTATCAAAAAAACCAGACATAACTATTCAAAAAATATATTAAAAAAAAAAGTATATTAAATTATAGTAAAAACTGGCAGAGCTAACCTCGTCCTTGATACCTTATCCCCCGAATGCTCCAGAGTTTCACACTTTAACACTTTGAGTGTGTAAGTCACACTACTTCCTTTGTTTCCGTTTTAAGCTTTTCAGACCTTGTCCACATGGAAACGGGGCCGGTTTTGTTTTGAAACAAGTTTTCCATGAACATGGTGTCCGTCCGCCGAAAACGCTGTAACGCTGTAATATATACAACCGGTCTGTTAGTGGTGCTGTAACGCCGCCACACAAATACAACAAAACAGAGAAGAAGAAATAGAAAATATATATATATGTGTGTGTGTATATATATATGAGTATAACAACGATGAAGAAGCATAAGTGCATGCACGAAGAAAGATTTAGGCTGTAGACGTGGAAGTACCAGGGTGGCATTTGGGATTTATCTGCTTTTGAAAAGTGGACGAAGCAACCATACGACATAAAACTGTCTCCGTGTGGACATGACCTGACATGACCACTGCTTTATTTCTGGTGATTTCATTTTTCTGTTAATTACACATTCCTCTAAAAAAATGTCCATCTACAACACCCTTTAAGTAGTCATTATGATGTGTTCCTGTTCCTGAGATCACTGAGATTTATCCATCATAAATCAGCACAGACAGTTATTTTAGTGTGACTTCTATCCAGTCAGTCAGAAGAGGTTTCTATAATTCGTTATTATTCCTCTGGCCTTGCCCCTGTCACTGGCCTTTCAGATGGAAATCATTTCCTGACACTGTGATGACACACAGTTCCTGTAATTATGTAAATCACCACGGTTGTGTGGATTGGGAGTTCAGGCTGGTCAGGAGGTCGAGGGGAGGGATCATGGGTGCAGCGGCGGTTCAAGGTACTGCCAAGGCCAACTTTTTGTGAAAATACTGTATGTGATGCAATAGTACAACACAAAACATTTCTCACATTATATGAAGGCAAACTGCAGATTTTCTACTGGCTTTGTGTCATTTTATGGTGTGTGAATCTGCAGTTTCCTTTTATGAAGTATATTCATGTCATTGTCCTACTTTTTAATAGTCTTACACATGAATGCTGTTGGAAAGTGTTTAAATCTCATTTTCGTTTTCTAATCCAATAATTTATAGATTCTGTATCAGATGCACAAAATAAAACAGGTTTAAATGAGTGGAATTAGAATTAGAAGAAGAGGTTTCAGTGGTAGAAAAACAGTTTTTGCAGTGTTTTTTTTTCTTAAAAAGCAGTCTGTTTATAATAGAAGGAGATTTTATTGAAAATGAAATTGATTTGAAGTGACAAAGCTATTGACAAAAATCTGAAAACCTCTTTTGGCTATTTTGCATGATCACAAAAACAGTATGAATCTGATGACAAGAGCACAAGAGCAATCAGAGAAACGTCCCTGCCTCCAACGAAGAGAATCTGTGTATGATGTTTGGTCTCCGTTCAGGCCCTGAATAGTCATTTACTCCACTAATTGGTCACTGTTGAATGCTTTCTTTGGTTTATTTGTCTTTTTGATTTGTTTTTTTTGTTATGTTTTTCTCATAAACACAAGATTTTCAGTAATACTGATCATCAGATGCCTGTGAGGACACCCTGAAAAAATCACATCACATTATCTGTCCACCTGCAGTAGAACTGCTGTGTTTTAGGACTTGCTCACCTCTGGTTCAACCTGTTATGATGCTGAAAGTTTCCCTGTCTAAATGTCATGAGAGGTATGAGATCTGTTAATATGTCATAGTGATTCAGGTTGAAATATAGAAGTATCTTTGTGACGCTGTTGTACAAAGACAGTACAGGCTTTTAATAAACAGTGCAGGGCAACATATAAGCAAAGGGTGAAAAAATACAACAAAATGAAAAAGAAAACATTATTCTTGCTTTCTTTGCATCATTACCACACAGCGCTGTAGCACTGACACAGATATAAACCATCCTCTTAGTGATTTTATCCCTCATTATAGGTTATGGACCAATGACCAATCCAGCCTTGTTCAAAATTACAGAAAATTACAGATTTCTCCTCCTTGTGGAGCTCTGCAGCGACCATTGTGTTCTCGTCTGAGTCCTGGAGAGATGAAATGACAGCCGGTGCTTTTCCTGATGCACTCATGTTGTTCTGCCCATTTATATCCCTGCATTATGCTTTCTTTCATGAGACCAAGAAAATTCTAATACATTCTTCACATGTTGTAAATGAGGAAATCAATGTAGAGCACTGAAAAGGTCACTGTGTCTAAAATTATGTTTCCCACATAAAGACATAAGGTCAGAGGTCAAGACCACTATTTTCACACCAGCTTTGAGATTTTTGATGTGAAATTGAGGAAAGGAGAAAGGAAAAGAAGGAAAGAGGAAGAAGAGAGAATGATTGAACCGAGGACCGGAGGGCATGAAGAGAAAAGAAAAGATGGGGAACAAAATAAAATGGAGAGGAGTGGAAAGATACAATTGCTACAACAGGATGTGGAAGGAGAACGAGCGACAGGAAGAAAAGAGGGATGATGGATAGAGGTAGTGAGATAGACTGAGAGGGAGGTGTCCAATTGAATGTCGCTATGGATTTCTCCGTGTTAACAGAATACCTTGTCATGTCTCGCCTGTCCGAGGGCTAAAACCTATCAGATCTATAATCCATCATCAGCTGCAGAAATGACGATCAATACTGCCACAGCTGACGCCTCTGGCCTAATTAAACCAGTCTGTGCTTTTGTAGGTCACACTGAATCCAGAAAATACTTTCTGTGCTGCGTGGTTGAATATTTGCACCAAATGCTGCCAAAGTGTTATCTTTCATACCTGCTGCGTGTGTATGTTTGATTGTTAATATCATCAATGCTGTAATTATAAATCCCTTTCTAGCTCTTTAGCCTCAAAATCTAGTTTAAAAATCACTCAGTGATCTAGTGCACCAGACCAACCTGAACAGTCATCACTTTACATGTTTCCAAACTGCTTTACAGCTTTTTGGACATGTGTTTTGTAATAAGTTACAATCAAAATGACTTGCAGATCTATTATTCTTTATGCAGGTGTGTCAGAGCTTTATAGCTTGTATAATGCGGACCAGCATTCCTTAAAATTACAGTAATTTTGAATGATTTGGTGGTGGTCTTCATAAAGCAAAGGGACTGGAGGTCAGGGAAGCGGATGGCCATGTATTATGTCAGAGACTGTTACATACCTGAAATTACTGCTTATTTTATGATCTTTCACTAACCTTTACCATCGTTTATTTATTGTAAAAAGAGAGATCTTTAATAACATTATTGAACATTATACAAGGTTTTAGAGGAGAAGGACTGTCCTGCATTTCCTTACAGTGTATAGACAAAAGACCACAGCACAGTATGAAGTAAAACATACTCCTGGGTTCACTTACATAATAAATCACTTACCTTCCATTTAAACAGTGCAATGAATGTCAGTCACATCCATTCACATTCTGTTTAATCAGTTAAAGTCATCAGTTTCAGACCTGTGGAGATTTCTTATTCCGAACACGACCCAGACTCTGCTGTGAGCAGAGGTGTGAGAGGCCGAGGTGTCGGTGTCCACAGCGATATAACTAGCTTGGCAAACTTCTAAAAGCAGCTAATTAGAGCTAAGATGAATGCCCAGCGGGGGAAGAGCCAAGGTTAGGCCCCATCTGGACCTGTTTCACACAGATAACAGCTGCAATAGGCCTTCAGTCTCAGCTAAAGATAGCTATGACCTACGCATGTGCCCCTATGATCAAGCCCTCCATCGCACACAACACTATTGCTTTATTTGGTGCTGCTTGTGTATCGCTTACATTTGCAAATGCAGTGCAGAGGGCTTTGTTAGAAGGTCACTGACTCCTGTCTAGGCTAACTGGCCAAGTCCCACATTAACAATGAGGTCATGACCCTAAAATAGGGGTTGAATGCTTATATGTTTAACATGGGAACCCTAAATTCCACATCCATAATTCCTAATCTAACACCTGATTGTAAAGTAGAGTAATCTACTTTAGAAATCTACTATATGCATAGTATTTTAGACACAAAGCTTTTACACGCTGTGCCATATTGTTCTAGCAATTACATTCCCTGTCAACAAAGAGCCTCCACTTGGAGCATCACAAAGATTTGAGAAGAAGAAGCTGCCTTTTATCTGGAAATTACAGCGTCACTCTATAAATACTCGTCAGGCCAGGAGGAGTAAAACAAGCCAGACTGGCCATTTGACTGGCAGCTGGAATAAAAGAGAACACAAAATCACTGAGACAGCGTCCAAGTGACCGTGACAAATACGCAGTCTGTAAAACAAGAACAGCGGAGGTTTTTATGGTGGGTGTTTGAACAGCGAGTGTGAAAACACATTTGTGTTTCTGCCAGCAGAGGCTTGAGTTCTCACACAGCCAGATGGCTGGTGCTAGTGCTGTCTTCATTCGTCTATCCGGGGCAGCTAAAATAGATAATTACACACCTTGGTGCCAGAAACTCACTGCTACACATCAGCTGAAGTGGGCGAGTGTGACCGCTACACATCGATAAAAAGCTAAATGACATATCCAGCTGAGTGTTTTCAAGCAAACATTTCATCTGTGTGTAGCCTCTTACCAGATATCCATGACTAAAAGTGGCTTTATGATAATAATTATGATAATACATACACAGTGTAGTCACAAATCAAAGGAGTGAAAAAACACAGCTTGCAGAAAGAAAAAGAAAATCATTCAGAACATCAACATGTTTAGAGCGTCTATTCCATGTTTGCAAGATTGGAACAAGCTCATCTTCTTCCCAACATTTACGGCAACTAACCCCTAATTTCCACTGGATGCGAAACGACGCCAACGTCCATCGTCAAAAATAGAAGCTCTGTCGATTTGTTTCGGCAGGCGTTGGCACATTCAGTGGAAATTAGGGGTAATAGTTCAAGAATAAAATCCACAATATCTCAATAACCAGACATACAAACATTGCATGTTGCATCTCTATATTCAGTCTTGGTCTTGGTCAGCAATACGCTCGATAAAAACATAAAGGGGAACTGATGCATTGCCTGAGGCAGAAGGAAAAAGGATTGAAGTGTCTGATGTCTGAAGAAAAACATGTCCATTAGAGGAAAACAATGTTCTCACTTGTTTTCTTTCTCCCTAAAATAAAACTATTTTTCATATTAAACATTGTTCACTTTAGCCCCAGTTAGCGATCTGTGTTCATGGGCTCTGAAAAAAACAAACCAGGCTGCAGGTCAGAAAGGTGTTTTTCTGTGGGAAACAGCAGAGCATCTTTATTCTGACTCCATGCATCCCATTCTCATTTAAAGAGTGGAACCCATCGAGCTAAAATGAGCTGCAGGTCAGGAGGTGTTTGACACACTTTCCCAGTGGGAAGCTGTACAGAGCTTAATAAATGACTTGTTAGCCAAAGGAGGGATGTCATGAAAAGGAGCAGATGGAGGAAAAAGGCCAGGAGTTCACCATTAATGTGCAGAGATCAGGAGGTCTGTGGCTCCCTGCTGTGGACAGGGAATAAACAAGGACCTACCGGGAAAAGAAGGAGAAACAGGTGGATGGATGGGTCAAACACAAGTCAAATAATTAATAAAAATATATATTTAAAGTAACATATTTATCAAGAATAAAGCAAAAGTTGCTTTTATGTCTTGTTCCAACTCACAGAAAATATATTTCCAGCCAGCTTTGAGTTGATGGCCCATCTTTTTTTATTAGTTTTATTTTCTTTTTCAACAACAGCACAGAAGGGTGAGCCACAAAGAGAAGACATCAGTCTTCAGCTCAACAGCAGAGCAGGTTAAAGTTTAGCTTCCTTCACTTCTCAGTGAGACAGCATCTGACATATCGCCAGTCGGCCCGTCGCTCTGTCTCCGTTTTAGATGTGAAGCCAGCAGAAGAGGATGAAAAGCTTCCAGATAGTCCTCATCTGCTCATCTGTCTTGCCAGGTGTTTGCTTGTAATACCTATTTATTTTGTGCCCCAGAAGAAATAACTCATTTAATGTTTAAGGCCATAGGGTTCAAATGCTTCTTTAGTCTCAGTAGGTGAGTTTAGATGCATTTTTACCCATTAGAGATAGTCATAACACTGCATGCATGCTATTAATGAAAGTCTGAGTCAATGAATGTAAGGATGATATATTATGTCTGACTGCAGAGTGCATTTTGATTAAAGCTCTTCCAGACACTCAAACTGATAATTAGCACTTTGTCCAGCATCTAAACTGAGCTTTCAGCTCTAAGTCAGCTGCATTCAAACATACATTATTTTTTTTCTAATGTCACTGAAGCACCGTTTTTATTATATATAATTAATGTTCATAAATGTAACTTAAATAAGCATGATGGTAACATTACAACACTGCAATAAATCTAGCCCATATGAATATAACTATACCGTATCATCATCATATATTAGACTTATACATTTATATACGTTATGCAGAGGCATTCACAATGGCAACTCAAAATCAGGACATCTCTCTGCATTTCTGGCAGTTTGTCCAAGTAGAGTTATCGTAGAGCATGTTGCCGTTTTAACATGCTAATTTTGACAGCCCTAATTTATATTTATTTAAAAAAAAAAAAAACAACTTAAAAATTATCCTACAGTTCTAAATCTAAAGCTGTTTTAGTCTTTGATTAATCATTATTGATGTTCTCACAAATTATGCTTTATATCAGTGTAAATATAATATTTTTGGATCTTTGAGATGAAAAACCAACCTATTCCATTCTTCAATCACTTCTGGCATTTTACACACTAAATGATTAAACAAATGCTCAATAAATAGTGAAAACATCATTAGCTGCTGTTCTAAATTACACTATATAATACAACTGACTGGCTAGTATATGACTCCTCTGTTTTTTTGACATTTATGTTTCATTCGTATTTATTTATCTGTTTTTTTATTGGCTCTTGATAGATGGTTATCCAGTTGTTCCCATTATGGCTGACAGGAGTCCACAGCCTGTGATCATGTGATGTTATCTCCCCCGAGGTAAAATTTGTTTTGTGCAGGAATGAATTGCGGACCGTGCTGTAGACCTGCTCCCCTCTCAACAAACTTATCGGTGACATTTCTAATTCATGTACCTCGCTGCAGTCTCCCTGAGGACATCTCACTTGCTCTCTTTTATTGATATTTATGGCATGGTGCTGTCTGGGTGCGGCAACTGTGACAGCTCACTCTCCAAAGCAGCACTTGGATTGTTTGCTGCTGTGCGCAAAGCAATAATGTATTTGTCAGCCGCTGCCAAACGCCATACACTTCACCGTTCATCTTTTTGTGTTGCATTTTCTGTACAACAAAGCAGAAATATGTCCTACTTTCCCACAGCAGGTACGGGGATATATAGGGACCTGAATATTTTGTAAAACTGCAAGTAATTATTTCAAAAATAATTGGCTCAGTGTTTTCAGTCATGGGAGGGCAACATTAATTCATTGTGTGCCAGCTGTTTTATAAAACAGAGATTGTCATGTTCCAGTGTTTTTGCCCATTTTGAGTCATATTTCTAGACCCACAGAGTATTTTGTACTATGACTCTGAAAACACTGAATAGATCAAATGAAAGAAGAGACTCTCTATTTCATCATGAAAAAATGTTTGTTTTTACAGTCAAAATATGTCAATGGCACTCAAAGAGTTAATATGATCTGCAAGAAAAGTAAATGTCACATCAGAGGCAAGAAGCACATTAAAGTTTCAATATGGCAAGAGCTACAGTGAAAAGTGTGTCAGTGTGGTCTACTTCCTGCAAACAAGTACTCAATTCTGCAATTTATCTGTAGATTTCACCTTTTTTACACCGTATCACATTTCAGTTGTTATTTTCCATCGGCAGGGCTAATGACATACCAGGTTAATTCGTGGGGTCGCTAAGCACCACCTTTTCAATGCATGGGCTCCAAGCTGCACAGACGTTAGAGGGTCCACAAGGATTTTCATGCATGCTTAACTTTGAGATACTCCTGATGGGATAGAGGGCCGATACAGGAAGCTGCTGGCAGCTGTATGTCAGAGATCTCGTCCTCCATCTTTTGTTGACACTATTTCTAGATTGTATGCTTTGTTGTTTGGGTTTATAATGATGTGACTCATAAAGTAAACTGCTGTAATGAGTGATTGTTGATGAGCTGAGGCTGATGTTTGTGCTGGTTGACTGCGACAGTAGTTGAGTCATGATGGGTCTTGGGGGAGTAGTGGAGATCCTTGACAAAGTTGCCCCAGGGTCCACGGTCCTTTATTGCAGCCTTGGCTCTGGGAACACAACAAAAAAGAAAAGCAGTCAATTATACAGTTTTTAATTGAGCCCTAGGCTAGCCAACGTTATTTTCCAAGAGAAAATGAAGGCAAACAGTAGATTTATTACTGAAACTATAACTTCTATGGGATGTAATATCTCAAATTGGATTTCTAGTTCAGCTTATCATATTTGCTCTGTTTTTGTGCTCACAATTTTGCTATGAAATTATGTGTTATTGAAGATGTTTGGGGTATATTCCCTACAAATACTGAGGCCAATCATGTTTTGATTTTGGATTAAGATCCATGAAAAAAATAAAATAAAATTTTATATACTTTACATAGTGAAATCATTTTTATTTCTCCTCATATACCTAACATTCAAGCAGTTGGAAGTACAAGCCCTTTAGATCTATGGAACATTTTTATTATCAGCAATGCATTATTTATCTAAGTCTGAGATGAAGTGCCTTAAACCTTCATTCTCTCTAATAACCAACAGGGAGTGACTCCTCTGGTTACAGGAATAAGTCTTGTTTCTATAGAAGTATGAGAAAAATGGAATTGAAACATAAGTTTATGGTCACAAAGGTTAGTTTGTTGTCATCTTCAAAACAACATACTGTAAGTGTCAAGTTGTTTAGATGAGCAGCACCACTGGAGGCCAAACCATCATTTCGAACGTACACTAAAATAAATCTATGAAATCTTGGATAGTTTAAGTAGAGGGCTATTTATAGAGTGCTGTATTCTCTGTGTGGCATGCTGCATTAGTTTCTAACAATAGTTGAAAGGAGTAGATTCACTGGAGCAGAAAGATCGGGACTTCCTCTGTGAAATGGAGTCAGAGCCGTGACGCTGATGTGACGACAGTAACCCAGGCGTTCAGATGGAGATCATAGGGTTGAGCAGCAGAAATGCTTGCCCCATCTCTTTCTGTCTCTTTAGGGTACAGACCTAATCACTGAATACATTAACTGTGATTGGCTGGATTTTGTGAAGATGCATCTAACCTCTATTACATCCCATCCCTGTAATGACTGAACCAATTTAATTGGAGGGATGAAAGCAAGATCTCTGCCACAGTACACTAAGCTATTATGTCCGATTTGTCACCCAGTGGCAGCATGAACGCAGCACACTGGGGTTGCTTTAAGGCGTCTTTTTTCTGCCAGCTTCCTCGATGTAGTCGCTGAATGGAATAAACATAATCTGTGAAACTGGGAGCTGCAGTCCGGTTTTATCTATTTGCAAATCGAAACACTATGCCATCTAAATGTCAAAAGAGCTGAGGCTCAGTCTTGGTCTGATATTACCAAAAAACACTAAAGCAGTTTGTCTGTTTTCATTTCATTTCCATCAAACTGTGTTAAAACGTGACCAGCCAACAACTCTGAAAGCTCTTTCCAACCGAATAATTTTTTTCCATTTTTAGCTCCAGGTAGTCTGAGTTTGAGTCTGTGGTTTTTTTGTTGGGTATTTAACAGTCAGAATATTGTGTGGAAATGCTTTTTCCACTGGTCTGCTATTTCCTTGTTGCCTGGTAATACCGTCTCTGTACTGAAAGGATTTGCAAGTAATCCTGCCACCACACCACAGTGTTTGTAGATAGTTGGGTGCAGGTTTTTTCCTTTGGTGTTGATAATGTAGCTTTAATGAATGACACTCCTAATTTCATCAATTGCATTGCATAAAATGACAATAAAGGCTTTTGATTATGATAATAATCATATATGTTAGGGAAAAATAACAAAGCAGGAGTAAAAACAAAGGTCAGACTTCCGCCAGCTACAGAACGTAGTACAAGCTCCGTCATAGTACTTTCTATTCTGTTCACTGTGTTAATATTGACTGTCAATAACAAACGTCAGCGCTGAATGAAAAGAAATTCTCATTTTGTAGTCTGTTATTGTTTCTGAGGAGATGAAACAGATCCACTGCAGCTTGCAGACGTTTTGGCAGGATTCAGTGATGTATTAATGGAGATTTCTCATAGATTCAGAAACATTAAAGTTGGCCACAAAAAACACATAAAAGACATTTTTCACCTTTCAATGTGTGGGCATCTTTTCAATCACTCCTACATGTATTGGGTCTTTATGACACCTGTACGCAGATTTAGACATTATTATTAGGAAGACAATATAAAATCAGATTGCTTGTAAACTTTTTCGGAACATGTTCTGAACAATAACAAACACCTTTCTCAATTAGAAGGAGCAAATAACCCATAAGGAAAGTGGTCAGTATATTGATTCACGCATATATCTGAGACTGAACTATTTACCAGCCACACAGCAATTCCAATTACTGACCTGATTCACTTTTCAGGTAATTCCTTTCTCATTCGTACTCAGGGTTTATTGGGAAGTGTGAATTAGTAGCTAGCTGGCAGCTGAAGGACTGGCTGAGATTTGCTACAGCAGAGGCAGAAAGAGCATTTCATAGCCTAGATAGCCTCCCCCAAACGTTTTGTCTCCCCAAACGAAAACACTAAAGTAGCAGAAGACATTTATTCTGAAAAGCTGCTAGAACACGATTAACTCATTGAGTGCCAGCCGTTTTATTAAAACTAAGTGCCTTGTGTCAGCGCTTTTGCCCATTTTAAGTCATTTCTAGACCCACAGAATATTTTGTACTATGACTCTGAAAACACTGAATAGCTCAAATGAAAGAAGAGACTCTATTTCATCATGAACAAAAAACATTTGTTTTTACCTTGTTCCATTCTTGTTTTATCAGAGGTAGAGGCCACTTTCACCAAAATCACCACTATTTGTGCAGAATCTGTCCGTTTTGCTCTTTAATCTCGATACCGTCTCTTTGTGCTCCGACTACATCTCCCAGAAGCCCCAAAATTACTCACAGGCACTCAAGTGTTGGATTTTAAATGATGTACAAACACGTCAATGGCACTCGAAGAATTAATAGAGGCGACAATGCCTGCAGTAAAGTAAGTGGTGGCAGGTATGCAGCCTCGAAAGCAACGGTTTCATAAAAAGGAAAGAAGATGAAGCAACAGTACATAGTTTAAGACTTAGACTTAGTAGTGGCTACAGTATATGTGTGCTGAATAGTAATAATAGTAAGAGCTCTTGAAAGCCACATAAAGTATTTACTTTATGTGTATTAACCAGATGCAGCATCCTGATCTGAACTATTCCAGCTATCATGCTACCCTCAAAATCTTAATACTTAGATTCAAATCATAGTGCAGAAAAATGTGCCCTCGTGCTGTGAAACAGTTCGTAAGAACTTGAGCTGACATTCGTTTTAGATTTCATACCACTGTATTACAGGTTAGGGAAGCAGCTTGACTAATAAGCTCTATGCTTGAAGAAGTAACTCATTTGTCTGCTTGCACCTGTCTGCCCTGAGCTGCTGACCCTGGTTTGATGCTCGGGGATTTGAACGTCTCTTAATCTCAACAGCGCTCACCTTGCAAACCTAACAGAGGCCTCTCATGCTCTGCACAGAGACAAACTCAGCTTTCAGGCTTCATATGTGATAATAACCATGCCATGTTGGCAGGTTCTAACATTCAGACCACTAGTGGACTGCTTGGCAGCTGCTAACAGGTATCCACACAAAGGACAGGCTGTTTTCACATCTCTCCACTCAGACTCTCTCTACTATAACATGTTGGCTCACAGGCTTCACACTTTGTGATAATTGGCTGGGCTTAACTTTGGTGTTTCTGTCACTCTACCCAGGATCAGGACATTCTATAGTTTGTAGGCTGTTAGTTCATTTTCTAACAACAGGGAGCTGCACAATGTGACTCTGCAAGCCCAGTAATGGATCAGACAATGAAAATAAAGCTGATCATAATAAGTGTAAATATCCTAAACACTAGAACTTTGTAGGCTTTTGTAAAGTCCAGATGCACAATGGCCTTGCAAGCTATAAGGCATTCCACAGGTAAATGTACCTGGGCCTTTATTGTTCTTCATGCATGACTGACATTAAACACCTAAGTGTGACTGATAGAGTTGTGTCAGCAGGATCGAACAGAGGATGCGGAAAGAGATGGAGTTAACAAGATTTCCCTAAATCCACTAAAATCTAAATCTGTTGTTTCTCAAAACTTTGAAACCTGTGTCAGCTGTGACATCAGTATACTATATGATACACAGTAGGCTACTCAGGTGGGATGATGATTATAGTTTTTAAAAATATCTGGCAGCTGGTTTTAGCTTCCAATTTTAGTTTGTGGGATCAACAAACAAGATTTTGCAGCATCATATAAGTCATGGTGTTGTTTCCTTTCTGGCTGCTCCCTTCCAGGGTCGCCACATCTGCTTGTAGACTTGCCGTTAGTGTTTTTTTTTTTACACCGGATGCCCTTCCTGATGCAATCCTCGCCCATTTTGGTAGCTGGGACTGGGAGGGAGTCGAACCCAGGTTCCCCAGGCCGGTGGCATGCGCAATCATCCACTGCGCTACCGACCGGGTCAGGATCATAGTCATATACCCTGTTATTCTCATAAACTAATCTAAACAGCTGGTACTGACACTACACATAATTAATGTTACTATGTTGATACTGTGAATGTGAGTATGTGACATATTCAGTCTTTTCTTTTTTACCTCCATACAGAGGACACCCTAGAGAACAGCATTATTTTGTCGAAATAAAGTAAAATTAAACACATTTTGAAGAAAACATGTACACTGAGGTAAAATTAAATGTTGGCAGTGCAGATCTAACATGATTTATTATACAATACAAGCCTATACTTATGTTGTATTTGTTTTCCAGCCATGCCATGCATAGCACAATTAATTTCAGCGCTTGTATTAATGAGCGTCCTCTATTAATCCGACAGTGTGTTACATAAATAGTCACAGCCTGGTAGCGTAGCTAATAGGGCCTGGTTACAATGTGTAAAACTAACGCTAAATTTATCATATGATAATGCTCATGCACAGTAATTGTTACGCACCCACAGATACGTACATGTTGCTGACTTAAGGTGATTTTGCACCAAGTTGATGAAGCATGTTCGATTATATTCACACTGGGCACTTTAATTAACACATTAAATATTACAACATGGTACAACATTAGTATCCCCATCCTTGAGGGTGTATGCATAAAGTCTGACTTGGCGTGTGTGTGTGTTTATGCATGCATAGATGATGTTTGTGTGTGTTTTGTATATAAACTGCTCTGATTTCTTTTTATTGTTCAAGCTAATGAGGCGTCTCCCCCAGATACAGCTAAGTGCCAAAAGTAATGCAGGAGGCTCGGCTGATTTTAGCTTTTTAATTTTGTTTTGGCACTTGTGAAATTTGGCGTTCTGTCTTGGGATGGAATAATGGAACACATTCTGCAGAGCACCAATACGGTCCAATATCCGAGGCGTTCAAATAGCGCTAATGACACGTTTTCCTGATTGAACTGTCAGGAGCTGATTGGCTTCGTTGATCCGGCATCAGCAACGAAGACTCACAAGCTGTCGACGGGAGAGGCAGCCAAATATTATGAGTCAACTAATCTAAAAATACACCAGGTCACTAATGAGACAAAAATAGACCCTAGTTCGGAGTGTGACTGAAAAAACGACTTTGTATTTTAACTTTAGCTTTGCCTCTTCAGGTTAAAGTGATGCAACTCATCAGATTTTTTTGGTCTACAGCTTTTCAACTTTCAAAATTCAAACCTGCATATTTGGAAAAGCCTTATGACATTTCTCAGCAACTCTCCCCCTATTCAACACTGCAGATGTAGCAGGTTTAACACTTACATATCACACATTATTTTAGCACATCCTCATGAACAGCAGCAGGCTAATGGACTGAGATTGTGACTCCTCTAAATCAGCCACATCAGACTAAATGAATGCTTTACATTAAGACTTTAAGACCTTTTATTTAAATATGTCATCAGAAACTGCACATCATCCCGCTTTTGACTGATAAATTATTCAGTCTGGAGTGTGCCTCTGGAATAATTACAGGCTTTTTCTGTGTTTAATTATAATAAATTAATAAATTGATTAACCAAGTGTGGATTTAAATGATGCATTAAGAAACAGTCCTTTCAAAAAATAATGTACACTGTTTTTTTAAAATTATCAATCATTCAATTTGAATTAATTTAACACACTGACAATTAATTTCCCTTGTTTAACGTTAACAGTATTATTACTGCTTTACTGTATAGACGCTTTCAGATGTGTGAGCAGAAACAGGAGGTCTGTTCAGCAAGCTGTCATGCACTGCTGTTATCTGTCTGTTCTGTTCACTTTTATTTGTTGTTTGTGTTACTGTCTTTACACTGACGTCCGTCCACGGTAACTTGTCCCTCAGCCTGGAGCTGCAGTGAGCTGCCTGAGTGTTTTATAGTTTATAGCTGTAGATTTGTCTTATTCTCAGTGTGGATTAATATAGTTTATACTTCTGTTAGTTAACTGGTCACATTAAGATGATCATTAACAGACAACAATCATGAATGCAAGTGGATACAATGTGCTCAGGATACAGTGCAGGTCCTGACGTTCACTTGTCCTTTCAACCGTCTTTGGTATGTTTATTTGAATTAAGGCTGTCGAAATTAATCAGGGTTAAGTAACTCTACTTGGACAAACTGCCAGAGACGTGCTAGCAGGTCATGAAGCACAACTCCATTCAAAAGATCAAGTAAACTAACAACACAGTCGTAACTGACAATCAACAACGTAGTCTCATGAAATATTTGCATGATATCATATGAAAAGTAAGGCACAAATTTTGGTGCATATCTTACGAATGACCGGCAACATGACCGATCAGCGCATGCGCGAGCCCCAAAGAGAACCTGGAAGCAACAGCCTTAAAAATGCCGGACATTCCTTTCACTGTCAGCTGGAAAGGTAACATTACAATACGCATTGAAATTAGCCCGACAACACTTCCAGTGATGGTTAGGTTTAGGGATAGGATCACAGGGTTAGGCTTATGGAAATAAAATGCATATTTCCCGCTAGAAATGTGATCAAAATGCACCCAAACTCATAAACTACTCCACTGAAAACGTAATGAATGTCCGCTGAGAATGTAAGGAAAATCCGACATGTTTTCACAGACGGAGCAGCCTGCATCGAACGTCACATGATGTCCGAATTACGTGGGTTATGTACGAATTTTAGTGCAATATTTTTCGTACTGATTTGTATGAATATTTCATGAGATCAGGTTGCAATCAAACATGATTTCAAAATTAATTTAACCATCTTTTGAATCTGTCCAAGCTTCCCCTGTAATTCAGCAAACAAATAATCCACCAAAGAGCATCATTAAAGTATTAATTTGTAACATGAAATGGATGAAAAGGAAACGAGAAAGAGACATTCTGTTCATAAACGCAGTGCTTTGGAGAGCTAATGTGGTTTATAAAACTATTCTATTATAACTTCCACTGGGTGACTTATGTGTTGATTAAATGGTGGGTGATCCATTTGTCTGACATCGATTGATTTAGTTTCAGCATGGTGGAAGTGATCAACTCCTGTTAAGAGCATTTTAAAGGCCAAAGCTAAGAAGGGCATTAAGAATGTAGCTGGGAAACACTCTTATCTTAGTGACCTTTACGTCACTATTATCTCTTAAGAGCGATCTTAACTGGGAAACGCGGCTATTGTCAGTTCTTTTGGCCACAATAAATACATAGTGAGAATCGACACAGCCCTTCACCCAGTTTTAAAATGATAATGAAAACACAATAATAAAGCTAAGTCCTGCAGGAGACATGAAAGGCAGATTAAAGTTTCCCTGTGGAGCTCTCTCATAAACAAACACTGTATCATTTACATTTCCTTTTTGACCAAAAAGGCATTGTGTGAATCATTAAGACTGAACATATGCTGAATGTATTTCCTTCCTCAGAAAAGATTTGATATTCTGCTTTATTAAATATTTGGAAATCTGCTTTGTTTACATGCATGCTCTTATTCTTTGCCTTTTTAGTGCAGCGCTTCTGTCATCGACTGTTGTGTGAATAGTGTGAAAACGACAGCTTATGCGTATACGGGTGTCATTATTTAATAACACAAGAGATACAAATAAAGCAACAGTTTAGAAAAGAAGACCAACAGCAACACATTTTCTATTAAGGCAAATGGAGTTTGTATTTTGACTTTTGGCTATATAATAAATAAGAACTTCATAGGGAAGTTTATACAATTTTTAGTGTAGCAGGAAAATAACAAGCAGTTTTATTTCAGTATGACTTTTGAAGGGACAACTTAAAAGATGCAGACTGATGAAGAGGGTCAGATAAACAGACTGAACATTGAAAAGCCATATAAACAGCTCACAGAGCGTCCTGCCTTATCATTGTTAGCCCTCTTCTGACATTACTCCTGTTCTGGACATTAAAAAGCTGTATCCATTATGAGACGGCACAGCAGGACGTCAAGTAATGTTTGGCTCGGTTCAATTCACAGAGAAAGAGATAAAGCATTAAACGTCCCTTTACTAATCTCGTCAATACGATAGTGGCTCCAGGACACAGCTGAAGCAGGATCAGCCTTTTGTGCACAAAGGCTTGTACCATTGTTTGCTCCACAATGCCTGGCAGTGCGCATTATTCAGCCGTGTTGCTGAGAAAATCATCCAGCTAGTGGCAACAATGGCGATACACACGGCTGATCTGATTGCAGTGCAGGAGCGCTCGCTTTCATCTGTAATGCTGGAAAACAGATCATGTAGCTGCAGCTCTTATCTTGTGGCTGGATGCTGACAGCCAACACATGCTCTGTACATTTCCTCCTTTTTTCCCTCTATATAGCTCTTAATCCTTTACACCTCTATCCCATCGCTTTTGTTCTTTTGCCCCTTTCCTCTCTTCTGCCTCTTTCTTGTTTCCTTTAAGTCTCTGCCTACAATGTGTATTTTCTTATCCAATATTTCTATTATTTATTTACTTCTTTCCTTCCATCTACCTACTTCCCATCTATCTTTTCCATCCTCTAACCTCCCTTCCTCTGCCCGTAGCCCCATTTCCTCCCTTTTCTCACCTTTAATTCTATTTTAATACATTTCAACATTCTTCATCACCTCTCCCTTACACTTCCATCAACACCCCTTTTTTTTTTTTTTTTTTTCTTATCAGACGCTTCATTGCCAGCTCAGGCCAGCTCTCTGAGCCACATGAAGCCTCCGTTGCCTGATCTGGAGAAGATAGCTGATCCCACTGATGCTATTTTAAGCCTGTCATGCATACTCTCCCTCCTCTTCCCTTCCTCAGAGAGCTGGCAGCCACAAAGAGAGACATGAAACATGCATTCTTCCATCTCAACCAGACTTTCTCTCCCTGATTGTGACTTTGAAATCAGTATAATTAACTGTATTGTCAGGGGACGAACTGCTCCGACAGAAATAGCAGATTTTTCTCCATATGCCGATGCCAAACAGATGATTTAATTGTCTTGAAGTTTTGTCAGAGGACTTGGGGAGGATTTTTTATGGTTAATGTGGATTTTTCTGACAGTGATTCCTGCTCCATTTCCATTCCCTATGTCTGATTAATATATGGTCCAGTTCCAGTGGACACCATGAGAACTGAACCCTGCGTAACTCTGGAGACATCATGCATTCAGAAAGAAAATGTTATAGCATGCATTTTAAAGTCAAACGCATCAGTCTGGTGCACTTTGAAGGCAGAACTAAGAGACTAGATGCATGAAGAATCATGTATTCCTGTAAACAGCGTTCTGCCCCAGTAAACAATTTCATTGTAAACACAGTGGTTGTATAGATGTGACTGTTGTTCATTAAAAGCATGCTGCCCACACACAGCCCACAACTCACCTTTCCTTCCTGCACCTGCATAGCAAAAACATGTACTTTAGATTTTAGTAAGTTACCATCATTGCCAACGCTAATTTTTAAAGCTATAGTCTGTGGTGTTGGAGAGCTCGTCTAAGCTCCGCCCCTCCCCCCTCCCATCAGTGCTCCGTCCAAAGCCACGCCCCCTCTCCTGCTAACTGTATTTCTGCAAAGGAGTGTGCTGAATATCTGCGGCAATGGTGAAACGTGGTGCGAGACATGAAGGAATCTGATTGTCTCTTTCCATTCAGACCGAGTGTCAGTTGATTGGTCAGAGTTTTTACAGTCCTGCAGCTGCTACAGAGTTCTGATTCTTTTCCTTCCTTTTTCTGAATACATAATGTAAGTGCATGAAATGAGCTCAAACTTGACTCAATGAATATGTCAAATTTTAGACTTAAAGATGGCATTAGACTGATGTTTGAAGATTTGCAGGGAGTTGATAATGTCTTGACCCTGGATTAGTGATGAGATGAAAACTGGGAATAAATACAAATATGAAGTCGCTCTACAGAATGCCTTGTTTATTGGTTGTCGTCATACATTTTTTCAAAATTACTATATGATTTGTATCTAAAGAATCTCAGATGATTTGTACTGACAGAGTAACTCCTGGAATACAGGGCAAGTCTCACCACAGAACAAATAACATTCAGTTTAATTTCGTAAATCCGTGTATCATTTCAAGAGCAGAAAAAGGTTTCATCGGTAAATTTTCATGACTCCATAATCTAAAATTCCATAAGCAAAATACTGTTTAATATAGTGTTAATGACCAGCGTTGGATCCATGGTGAGAAACTGTCTGTTTTGCAGGAGCTCGGTCAAACTGCAGAGTTGACTTTTCATTTGATAATGTGATACACCTGTGGAGGAACAGCAGACACTATCAACACATTTGTGCTTATCTTTTTTTTCTTTTTTTTTTTGCAAGTTTTCTTTTTTTCTGTTAAATATCAGTTTTTGACATAAACTTTTTTTCCACAAGAAGTTGAATCTGTTATATGTTTTGTATACCAACATGCTCACAATGTTTCTGAACCGTTTTTTTTCTTTTTCTTTTACATGTGTCAGAACAACATACAGACAAACAGACGCCCTTTTGTTTCAAACAGTATGTGCCAGATCTGCCAGACCAGGATGCCGTGATTTTCTTTGTGGTTCAGGCTCATCAAAGGCAGGAGGAACGTGACGAACCTGCAGTCATGAAGAGTAGCAATCCAACATAACATAAACTGACAAACCTAACAAGAGTTCAGTCTCTCCTCTTTTTCACACATCACATTTGATAAAGTCATTCTTTATTAATAACATTTACAGCATCTGTTGTTCTTTTCAGGCTCTTTTTTTTTCCAAAGAACTGAATATCATCTCGTGCTCTGAGGGTGAAAAATGCTTTCTCAGCTTTCTCTCTCGTGACAGACACATTATTTGTGACTGAGTTGTGCATGTGCGACAATTATATCTGTTTTTCAAATACTTTCTTGTTTGTGTTTCTTTATACATTGTGCAAAAACAGCTGTATTCTACTCTAGAAGGCCACCGGGTGTCTTGGTATTCATATCCACTCTGTGTCTGTTCAACAGCGTTTTCTGATCATGTCTTAAGACAAAACTGCGTTTGAAAAATGCCCTCGGATAGATTTCTGTGACTGATCGACCTTGCTGTTGAATCACCTCAAAGTAAACAAACCCGACACATTTTCAAAATGGCAGGCAGAGTCGAGCAAACATGATTCGTAATATCACTCCGCTTAAGCCAGGCTGAATATGAGCAGCACAAGTCTACCTACTGCAAAAGTCAAAAATAACTTAAAGTTATGCAACAGTTCAGCTTTTACATGAATCAACTTTATTCAAGCTGGTTATTTCATTTGGATCGTTTGGCCAGATAATAATTATCCCAGCAACTGAAAACAAACAGCATGCTGCTCTGGAAAAGCTTAAAGGCAAATTATCATCTGGCCTAATGCTGAAATTCAGCTTTTTGCTCCTGTATTTACAGTATGAGCTGCAGCCTGGTTCAACACCTGGACAAAGATTTATAGAGCGCAGTCACTTTTGGTGTGTTGCTTTCAGATACTTGAGATTTAAACTTCAAGTTAAAGTTGTGATTCTCAGCTTTAAATAGTTGGGAAATATAGAAATGTGGCGCCAAATTAAGTTGTCTCATTCAATATTTTGGTTGGCAAATCCTTTGTAATCAATGCTGCAAGACCTGTTCTGCAGTCTCCTTCACTTCTTGTGCTTTTATGGGCTTTTGCCTTCAGTCTGGTTGGATTGAGGTCAAGTGACCATCAAATGTTCAGCCAAAACAACTCCTTTAATGCATTGCCTGCATGTCTAAAGTCGTTATCCTGCTGTATTGTCCTATAATCAGGGGGAGTGACTCACACTATGGATGTGAACACTGTAGCAGCTGACAGTCAGCACTTTCACCTCGTAGTGCTTGTTTCATTTCAAATCCAATGTTCTGGAGTCTGGAGCCAAAACAGCAATACAAAAAGCACATCAGTGTCCTAACACCTTGTGACCGCACTGTGCAGAAACAGGCGCTTCATGGTTACAGTTGGACAGTTGGAACAAACCTTTCACCTTGTTTTGTGGCCTGAACATACATCTCCATCCTCGACAGTAATTTTCTGACAGCGTTGTGTCTGAAAGCAAACAGCTTATCATTTTTTATATTATGTTATAGGTGTGTATTGTATTTTCCCCTCGTCCCTGGTGGCCCAACACTTGAAATGACAAAAGAAGAACGGCTGTATTACATTAGCGTCAGTCTACTGTATCACTAAAAACAGCACAGCAGCCACACCTCATGGATTTGCATGTTATATACAGGGTATAGTACATTATTCCTCTTAGCTGTGATTTATGGTGTTTATTTACATATCATGTGTAGCCTGGATTAACATATTTCCACTTCAACTCATAAGAAAAATGGCTTTAAAATGAAAATCTAATATCCCCACTGTAGAAAAATAAGTCATATTCATTGTATTGACATGAGAGAAATGGTTGGTTTGTATCTAGCACCTATAGCAACAACATAATGTGTACTATGTATACTATCAAAACCACACCAGACAATATGTACGATAACTAGAAATGTCTAGAAACCACCTCAAGAAATACATTTTATGGGCGACATAAGGGAATTTGATAATCTATTAATTTAAAGGCCTTTAGATATAAAAATAAGCATATTAGAATGTTTTTATTTTCCGTTTCAGTTAACATATAAGGGATATTAAATAAACTGATCTTTAAATATATTTATACTATGCATATTTTATTGGGTCATGTGCTTTTAATTTATCTTTTGTGCTGTAAAAAGCTATGATTGTTCATAAAGCCCATTTATCTGCACTTTGTGAGCTGCAATAACAACAAATAATGAGAAGCTTTCAGGAAACGCTTGAAAATGTCTGCTTTGATTGCCCCGCTGCTACTTTCATTTATATAATTGAATTTAGCAATATTCATAACTGTCTAACCTGAACCATGTCTTTCATCACAGCAGTCGATCATGTTATACATAAATAATATTTTTACCTGAAGCTGTGACATGTGTTTCTGTAAGTGGTTGTTTAAACTAAATCTATAAAACACATTTATAAAACACACTGGACATAATGAGGATTTAGAAGCTTCCTTCCACACTGTTTTGGGGTTTTTGCCATTTTTTTTTTCACTGTTATTCAATCCGCTGTACAATATGTTCAATTCTTTCATAAATGTGTCTCTCTTAAAACAGAGATTATGATGTATAATAACACGGCCTGTTTTAATAAGGAATTAATCTGACAAGGATTGTGTTAAATGATGAATAAATCATCTCCAAAAGTTTGCCCTCATAACTCTCAAAAGAAAAGTTTTACATTTACAGCATCACTGAATGTCTGTGCTTTTGCTTTTTGTGGCTGTCAACAATTCACCCCATGAACATTATGATCCAGCAAGAGTTTTAAATGAATAACAACCATGATAGCTTAGCACTCTTTTAAGATAGCTGTCTGCATCACATGACCCTGGGGAGAACAAAGAAGCACACATGAATAACGGCTAATTTTCTCTGGATTCATTCTCAGCTTGTCTTTGTGAGTAACCCATTAATAACTGTAAACAAGAACCACATCTGTCAGCTCTTTCACCAGCCCCGATCATCAATAACTATCGATCAGTGTGTCAACAGTCAAGGTAGAAAGCATCCATCTGTTACAGTAGGTGTCACATAGAGCATCTTTTAACGATTGATCGCTTTCAACGTAATAATGAATGTTTGTGAGTTGAATTGTCTGACAAGTAAATGTGCATGTAAATGGAAAAGTGTGTGTGTATATGTGTATTAAACCTCTGTATTTCCCCATGGTTTGACCATCAAATCGAATCCTTCACTCTTTCACTTATCCTTCACACAGTAACCTGGTAATTGCTCCGCTGCAAAAAATCAATGCACTGTAGGGGAGTTTGGTTCACTCGGGGTCCGTTTGCAATATAACTGATATTAGAAGAAGAAATGAATTGTGCTGCTGATGAAATTCTACCTCTTCCTGCCTCACAAGTCCCAAAATGTTGCCTAAAAGTTAAGTAATTGACCGAGCTGTTTACGGCCGCCCTGGCAGCAGAGAGCTCTAGGTGTATTCATAGTGAGAGCACTGTCGGGACAGCATGAATTATTAATGGGTCCTGATGCAGATTTATCTGTGACCTCTAGGCCACCTGGATACGAACACACACACACACACACACACACACACACACATCTGCACGCAAAATCAGTCTGTCTTTGTGGAGAAAAATATGGGTCCTGTGATGGTTTTCCAGGGAAATGACAGTGTGTGCAGTCCAGTAACCCTCAGGAACCCTCGTTGTAGCCATGAGCAAGCCTTCTTTTGGTTGGCCGATGCATTTCGCCCACCCGGCTTGGTCCTCATGGATCAGTTCTTCAGAGCTCTGAAACTTTCGAGGTACAGCACATACTTACAGTACACAAAGTGGGCTTACACTACACACACACACACGTCAACAAGAGAACAGTCTGCTTTTATGCTTCTTACTATCTTCTACGTGGACTCTCTGAAGTCCCCCCTCAGAAACTGGATTCAGGTGTGTTTAGTGTTACCTTCCTTTTGTTGCAAAAGTCATGATCAAAAAATATGTAAACTGATCCTTGGCCTGGTGCGTCCGCTCCTCCTGTCCTGTTTCTTGGCTCAGAGGCGGTACTTCCTCAGCAGGTCGGCCTGCCACATGTACTTCTTCTCGGGGAACCTCTCAGGAATCTTGATCTTGCGGAAGTCTTGAATGCACTTTTCCAGCTCCTCCTCCACGGTCAGCTTCTCCTTTGCCGGCCGTTTCTTGCAGGTGCTGGTGTCGCGGGAGCTCGCCGTTAGCGTGCGCAACAAGTCACTCTTCCGCCGCTGCTCGGACTGCTGGAGCATAGCGATGGGGCCTTTTTTCAGCGGTCTGTCCAGGGTTTGGACGTTGGCATGGGGGTGTGGCTGGCGGCTGACCGGACCACAGATGACCGTTCCCTGGGGAGAGCTGGCTTCTGACTGGCTCTCCGAGCTGGAGGTGGAGAGCTCATTGAAGGAGGTGCCGCTCTCGCCTTCGCCGTCGCCTTTGTGATTCTTGCAGCAGCAGTCGCATGGAGGAGAGGACCAACGTGATGGACCACCTGTAAAGAGACAGAACAAGAGAGGAAGCAAACATTAGAGTTCATGCAGAGCGAACCCTTCCCCACCTTTTCTTCTTTTCTGAGCTGATTGTCATGAAAAACGAGACGGCGATACAAAGAGAGCCACAAATTAGTCAGACAGCAGAAGAAAGACGAAGTAAGAAGCACCGAAGACAGACAAAAAGAAAGGTCAGCTAATGCCACACAGCTATCACCTAGAACAAAGTGATGTGACATCACAGATGTCTGGCTTGCTTCCAGTCTAATCATGGAGGTGTGCTGGCTGACGGTGTGACGAGCCCATATTGTCCAGAGAAGTACCTCATAGATCCGTGCTGTCACATCAAAGAAGTGGAAGACCTAAAACCATTTGCAAAGTGGATTTACATTCAATAAAGTATTTAGTGTGAAAAACGCTGAAGCCAATGGTTTGGATTCCAGGAAAGAGGAGCCACTGCAGTGCAAATAATAATAATAAATAACTCTTTGAGTGCCATTGACGTATTTTGACGTCAAAGTGTTTTTTTTTGCAGTAGGTCACCGATCGCGGTCTCCCGCAGCCTGTGAGTAACAAGGTAAAAACACGTTTTTCTTGATGAAATAGAGAGTCTCTTCTTTCATTTGAGTTATTCAGTGTTTTCAGAGTCATAGTACAAAATATTCTGTGGGTCTAGAAATATGACTCAAAATGGGCAAAAACGCTGCAACAAGACACTTTCTGTTTTATTAAATGGCTGGCATTCAATGAGTTAACAGTACAACGAGATGTTTTATTCACATTTTTACAGACAGATTTATTTACATCTACACTAATATCCCACTGTTATTCTGAACATTACAGTGTTCCAAACCTTGATGTGGGTCAGTGAAACAGCATTTGTGATTAAGGTGTTGAATATTTTGTGCATATAAGTTTAGTCAATGTAGCTAAGTGACAATCTAACAATGAAGAGGTTAAACTGTACTGAAACCCTACTGGATTGTGTAGCTTAATTTCTCTGGCTTAAGAGCCATAAAACCCTGGAACGCTTCACATCCATGTTAGCTCGAGCACTGAAAAACTCTTTGAGGCAAATAAGTGATAACTGATTTAGTCGTTGAATAGAAACATAATGAAAACCACCCAGTGAGCACTGATGTAGAGGTTAGTAGGTCAAGAAATGGGTTATACAGGCATCTGAATGATATTTTTTTGTGTTACAATAGCGCTTTTAGTACGTTGTATTATTCCATCACTGTCTGCAGCATTTTTGAAGTTCTGTGCATTGATTTGCAGGTCAGAGGAGAGCTTCTTGAGTACCACAAGCTTACAGTGAGCCGTCATTTTTATCCAAAAAGTCCATCATCGTTGATGAGTTTGATGTAACCGCCCAGAGTTGGTTGTCTTGACCAATAAGGAGACTAATTCAGTGGTACGGTCACAGCTGAATGTAGTCTATTGGCCAGCCTGAATCCATGTGGGTGTTCATGAAAGGCTGAAAGATTCACAGGAACCAGGGTGACAGCGCACCTCTCACTGCAGGAAGAGGCCATTCATTTTTCATGCTAACCTCCTGAATAATTGAAGGGGTATCTGTTGCTGATGGACTCCACTCTGTTTAGTGAGGAGAGAGATCAAACCCCTTGAGACTAACACACACACATGTTCAGATATTGAGCACCGCCCCTCACAAATAAACTCAGGCCTTCTGTTACATCCTTTACTCATCAAGTTCAATAGCACCGTCGTTTCTTTTCATGCGCCGCTGAGCGTTTCACTTCAAACGAGATCGTACAAGACTATAAATAGCGCCGCTTAAAATAAATGCCCCCCCACCTGCTTTTTCTTTAGTCCTCAGTAACGTTTGACTCATTTATAGCGTGGCAGCTCAACAGAAATCAATTCATCCAGCAGCTGCTTGTTCCTCTGAGTAGCGCTCATAAACAGCTAGCACACATCGTAACCACATTTATGTGAAGAGGAAGTATTTCTTGGGTGGCTTTGACACTTACACCAAGTGTTATTCTACACTGAAGGAGGACAAATAATCAGCACAAAACTAAATATATACATATATACATGCACACACTCAAACATCCACTGCTGCCTGCTGTATGTGAAGTAAACATTACCCAGTGACAGAAATGGAGCGCTACACCCTTTCTCAGCTCTGGCTCTCTTTAATTGCCTCTGGCATTCGCAGCCTTCACATGCACAAACACACCGAGACAGAATACACGCTATCATGATATAATATTGTGATTTAAAAAAATGTTTGTTATGTGTAACCCCATGATATGTGCAATTATGTCTGTTCCCAACCTTCGTTTAGAGACACATGAGTTAATTTATGTCACTCTGTGTGAACAGCTAGCCCTGATCGATGAGATGCACACTTGTAATTGGTGTTTTGAATAATGGCCTCGGACTCTGGTGAATTGTTAGCCCTGCCAGTAGCCAACCTGCCCCTCCAAATAAAATTAACACAATGAGAAGGCTAAAGCAGCTGTAACTAATGTCTTAAAGAGTCTACTTCATGTGTGTGCGGCCTTGAATCCCAACACTTGATATATGACATTGTCGGTAATTATATCCACCGCCATGTAGCTCTTCACACTGTAAGTCCTGACAGTGACATGCTGTATTGTGAGTGGGTCTTAGCCTCGCTGTCACTAAAGACGAGCAAAGAGGGATCTGATTCATCAGTGACCAGTTTGATTTCCTGTCAAACTTTAGCTCATGGTTCAAATAAATCCAGATGCAAACAGGGACTTTAAAACCAAGCACTGATGAATGAGATTTATAAAATAAGTCAGTGAGTGGTGTCTCCACTCTCGGCGACACGGTGATACTTTAATTAGGTTCCCGAAAGGATAAATGAGTGTGCAGTGTTGATGCTTCGCAGCACATTGAGTCATGTTAGTGATAAAACCAATTTCCCCTGCTAATTGAAGTGAAAAAAAAATGTGTAAATGTGAAGACCTGAGATTTCCTCTGTGGTATTTACACTGTATGGTTAGAATATCTTGCTAATTGGGGTGGAAATTTTAGCAGGAGCTTTAATATTTACACAGATGGAGGTGCTGTTATTAAAGGTCAAGGTCTCAGAGTCGAAAGGGTACACCTGCCACACAAACCTCATGCATTTTGTTATTTGTGATGCCTGCATTAATCACTCTGGGTAAACACTTTAATTGAAAGTTTGCTTCTTCTGATCTCTGCAGGGACCGTGATCATTTCCCTGCATCATATCTGGACAAATCACTCCCAGTGGCATTATATCTGTACATCTTGTAAAAATAGCATACATGATTATTAGAAAAGGACCGATTACCTGTCTAGTCATTGAGATATTTTAGCTCTCTATGTGGCAGCAATTTGACAGGAAGGCGATGCTGCTGAATGATCCACTCACTCAAAAAATAACCATTCGTTTATTGTTCATACCAGTCAGGAGATGTCCTGGGTAAAGCGCATCCCCACTTCCTGTCAATCACGCCCACGTTCATGTCAGCATTTTTTGGAAAGGTAGAATTAATCAGGTAGAGGGGCGGCTACTGGAGCAAGAATGTGTCTTCATTTTAACTGAATATTAAAGTTCTAATAGAATATAACTTGTGGCACCTTGTATAGATTTAATCTATTGTCTAATTACAATTTCATTTATATTTATTTTTTCAAAGATTAAATGGCCAAGCTGTTTCTTGGTGATACATCAATGTGTGATATGCATCATAAATTAAAACACCAACAACCCAGAAAAACAACACAATGTGTTGCATAATAATAAGTCTTATGATAACATCGAACAATCTGACATAATAGTAATGTATTTTAGCTTCATCCCCTGTATTGTTTAGTGCAACCAGAGGGAACAGAAGTGGGCTTGTAGCTGGAAGGCAGCCAGCTCAAACTGGACCCTCAGGCTAAAACTGACCAAGAAGGCACATCAGGAGTTCTTGCCTTGAGCCTTGAGCAAGGCACTTGAAGCCCAAACTGCTCCAGGGACCGACAGAAAGGACTATTCAGATGCTCCTTGGAGAGACAATGTTTAACAAAATTGTTTGATGAAGTGGAAAATGTAATTTTTGAGCCACAAATCTACAGTGTTGCACCTTGATTGTGTAAAAACGTGGACTCCATTTATAATGCGCTTGTGACTTTTAAAATTTGCAAATCAAGTAGCAAATCTAGTGAATGAAAAAAATACTTATAAATGAATTTTATATGTTTCTATAGTCTATATCAGGTCATGTGTGCATATCCACAGTATGTGTTGACCTGCTGCGGTATATGCTGCATCCTGTGCTCTCATGTGAGAGTAAGGTCATGCTTTCCTTTGGGGCTGAGGGCATGAAGTGCACATGGGAATGCACATGTGTACATGTGCAATGAGTGAGAGGCGGATGCAGGTCAGTGTGCGTGCTTTGGTGCAGCTGCGTTTCCTCCACATACATTATGGATGTTGTAGTGTAGCGTGTGTGTGTGTGTGTGTGTGTGTGTGTGTGTTTGCACACTGGTGGTCATCCCTCAGTGTGTAAGTGGCATTGGCCTTGGATCTATTATCTGTGTGCAGTGAAAGGGAGGCTGATGTCAGGAGGGGTTCCCATTCGTGTCATCAGAGGTGTCAGTCTGTCGGCCGTGCCTCTGGCCAGCATCACTCAGCACACACACACACACCCTCGCTTAGTGTGTGTGTGTGTGTGTGTGTGTGTGTGTGTGTGTGTGTGTGTGCGTGCGTGCGTGCGTGCGTGTGTGTGAGAGAGAGAGAGAGAGATGTGTTGATTCATGTGCTTTCATGTTGTTTCTCTTCCAGGGAAGTGGTCAGGAGGTCTGACTGAAGTCTAATGACCATCACATACTATCACACACACACACACACACACACACACACCATCTTGACACCTGCTCTGGGCTCTGATGTATTGATCTCAGCAGGCAACTTCACAACCTGTGTTAGCTCTGGTCAGTAAAAAGACCTGTCGGGCTCACACTGAATAGAATGAACACACACACACACACACACACACACACAGCACAAACAGTCATTTTCTATCCATCATCTGTCATTTCCTTGTATCATCTTAATACTGACACTATATGCCTCTAAATCATGTTCTTCTCTAGATGGTTACCACGTCGGTTCATATCACGCTTTTTCACTGCGACTCTCGGACAAGATTTTCTCTATAATTTTTTTCATCTTTTAATTGTGAATTTAGCTTCAATTGCTGACTACTGACTTAAGATATGGCATTAGAAAGCAGATTTTTGGCTTATGATAAAAATAACGAGAGTAATAAAATATGTTTCCTTATTGATTAGTTTCAAAAGAAGAGTATACTGAAAATAGTCAACATACCAATAAAATTACGGAAAGTATTTCCACCCAGTCATAATACGTTCATTTAGCAAGCGATGCAAATGCTAAGTAGCTAACCACTGCAACTAATGCTGCTATGATTATTGAGCACACTATGAACACATTTGGTGACGAAATTAATCGTTCAAAGTTATAGAGAGGACAAAAACAAGTCATGTGACATTTCTGCGCAGTGGTTTACTTTGAAGTCAAAGTTATTTTAAGTTAAGTAAAGGCCTTATCTTACCGTCTTCCACAACGAACATTGTCGACTCTCAACTGTAAAGTTTCTAAAACTCGCGGCTCGCACACTACTGCCACCTTCTGCTCTGGAGGTGTACACGCAATTTGCTATCTTACCCAAAATACATGAGGTTCTGTCATAACATAAATAAATTTATTGCACATCATGATGAAATAGCATTACTTAATGATGTTCACCCACAAAACATGACTATATATGGCAGAAGCTACATGTCACAGGTTAATGGAGCAGACACCGAGTTAGCAGGCTTAAACTGCTGTAGTGTTTGTCGATCATGTAAAAGTGAAAGTTCTCCTGTCTGACACTTGAATGAGTCGATAAACATTCATTTTAGGATTACAACTTCCCCTCTCTGCTCTGTTCTTCTGATCTATTTCTTTCCTCGTACCTCCTCTATTTGTTGTTTTTCACCTCTCCTTCCTCTCCTCGTCTATCTCTCCCTAACCATTCGTCTCCTAATGCCTGTATCGATGGCTTGGTGCATCACAGGAAGTGTATGGACGATTGCCCTCTGATTGATTTCTGCCATGCAGCCTCTCAGCACTGGGAGGCTGCTCACCGGAGATAAATGATGTTGGCACAACAAAAGCAAGTAAACCTCTTCTATCCATCACTCCCTCTTGGTCAGTTTCTTTTTTCCATGTCCCACTTCAATGGTGTCTCACTCCTCCTCTTCCTGACTTCCTGTCTCTTTCCTTCTTTCTCTTGCTCAGATTTCCTTTTTCTCTGTCCGTTATTCACTTTCCATTGTGTCCCTGTTCAGCGTTTTTCAGTCAGTTCTCTCTTTCTTACTATATTTGCTAAATATTTGCATATCATCAAAATTCTTGTAATGCATCGGTTTAATCCAGTGTTTTAATGCAGCTCTAAATGCAAAAACATTAAGCTAATTCCTTTCACAAGTACATTCATTAAATCATATATAATTAGTCTACTGTATTTGAAAAAATAAAATAAAAACAGAAAGACAGTTTGTTCCTCCCTGGAGTATCATACTGATGTGTCGCTCCGTAGAGAATCAATCAGAAAACGATTCGCTGGCTGAACCCTGTGTGATTTTTCTGGGCATATGAGTCTATTTTCTGGTTCAGAGCTGATATCACTGCTACAAAAATGGATTTTGTTTTAGATCAAAAGCTCAGAAAAAAACAATCCAGAAAGTCAGTCTTATTTTATTGTTAGTGGAGCATCTCCACAACCTGATGCCATCATGAGTTCAATGTGTTTATGTCTGTTATATTTCATTCTATTATGTATTCAGGGGCAAAGAGAGGTCGATACAAGAAAGAACAGCAGCTACAGTTGGTAGGAAATCAGAGTGTTGCCCAAGGACACTTGATCGTGACCGATGCTGGTCAGGTCAGTGGTCTGATCCTGCAGGAGCAGGGTGGCTTTTAGCTGTGTGAAGACGCTCGGTCAGTCAGATATTGATTGAACTGTCGCTGGGCCTGGGAATCAGTTCTGGACACAGATGTCACCTGCCAGCTTATTCAAAAATGTCAGCATATTAATGCAAGAAGCGTGTTCCTAAGCAGACTGATGGTTCAAGTTATATCTGCAAGGTTGACATAACTGATAAGGAGAATGAAGCGTTTTAATCTGTGTATCATTCGTTCATTCGTTTTTCAAAACAAAACCGAAACTAAAAAAAAAAACATGTTGACTTGTTTTCTCAATATTCGTTCCCAAAACCAAAACGGATGATAACTCGTTTTTCTGATGTCCAAGTTTGTGCACAAATGGAAGCATTTTTTCCAACTCGGATATTGTTATTTGCCGCAAGTTGCATACTGTGGTCCAGTCAGCCGCCTCTTTGTGGTCAAATTTTCATTTTCAAGTGCACAAATGACCAGCAAAAAGGCAAGCTTGTGCTCTCTGCAAGAGCGAGTAAAGTGTAAAAGTACTTCATACTATTTTTTGGTAATACTCTAACATGTACTAAGTCCAAACATAATAGTTTCATACAGAATTTAAGGCAAAAATCCATCTTCAAAGACAGCAGAAGAGGCTTTGTTATTGTGTTTTGGAAGGCAATATTTAATTTATAAATATTGTCACTCATATTTACAGTGGAATACAGATAAAATGCCAGGGACGTTTTCTTTCTCCTACAAGTTTAACATGCGATCATTTGTATTCTTGAAAATGATGAGCAGCTCATTTTAAAACAAATTTGTGGCTGGCTGGACTGCAGTAAGCAATTTGCAAATGAAATGATCCGAATTGGATGAAACGCCGGAATCGCCCGTTATTTTTTTCCATTGGGTTCTTCTTTCTTCTTAAAGCAGCCGATCTGTTTTCCCTCTCTGTCTTTAAGGCCTTTATGTGTTGGTGAGTGTGCTCCTGAGCTCCTGCTTGTTTTGTTTTGTGTATCTTCTGACAGTGTCACTGTGAGGTGACAGATAGGGGTTTCCACTTCTTTCCCTGCTCTTGTTCCTCAATCTCTCTGCTTATTGATTTCCTCCAGTCTTTACTGTAAATCTAAGGGAGTCTATTACAAGATGTCTGAACGTGCTGCACTATTCATCTCATGCTACAGAAGCGTAGTGCCCGGTTTTTTACTAAGACATTACAGTTTTTGAGACCAAAGGTGATATCAATGACACTTGCTTTCTCATTTCGATGCAGAGAATAGAACAATTGAGTGCCAGCCATTTTATAAAACAGAAAGTGCCTTGTACCATCATTTTTAGTCATTTTGAGTCATATTTCTAGACCCACAGAATATTTTGTACTATGACTCTGAAAACACTGAATAGCTCAAATGAAAGAAGAGACTCTCTATTTCATCATGAAAAAAATGTTTGTTTTTACCTTGTTCCATTCTTGTTTTATCAGAGGTAGAGTAGAGGACACTTTCACCAAAATCACCACGTTTTGTCCAGATTCTGTTTGTTTCGCTCTCTAATCTCGATCGTGTCCACTTCCTGTTTTGATCTCTGTGGTGTATTCCATCTCTTTATGCTCCAACTACAAATCCCAGAAACCCCAAAATTACTCACAGGCTGCGGGAGACCGTGATTGTCGACCTGCTGCCGAAAAAACACTTTGAGGTCTTATTACATCGATGACACTAATGCATTAGATTTTAAATGATGTCGAAATACATCAGTGGGACTCAAAGAAAAATAAAAAATAAAATAGCTTCAGAAAGAGCGTCGGTCATCTCCTCATGTGTTGTTTGAAGTTGTACTAACATGAAAGAAAACACTTCAGAGGAGCTGATGCAGTGACATTTTCCTCTTGAAGACCAATTCTACTGATTTCTAATCAAGCCTCCTCTCCGAATGTTCAAAACATTTCGACGGCACCAGCGTTCATTACTAATACTTGCAAGTTATCACTTTAAACCCACCATATAAATAAACTGCTCTCTTAAACATTCATGCTGCAAATAAATGTTCCAGGCCTTCACACTGTTACTATTTATGTTTAGTTTGCTTAAATTAATGTCAGAGGAGAAACATTCACAATAAAAAACTGTGATAGTTCTTCTATAATATATAGGGATGAATCAATAACTTCACGCATTCCCATGACATGAAGCAGCTTTATGTAAAACATCTATCGATTATCATATAGTTAGCTTTTAGGCTCTTTGAAGGTCCATAATATTACCTACCATCTATTTCTAGCCACAGATCTGTTAATCAATCCCCCATCTACTATTTCTCCATTAGGCCTACTTCTTCCCCTCCCACCCATGCATTCATTAATCATCCATGTATGAAACAGAAAATTCTAAATATTAACACATGGCCCCCCTGGTAAAATAAAAGAATTAGGATGAGAAACTGCAGTTTACCTGGCCTTTGTGCTGATTTAAGGTATTTACATGTGAATGTGATTAATGTGAGCCTATGACCGGATGATTCTTTACAGTGAGAAAGAAATAGAGTGGTTTTTAATCAGCGAGCAGCCAAGCAAGCAGCAGCAGATGTTCTTCTGCTGCAGAAGAAGGAAATACAGACCACACATTCAGCAGAGTGCTGCCTTATCAATAAATAACTCCACAGTGGACGGGTGGAAGGTGTGCGCAGAGGAAAATATGACAACTTCACATTTTAAAGTGTGACTCAGATTAAAAGCTGACAGTAGTTATGTATGGTGTTTTTGTAGTGGTGAATTATCCACAATGTTAGCATCAACACATTGTAATCAAAGATAATCGGCAAACAATCACATAAATCGCATTATCAGTGGCCAGCAGAGCGCTCATCAGCCACTATCTCTGTCACACACATTCACTCATCATCCGTTACACACACACACACACTAGGTTGGGAAGGTTACTTTCAGGAGTGTAATAATTACTGAGTGTGATCCTGACACTGCTCTGATGGCTCCAGTCATTTCTGCATGACTCTGCTTGCAAACTGTGAATCTGAGGTTAAATGTCACTTCATTTCAGTTTAATTCCTCTATTATCATCATCTGCAAGAGCGATCATCCATTGTCCATTTCTATCAGATTACTTCATTCATTATTATCTTTTTTTCATTCTCGTTTCCTCCTCTTTTCTTCTTCCCCTCTGGTCACTATCTCATTCAGTTTCCATCCACTTGTTTCATCAATTCTCAATCAGTCTACGCCCTTTGTCTCCTCTTCTGTCTTCTGACCACTCTTGCCCTCACCCACACCAACATAATGGAGTGTCTTTGCAGACTTTTTCTTTCTTTTGTTTCAGTTGAACTTTTTAGTTTTGTTTCTCAGCATCTTTCCTGGTTATTCACTCCACAAAGCTGATGAGAAGTCTGGCTCCACACATGATCAGAAAACAATGTCTGGGCTTGTTTGTATTTCTGTAAACCAATAACAATCATATATGTATGTGTATAGATAGCGCAAGATTAGGAGAAAACCAGTTTAAATATGCGGCCAGTGGCAGGCTTACAGTATATCCATGTTTTTTTTGCTCTTAACAATGACTGTGGGCATAGTCTGTGTATGGTGCAGGACCTCAGCTACATACAGCACTAACTAACCCGACTTATATTGAGTTGGACATTTCCATACAATTTTATATGTAGTGTTAATGTGTTTTCATTGTTGTTATTCTGTACACATGGCATCTATTGCACGTCTGTCCATCCTGGAAGAGGGATCCCTCCTCTGTTGCTCTTCCTGAGGTTTCTTCCGTTTCTTTTTCCCTGTTAAAAGGTTTTTTTTGGGGAGTTTTTCCTTAGTCGATGCGAGGGTCATTTGTAAAGGACAGAGGGTGTCATATCCTGTACAGATTGTAAAGCCCAATGAGGCAAATTCATAATTTGTGATATTGGGCCATACAAATAAAGTTGACTTAAAGTTAACTGCTCACTGGACCGTGTTTCACTTCTATCATCCAGACCCTCTTTTGCAGCCACTCCAGCATTTTTTGACTGTATGTAAGAAAATGTTTTACAAGAATCACAGCTTCCCTTTCTCCCATTTCTCCTTCTTTAGACGGTTTCATCCAGAAAACCACCTCTGACTGCTGGTGTTTTTGTTTATTGCCTTTCCCAGCTTCTTCTTCTGTCCCAGAAGCTTCTGTAATGTGGGGAAATCCCAGGAGCCAGGCTGTTTCTGAAGGGTAAAGATAATACCATGTTCTGTTAATGAGTCACAATTACAATGCAACCGAAACTTTCAACACTGTCTGCATGAGCAACTGCACGACTGAACTGTTTGTGGTGGAAATTAAGCGTCCGCTCGGTGTGCTAACGCATTCTGACATATTTTTTTTCATAAAGCATTGTGATCAGTTACAAATGTGTGCATTCCCTCATTGGAATAATAAAAGAAAATGGTTTGTTGATGCAGGTCAAATAGGAAGGATGCAAAATATTCTACGTCTCTCTGAAGACCTTTTCCTGCGCTTTGTCACAGCCGCGCATTTCAGGGAAGGAAAGGCATGTTATGCATGAAAAGGGCACATCATTTTAGTACTGTGCTGCCCACTTGGTGCATACAGCTCCACTGGAGTTCATGAACAGTTGACCGCAGGCCCCATGTGACCACTTGAATTCAACAATTCATAGGACTGCCACTGATTTCCCCTGAGGAGTCCACAACCAGAGTGCCTGAGCAGCAAATATGTTGTCCATTTTGTGCAGCCTGGATGCCGACATGTGCACGACTGAGCCAAATGTCAGAAGAGATGGACTGTCAGACCAACAGACATCTGAAATAAATATACAGAGACTTATATTGCATCTCTGATTCATAAAGTTCAAAGACAAAATGAGAGTTTAAGACAAACACCGGCAGAATCAATGCAGATGTCCAGGATGGATGGATGGCTGGAGTGATGAAAGCATTGAGTGAAAAGCAGAGGAATCAGAAGATTAAGATAGGCTGTTGTTGGCTCTGAAAGGTATACAGACTGAAAGGCGTCTGATCAATACATCCTTATCGTGGTGTTAAATCCTCTCACATCCTGGCAGGACTCTCTGTACTTGGCCTCTTTATCTCTGATTCCATCAGGCTCTCGTTTTTGCTCGATCGGTTTTACTCTGTTTAAGCAGGCGGCCACATGCTGCAGAATTGTTTTTTCCTTCATTACGAGGAAAAGCTAAGAGAGGAAACAGATGCGAGGAGCTCTGGAGAGATTTGGTCCGAGGCCAGCGAAGATAATTTTCAATTTAGGCATTTAGGCAGGGTTTTACCACGACACCGTCTCCTGGTGTAGTGCATCTCTCTCTACTTAATGCTTCCTCTCCGTGCAGGTGGCTGTGAGATTGCGTGCTTATGAGAGTTTAACATCTCATCTCCATGAACTCTGCGAATAACAGAACACCAACCTGAGAACTGCTTTACCCTCTTTACGCTCCACTCCAAGCGTCTCCTCTATGTTAAGTGCCTCAGTCTGGAGCATCATCTGTGAAAGGCTCATCGCAGTTGTCCCATTTTACCTGGAGTATTCCCAGCAGGGAGGGCTTAAAGAAAACAGCACAGGACAGGATGTGCAAGAAAAAATCATGGCTGGTGAACCAAAAGGGATATTCCCTGAGGGGAGGTTACTGTAAATCTCTACATGTTGCTGCTCTCTCTTTCTCAGCCTATTTACCCGTCATTTTCTCATTTATTTTGCAGCCTTTCAGTTCAGCTTCCCCCCCGCCAGCCATCCATTGTGTTGCCCATTTACAAGCATTTTGCTAAAGCTAGAGACATTATTTTTCCCCTCTGTGTTTTAAGTCACAACGACAAACAAAGGGAGAGAAATGAGGAGAAAATTAACGAGAAGCAGCTTGGGCAAACAAAATCCACATCATGCAAGCGGCTGTAAGCAATTTGTGTGTGAGTGTTAGCTTGTCTGTATGGGCAGTTTGTGTTCAACGGGCGTTCAACATCATCTCAAACGTCACATGTGATGATATCAGTACGACCCTGACAAAGCTGCACTGCTGGTTACCAGTCTTGGCAGTTCAAAGACCGAAGAGCAGATCTTTGAAATAGAGTTGGAACAGGAGCAGCGTTGAAGAACCACAGCTCTGGATGGCTTCCCAGGGGCCTCATTAGGGACTGTATGCATGGTGGGTGGATGGAGGAAGTGGGGCATGCCGACCAAACACACAAGCCAAAATCACACGTGTGCATGCGCACACACACGCACACACACACACACTGTTTTCCTCTCTCTGGCCCACACGCATGCATGCATGCAGACGCATAGCGGGGGGTGAGCTGGGGCCTCGGAGCATGACAGAGTGTAAAAGTAATTGGCAGTAAAATGATGTGTCAGGACTGAGCGCCATGCAAATAGCTGAAACGAGTTCAGGCACATGAAAAGAAAGTCGTGTCACGTGAAATTCCTTCACAGATAAAGCCAGAGGAGCTAATTGAAACCTCAGTGTTTTGCATGCTATTTTGATATATTGTCAGTTTAGTTAATTAATTTCACATGTTTTTGTGTGTACACATCTGTGTGTCTGGGCTTTCCATGCAGCTGGTGAGCAGCAGTGTACATTTCAGTGTGTGTGTGTGTGTGTGTGTGTGTGTGTGTGTGCATGTATATATTTATATATTATCGCTTCTCCAGCTCACTGACAGAGCTCCATATGGTCTCCCTCAGTTTCAAACCCACCACAATGTGTGATTTATGTATTTTTCATGGGCAGGTGGACACACGCACACAGACAGGACCACATAATTCATTAATGAAGCAGTAAGAAAACTAAATTCCCTCCTAAATGTCACCTTATCCTTAAGGGAGTGTTGCCGTTGGCGACTCAGAAAAAAGAGACAAACAGCCACATGAACATCCGTAACTGTCCCAGCTGGAGACAACAAATAAGCAAATATATCTACTTTATTATATAAAAACCATATGAAGTTCTTCTGCTCACTATGTCAAAGATTAAATCCAACCCTCATAATCTGCTCTGCCTCGCTCATAATCCCTGTCATATCACTTTCACATATATTCACTGATACTGTAGAAAGGCAAAACATTTGTCTTATTTGTAACGTTTTAACTTTTCTAATTTAATTATTCATATGTTTGAACGTGAATATATGTCATCTTTAATACACATGTCACTATGATAATACATACACCTTTCATAGCTACGTTGATTAATTTGTCAAGCAACTTCCATACTTTCTCAGAAGTTATTTTAACCCAAATCATAATTTTTTTCCTAAACCTAAGACGTTTCATTACACAACCAATGTGTCTCCTTTGAGGACAGAAGTTTATTTTGAAAATCCTGAGTCTAGCGAGTGGAAATTGACACACTTTGCTGGAAATTCATAAGAAAATAAACACTTAGTGCTCGGAATTGTTACCTGAAACAGGCTTCAAATAAAATAAGCTTAATTTAATACTGTTATGTTCATTTTCAGTCTATTCATGGATCTATCTCACCATACTGTGCAAAGTGACTCTGACTGAGGAAAAAAGCAGCTCAGAGGCATTTAATGCCTGGAAACTTCTCCTGTACCTTTCAGTCACGTGGCGTCTGATCACACTGTACAAAAGACACATGCATTACTATTTATTTGTGGCATACAGATTCAGTGTGCACACTGTAAACTCCTGCAGCTCAATAACATCCAGTTGTCTTGTTATAAACCCAGACGACACAGTAGGAGGTTGTTTATCCCTCTCCTCCCCACCAGGGCTGAAAGCATCTACAGTACATCAGACTGCAGCAAAAGCAGCAGCTTTTCTGCTGGTATCAAGAGCAAAATGAGCCATTATTTTCTCTAAAGGTGCTCATTGGAAATAAAGGACTTTTTTAACAGACATGTCACATTACGGAGATTTAATAATAACGACTCACTGCAGAGTTGAGTCATTACTAATGGCATCCAGCTGTAAAAGTGTTTATCTAATAATAATCTCTTTTAACTTTATTCTGTGTCTAGTGGATTTATTGATTGAAAAACTACCTCTACAGCCGTTTCTGTTTGACATTAGCCCTCTCAGTGTGTAAGAGGGAAAGTTTAAGCTCACAGAGGCTCGTAATGAAGATTGCAGGGGGCAGGTGTTCGTGGCTGTTTGCATGTGTCCATGATGGGTTTCATGATCCAGATGTCAGCTCCCTTTAGCGATTCTAGTGACTCAGCAGGACAGGAAGGAAAATCTCTCCTGTCTTATGCTCTGCCAACCATATATTCGATTTGATGTTTGAGAACTCTTTCTGGCCTTGCCTCCAAACACAACACTCCCTCTGCTCTTCCTCTCTCCATCCAGCCATCCAGCTGTGAGATAAACCTCATCCTTAATCTTCTAATTGGAAGGTAGTCTCGGCCATTACCTGAGCGATGACAGGGTTGGATCGATAAGAGGCACAATGCCAAACGATGTGTCCTGCTGTTTCTCTCTTTCTCTACTCCTACCCTGCCCATTTGCTTTCTCTATAACCCTTTCTGTTTAAATTCCCTGTAGCCAAGGCAACAGCCATTCAGCCTCAATGTGCGGTGGTGAAATGAACGCCCCTTTAATTTGTCTTTATTACTGCCCCGTTGTTCTTCCCTTCATCTTCTTTCCATATTTCACAAGCACTCCATCTGAAATAGTGAGCAACGTTTGCAAAATACCTCTCAGCTTAGAGGTAATCAATGGAAACCTGGTTCTCAATCACTGCCTGTAATTTACCCCCACCAGCCTCAAATGATGCATTATTCACTGTATGAAAAGTCCTTTAATGGACTTTGATGAAAGATGTGAATGAAGGGAACATCATGCTGGAAAAAGAGAAAGAAGATGTGATTGGAAAAGAGACAGAGGGGTCAGATGGTACGTCCTTATTTAGCATTTTCCTTTTGCTCATCATTCCCACTTTCTGTTCATCACTCTTTTTTGGTTTATAATAAAAAAATGAACATTGTAATCATCGTTGTCATCATCATTCTTTCACTTAGAGGCCTATAAAGTATGTCTCTCATTGTGAGTAAACATTAATCCATCTTTCTTTGCAACGCTGCACATTTCATGCACAGCATTTGAGTAAAAGCACCTTCATCCCATGCTGCACTTCCTGGATCATTGTCATGTCTGAGCATACGGGCAGAAAATGAATAAATTCACCCAGGTTGAATTATGTAGGGTTGAGAATCTTACTTGAAGCCTGAAGTGAGCAGTTTTACCAGATTATTCTCCTAAGCGGAGCCAGAAAATGGTGGCAATCAGTGATTTCTAGCACAGTGCTGAACTCCATAAGGCTCTATCATGGTCGACCAAATACCAGTAAACAAAAAGAGTAGATGATGGATGAGAGCGAGATAGAAATTCATAAAGTTTATGAACAGAGTTATATCTTATGGTCAATATCAGTCAGTGTCAACGAATTCAACATCACAACAGTTTGTGGTCTGAAAACATAATATATAATACACCCTTTGGTGTACCGTACCTTTGTTTAATTAAAATGGAAATAAATGTCATTTAAATGTCAGAAATAATGTGAAAATAAATAGAGGTGGACAAAACAGATCTGCAGGGCCTCAGAATAATAAAAAAAAAAAAAAAAAAACTTTTTCTCTTCCCTTTTTGCTTAACATGAGATTTTATCAATCAAAGTCCTGGTATGTAACAGTGCCAATCTTTCATTACAGATTGCGCTCCATATGCTGACAAAAGAAACATAAAAAACATACATGATTCCCTGCTTTCAACAGAATGAAGAGTAAAGACCACAAAGACGTCTGTAAATAGACGTCAGATTTGGCCGGAGTTTTAGGCGTCGACTTAATTGCATTTGGTCCAATCACGTTGTCTCTTCAAGCTAAGAATAGCAGCTTCTTTATTTGGAGCAGGCTGCTGAAAGTGCTGCTTGCATGTTGTCTTTTAATTAGGACATTGTCTGAGTTTCAGCCTGGTAATCTGTGAATATTCTTGAAAAGCTCTTCCTGTTCTCCAGACCAATTAAAACACAGCGTGCAAAACGGCCTCCAAGGGCCACTTAGGTAGTCTGGCCCCGTGCTCGACAGGCTCTGGCAGAGCAGATATATATATTTACATAGTGAGCTCAGAAACAGATATCATTGTAGTGATAGTGAGACAGAACTTTTGTATGGAGGGTGGGGGCTTAATCACAGCAGCTGGATCAGCTCCTGTGACCTACAAAAAACTTCACTCTGTTTTCAAACCAACGTCACTTTTAGACAGAGGTAGGCAGGGGATTTCTGCTGCAGAAGCCCTTCACATTTTTTATTAGCGTCAATGTAAAGAACGTGCTGATAGGATGTGATGATCAGTCATTAAAGCTTGTGTTAATTGAGCTCCAATCGCTCATCAAAATGTAGAGCTGGGTGGTGAGCAGACTGCTGCATGATCTGTGATCTGTTGAATAGAGCAATGCAAGTGTGGCATTTTATTTCCAGCTTTAGGTTTCAGTCAGTATTTTAGCAAACATGTCTGTGAGATGTCTGTGTGTTAAATACATAGCATATTTCAGCAACAGGACAATTCAAAGTGCTTTACATAAAACCTAATTTAACCTAATTTAGCTTAAAGACTAGAAGCAGGGAGAAACAGCTCGCCTGGTTGCCACCACGGTGTTGTGCGGTCTGTTTTTATTATGTTTTTTCAGCTCGTATAAATTAACTTTGGCCACTTAAAAATGTTTTATTCAGCATTCATCCTCTGCTCAAATCGACACTTCAAAACAGCCGTCCACAAAGTAACGGGTGACGTCACAGTGACTATTTCCTCTTGTTATGTAGCAAGAGAATTTTCAAAACATAATGACAAGTAAATGACAATTTTAAACAAAACCTAAAAACCTACCTTTTTAAAAAAAGCTTTTTGCTAATCTCTGCTAAACTCTGTAGCACTTTGAGATATGAGAAATTATAAAGTGCATTACAAATAAAACTTACTATTATCATTATTATTAAATGGTTTTAGTGGGAATTATTCAAAGTTTTGCAGGTTGCCAGATTTGGCATCATTGGTGTCTGTACAGAGACCAAAACCTGCTTAACAACCTTAGTTTGTCAAAAAAAAAAAATGCTCCAAGTGGTCGTCTTTCTACAACTTTATTTATTCAACATTTCACATTTAGTTTTCCCTATCCCAAGATGTGATAATATTGGACTTGAGGAGTGCCTTCAATATTTTATCAGTAATGGCGTCCGCAGCTTGAATCCAGAAAGCCCTGATCCAGATGAGGCGTTAGAGAGAGGGATTTGGATGTAAAATAGGTAAAGAGGCGTCTCCTCAGCCAGGCCTTCCAGGCTGATGGATGAAATGGCTTACAGAGGACACGAGCGCTGTGACATTGATGGACAGTCTGATATTGCCTCCCTAATCTTGCCTCCACTCACACACATTTATCCATCGCTCTCACTTCTCCTTCTTGTTTCCTCACTTCTGCTCTGACTCATTCTCTCCCTCATTTCCCTCCTCTTGCTTTATTATCTCTCATTTGCTCACCGCCTCTAGTCTCATCCTTACAGCGTCTCTTTTCTTTGTTTTCTGACTGTTGGGTGCCTCGCTCTCGCTCTGCCTCTCACCTTCATCTCTGTCCTTGTTTGTACACAGCAATAAGCTCACAAACTGGCAGATTCCTATAATCATTTCCCAAGGTCAAACAACCACTATTTTTTCTGAAGGGCACAGGGAGAAGACTTTAGACAGCGAGAAAATCAAACACAAATACACGTAAAAAAAGTACCACATCTCTGCTTTAGTGCAAAGTCCACCACTTGTCCCAGCTGTCTCTCTTTATTCCTGGTTGTCTGTCTCCATTTGCTCCTTTTGTATCTCTCTGTCCGTTGGTTATTTGACAATAAATTTCCAGTCGGCTTGAATGGCTACATGCAACGTGAAAGGTGTTGCTTGTCGTGACAAACACTACACCGAGAATTATCTCCTAAATGAGAGCTTTTTGGCTTCCTTGCAGACATTGTTTTCATTCTGCTTGTCTTCACCCTAATTAACCTTCTTCTGCTGACTGTCCCACTGTAGGCTACCTGCCAGCACAGAGGACACACAGACGGTGTTGGAGATTAGCAGCTAAAGAACTGGATATTTATTCTTCGGATACAACGACACATGACTCCAAATGAATAGTAATATTACTGTCTTTTGAAGGAGGTGTCAGTATTTGTGAATAAGTTTGTCATGGCAACTTTATGAGTTGATATGAAATCATTTTTGTTTGTTTTTTTGGGCTCGTTCGCAGCCCCAATTGCAAAACAATAGAAAACAAAAACCTTTGAGCAATTTGACTGCGTCTATGTTGCATTTCAGACACAAATAATTGCCATTAGTCACCAAAAGACAACATATAAATCAATATGTTAGCTTCAACGTTAAGAAGTAGAACATTAGGAAACACATCGGCCTCCTTTTATTGATGCATCGACTTTCCCACCTCTGCCAAGTGTAAAAAAAAAAAAATAGAGTGCATAATAGTGGAAGAAACCTTGACGTCATCCACTGGTTTGTTGACTGCTGTTGTTAATCTTTGAGTTTTGAGCCAACGAGAGGTGTCTTTGATTTTGAGGTGAACACTGAGTCGACATTTTTAGATGTTACAATTAATTTTCATGAACAGAAAACACACTTAAATGCTGAGACAAAAATTCCCATCGCCATGGCAGTGACCCGTGAATCACAAGGTAGCCACATCCTAAAGCGACCCTTCCTTATCATCAAATTTACTCCAAATGGGACCATAATGTACTAAATGAACGTAAGGAGGTTGCACCCTGAAAGGAAACACTTTTTCCTTGAATTTCCACGCGGCTTTGCATTAACTTGCCAACTGAGCAGATGCATCAAACAGTGGATATTATTTTTGACATGTTTACCAGCTTTAATCATGAGCTAACCTGAGCCTGCAGGTCTGCAGGCTGGATGTCTGCACCTCGTCTGCTCTGACTTCCTGTCTGTCGCCTGTCTACTCTGCCAGCAGATTAACCTGCCTTCTCTTACTGTCACCGAGTCTCTCTTCATGCCAGGAAGGGATATTTGCTGAATGAATGCATTATGTGACGGAATAAAGTAAACGCACAGCGAGGCTTTTTCACAGTTTACCTTTTCTTTCCCTTCTGCCGCCCACATAAAGTATGTCACAACATATCTGTGTGACTCTTTTACGACAGGGAGCAGTGCTTTTGTGTTTGCCTTTTGTTTCCCCTCTTACCTGTGACCTCATTCACTCTGTGACCTGATTGTGTGGAAAATGAGAGTCCATCCTGCATGGGTTGGAGAAGTGGAAACTAGCACAGCTACAGCTCGCCATTTGATTACAGCAATCAGAGAGATGATTTTGTGTGTGTGTGTCTCAGAGGAGACAATCACAGAGGACTCACTCTTCACTCCACTCTTGTGCTCGTCTGAAGAACATGTGGGACGAATATCAAAGAGAGCAGTGGATCCTCCTGAAGGGCTGATAATAGACCAACACAGACACGTTCAATCTCCCCACGGACCACACACCCCTGACTCTCTGCTCTGTCTGGTATTGAGTCGGTCAGTGTGGGAGGTTTCACTTTGACGTTAACGTGCTCTGGAGCTCTCTGCTGACATATCGTTGGTTCCCAGTGATGCATTACTGCCCCACTCCAATAACAGCTGGAACACAGGTCAGGTAAACCAATCGAGGAATTGAAATCATATCCAGTATTAGAGCGCTTTTTTGAACATGAATAAATGAATTTCTGAATAAAAAGTCATATCTGCCTCTCACATCTCTGTAACAGCTGTTGCCATAGTCTGCACAGCAATGTGGATATTACACAACGCTTTCTTCAAAGGCTCTAGATATGTGCATGAGCAGGCTGGTTTGAAATGCACTAATCTGACCAAATGACTTTGTGAAGCTAAAATTGCAGAGGTCAGGTTGAGTTGTGTGTGTCTGTTCGCTGCACCAGAATCAGAATGACTGGATAATGATCTCAGGGACACACAGATTGATCCAGTCTTCCATCATTGTAATGAGAGACTATAAGACACCCAAACCACTCTGACTGGGCTCCCCGAAGAAGTGGCAGCGAATGTTGGACCATTCCTCCTACTGACTATAACGGAGACATTTCAGCTCCCAGCGGCGTTGATAACGAAGGAGGCACCAGATTAAATGACAGGCGCTTAACATAATCTCTGCTCATTCTGTTAGCAAGGTGCACACATTCGCTGCTGAGGCAAGAAACAGGCTTTTCACATCAGACAGCTGGATCCACAGGGATGTAGAGTCAGCCTCAAACCACAAATGTCGATAGATGTGCCGGACAGATAATGATAATTAGACTAATTTAGCTGGAATGTAACGGGTGCAAAATGATGAAACTTCATCTGATCACAAGATCTGTAACATTGATTTGGCAACAAACTTTCTTCTGCTTGCTGAATAAACATATAAATGCAGATAAAACAAGCATGAGAGTTTTAAAATAACGCAGCATGCTTCTTGGTTTTTGTAACATCCCACCTATGAAGGGATGTTGCCTAAACCTAAATGAGTTGTTTTGTGTTCAAGATGTAACATTTCATTCAGTTTGACAAGTTCAAGTTTCACTTTTAAAACATAGTAGGTGTGGCAGATCCCTAATGACCCACATCTATGGGTTCATATCGACCAGTAATTGATGATGATCTTTTACATTTTTTTCTATTTCTATTTAGTGGAGCAAAACATGTTCAAGTGCCACATTACTCTCCAAAACAGTGCCGTGTTTAAAGACTTTAAAGACAGACTGGAGTGAATAAATAGTTCAGTGCTTGGTGCCAGTTGAAGAATTTATTCCATCCCTTGCTTTTTTGTGTATGGTGCATGTGTGCTATCTAGCATCATGCTGGGTGTATTTGCATGCAAATTACTGCAATTCAAAAGTTCAAGCGTTCAATTTTACATCAAAGACATGGCTATTGTGCTCATTTCAGAGGAAGATGAAGGTGCATGTGGCATCTCTCCATTCCTGTCTCTCATAATAATTTACATCTTCATTAGATATTTAGCATAGACAAAGGTAAGTGGCTTCCACCTTCCTCAGTAGCTCCTACTACCATTAACCTCTCTGTAGTTACCTTTGAACCAGCCAGATGCTCACAAGAGTCTCATTTGCATGAATGCTTTGCAAACACCCTCATAGCATGCATAATTGATGCACAAAGTCCAAACAACAGCAGCTTCCCAATGGAAGTGAAGAGGAACACAGCACATGCAAACACCAGTAGTACCTCTGATATATTTATTTGGAACTAAAATTATCTGGTGTACATGACAGACACATTTTATTTACTGTTATGTTGTACCATCATATTTAATATGTATTTAATTAGTATGATTAATGTAGATTAGATTAAAAATGAATGCTATATAATCACGATTAATCAATATTAATCCACAACAATGTGTGATTAATCTAATTAAAAATCTTAAGATATATATACATTTTTTTCTCACTACTGGCCGTGTACTACTGTTGCATGTAGCATTCAGCTTCATGGAGTAAAATTTATTTTTGCAGAAAGCAAAAAATATGGTAACATAATGTCTATTAATAGGAATCTGTGGTGTTGACACTCTATTTATCACACGTCTTACTTGCTCATATTGCTTTTAACACTCTCTGTGTGCATTGTTACCCTTATTTACTGCTCCAAATCACATTAATATTTATCACACCATATAGATCAATATGTAACTTTCCATTTGTGCACCTTGAGTCATAAATGACATGCAGAAAAAACAGATTAAGCTAAGTTTCCAGAAGCTGTGAATTCATGATCCATCCATCTCCCCCACACACTCATATTAAGGACCTAAGAAAAAAACATTAAGCAGAAGTTAAAATAATTCCCAGCAGCTTGACATTAAATCACTGAAAACCATATATACAGTATATTTTTGATTTATTTGAATTTGTCTCAGAAGAAACAGGCTGAGAGTGAAGCTTTTAAAAGTCAACTCCTCCCTACTCTCATTATCTATACTGCCCCATTCCCATTCTTCCCCTTCCCTCTTATAAGCCCATGCATCATATCCCTGATTCCCCTGCACTGCAATGGATTATTTATTCAGAAAGGACTCTATAAATCATGTCATGCTGACCAGCATGTGATGCTACTGAACAGGAGCAGCAGAAACACGAACATGTGTGTCTGTTAGCATCAGCGTTGAGTCGACATCGTCCTCTGGAGAGAAACACCTGAACGACATAAGAAGGCCAAACATTAAAGTTTCATAGTTTTCATGAAACTAGGCCGATGTACAGAGCGCATATGGTAAAAAGCACAGAGGTGTGTTACGCCTATAAATAATTACTGTGATGAAGAGGAAGTTGGAAAAGGTAGGAGAAGGAGAAGGCTAGCTGAGAAGTCAAAGTTCTCATTTGGTCGTGACCTATGTAATGCACCGCTAGCATTCAGGCTAGCCAACTCCTTCGCCACTAACGGAGCTAACTGAAGAATAAAACTTTTCCTGAACCCCATAGGGGGTAAAGCCACGATATCATCCAGCAATAAAACTGGTTAAACATTCTTCTTGCTCCGACTTCAAATGATGAATATTTGGGTGCCTAGTCAAAATGGATTGAATGGCTTCCTTCACTTCCGTCTCTGCCACCATTGTTGCCAAACTACAACCAGCTAGACTACAATGCAAATGCTGCGTATTCGATGTCATCGTTAACACCCGCCTCCCCCCGTCCCCCACCATTTGCTGATTGGCCAGGATGGAAATCATCCTGAGAAATCAAGTCCAAGGGGAGCAAAATATAAATATGTAGGGAAATGATGATTGAGCAGAAGATTACAGAGGGCTACGGCCAGACTATGACTAACCACGACATGCTTATGTTTACCAGCATTAGATTTGGCTCTTCTGCCACGAGCAGGTTGATTGGAATTTACCGCCCCTATCTGGGTATATCCACCCACATCTTGAAAACTACCCTTGCAAAGGTGTGGCATATTTTTTTGAGGGTTAAAGGTGCTAAAATTTCAGGCAGAAAATGAAAACAGGTATATTCAGGTAAATTTTGAACATCAAGGCAGAAAATGAGGGTGAACCTGAAAATTAGCATGACATGTCCCCTTTCAGACAACCTTTTTTTTAGATTACCTAGCACCAAACAGAAAAGATAAATATATGGCATTGGACTTTTTTTTCTTTACAATATGTCTATACAGTATTTTTCAACATAAATCCTGTCAGGTGTAGTAAGGCTAACTCCTCTATAATGCTATAAAACTTTTCTGGAAATGGCTGTGACGATTTGAAAATGTTTAAAGTCTCCAGAGAGTGCTTTTTTTAACTTTGGGAGCAAACACACTGAAGATGTCAAAGAGTGAGCCGGGTGGCGGTTGATGACAGTGCAGCTCCTTCTGATTGCTGTCACACATCTGGGATTTTTGTCGTTGTGATGGCAGCAATGCTGCAGCTTTCGATAGGTGAGCGGAGCTGAGAGGACTGAGAGGCCTCTCTGCTGTAAAAACAGACTGAGAGAGATGTAGAGAAAGGGAGGAGACAGGTATAGATAAAGGGAGATAGGCAGGGAGAGCGATGGAAAAGACAGTGACTTTGTGAGCCAAATGAGAACACGGCCATTTATATAATTGCAGCCATTACCATCATTAGTCTTGTACTCAGATTCACTTCGCTCACATTCTGCCCACACTCTTGCCAGCCTGCACAGTGCCCCTAAAATAGCCCCGTGTTTTAAATTATGCATGGAGATAGAAATAGATAAATTGCAGCAGGACAATCCCCCTCCTTCTCACGGGCTTATTGCTGCTTCATACAGTTAGAAAACAATGGGAGGGGAAAGGAACAATCACTTTATCGAAACAAAAAGTTTTATTTCATGTTCTGGGCCATTACGAGACCCTCATTAGAATGCATGAAACGTCTGAGTGGATACACTCTCCAGTACCTGCTGTTGATTTATTACAGGTAGAGGAGGTCATGGCTTCCTTCCTGGTTGGATGAGCTCTGGGAAATGGAGTGAAAAATGAATTTTTGCAGGGAAGTGCTGATAAAATGCTGGACTGTTTGATATACCCGTATGGCCAGTAGTATTTAAATTTGATGGTTGCATTTTTCCCACAGAACACCCTCTCTCTGGTGTCATTTCCACAGGGGAGTATACCACTACATGCAGTTTGATACCATTTCATACCAGTTTCTAAATAACAACAGATCCAGGCTTAAACTCCAGGTGTATTATTATAGTTAACCTATAAAGGAGATACGGTAAAGCTCTAGAACTTTTTCCCTACGACAGCCGCCTGCTGGTAATGAAAGAGTTTGATCCAAAATAATAAAACTGCTGTAGTAAGAACACTGTTCTTACTGTTAGCATGTCATTTCTACACTTATGCATCTTCTGCAATTTAAAAGCATCTGTGTGAAAATGCTGAGTTCAGAGCTGGTGACGTAAAATGAAAAATGAGAAACACTGCATATGCTGGGAGGATGGATACAAACAAAAGATTTCAAACCATGAGACGTGAGATCGAGAACAGTATTTGTAGTTTGTGTTTTTTAGTTTCGGTACTTTTAAGCCCAACCATGATATGTCCCTGAAACATGATGAAGAGGGTTTTATGCTTCATGTACAATAGAAGCAAACATCCGTTGAATCTTGTTAAAATAGAGTTTTGTAGCAGTTAATCCTGCTTGTAACTGCAACAATACTGGTTTAATGTTTGGAAATATTATAAATAATATGTAGGACATGTACAAAATCATTCTAGCTGGAGTTTACCAGAAAATATACAGGAATTTTATGAAGGAGACTTAACATCCACCATGTCTGGAATAATCCTGTAAAGTAAGCTTAAGGAAGGGAGCTGGCATCACTAAACCTAAACCTTAGACTGTTGTTTACCGCTCTGTGTGTTGGTGGATGTCTGCTGTTGCTTATGACTCACGCTGTTTTCTTTGCAAAGCTCAAAAATGGAGTTTCCCCTGGGACAATGTGAACATTTTGCATCTTGTAAGCCAGTCGCATCGTTCTTCAGGGCTCTGCAGACATTGAAATTCACAAAGAGAGGATTAGAGCCGCTGATCACCTGCAGCCGCTGTCTGTCCCCTACCAACAGAGTCAACATATTCAGCTGACGACAGAGCAAACTCACCCATCAAGTTTTGCAGCATTTTCCTTTTTCTTCTTTTTTTTTTGCAGTGCGGCTCATTTGCCTAGCCAATTTTGCGCCAAATGTCTGCATAACATTACCTCGTTTCAGTATGATGCTATTTGCTTGGCAGAGGATGCATTTCACCCGCGCATTGAGGGTGGATTCTTCTTGTCTTTGTGCAGGTTTAGCTGCCACAAATGCTGCATAATCCTTTTATTAATTTCAGCATTTTAATGTAAATGAGGAGTTTGGCTGATGCAGCAAAGTGAACCTTATTCTCTGTGCACTAATTTCAAAAATAATGATTGAAAGATATTTTGCAATTATTAGGAGAATCTTGGCACTGCCCCTCCCCTCCAAGACTTTTCTAAAAAAAAAAAAAAAAAAGTCTACATATACAAACACACATAGCCTGTTTTATTATTGCTCAGCCTGTGCTTTTCCAGCGCCTTTCAAAGAGCGCTCATTAAGAATGCAAATAATGCTCAGTTCACTTCAGAGAGAGCCTTAGAGCAGGAGGGAGGGAGAGGAAAAGGTTTTCATATTCATTCAAAACAGAATGTGTGTGAGAGGAGAAAGGGAGTGGTTGAGAGAAGATGGAGGAAAAAAGGATAGGAGGGGAAAAAAAGGGAAATGGGGAAAATGAAAAGAGAGAGTGTGGCAGACTTTAGTGAATGTGTTTACAGAGGAAGTGGCTTCGAGGCACAGAACAGATATTGTGTTTGTGACAGAGGCACTAGTTGAAATTGGCTCAAGGTATTTTCCATTTAGATGTCAGCCTGCTGCGTATTCATGTGCTTCGGCCAGTTGTTAGCCTTTGATTCGAGCCATGGTTTACTCTCCTGCAGCATTTTCACTACTGGAGAACACACACACACACTTTTATGATGATTAGTGTTGCGGGAAATGATTCATTCCTCAGATATTGACTTCCACCTTAACCCAGTGAAGTATGAGCTGATGTTTGTGGTAATGTTTTGGCATCTCACCACATCAGACCATGGTCCTAATGTGCTGAAATTCTGGGATCGGAGGTGTTATTACAAAAATGTCTTTTTCCTTTTACACTTAATAACATTGCTGCATTTCTGCAGAACTGATTCCCACTGATTCCCTTGTCATATAATGCATGTGCCTTTGTTATATCTGAGAAAACTGACTAATATTTCATCATTTTCAACTCAGTCTCTTACGGGACGGCAGCTCCTGTACATTTTCTAAACCTCCTTCTTATATAGTTCATGGTGCAGGGAGCTCGAGTCCAGAGCTCTATAAACCAATTTATGATGTAAACATCTGAAAACCTTGATTGTCTGACAGTTCCACTGATAAACTGCCACTACTGGACCACTCAAATATGAGGTTTAAGTCAATATTTAGAGAAATGTAGCAGGAAAACAGGGATGAATATGCAAAACTCCAGTAGCAGTAAAGGTCAGACCTATGGGAGTCAAGAGTCAAACCCTTTTCACAAACTGACAGAAATGTTGTCAAATCAGCAGGAAGACAACATACAACAACACAAAAAAACTTTTCCACAACAAAAGTGCTGATTCATTTTTAGTGTTATTTTCCTCCACAGGTGAGTTCACAGTGGATCCTTAAACTCTTCAAATTGGATGTACCAGCACTAATAGTGGGAACGAAGCTTTTACTGTTCAAGCAGGAAGGAAATTACCGTTGTTAGTTTCCCATCACACTGCTCTCTACCTCTCAATTACTCTGTGGTGAACTCGCTGGGTAATGCATGTGTAATGTGCACCAATAACCAGTCTAGTTAAACTACTTTACGTCTGTTGTCTGTTTGCTGTCATTGCAGCAGAGCAGTGAGTTTTGACTGAACTGCATGTTACTATCACTCATCAGCAGTGCAGCATTACAGCAACATTCAGTCATTCTGACAGTAGACTATTTACAAAAAGCCTGCCAGTCTTTATCAAGTGCTACGCTGTATTTTTACCGTGTATTTCACAGGAATCTCTGTTTGTTCAGCACACATGACATTTCAGACTTTCAAATAAAGCGAGGTAGAGGAAGAAGGCTAAGATGAAAGCCAACTCCACTGTGAAAACATTTGATAGCAAGACTCCTCTTTGCAGCAGGTTTGATGGGAAATTGTCTTCACTTCAAGAAATACTGTGGCACCACCAGTCCTCATCCACAGTCACATGTAAAAGCACCCTCTTAACATATTCATCTTCAACTTTTAGTACAAAGACAACATTATTCTTTATTAGAACAGATTTACTTTCAATGACTCGTCATGCTAAATTCATGGTAAATAGGATCTGTGTGTGTGTGTGTGTGTGTGTGTGTGTGTGTGTGTGTGTGTGTGCACGCACAGACTCAGGCCATTTATCAAAAAGTGGTCACGACCCAGATCAATGATGAGAACGTTTAGGAAATGGAAAGAGCTATTCCTTCACCATGAAAATTGATTCTTGTGAGGCAACTACTGCTGGTTATAATGATGTTTTTCACTGCAGTAAAGAAGTAGAGAGTGTGTGTGTGTGAGTGTGAGTGTCTGTGTGAATAGAGCAGTGTGAGGGAGGCCATCGACTGGTTGCGTAAGACTGAGTAAAGCTGCCACTGTGATCCTGTCCCCCCTGAGTCATCTTCTTGCTTACCTCTCCAGACCCTGAGCTCGTCTCTTGTCCAGAGCACCTGGGCTACAGCGGTCGACGCAGCCTCCTCCTCCTCCAGTACAACATCCTCCTTGACCCCAATATGCTGCCCTCAAGAAGCTATCAGCGCACCTGGGGAAGCGAGGTTGCAGTGATAATGGTAGGCGCTCAGATGTCACCCCTGCAGGTTCGCTGGAAGCGACTCGATGAGCAATGCAGAATTTTTTTTTTCTATTTGTGCCTCCCTCCATCTTTCTCAGTTTTCACCCAGTTCTAGCTCACCGCCTGCCTTCATCACTATTTTTACTTACTCCTAACCAATAACTTACCAATGAGACAGAGGTTATTTTAGGAGGCACTTGACCTTCTTAATTCCCTGTTTTCTGGGGATGCAATTAACGAGGAGAGGAATGAAGCAACAGCTAAGCGTAACAGTAACACCATTCAACCAGCTGCCACTGCAAAGCTAGATATCAGTGTTTATGTAATTGGAACAGAGCGCCTTCGTAATTGGCTTGCCTTCCTCAGAATACAACAAGGAAATGGGAAAACTATAATAGGACTGTTCAAAGTGATTATCTTTGTGTGTAATGCACAGTGGCGCACAAAGAGAGGCCTCCAGGTACCTCATGTGTGTTTATGTGGATACAAAACCAACCTGGCAGGCCTTTATTTGGGTATATCAAGCAACAGGCTCAGATATTACTTACACAGATGGGTCAAAGGGAGCTGAAAGACATGAAATACAAAGCACCCCCTGAGTTTCTTGCCCTGTGTTGTTCCAGATGCCTCAGCTCACCTTCTGTGCTTCATCTCTGCTTCCCATAGATGAAAGGAGCTGCTGACTTCTATGGCACGCATTAGCATTCAGACACCCACCTTCCACCTTATCTGCTGTCAAATCAGCCACCTCTAACTTCCACAGTGAAACACTTTGACCAATTTCATTGGCAAGCCTCCTTATCATTGGCCTAGACAAGCTTGGTGCATGTCAAAACTGTGGACAGCGGGAGACCGGGAGCTGGAAAAACTGTGGGAATGTTTCTCTGCAGAGAGCCAGAAAGGCAGCGGTGTTTCTGACATTTCTAACTCTGCTATATGAGGAGACTCAGAGGGAATAGGGTTGAAGGAGCCTGCATTCTTCCTCCCTGCATACATTCCTCCCAAACATGTTTAGAGCATTGAAATAGCTTAGCACTAGCTCCAATAAAGCACACAGGGTGGGGTGAGGAGTGTCATAAAGAGTGGCACAGAGACAGAGTGATTCATAGAGTAGAAGCTGCAACTTGAAAAGCATCTTGTTGTTATAGATGGTTGTAGGCCACATCTTTCAAACTTCACACCCCAGTTTGTCACAACGACTTTCCTTTAATTAATTTGCCCAGACAGCAGTGGCAATATCCTCTCCAACCTGATAAATCTCCCTCTAGAGCCACTAAAATACATTATACAACAGTTTCCACATGCTGAGCAGTACAAACTGTGACGAGTAAACACATTTCGACGTGTAAAATCAGCAGAATCCATACCCCCCTTAAGAAACCACACAGGTTGTCAACCAGAGAAATTGCAGCCAATTTCATCCCTGGTACCCTTGTTTCACTGCTGCAGAAATTTGTTGCAGCCCATCCATTATTAACTATACAGTATGCTGCTGTATAAGCTGCTTAAAGAGGAGATGCACAGACAACACTTTTGTGCCTCCCCATAACCATTCATCACAGCTGGACCACAAATACCCTATGACCACAGTCCTCTAAGGTTTCAGCTTACAGTCCAGGAGGACTAAATAACATATAAGAACCTTGGATTCAAGCTGCAAAAAAGTGAAGCCAAATAGTCAGCAGGGGGCAAATAAGATTGTATAGAAATACATGAGAAAATAACTCAACTTGTCACTTGATTTATTACCTCAATAAGTATGAGTTCTTGGTTTCTTCTTGTTCATTTCGTGAATTCTGGTCCCGTTTTGAGTCCAATAAGCCATAAAACGGGATGCTGTGGGGTGTGGATGCCTTGTGATTGTCTCTGTTTTGTGTTGCAGCATTTACTTTTCAGATCATGAAAGGTAAAAAACTGAAAATGTCTTCTTCAACCTTTGTTTGTGCTTAGCTCTACCCTGTTGTGTTGCAAAAAACAAGATGGTGGCAACCAAAAAGAGGTTTGAAAACTGTAGTTCACGTCATGGTGACTGCGTCTTACTTAAATACAGTCTGAGCTATGAATGCACAACAACTTGATATATCATCTGACATAAAGCTAACTAAATATGACACAAACAACAAATGAATGCACAATTTATGCTGATGTCACTTTACCTGTTTTTATTCCAGTTGATGCTCTTGTCGCCTGCTGTCACTGATCAGTGGGCGCAGCATGAACTTGCCCTAGCTTATAAACCCTTTCCTCTGGAGTCATCACCTTTGTTTCTCTTCTCTCTCCCGCTCTGCCTATATATGAGTCGTATCTGCAGAGTAAATTTACCGGCGGGGATCTAGAGTTTAAATGTCATACAGTCCTTGCAGGGACGAGCTGGGGGTGGAGGTGGAGGGCTAAATGTCATTCACAGTCCGGGCAGTGTAGCCAGTGCACGGCCAGAGGGGAGGTCACAAGGTCTGATGAAAACAAATCCATCACTTTGCTGCCGGGGTAACAGGCCAGAGAGCTGCAGGGCTACAGGGGAGCACCGGAGCTTCAGGTTATGGAGGCAGACCAAGGGATGGGCAGGATGACAGGGGGCTGTGTGTGTCCCTGTTTGTGTGCTGCTGGAATGATGCTAAGCAAGGCTGAGCTGGCCAGAGTAGGCAGCAGGCTGAGGATGTTTAAAGTGAGGGATGGAGATTATCACAGCTTGGCCACCCTCTTCTGCCTGTGATCTGAGTTCTCTGTGAGCCACAATCTGGGATAACCAGGGGAAACAGTTCCAGAAGGTCTCCATAACACTATTCAGACACACGTTTCCATCACTTTCATGTCTGTCAGAGATTAAAGAGTATGACACACATACACAAATACTGGATTTACACTTTAATGCTCAATGTCTCAGCTCAGGGTCTTTCTGGGAGTGGTTTACAACATACTACTTAACGCTGCCAGGAGGACATCGCTGTATCTCTATTACCATGGCGATTATGCGTACGTTGTCGAGCATGACATTAAGTTGCTGCATCTCTGCAGCTTTTGCACCGAGCCTTGATCTCTGACCTTGCTGGAGGTCGACTGCAGTGAAAAGAGAACTTCCCTACAGTGATAATCAAGGTATCACATTATCATTGCTTGAGCAATGTGACTCGTTCAATTTGCATCTCTTTGACCATTCCCCCACCTTCCTCTGCATAATGCTAGATGAAGCAGAAATGCTTTGCAAATCATAATTATGAAAGTGTGTTAACGACAAATGAAGGGGAGGAGTGTTGTGCAGCTCATAAAGGAGGCACTTAAAGTAATAAAATAAAGACTCAACATTTGATGCTATCAGACAGGCACGTAAAAGCATTGATTATTTTCCACCTCACCTTTGCACACTGTGGTTTTGCACCAGTGCATTTGACATTTAGATTAAAACTAAGCTCTGTATTTCCTCAGACAAACAACAAAGACAGAAAACAACTTCAATGCAAAAAAACATTAACTTTTCATAAGAGCAGCCCTTGGTGTCCAGATAAGCTAAATGAACCTGTTCGCTCTGCCTCCTTATATGAGCTCAGATGTAGGCCTAGAATTTCACTTTGAAAGTCTGTAACAACCACCACCAAATGCTTTGTCACTCGGGGTGGAGAACAGCTTCATTCTGGTATCTGATTGGTCAAGACTGCTGCTGACTCCATCAAGTCCCAAGAAGTTCAGCCAGACAGTGTAATTGCTAATCGTTCAAGCTTGAGACACACCTAACAAGGCGTGCCCGGCCCTCCGCCTCGAGTCCACGTCATTCTGTCTTTCTATAGTGAAAGTGATACGCTGTCCCCCGAGACCAGAGTAATGTCCATCCTGCTGCAGCATCTAATGGGCTAATGGGAAGAGTGAGGAAAAGGATGGAGAAAAGCCTCCACTTTGCTGGTAGTGGTAACGAAAAACCCAGAGACACTGAGGTAGTGATGCTAAGAAAAAAAAACATGGAAGAGAAGGAGAGTAAACTGGAAAAAGAAAGAAATGGAGCGAGAGAGAAAGACAGTGAGTGAGATGAAGTGACAAGGGAAAGAAACTGAAAAATTCAGAGGGAGAATGGAAGTGAGATATGCAGCAGTATAAGAGACAGTACAGTAGTATGAAGAGAGTGAGAGGGATAAAAACAGAAAGGGAGGGAGATAGAGAGGTAATTATAAAGATGGGAGGCGGGTGAGGGAGACACCGTGAAGAAGAGAGATGGTGAAAGGAACTGAGATAGGGCGTTGGGGGGGAAGAGAAACTGTGAAAGCGCTAAGAGGTTGAGCGGAAAAGCCATTTAGAGCTCTAATCAGATTGCTATTGAATGTGTAGGAATTAGACTTTGGCCCCAAAGCCGTCTTGGCTCCGACCAGACACACTCAGCATCCAACGCCCCAAGTACAGTTGGATCTGTGTCAGCCAGACAGCGCTGTGTGTGTGTGTGTGTGTGTGTGTGTGTGTGTGTGTGTGTGTGCGCAAATTCATGAAGTGGGGAAAGCATGAGGGATTGTCAGGTGAATCAATGCTGTGTGTGTCTTGTGTGTATTTTGGTTGTGCGATGAGAACACAGCCAGAGGGAGATTAGCGGATTATATAAATTAGTTTTGCGTATTTGTAATGCTTGTGTTGGGAAAGAGATAAGATGCTAGTTGTGGAGCACATTGTTCTTAAACGTGCAGGAAATAGCTGGAGTAACATGGAATTCAATTTATGCGTCGCACAGTGTTATTAATATTACAAAGGGTCTTGTGCAGTATGTATTTTTTGTAAAAAGACTTAATGAAAGCAATAGCCATGAATGCAAAGCAGACACCAAATGCATCATAATGTATTTTGTCCTTATTTTTAATAACCAGATATGATGCTGCAGAAATCTTGTATGTCCAAAACCATTGCTGTGTTTTTAGAATCACTGAACGCTGCATTAAGTTGCTATTGTGTCTTTTTATATGACCAGATAGTTGCATGTGTCACTCTATAATAATATTTTACCAGAATAAAAGCAGGGGTTTACATTATCACCAATTTGCAGATTAGAAAAGGCCAAATCCTTCCATGATGACTGAACACAGTATTGGCCATAATTGGACACCGAATGGACTAAACTACAATCCCAACCCAGAGAGGTTTACCTACACTTTTCTCCTGTCTCAGTCCTCAAATACATTAAACATTAGCCTTCATAGCCTTGAGGATCTATTGAAGATTTAAACTGCATTCACACCAAATCAGGTGTTTCAGCAATTAATGCTGAGCTGTGCAGAGTTGGACACTCCTTTGATTGACCCATTGATCACCGGTTACATTTTTTTGCAGCATCCTGCTTTATTTGATGTGGACACAGCCTTAGCCACAAGCTATTTTTAATATCTTTAATATTTGTTAACCCACAGGATGACTAATTCTGCATTGATTTATGAAACAAATGATAATTGTGACATATAGAGATATGCTGTTTCTAGTAACCTGCTTCTTGCACACAGTTAAATAAAATAAGCTTAACTGTTTTTATGCAGTACGCTGTATTATTTTTCAGTTATACACCAGTAGCAGTCAGAGTTATTGTTGTTGCCGCGGCCTCTGTTTTCCCCAGCCACACAGTTTCTAGGTTGACGGCCCGTCCCATCATGTCCTGTCTGTCTGAACCACAGCCCAGGACGTCCTGCACGGCAGTGGGAATCATTTTTGACACAATTCACCGTCGGGGCAAATTGGTGCAGCGGGCTGAACTCGAGCATCATGGGTGATGGTGAAGGAGAACGGATAATGAGGAGATGCACACAGTGGGAAAGACGGGAAAATAAGGGCAGACAGAGAGGATGATGGGGTGATAGAGGGCTGGGAAAGGGGTGTAGAAAAAGCTAGAAAAGAAGCCAGCAGGAATAAACAGAAGACAATGGACAAGAGATAGGAGTGGCAGTGAAGAGGAGGACAGCAAGATGAAAATATAGGAAGCGAAAAAGTTAATAGAAGTGTGAAAACGACAAATAAGCACAAGAGAGGAAGCAGCTTGTTGTTAGTAGAATTAAACTGTTGGTTCTAAATCACTGAAGACAAATGGAGCTTCTCAGATTTAATCCACTTTATTTCCACACTGAAGCAAAATGACTGACTGTAATTTGTGTGTGTGTGTGTGTGTGGAGGTGTTGAATGAGGAGGCGGTGTGCCGTTCCTCAGCCTGTGAGTGAATATGGGAACAGAAATGCATCCAACTGATGAGATTTGCCGTTCCTTCTCTCTCTTCCTCTGTGCTCTCTCTTTTTCTATCTGTGAGCAACCTGTCTGCTTTGATGTGCATGAGACTCCAAGGAAAAAAAAAACTCCAGCTCCTTCCAAAGGCCCCAAACAGGGGAAGAAACGTTTGAAGAGTGAAGGCAAACTTACCTAATGGTGTGTGGGTGAGTGGGAAGTACAGATCCTGGCTATAAAAGTGAAATGATTTCTATTCTGTAATATAAATGTAGTGGAAATCCATGATACGTTTCTATCATGTTGCTCATCTGGAACATATCTAACTTTTTTTCTGCTGTGTTTAAATGTAAACAAATACCTCATTTATACACCGTCTGACACACAAAGACTCAGGAAGAGAGGTTTGGATGTTTCAGAGAGACGGAATTTGAATGTTTCAGCACCACAGAGAGTCAGTTTGAAAATTTCAGCACCATGGAGAGAGACATAGAGAGCGATATAAAGGGGCTGTGACCAAATACCAAACTACAAAGTCATTTCAAATGGAGTTTAGAGTATGTCAGGATTAGAAATGATAATGGCAAGCCAGTGATGTCATCCATGACATAACCCATTTCCCAGCAGATGCCAATGAGTCAATTCTGTCTGAAAATAGTTGAGCTGATAGATGGCACTTTGAATTTCTAAATTCTATAAAAATAAGGAAACTTGTTTAGACAGCACTTATTAAACGTGTCTGAAAGGGGACTAAAAGATGGCATAAGTCCGAAGCCCCAAAAAACTGAAAGATTTTATGTAAATTGATCTTTAGTTCTTTCATGAGGTGCAGCCCGCCACTTTTTGGGCTGTGACATGTATGCTTTCATTTTGACACACTGACAGCTCTTTAGTCCATAATCATTGTCTGTGTTTGAATCAAATAGTCTGGAGCACAAAGCGTTTCAGCATTAAACACGTCTGTACCGCCAGATGTGTGTTGTTATAATTAACGATGACTATATCTACATGTTAAGTCTACCATCATGATAGATGTTATTCATTCATCTAACGTGGTCTTTACGGGAGCTTCGCTCTCGTTGTTTTCCACCATGACTCAGGAATAAATAAAGAGCTGGCACCTCTCCTCTGGCTGTTAAATGTCCTCAGATCTGTCCCAGTGGTGTACACCTGAGTCGGTGGTAACTGAAAGTTTTGTGATATGCCAGGGTCATTATGCCTTCATCCTGCACAGGAACAAGAAAAGGTGCTCATCCTTCTGGGGACTGAGTGCTCTCTCCTCCTGTTTGGTCCAGCTTTGAATTCTCTGTGTCATCCTGCTCAGAGCCCTGAACTGTCACTGGATGCTCTGCATAATCTACATCCCCATCAATCAAATGTGTTGGCATCACAGTGGACTAAGCTCCGTTAAATATTACATAAGGTGCAAAGAATCCTGAGGGGGTTTCTTATATATGTTTCTTGGTTTCAGTAAAAAATATTATTTGATGTAGGTTTTTCTGACACGACTCATGCATGTTTTGTTGCCTCCACCATGTTTGTGCAAATTCTCACAAAGCAAGTGGGGAATGGATATGCAATATGAACTCATTCATCTGTAATATAGAAAACACTGAATTTGAGGACAGACAAAGCAAATAAATTCCTAGACATGCTAGACATTGAATTAAGCCTCAAAGCCTTCAATTCTTTGAAGTTTTATAAATAGAATCTAAAACAAAGAATGCTGAACTGTTGTCAAAGTGAAAGTGAAAGTACATTTAACTGGTGTGATCATGTACTGTAGGGTAAAAATGTTAATAGAAAAAAACAGGAAGGAGCACAGTGACTTCCTTATATTTCATTTTTTTTTCAACAGGTCATTGTTTCATTGAAATTCTTCCTTGATCATAAAGACACCCAGCCAGAAGGTATTTACAGTTTGTTTTACCTGCAGGTGTAGCTTAAAGGTTAGATGCCCTTGAGCAAGGCGCACCGCCTCCCATCACTCCAGAGATGCTGCTCAGTAACGAGTTGTTGTTGTGGAAAACTCCCCGAGGTGATGATATGAATTTAAAGTGTGTTGCTGTGAAGAGCATGCTTGGGGAGTAAAATTAAGATAATTTCCTGGATAAATGAATGTTGCTGATTATAAAGGGTTCTGGAGAGACGCTTCACCCTCCAGTCACAAAGGCTATCATTTTGTTTAAAAGAAATTTAAACTCTCTCTCTCTCTGTCTTTGTGTGCCTCTCTCTCTCCTTCTTGTTGAGCAGTGTCTAATTAATTAATAGCATGCGACTGTAAAATTGCTTCTCTATTGTGTGTAATGCCAAGTCTCTGTAGCAATTATATTTCTGTGGTATTGTCAGCGAAGTGATTGAGCATTAGCACCATAGTTATTACATTAACTCCTTTCTTTTTGTGCATTCTAATTCTTGCTCAAATTCATCTTCAAAGCTTTAATAATGTGTTTTTATGTTAAGTCCTTGTGTGCATGTGCACTTAAACCTTCAATAGCAGATTTCTGGCCAACATAGTACTGACTTATTCGCACCACATGGAGTTCATATGGTGATGGTCCCTATCACAGCAGACATGGAGTTTTAGTTCCTGCTGATTCTTGAGGGATATATTAGCTATTTAGCTGCTAAATATTTCACTGTATTTTCCAGCTAGATGCCAATTTTGTGTCTCTTCAGTCTGATGCTGGAGCCTACAGTGGATGAGATGTTCTAATCCAAACTCAGCTCATACTGACACTTTATCGGGAACCCTTTCCAACACAATGGGTAGTCAAATTAAGATGCTACATTATGGTCGCACTAAACATGCAATTTTCTTTGTGAATTCACCCTTAAATACTTGAGTACTTTGGTTAGGCTCAGGAAAAAGATGGTTTGGCTTAAAATGACTGTTTGTAAAGTGAAAATGAAACTTAACACAAGCAGCAGCCTCCCGGATGAAAGCCCTGTGCTGGTTGGTTGATAGAAAGCAGCGATGAGAGCCATGGAGGTGAATCAAAAAAATCAATGAGTTGAAAGTGCTGAGGCTATCGCTCAGGCAAATCACTTGGCAAACAGGAAGAACTAGACTAAACGGACTATGATAACTAATAAATGACACTACTGACTGCAGGACTAAGGGAGGGAAAATTAAGGAACAAAAAAAAAAAATCACTCTACAAAAGGAGAAAATCCAAGAACTAAACTATGAAACAGAAAACCACTCTAGGTGAGGGAAAACGCTAAGAACAAAACTAACTTACACTAAAGGTACTAAAAACACTAAAAACTACTAGAAAGTAACAACACAAAACACTGACTGCACTGACAAACAAGGTGACAAAGAAAAACTCTCACAGCTGGCTGGATTAGCAAACAAGGACACGGACTGGCTGATAGTTTGATACATGGACGACACGAACTGGCACAGGATTGGGGAAGATGCAGACTATTTGAACATGAAGAAATGGGTAACAGCTGGAAACAATCAGGGGCGGGGCAGGAAGTGACATGGCTGAAAGGAGAGGGAAGACAGTCACTACAAAATAAAACAGGATGTGATAACACGATAAAACCAGATAAAAACTAAGCTTAACTCGGGCAGCTTGACATAACATGACTCTGATGAATATGTGATGTTCAACAGTTGGGTTGGTTATGGTTTTCATGCATTGGCACTAAAAGTGCAAACTCTCCTCTGAGGGCTTCTAACAAATTTTTAGTGTCACATTGAATCCTTTCATATCATATGAGGAACGAGACGGCTGTAGTCATATTCCTTTTGAGTGCTCAAAATTGACTTTTTATGATATGATCTTTGATTTGTGTAACAGGCCTGACTGCCTCAAATGGCTACTGTCTGCTTTCTGACAACAGATGACGATCTGGTACTCCCCATAATTTGATAAAAGCCAAAAGAAAGGAACAGAAAAGAGCAAAGCGGAGCATTACGTGCATTTATTAAACATCACATAACAAAGTCAAAGTAAATGCAGGACATGAAATTCAAACTTCCACGTCTGACTGAATGTACCTTTGACAGAGATTGAGCTGTTGTGAGACATTTGCTGTTCCTCACAGCGACAGAGTGACAGCATGGTTGAACTGCCCTTTAAGAGAAAACCTCATGTTCTGTCATGCTTCGTCAAGTGTCGCTTTAAGATAGAGTCTCTCCTAAGAGACATTCTGGACAAGATTGTCCAGTAATTGCACAAACTCTTAGCTCGTTGTCGTGTCACTGTAGACTAGTGGACTAGATGTGGTCACCCAGTCACTCCGTCACGTAAGGCCATATCCAATCATGTACTTACATGCAAAGTAGTTTGTCTGTTAGTGCTTTTATGCAAACCAAGTTCACAGGAAACTCAGCCTTTAAGCTCTGCAGACATCACAGAGGTGAGGACACATACAGTAATTACCGCTCGCATTTTTCTTCATACTGTAGACTGACTGAGGCGATAGGTTAACGGCACACAGCGCATTAGGCAGACTTATGAAAACAGCAGCAACTATTTAATTTGTGAGACAAGCATTGGATTTAATGCCCTACTTAATCTGCTGCCAATTCCAAGTGAAGAAATATGTCAAATATAAATGGAAATATATTTGAGAGAGGTCACTGTGCAGAATAGCTTTCCATTTTATCTCAACTGCAAGATTTAGGTTGAAGTATTGCACTATTTTAGTCCAATATCTGCCCCTTTCCCTGAATCTCCCTGCAATCGATTATACAGAACTTTTTTCTCAAATCAATGAGAAGGACCTGGCACTATTAGGGATGGCAGTAGCATAATGTTTTCTGATGCATATGTGCTTATATTGCAAAAGACACATTGTATTTTGCAATAAATCAACATTTTCTCAAAATTAAAGTTCTGAAACATGATTGTAATGAGATTCTCAACATATGGAAGGACAGCTAGTCAGCTACTTCACTTGTATTTCGAAAGCTTCAACACAGAACAGGTGATTTCGGTGTTTCAGTGGCACGCACAGCTTTGGTGACTGAATTGATTTATCAACATCAGCATTGATCCCTGCTGTTTTGCCTCCTGCAGGCATTGAGCATTTTAATATACTCAAGCTAAATATGACTATTAGACACTGCTAGTGTGAGCTGTAACTGTGTAACAACAGAATGAACGCTGAAGCTGATATAAACATACAGTACATACTCTTGGTGCATCTGTGTAAGAATCATCACAGTTAACATTAAAAATGATCAAAAATAAGGAAAAAACATCTATAGTCGCTTACTTGCACAACAGGCATCCTTTCTATTCATTTTCCTTCTGGGCCCCAAGCAGGGTGCTGCAAAATCAGGATGAAACATCCGTACTATGTATCTCTTTCACTGTATCCTATGAAGCCAGAGGTCCCCAGAGCTCGGTGAGACACTCATAAATTCAATTCAATAGAGAATTCCATTTGGGACCAGACATTTCCTGGAGCCATCAGCACTAGTATCATAATGTACGAAAGACATGAAGTACGTTTCAGCCCGAACAATCACGACTTCAAAGGCCCCCACCCTGGAAGCGACTGTGAGAAATCTTTTTCAGGCAAACCTCAAGGTCATGTCTCTCTGTACTGAAGAGTTTCTGCCGGATGCTTTCAGGCTGCCTTAAACTGAACACTGGTAAAAACAAGACTCATCATTCGCTCTTTTTACCTTCGGCTTTTTCACAATGTCCTGCTGGATCCCTGATCCTGTGGTGTAGCCCCTGACATTAAGAGGTGGAGGAACATTTCACACCTTCAGGTAGCTTTTAGGGCACCACATTGATGAAGTTTTCCTTTTCAGAGTTTTTTAATGCAAAATTAGATTTCCCTCATTTTTTAGAATCGTAGTGTTCTGCACAGCTAAGGACAAGTTAATGAAGCATTTTACTGGTTTCTTATTTGTTTATATTCACTACTCATCCAGTTTGTGTCTTTCAAACTCTCAAACCAAATTCTGTGATTGTTGAAACAGTGGAAAGACTAACAAAGCCAGTTATTTTTCATTGTACAGCATTAACAGGCACCGAGAAACACTTATGCCATCACCAGAGATTCATACCTTTTTGTAGAGCTTTATAATGGCTAGCAAGTTAAATTTACTGTTCTCTTACTGGAGTTTGGTGCAGGGAAAATGTTGCTGGAGCTGATAAATACCTGTAACTATAGTAGAGTTAGCTGTAAAGTGAATAAATTCTTTCCACTGTGGACAAAAGCCAGATGTTAGTGGGTGTTTGTGGGTTTTTTTTTTGACACTTTAGTCTCTTCATACTGGAAATACAGAGTATAAAAAGTAGATTTTGTGTACATCCTGATGAATATGGTAAATAGACCGCACTTATAAAGCTCTTTTCTACCTCAGCAGAGCCACTTCACACTGATGGCAGTGAGCCACCATACAAGGTGTTGGCCTGAACATCAGAGGCAATTTTGAGTTTAGTGTCATGCTCAAGGACACTTCAGCATTTGGAAAGGATGAGCTGTGATCGATCCACAAACTTATGATTAATGTACGACCTGCCCTGCCCTCTGAGGCACAGCCTGGGTTCATTATATAGACCATTTTCTATCAACAGTGAAGTGCTGGAATATTACTTTTTACACATGGTTGCATGTTTTTCTCTCTGCATTGGACATGTGGATTTTCGTGTATCTGTATATCTTTGTGTGTGTGTGCCAGTGTGAGCTGTGGAGAGTCTCCTGAGGTTCTGCCAGCCAATAGCTTCCCTGTCAGAGTGCCGCCTTATCTGATGATCCATGAGCGCACAAAGCAGCAGTGAAAGGCAGCACATGGAGTGGAAATATCTCATGATAATACCAGATCAGATCCCCTCTTTCAGAGCACATGACCTTGCAATTTATGGTTCATATAATGCTGGGGATGCAAGGGGGAAACTTCAAGGAGAGACAGAGATTATATAAATTGGCTTGGACAGATGTTTATGTGAACTGGAAGTAAAAAAGCTAAAGTGTGGAAGTGAATGACTAATTATGTCCCCCACTGCTGAGGTGCCTTTGAGAATATCTTGTAACTCCTAGCTGCCTCAGTGGAGCTTCTCCGATGCAAATGACAGAGGACTGTTTGTAGCCAGCAGCTAATAAAACAAGGCAATGCTGAAAAATAGTTATTTTCAGTAAATAAATGCTAAAACTTCTTAAAACAACAAGTTATCTTGTTCTCAACAAGTGCGTTGGTGTTAAATATGAAATATAAACTGTGTACTTTCTTTCTTAAACAATCAGCTCACAGCTTTTTGAGCAGTAAACCTGTAGTGCTGAAAAGTTACTGACAGCAGATCAAACAGTGAAGCAGTCATGATCACTTCCAAAACATGAAATATTATAATAAATCTGTTTTGGAAATCTAGTATGACCTTAAATTTAACAATCATTTTCACCTTTAATTTCCCTCTTGATTTCTCAAAAAGAATATATCAGTATAACTGAATCCCTCTGATGATAAAACTTAAAAATAACTAAAACTTGAATTAATGTAAATTATTCAGTCTGAATAAAATAATATCAGTCCAACCAATCAGACCTAAGGTTTTACCTTAACTCTTGTGCTAATGAAAGATTGTGGTCGATAAATTGTCTCTTTAATATTATAATAAATGACATACTGAAAAATATATCCATACAGGATATATGCAATATATGCAGGATATATGCAAAGCCTGCAGCCATTCTGTCCGTTTTAAAGTTGTTCTCAAACATCGTCACTTCCTGCCGGCTGCCACAGAGCCTTCAAGCTCCTCCGCTCCCCAAAATGAAGTCGTACCGACTCACATTCATCACACCATAACCAAGTTGATCACAGGAAGTCCTCCGCTCAGCGTGAATGCACAAAGTCATCACTTCAGTTGGCTGGTAGCTGCATGCAGTATATGAGAGGCATCCATTCACATTAGCACCAACCCACTCATACCACATCACTCTCACTCTCTCTGGGCTACTCCATATTTATAATGGATTCCTGTCTTACGGTAAGCATTAGTCCATGTGCCCAGAAAAGCAGTGTGTTCCCAAATGTCCTGCCTCATTTTCTGGATGTTTGGATTTTAGTGTTAAATTTTGGGTATTTCAATATCTGGATGTCAGTATGACACGTCCTGTGGTTACGCCGTGTCTGACTCACATGCGAGCACAGCTGCAAAGGTAAACTGGAAATGTGGCGAACACAAACAGACAGGCCCGAAACATGACTGACACAATCTGCAGTCAGTTATTTAGTGTGTGCCACAGATGGACACTCACCAGTACACAGGCTGACAATTTCATCCTGAGAATGAAGGTTACAGTAGGAGGCATCAAATCACTGCTGTGGAGGCACATTCTCACAAAAGCTGTACTGAAGGAGGAGTAACACAAAGCAAACCAACAAACAATATAAAGACAGGATGGCAGGATATCAGAAAATAACATTGTGCCACATCCGTTTCTCTGAGCCATGCTTTAAAAATAATATCTAATGCCAGAGCTGAAAGTATGTCAATAAGCAGTGGGTTCCACCAAGGCTGTGTGTAAAGCAGAAGATCTATATTAAACAATCATTTTCACATTTAACCTTCAGTGATCACAGACTTAAGGTAGTGAGTAGCAGCTGTAGCTCAGTGGGTATAGTGAGCCATAGGGTCGTAGGTTTGATTCCCCCTCGTTGTGTCCTTGAGCGAGACGCTGAAGCCTGAAGTTGCTCCCTGGGTGTTTTGCACAGCAGCCCACTGCTCCCTTACGTTACATGGGTTAAATGCAAAGGTCAAGTTTCATGTATGTATGTATCTGTATGTGTCAGAGTGTAAAGAGATGGTATACGCTACAGAGATCAAAGCAGGAAGTGGAGACAATCAAGATTAGAGAGCAAAACGGACGGATTTTGGACAAAAAAAAAAGTGGTGATTTTGGTGAAAGTGTCCTCTACCTCTGATAAAACAAGAACAGAACAAGGTAAAAACAAACTTTTTTTCATGATGAAATAGAGAGTCTCTTCTTTCATTTGAGCTATTCACTGTTTTCAGAGTCATAGTACAAAATATTCTGTGGGTCTAGAAATATGACTCAAAATGGGCAAAAGAAAGAAAAAGGCACTTTGTGTTTTATAAAACAGCTGGCACTCAGTGAGTTAAAAAGGCACTAATGCAGCAACAACATTAATCTTTTAATCCAAGCATACCTATTACTATACCTACTACAATGCAACGCAACCTCCAACCCCCCGCTATTTATGGCTAATGTAGCCTGACATTCACTTGAGGCACTTCATCAGACTTTCTAAACCCCCTGCTGGAGCCACAAAAGACTCTTAGTACTCTCCACAGTCCGTAAAGAGACACGATGATGATGATGATGATGATGACGATGATGACGATGATGATGATGATGATGATGTGTAAAATCAGCACACACTCAGAAATGTACCTACACATTTCATGAAAACATAAAGTAAAAAAATGCAGGTTGAATCGAAGCAGTGATCCTTTTTAGGAGGACAGTTGTAGGAATGTTAACAGCAAGATGAGAGTTTATGTTGTGCAACACATCTTCGGGTGAGTAGACAATCCAACACTGGACCATAAATAAATTCCTACACCATGACACAAATTCAGTTTTCTTCACAGGATGTCACAGGGCGAGGAGCTAAGACATCTGACAGTAGTTCTGAGTAAGGATCCTGCTCCTTGGCTGTCTGGTTGGGAAGCCAATAGGACACCTAAATGTGGACATGATACCGATAGGAGAGTCCCGAGAAAGACCCGGAACATGCTACATGAGGCTACATGAATAGCTTTCCTCAGCTGCAGTGGGAGGATGGAGGATTTGCTGAAATGAATGCTGCAGCAATTCTACAAGGTGTATAAATGTTTGACTCTGCTTGCATGTGGAAGGTCTTTGTCACTTAAAACACAGAAGCCACCAGAGAGTCAATATGCCTTAGGTTATTATTTCCTCTGCCATGTCAAAGGTCGAAGGTCAGAGGTCTGCAGAGGTCTCTTTCCTGTAGGGTGAAGCTTGTAAAAATTGCTTTCTGTAGCAGATTTTTGTCTTACTGTGTTTTCATGTAGGTGAGGTGTACCCTAGGTAATGGACGATAGAGGATCAAAGATCTCACTGAGGTCACCAAACCAAAGGCGAGGACAGCATTTTGGAGCGGAATGAGCCTTAGGGTGCAAACAAGCTAAAATACAAACACACAATTTAAAGAATAGTCAGTGGGAGCTGAGAAATTGTTCATAATTTGAAGCACATAACTTCCAGCCTCACTCATCCTTCTTGTGCTGACCTTTAGAGGTTTATTTTACACTCCCATGGACAACCAAAATGTACGGTCAGTTAGGCAGAGCAGAGTTATAGAAGAGCAGCAAATAGCCTATCATGAAGCCAATTTCCATAGCTTAATTGGTGTGAGTCAACTAGATCTAGTGAAGAAACAACTGAAAGTGTGAGTCGTACAGTTGCTCTGGCTGCTGCTGATTTAGCTCCTCGGGCGCTTGGAGAGAGAATGTCATGAAGACACAAACCAAATACAGAGAAACAGAGGGATAAAGAGAGATTGAAAGCAATAGTAGCAGAAATGGAGAGCCAAATCACAGCAAACTCAAGCAGCGAGAGGAGGCAGATCCAGAAAGAGACAGCGGCCTGGAGCAGTTAAAACAACACTGACCAAACACTCCACTCAAGCTGAGAGACACAGACAGGGAGAGAGGAGTTACTAAAACAAATGGCTCAGTATAGGGAGAGCATGCAAATGCAGTGTCAGTCAAAAACATCTGCCAGCAGCTTTGGCTCTGGCAGCTATAGCACTCTGTTCGCTCCAGGAGGGATGTTTGAAATCAGCAAAACACAAGCCAGAGATTGTTTACGGAAAACATGAGGCTGAGCTCTGTGCTCAGCGCCTTGATGCTTTAAATGCCCCAGAGAAAAAGATCTAATCTGCACAGCTGGCTCAAAGCAGCATCAGCTGCAGAACAGGAAGGCGAACATACATACCTGATGCCCACTTGTAAGTTTCAGTCCAAAGCCAAATCTAACCGTCTATTTGTACTTTGGATGGGTTTGTTCACACTCAGCTGTCTCCACTGCCCACAGCTGATAACTAACACTGATAGCATCGCCATAGATATGTGTTGTTGTTGTGTGTGTGCCTTCACACGATGTTGTCTCCCTTATACCATCATGTCTCGTTCTGCCTCATCACACATACTGCCATAATATATTACTTGCTGTATGCTGGACACTTTCTTAACGAATGCCCAGAAGGCCCATGTGGCGTCTCAGCACAGCATTGTGATGCTCCAAGTGTCACAGTGAGAACACAAATCACCTGATCAGTAAAATGAGAAAAAAAACAAATACAGCAAAGCCCTCTGATGCCCTTGAGGAGTTAAGGTATTAACAGATGAGCCAAAAAAAAAGTTGGAATTCCAGAGTAAACTCCCGTCAACAAACACACTCAACATTCAGTCTGAATCAGTTTTGGTTGGTTGACTAACTCAGTATGCATTGTTTTCTTTGACATTGAGTCTATTTCTTTGGTTTGTTTGCCTGCAAAATCTGGAGCATCTCTATATAATATTTAGAGATGTGAAGCTGGGTGAAGTAGAGAGGAAGGGGGGATGAAGTGATGTCAGAGGGTGGAAGGTGAAGTGACATTTTGTTATTGGGTGTTGCATGAAAACAGGAGAGTGAGATCTGAAAAGGGCAGTGTCTTCTATTCCACCTCACACACCACAACATGCACACACAACAGTCAACTAATCAAGATGAATGAGAGTTGCTCTTCGACCAGGACGTGTCACTCTATTATGAGAAACTTGCCTCATTGCTCTGATGCCACCGTTTCAACAGTAAAGAGTGTGCATGCTTGCATGTTTGCACATGAAGGAGAGAAGCTAAAGGTCAGTCTAGAACAGCTTTAATTGGTTAAATGAGCTTCTGGGCTGATGGATGTTGATTATTGTCCTCCTTCGTCAGGTCAGATGTATGGGATGGCCATCGAACGCTGGTGTGAAGGTTGGAAAAGTGTTGGTTGTGTTGTGCACAAAGCTTACTAATCCCTCTAAAGCTCTGGTCAGGTTAATCTTGTGATAAACAATGTGTCTCTGGGCTAGACTGGGCTGTCTGATCTTATCTGCATAATGTGTGTGTGTGTGTGTGTGTGTGTGTGTGTGTGTGTATACATCCTGTCGAGTGCTGCTTGCACCCTGATGTGCTTGCTGTCGTCCTGCAAAACTAATTTACCAACAGACCTCCTGTCTGCAGACCATAATCACACTGGTTCATGCAGCCAGCCAATCATTATCTACACACAGCTAATACAGGCTGGTGTAGTTAGGGGATCATAATACAGGTAGAGTGTGTACATAAGACCCCAGGTAGCAACCCATTACTTCTGCAAACAAACAGTGTATGTGGCTGCCTCACACTGTGCAGCAGCGCTCAATTATTCATCGCACCGTGAATAGTAAACAGGAGCAGGATGATAGCGGACGCTCTCATTTTCTTTAAATCGTCGTCACTGTGAGTCTGAAAGCACAAAGACGTTAGCACTCTTCAAATCCACTGGATGTTTGATGGAGCTCAGTCACATGACACCAATCAATCTGATGCCGCTGTTTCCTTCTTCTCTCTTGTGTATTATGCTTTCTTTTCCGTGGATTGTATTGAAACTCTCAAACTGTGATGGTATGAAAATCTGTTATGCAGTGTCTCCATGTCTGAATGATGGTGACAGGTTCGTTTCCAGAAGTTTGGGTCCAAACAACTTCCTATGAGTGCTGGCATTGTTTGCAAGATGTGAAATTCATCTACTGTTCAAATGCGAGCCAAAAAAAATCTCTGATGAGCTCTGCTTATCTGACTGAAGGTGAAGGGAGGCAGCCGAGGAACCATGAATAAACGGGACAGTGTCAAATCTACAGCATTATTCAGCTTTGACGGGCCCTCCATGCATTACTGTTAACTCAGTGAGTGGAGCCACATGAACCACATGTTGGTTTTCATTATGGCTTCAGAGAGAGCAGCAGACTGAAAATGAATCCGAAAGAGGTGAGCTCATCAGACCTCTGGAGCTCTCTTCAACTCTGCCCGAGCCACTACACTCACATAACATATTATTATTATTATTATCAGCACATCCTAGATCTTTTCTTTCCCCTCTTTTTAAACAAGTCTGATAATGTGATAGGGATTACAATAATCAGTGTTACTCTTTTAATCCAAACTTTGTGGCTGTTTCCAAAGTGTACCCATGACCATCTCATATCTACCGTGTTGTATATTAATGTAAAAACTGTTTTGTATGCTTACCACTTTGCCAAATTAATCTAAATCTGAGGTGAAATGGATTGCTCATCCTAAAGCTCTCTAGCCCTCTATTTTATATGAGCAGGTAGAAGAGATTAAACAGCCGTAGCTACACACACAGATAGTGTGTTTGCAGATCTAGAACCTTCTCTAATGGACAGGGAGCTTCACATCCTCTTAGGATCGAAATGGTGATGATGGTATGCTCAAGCAGGCAGCCGAGTACTCTGAAATGACACAGAGAGATTACTAATGAGAGTTTTCAACAATCCTCTGCAGTGGCACAGCTTCACTTACTGTCTGGTGTCATGCTAAAGTTTAGCTTGTTTTAACACAGAACACAGTCCTGCATGATTATCAAAATGTTTCATAAAGTGTCCTCAGTGCTCTCTGGGAGGAAGCAAAATAAATAGTAACAATCAATTCTCTTCCCTCCACTCCCTTCCTTCGTATTATTTACTATCTTTTATTACAGGCACACATGTTAAAAGTTAGTGAAAGAAAATTGACTCCCCTACCTGTGTCAATAATTAGAGCAAACATCTGAAGGAAGCTGTCTTCTCTCTTTTACCAGATCTTATATTTTTATGAAACAGAAGAACTAGGATTTCATCATAAGTTTCCACTTTCGTTTCCTCTGGAGTTAATTTCCTCTGGAGTTGCTATATTAGCGCTTCTGGCTTTCTTAATGGACATTAGGACTCCATTGCCACTTACAAATGAAAAGTCACTGACATTCTGCTGCCCTAGGAAGCTATAAAGCACTGTGGAATGAAATTACGGTGCTATGACCATATGCTCGATCAAGCTGTGGACCACTGCTGTGTGAGTGACAACGAGTGACTCTAACGAGGCTCGGAGGATTACAGAACGATCCAAAACACCATCAAACTGTGAAGTTTCATTCCATCATGAAGTTTAAGTACTAATAGTCTGAATATTGACCGACTGTTTCATCAGTCACTCTATCTTCAGACTGAAGAAGATGAATGGAGGGGCTGGTAGAGGTAAATGAGGAACTAAGCTAACGGTTCTCATTCCCAGGGAGTTAAATACCAGCACTTCATCACACCCATTGATGTGTGATGAAGTAACTACACTGTAAACCCATCAGTGCCAGAGTGTGGTGTGGTTTAAAGGTTAATATAGCAACACGCAACTGTTATCTGTGCAAAGATGTAGTGGAATAATGTTTAACATTACCTGAGCAGAGAATGAAGTCACTCTCTCTGTGTGTGTTCTAATCTGTGCTTTTTTGGCATAGGCATAATGCCGTCCTTACTAAAAACACTGTTGCAGAGGCGCAGCCCCCACCATTCAGTTTCCTTCAACTAAAAACTGGTAGCTCTTTTGCCAGTGTTTGCACTCTTTGTGCTGTTAGCGAAGAAGACAAAAGGAATGCTCCTCTCATATTTAGCACCTTTAAAAGAGCAACTTGCAACTATGCAGGGCATGATGCAAAGTCCATCCCAAAGCACCATGGTGAAGCAAAGTCTCACCCAAAGCACCATGGTGAAGCAAAGTCTCACCCAAAGCACCATGGTGGAGCAAAGTCTCACCCAAAGCACCATGGCGGAGCAAAGTCCAGCCCAAAGCACCATCATTCATCAATCATCAATCATCACCATCATCAAGCACAAGCATTTAAGAAACTTTAACAAACAGCAGCTGGCATCAGTCTGAACTGTGACACACACTCCCACTGTGCAAACAGCCGTTGATGTGATTAGGCAACGCAATCACTGATGGGATGGGAATTCTGTGCATCCTTTACATGATGTTTCCAGCCAATCTGGGTTTGTGCATAGCGGGGCTATTAAAGCATTGATGCATTGCAGCAGCCAGCCAGTGGGCTGAGCGAGTGAAGAGGCTCTCCAGCTGCAGTTTCTGTCATTATGGCAATGCTCCACACCTCGTCGCACCACGGAGCACTTATTTCAACACAACAGGGGAAGAGCATCAGCATTATATCAACAGTGCCTACCAGCACAGAGAGAATAGAGTGTCAAGAGTCACAGAGGAGGAGAAAATGGCCTGCTAGACGGTGAGGAGAGGAAGGAGTCACGGTGGGCTTAAGGGAGCTTGTTGTTGACGCTCTGGTGTTCACTCTCTTCTCTTCTCTCTCTCCCACAGCTCTGCAGTTCCCCGTATCCTCCAGAGGCAGGGGATTATGGGAATCTACGCTACGTAGCTACGCTAAGCTTCCAGGGGAGAAGGTCAATGGGAGGCTAGACAAACAAGAAAGTCTATCTTCTTTCCACATACGCACTTGCCTTTTATCCATCATTTCTTCTATACTGTCCCACCTTTACTTTCCTTCCTTCCCATCTACACCTCCTGCTGTGAGAACTTCACGCAAAATCATTCAAAAACCAGCAACTAAATGCAAACAAATGGATTGTTTCAGGATGACATTACTCTTTATTCCCTTGAAATGATTTCCATCTAAGTCCCTTGCTTTAACATTTGCTGTACCTTTTTTCTATCATCTTGAAAAGGTGAGTAAGCTCTATTTGAAAAATAAAACTCAGTTAATTCACCTACATCAACTTACATTCTATATTCAGGGTCTCACTTTCACCCACATATTTCATATTTCTCTGTTCTTTTCCACTCACTGCTTAAAATCAGGTTTCTATGTTGACAAACAGGATTTAACTGCTGACAGTTTACTGTGTACGGCAGTTTTTTATTGTTCGGTGAGGAGGGGATAGGGTCCTCTCTGCTTTCTTTTCTTTACTCTCTCTATTCTTGACTCAGTCAAAAGTCTCTACCTCGCCTGCAGCTTGTACAAAATACAGCAGCATTGACTCTACTGGGAAAAAAAGAGGAGCTCAATCCAGCTCTATGTAGCTGTATTAACTCTAGGAAGATGCAAGTGAATGTGTGTCATATTTTCAAATGATTATTTTTGTGAAGCCTTCCTGTAATTTAAATGAGTTGAAATGTAATTCTCAAAGGTCTTGGCCTTGCTTTTATACGCTAATGTCGACCTGGGTGGAGCACTCTGTTGACACAGAAATGCACCAATCACACATTTTAGCATTATTAAATATAGCAGAAGTGGGCCGATTGTTATTGAAAGGGGATGGTGGATGGTGTTGAGTTAATATCCCAAGTAAATGTCAATTCTTACATAAGTGTGCCATATTTACCAGTGTGATACCAGGCAGATATAAAATGTATTTGTGGAATATATATATATATATATATATATATATATATTCTACATATCCCCTAGTTTGCAGAAACGGCCACAGTCATAGTAAAAGATGAGTTGTTTTTTTTTGTTTCCACCTGCTCCCCTCTCTTTCCTTTTTGTCTCGGCCTGAATAATGGAGAGTTGAGGTGTGTGCTGGTGGGCTCCCCTGTGGAGCTGAGGCCAGGGTAGCAGCTGTCCCTATCAAGACTCTGCTCAGAGCTGTCACGGCCTGTCTGCTCCTCAGCTAATCACTTTCTACAGGCCTGCAGCATGGGACCACCGCTGCTAATGTCCTCACCAAGCAGGACAAGCAGGATGTGGTTTCATATGGTGATGAGAGTGCATGATGGTTGGTGTGCAGGTGTGTTTACCCAGCGGCTCAACGGGTGTGCAGATGCCTCAGGTAGTGCAACACGGGTCACGCATTAACACACAAAAACACCATTAGCATTAGCATGCCCTCTTTCTTCCCACCTGCCAAAACACATTTGCAACACAAGGAATTACCATCTGTGTGAAACAAACTAATGGCACAGTGTGTCACACGCCAGCGCACATGGTCATGTGAACATGGTCATTTTGGCTTCACTCTGCCTGCAGAAAGTCTATGTTGGAAATGTTTTATTCTTTTTGCCACACAGAAGATGGTGTTTGATGGTTGTGTTGCATTCAGGCCCTGCGGTGAAAAACAGAACCAACTGTCAGCCGTGATGATTAATTATCAGTCACTCCAGCCATGCAACAAATTGGTAAATAAATTTGCCTTCTGGGGTTTCAGAGGCCATCCTGAACTTGAATATCCACAAGCAGAAAAAAAAGATTGATAGGTTGAGTCAGAGGAGTGGAGAATCCTGATAACAAGCAGAAAGAGGATTTAAAGAGATAAAGGTGCTTCAGCCTTCTGGCGAGAAAAACATGAAACCTACAAATGGAGGTTGGCAAAGTTGCGTCGGTCAAATGCAAAGTGTGTTGTGCCCTTTAGCGCTTTCCCCTAAACATATGACTCCATTACAAAGGTTACATGAAGAAATGGAGGAGTCTTAAATATATTAGAGTGACATACCTGAGAAGCTAAAGTGTGTTCCCAAAGCAATTGGGCTGGCTTCTTTTGTAATAGCACTGGGCAAGCAGATGAAGGCTGATGCTTTAGTCAATATTTACAAAATTTAATAAGCTTTCTTGTGTCCACACACTCATATTTTTGAGTGGTGTTGAATGTATATAAATTATTTGTTTGGCATGAGGTGATAGCCTTTTTATCTTTATCATTTTCCATCCATCCATTTTCTAGCGCTTATCCTCAGATAGGGTTGCAGGGGGGCTGGAGCCTATCCCAGCTGTCTTAGGGCGGAAGACTCTCCATCAGATCTTATAATCTGCCTGCTCTATTTTAGCCACAAAAGCATTCCTGAGGTTGGCCTGCCATTGCTCAGTGACCTTAAGGTCAGGGCACGATGGGATGGGGAAATCCTTCATCTAAAGAAATCTCTTTGTGCATGAGAATATGTCCAGTAAGGACAGGACCATACCTTTGTAATCTTCCCTAAAAACAGGGGTATGTCCAGAATTCATATCTATGTATGTACAGGTCCAAGTGGGGCACCAAGTCATGCAGGGGTGGCCAGCAGGATTAGTCACTGCTCATGGGTGCACATGATCAACGTAGATCAAAGATTTCAAGGGTGGCACATGCCACCCCAGGCCACCCCCTAGACACACCCCTGCCTAAATGACACAAGAACGAATATGCAGACACAATGTCTACTTGTAGAATGAGACAGCTGAAGATGAAGATAAAGAACACAATCATGGAGATGGACAGGCGGGCGGACAGAGATATGAATAAGAGGTGTGACGGAGCGGTGAGGCATGTAAAGGGCGCCACACTGCTTCCTGCCCCTGCAGCGCACAGAGCAAAATAAAGCTGGAGAGAAGCAGGGAGGGAAGCAGGACAAGAGAGAGAAAAGCTGGGTTTGATTGACGAGAGCCAAATGAGAAGACATGAAAGGAGAAGGAAGGAGAAAAGACAAGGAAGGAAGGAGGATGGGTGAGAGAAAGAGAGCAGCAAAATTAGTGACAGGCAGATAAACAAGAGACTGTCAGCGACTACATTTAATCCACTGGGAGTCTTCAGCATTTAACAAACATCCTGGTGTGTGCACACTAAGCCTGCCTCTGTGATAGTTCATGTTTACTGTGCACACTCTGGCCTCTGCTTGAGTGAGTGTGTGCCTTGGTGTGATCGTGTGTGTTGGTTGAGATGTAGGCACAGCACATCTGCCGCTGTGCCCTCTCCTTTGAGAGTGCGCCCTCTAACAAGCTGAACATTTAGCAACAAAGCCGGGAAGCACTATTTGTTTGCCAGGAAGCAAGAAGAAGCCTGCAGAGGCAGCCCACGGACACACTGCCAGATATTGCATAAGCAAGGTGTGTGTGTGTGTGTGTGTGTGTGTCAGGAACCCCCACCACCACCACCACTTCATTTGGCTTGTTAGCACTACTTCTGGGGGTTATAAGAGCCAACAGCCATCTAGTCATTGTAGCTGCTTCATGCAGGTCATTAATGCAGAGCTCATTTAGCCCACAGCCAGCTCAGCGAATCACACTTGTGTGTGTGTTTATTTTCTTTTTTTCCACTCCTGTTTGCTCTGTGGCTCATGTGATCATTTGACTTATGTGATTTATGGGGCCAGCAGTGGTTTTCCCTGAGGTGATGGTGAGCGCATGGCTCAGTGGTTTCTAACTAGCGGCCCTGGCCTCTGTTTGAGTCGTTACAAGGAAACTTTGGAACAAGATGAATAAAAGATAGTTTTGATGCTAGAACATCATAAAACACAATTCCTCTTTGAGTCACCTGACATGCTACAAATTATACTTTAGGTTTATATATATTTATATTCTCAGGCACTGATGCACAACTGGGTTGTGTGTTCAAAATGAATCTCACAATGAATATGAAAGTGTCCACATCCGCATTAACTGCCAAAAGTACAATAATTGTCTGATATGATTTTAGTTTAACAAGACGTTTCAGGATTATAAGGGAAGTTATATAGCATCAACATACCAATGAGAGCAACACCCACTCAGTACTGAAGGAGGGAGAAGTCTGTGTCTACTTATTTTTCTAATTATAGTATTTTTAAGTGCAAATAAACCATAATCTTGAGTGTCAATAAGTCGTCTTGGCAACGTCTCCAGTTGCATTTGCAGCATTATTTTTATCACATTATGCACTGTTGTACTGATACTTACTGCATGTACCAAAATTTAATGTTTGGGGGTTTTAAAATTGCACACAACAATGGTTTTACTGTAGCTGTGGGAACATCATCTTTGACCAAAACAGTGTGCAGTAGTGTTTGCAAATTAAGCCACACTGGCTGCAAAAAAAAAAATACACGTCAGATGGATCGTGTGGGCAAAATGTCACATGAAAGTAAAATGAAGAGCTGCAACTATCAGATGGGTCTGTTACAGCACATTAGCACAGTTTTGCAAGTCAGGTATCAGTCTGGAGGCTTTAAGGTATAATGCTCATAATGTTATGCCTGATCTGTGTAGATGAAAAGCTGCTTTTTGCAGGCACATGTGGCGTCTCCTTATGGATAACAAGGAAGAGTTTCATGGCATCATAAAAATGGCCTCTGCTACTGGTTATTCCAAAGTTGGGTGTAAAACTACATGTACAAAAAACTTAAGCACATGAACATTCTCACTGACACTCTTAATAGAATTATATTTTACTCTTTCAAAGAGTTTGTGATGGATTTACACTCAGATCAGAGACTATGGATCATTTTGTTGCATCATAAAAGAAGCTAATTTAAAAGTCACCAAGATCTCTCCTTTGCTGCTGACCTCCCAGCCAGCGAGCGATGATGGAGAAATGCAAGGAATGAGAAAAGCCAGAAGGAAATGCAAGAAGTTGAAAGGATGGGACGGATGAAAGCAGACAGGAGGTGGAGTAGAAAACTGCACCAAGATGAGAAATGTCAGGCATTGACAAATCATTGCTCTGACGGTTACTCAGATGGGAGTGAAATTATAGAAATCTGGTTAAATCTTGGAAAATATATCAACTAGCTTGCAAGAGCGTGTCAAATGCTGCAACACGATGTAACAGCTTTGAACATGCTGATCAGAACATGAATGTGTTTGCTAAAGATTCATCGCTTCCAGGGAAATATAACAACAAGAACTGTGTTCCACAAGCAGCAAACGAAGTGTGTAACTCTGTGTCGTTTTAACCTTGGTGATGCTGAAACCAAGTGGAAGTTATATAATCTCTGTTTTTGTTTTTTTTTTTGGCAGGTAGCCTTCTGTCTTAAACTGTTTATTGTCCAAGTGAAAAGAAAAAAAAGACAAATTACCAGACAAAGTAACCAGTGAGAGCAGCTCTGATCACACTCACTTGTGTGACACCCACATCATTCAATGTGCCAGAAACGCCCCTGAACCCCAACAACCACCCGCCTCTCTCACACAGGAGCAGTAAAACAAGCGCGCCTTCTAGCGGAGGCTCCAACTTTGTGCGCGCTCACGTCCCTGCTGACCTGCTGCTGTGGTAAAGCAGAAAAAAAGGTGTCACTTACGGTAGAAGACGTATTCTGTGTAGTTGGACCAGATCTTGTCCTCTGTGTGCTGGTTGACAAACGAGGCTGTGACCGAGGAGTTGCAGGCCACCATCTGGAAGCCGCACTCCGACAGCATGTCAAAAGACCTCTCCAGGTGCTTGAACTTGAGATAAAACCGGGAGGTGTACCGATCCGGGGTCCTGTCCGGGTCCCGGCTCTCGTTCAGGGTCTCCCCGAAAACCTCTTTGGCGAGGGCCACCCTCCCGCATATCAGTATCCGAGGCACCCTCCTGAACTTAGCGTCGGTCTGACTTTCGCGGCCCATGGTGCACGATCCCCGGTACCCCACCGTGATGAAGCCGCTCTTTCTGTCCGCGGGGACCAGAGAGGGGGGCGGACACTGCCGGTGGTCGCTGCCCTGGGACCCGTCCTCATAGTCGCTGTGGAAGTAGTCATCCGGGCTGTGCTTGATGTCGTCAGGGGTCAGGAGCTTCACTAAGTCGGGCAGAAGGAAGTACTCTGCCTCTTTCCTGAGCCTCCCTTTCTCCGGGAAGTGGTCCGGGAGGACGACTTGCTTATCTCGGAGGTAGTCCAACACATACCGGAATAAAAACCCGTCTCTGTCGATGAAATAACGGCCCTTGGGGTCCCTCGCCAAGTCATTAGATGCGTCTTTTTTGGAGGAGAACAGCTTCCCGAGGAGTGAATTCGGGGTTCCCACCAAAGTTGAGTGACGCGTGTAATAAACCTGCCCTCCTACGTTTAATTCAACCACATCTGGGAAGCTGTTCTGGACTGATGCCTGCTCTTTGGGGTTAGTCCTACAGTTCCCACTCAGCGCCATCGTTTCCGTCATGAACAGCTACAAACAGGCTACACACACTCAGTCACAAGCAGTCAGAAAAGGCGATGGATCAGGGTGTTAAAAGTTGCTACGCTGTGTCCTCGGTTATTCTGCGTTGGCGCGGGGCCTCCAGCTTCACCCTACAACAATCTGAATAAGCATTTTTCATCGATCCATGGCCATTACCACCTACCAGTCCTCCAGCAGAAAATGGGGGTGGAAGATGGCAGTCCGGTCGCCCTTCTCTGAATGTTAAATTACCAGAAGGCTCAAAAATCAGTGCGGCTGCGAGAGAGAAGCAATGCATCCGGGCGCATCAAAACCTTGCGAAGAGCATCACAGGCTGTAGGAAGAAGCCTATGGCAGAGGGTGAAAAAGAAACTTGTCTTTTTTCGCTACTTGAAATAGTATCCGACCAATAGATATCCTTCGGGGCGCACGAAACCAGAGAATTACGCAGTGGAACTGCGAGAAAAAAGTCCATCAACTTATTATAGGATGAAGTCCAAACAGGAGAAGGAGATGATGTGGTCTCACTTTCTCTTCAACTTCCCCTGGATCACCAGCCGATGATCCGGCCTGTGCAGACCAGCGGGGGGAAGCAAAATCCTTTTCAGTGGCGAGAAACTTCGCACAGATCGCAAACCTCAGGAGTCCCGGAATGGTTTTGTCTGTAGCCTGTCACTACAGATATGTCGCCTGGTCCGGACTGAATTAAACGGGAAAAAAACTATTGTTTTAGCTGTGTTGGAGGAAGAGAAATGTGGATTATCTATTTTTTATTTCTTTATCCAGAGCAGCGCAGAGGACCGAGCCGCTGCTGGCTGCTGCTACCCGGAGCTGTCCGCGGTGCTGAAACGAGCATCTCACCCCCTCTCATCACACTCCCCTCCCCTTCAGAGCTGGGTGGTGTCTTCAAGGCTGCTCCCCCCTGTTCACACACACACACACACACACACACACACACACACACACACACACACACGATTACAGGCTGCTGGATGGGAAAATAAAAGTCTCAAAATGACCAGAAATCAGTCCTATTGTAAGAAAATCCCCCAATTCACATACATAACTCATAGTTTTGGTATTTTATTACTGCAAATGAGTAATAAAAAAACAAAGTTTTCATAACCATTTCACTGCATAGTCGTGTAATTGTTCTTTGTGTCATAAACAAAATGCTCACTATACTTCAGTTTGACCCCCCAGCCTGAATCAATTTGCCTGCCTTTAGTTTAGATACATAAACATATTTTTGTTTCCATGTTACAAACTGTGGTTATTGTTCTCAGTTTTGCATTTTGACTGCAGCACATTTCCCTTTTTGGAGCCCTTTCACAAATTAAAATCTCTTATCTTCCAGACCCAGATTGATGGCTGTAACTGGCAGTGAGTTGTAACATTACGTGATGTTTGTGTCTTGGATTTAGTAAAGTGAGCAACAGCGCCTCCCTCTGTTTGTAGTGAGACATGCAGGGAGTTCTTCTTTAAGCACCATGGACAGATCCTCACATAGAAAATAGATCTTATTTCTCAAATAAGCAAACTTTGTCAGACGTGACCAGATGATCTTGGGTCTTATTGGATACAGGATACTGTGCGTTAGATGTCTACATAATTCAGTTCCCAAAATAAACACATCATACAGTAATCTGTAGTCTCTCCATCTGCCGCAGCTTTAGGGTCAAATCAGGGCTTAATACTGTGGAAGAAAAGTATAAAACAGTCTGAAAAAAGTCTGTTACGTCTCAGCATATCTGGTTCATACTATATATTGTTCCTATTACAGCCTTCTGCCTGCATGCTGATTTTATTTTACCTTTCACATGTCCAGTTTTAACCAACCTTGCCCCAAGCCAAACTGCATTTGTTGGCAGTCCTTCACTAGCTGTGTTCTACAGAGGGCATGAAGCTGCTGTTTTTCTCTCTACATTTTAAAATTAGATTTTAGTTTGTTAAGCTTTGTGTTATTAATCAGCAACTTGCATGAATTTGCATGAATTTTCGTGAATTAGTTGTTCTTGCTCAGAGGCACTTCAGCAATGCTGGGTATCACTTTTACTGTAAAGTCAACAAGTAGGACCTTAACTCCTGTGTAGCCTCTCGAGCAGCCCTGTTGGTACGTAGCCTGAATTATAAACTACCCATTCCATCTGTCCCAACTTTCTAAACATAGTTTCACAGCATAAATGGTCACACGGGGTGCATTTTAAAAAATACCAAACATTTTAAAATCCAAACATGCCTCCTAGAATCCCCTGACTTTTCAATTTTAAAATAAAGTCAACAGTGTGATTATTGATGACTGAAGAAATATAAAAAGGCACAGAAACCATTTTCAAATTTAAATTTATTCTCAAAATGCAGTTCAGTGTGACACTTAGACTGCCATTAGGAACAAGATGCAGCACAGAATCAGAGATATAAAGCTTGTCTGTCAGTCAGTTTACACTCTTTGATTGTATTTCTTGAATCAGGGCAACGAGACACCTCTTAACTCCAAAATCAGTCTCTGACTATTCACAATAAGTCCAGCTATCCGATCAGACAGAAAAGTGAGTGATGAAATACAAAGTGAATAAAAGACAGAGAGAGAGAGACAAGGTCTGCCTGAGCAGTCACCCAGAAGTAGGTCATGCTGGTAGCCTCATAATAAATACATGTAGCCACCTCACCGCTTCCAACTGTGCTGCTGTTTAAAGGCCTGATGATTGACTAGATGTAAGGAGTTAAACCTGTTTGGGTGAACACAACTCTTTTCAACTCCTCAATCCGTCAAAGAGCACACAGTTGAAAATATTCAAAAGAAGAAGAAAAGCAGAGCACCCAGCAGGACTGAAAAAAAACTGAAACACAACTTATTTTAATAAATGTTGTTTTTCTGATTATGGAAAATCAGAATTCCCATTTATCCAGTTGGTGAAATTGCGGCGCAGAAAAAGGACAAACACAGACTGGGATGTTTATTTTTCATTCATTTCAATTCCATATTAGTCAATAAAAATATATGATGAAATATTCACTCCACAAGCACAGCGGCAACATTAATAATGTATTAAGTTCCTTTTTCAAGAGAGACGCGATGTGAGAGATATTTTTAATTTTCACTCGCAAATGAAATCTGCTTCTTACACTCCAAGTAAAATCAGAAGCACTTTGCTTCCTTGGCGCAGAACAACTCGCAGCGCAGAGCACAGAAAACTATTAAAGGGAATTTTCAGGCCGGTCACAGATGGTTGAAATAAACAGCACACTACTTCCTCTTCCATCTCTCATTACAGCCGTGCTGAATGATGCCAGGCCTTAGATGGGAAATCTGCAAGTACAGCAGGCAGAAGACATTCAATGCATAAATTCAGTCGACTCAGAGAGTATTTACCTAAATGGGTTTCTATGTAAGCCCCAGCTATCCCTCAAACTTGGATGTTTATTATTTCTTATTTAAACTTGGTCAGCTATTTATCATTTTCAGAAGTTTCAACAGGCAGAAACTTTAAATGTCACTTTTGAATTTTGCTGGAAGAAAAATATGCAGTGGGAATTTGTGTCTGGGGAAAATGATTATAAATGTCATGGAAAAGATGGCGTGCGTCGTTTATATAAGAGAGAGGACCATGACATCAGTCATCAGTTATATCAGCTGTTTTCTTTGATTTAATCAAGTGAAGGGTTCATTTCATGAATTGAATATCATGTCAAAGAGCTTATCATAGCTTCCAATGTGACAAAACAAAAACAATCCAATGTGCATTGAATTGATGATCAACACATGGGTCTTCATCAGGGTCAGTGTCAGCAGTAGCTTGTATGTCTATATTGTGTTACACTAATGAGTAGAGATGGATGGTTCCCTATGTATGGAAAACAAAAACAAGGAAATAATACGTCATCTAACAAGGAAGAAGAAAAGGAAAGAGAGAAGATCATATACACTCACTGGCCACTTTAATAGGTACACCTTGCCAGTAAAAGGTTGGACCCCTTTTTAATTCTTGGTGTCAGACTTTCAACAAGGTGTTGGAAACATTCCTCACAGATTCTGATCCATATTGACATGATAACATCACTCAGTTGATGCAGATTTGTCGGCTGCTCATCTATGATGAGAATCTTTATTCCTCCACATCCCAAAGATTCTATTGGTTTGAGATCTGGTGACTGTGGAGGCCACTGGAGTCCAGTCTTTGTCATGTTTTAGAAACCAGTTTGATTTGTGACATGGAGCATTATCCTGCCATCAGAAGATGGTCCACTGTGGTCATAAAGGGATGGATATGGTCAGCAACAACACTCAGGTAGGCTGCAGAGTTTAAACCATGCTCAGTTGGTACTAGAGAAAATATCCTCCGCCATTAGACCAGCAGCAGCCTGAACCGTTGATACAAGGCAGGATGGATCCATGCTTTCATGGTGTTTACTCCAAACTTTGACCCTACCATCTAATGTTCAGCTGAAATGGAGACTGGTCAGACCAGGCAACATGTCTTCATCTTCTCTTGTCCAGTTGTGGTGGTTCCTGTGTGAACTGTAGCCTCAGTTTGCTGTTCTTAGCTGACAGCAGTGGCTCCAGGTGTGCTCTTCTGCTGCTCTAGTCCATCTTCTTCAAGGCTCCAGTGTTGTGCTTCACAGATGATATGTACTTCACATTCTCCTGTGACCTCTCACATCAACAAGGCATCTTTCTCACTGGATATTTCCTCTTTTCCGGACTGTTCTCTGTCAACTCTAGAGATGGTTGTAGTGAAAATCCCAGCAGATACTCTGACCAGCCCGTCTGGCACCAACAACCATGCCACGTTCAAAGTCACTTAAATCCTTTTTCTTCTCCGTCCTGATGCTCCGTTTCAACTTCAGCTAGTTGTCTCGACCACGTCTACATGACGAAATGCAGTGAGTTGCTGCCATGTGATTGGCTGAATAACTATTATTGTTAGAAAGCAACTAAACAGGTGTACCTAATAAAGTGGCTACTTGTCTTCACTTCTTTATTTCATATTTGTCCAAACATTCTGCTCAGATGTCCATATTTGGCTGAAACACTTTATGATAGAAGCAAATCACATACTGTGACACTTTTACTGCAGTATTTAACATTCTAACGGTGAAGACGTGAATTATCCCTTTCATAATGTTTTCTTTCAGCTATTTAGAATAAATAATCATGTTCTGCATAAATCACAGTTAGTCAGTGCTTTGTCTTTCAAAGCAGATACAGTTATTGAAACAGGGAATGTGGTTATTTTAGTGGTCCGTTAATAAACCTGACATGTTTCTTTAAAATTCATGTTTTTTAATATTATTTATTTATTCATTCTGTTTCTGGGTGAGACAAAAATGTCCCATTTACACTCAGTTCATATTTTAGTAGGCTGGTGACTGGACTGAACTCCTACTGTCCTACTGAGCAGGTACACTCTCAACACCTCCAGCTCCTAATGCAATGAGTCATCAACCTCAAAATATGTCTTCAAAGACCCCTCTGCAAGGGCTCACAGCTTATTATAGAAGTCCGCAGATGAACTCCTAATCATTAAGAAACTTCCTGTCTCTGCAGTATTGATCTTCAAACATAAACTCCATGAAGTCCTTGTGGGAATCAGCAACAAGTCCCAGTGCCCCAGATTTGGAGTAAAAACAAGATATATTTAGCCGATTCCAGCAAACAGTGAGCCTCTTACCACTTTCAGTCAGCTGAACTGAGCAGGTAGATTTATCTCAAATGATGGCATCAGTACAGTATTGATGTCTGCAAACAGTTTCTTGTGCAAAGGTATGTCCTTCGTGGCGCAAAACAGAGTAAATACCAGCAGACTGATAAATTGGAGGCATGTGAAGTTACAGTGTGATATTCTCTTGGGTACCAAGCGATACAATTACAATATCTCTGCACTTCTACTAAACTCACTAGGTCAAAAAATTAGTTTCTTTGAGCGTGGCTTTAAATTTACTTTGCCTGAATCCCCTCTCATAGTACAGGCCAAGGCAGCATTCCCTGCTAAAGTAGGTCCACTGCTCTCCCTGAGGACGAGGCTATCGAACAGGAAGCCCACTAAACATTAAGGGCTTTGGCAGCCGGAGCAGAGCAGGGTGGTGAGGGACAGACAAGCGACTCCTGAAGCCAGGATAAGTATAAGCCTGCGAGGCACCTCAGAGAGCCGGCAAGTTGAACATCTCAGCTTGTCTTTTGGCCAGCAACACAGCAGCAGAGCTGTCATCCCACTCACTAACACTGACTCTGCAGGTGTCTCTGTGTGTGCGTGTGTGTGTGTGTGTGTGTGTGTGTGTGTGTGTGTGTGTGTGTGTGTGTGTGTGTGTGTGTGTGTGTGTGTGTGTGTGTGTGTGCGTGTGTGTGTGTGTGTGTGTGTGCGTGTGTGTGTGTGTGTGTGTGTTGTACTGAGTACCGGTGAAGGCATCAAGGAGGTGTGTATCCTTGGAGCCAAGTCTAAACAGAGCAGGGAGATGTGGATCCAAAGCTATTTTCGATGCAGCCAGCTGAGCTTGGACTTACTGTTGTGTTGAAAACGTTACCTCTCAGGTGTGGAGCTGACAGCAGGGTGATGCGAGGCGATGACACTCATGATGTTTGTTTGTGGGCTCAGACCCAAACTGATAACTGAGGAGTGATTTTCAGGAAGTTGCAAATGATTTTGCCCTTTAAACATCTCTGCAAATGAGATTTTATGCATGTTTTGGTCAAATCCATCCATCTTTTCTATTCTATTCTTTGTTTTTTTTACATACTATATTAAGGATAGTTTGAATTAATGATTGTGTTCACTTTGTTACTCAGATGCATTTTATTTTCTTCTTTTAAATGTAAGCATGCACATGTTTTTCTCTTCTCTCTTTTGCTGGTGGAGTGTGGACATATTGATTTTATGCTGGTGCCATCTCTCAGCTGAGGAACCTCTCTATCGATTCATATCATTGATCTAAATCTGTTGTCTCATGCGCTTTAGCTTTTATTGTGAAGGAGTTGAGATGTGTCAAAACGCTGACCTGAGAAATCAGTCATGCATGTCAAACTCCCCCCTCCTTTCCTGTGAGCCGTTCAGGATGGAGTTATGACATTAAACAACTTAGCAGAGCTGTTTACTGAGCTACAGACGACCAAAAAGCAACAGATGATGAATCTATCCGTCAATTATCTAAACTTTTTATCCTGTCAAGGGTTACAGAGAGCTGAGGCTCATCCCAGCATGCACTGGGTCAGAGGCAGGTCACCTTCAGGGCACCACTCTGTCACAGACACAACTGGTAAAGAAAAGAGTCCCTTTGCTTCATTCTTTTTATTTTTCAGGCACATATTTGTGATATCAATCTTTTGCGTGGGCACAAAACACTTGAGTCACAACGAGGGAGAAACAAGTAGAACCATTATCTCCTCTACAAATCATTTTATGACAACCAGCATTTATGATTTTGAGTTCGTAGGACTGGGAATGATAATATACATGTAGATGGATCGTAATCCTGCAAACAGTTGTTGGCATTTGTCGGTGTATCAGAGAGATTTTCTCTTCTGCAACTTGTGTTTTAAGTGAAAAAATAACTGTGGGTCTGAGAAATCAAGCAGAACTGATTAACCAGCAATTCAAGTCTTTTAATTCCACATGGAGACAAACAATAATGCGGCTGAAAAATAATAATAATAACAGCCAGACCTAATGTTCCACTCCACTTTTGTTACAAGGGAAATAGCCCATTTGCACTCACAGAGATAATCAAACTTGTACGCAGGAGGTTTTGTGGATCTTACAATACAGTAGCTGGCGTTTGATTCAATTTGCACCATGTGGGACTCAGGAAGCAGTTGGCCAGGATCAAGTAGTGGGTGTAGTGAAAGGATGGGAGGGGGCGGAGGATCTGACAGGAAAGAGAAAATCTCTGCTCGCTTGTTAAGATAAAGACATCAATTGAGTCAGAGTTGGTAACTGTAGTGTATACTGACTCATCTTTCTATCTGGATTACATCAGACGCAGATAAGCTGCCATGAGCATCTACGTATAGAGGAACCAGTCAGATCACACGTTAAACTCTTGCCTAACGAATACAAATTACATTTTCAGCGTTTTATGGTTCCCAGCGACTCGTCGCATCACGATGCTTCCATTTTTATATATGAGCTTTAGGGTTGATTTTACAGAAAACATGTTTATATTGAACGTAATGCTGCACTGGTTGTAATGAAAGTAATCCCATGTTATTTGGTTTGCTTGTATCTAATGACTCAGACCAGATGAGTTTGTGTTGTGCAAATCATAACACAGAGAGTCTCATTCATGATCTGCTCAAGTAGACTTTAATCCTATGTAACTTCACATAGAAAATCTCTCTCTCTCTCCAGGGATCTTGACCCTGTTGATATGGCAAACCATGCAGACGAAGTGTTGCCAAGCACCCGCTCTCCCTCTGCCAGCGTAAAGGCCGTGTGGGAACACTGTAGAGGGTTAGAAAACTGTGCTGGTTTACTGCCACAGTCAGCTCTCCTGTGGTGTGTTTCTGCCTCTGTGAGCGTTAGTGTGTGAGTTAGACGTTGCACAACACCTCCCCCTCTCTCCCTCCTGTATTTTCCACGCTTCACTCTCTGGCTCTTGGGATTAAAGGGTGGTTTCCACAGGTCCTCGATGTGTGAAAAATCTCTTGATGGCGCCAAATCTCCAAAAGTCCTTAGAACTGTAAAACCCATTTAAAGGTGTAGCATCCAATTTTGCTCTGCAGCAATTTGCTGTAAAATCTTCAACAACTGAGAATGTGTCGCTGAAACGCAGGAAATGCCCACGCTCAGCGAACACATACGCATCAAATTTACATGCACAACATCCCAGAGCTTCCAGACCATTCTCAAACTAAGATAAACAGTGTAAAGTGAGATGAATGGGGGAGTAATCGAGTACTGCATGAAGCTTTTCTGCACACATAGTGAAAATGAATAATTTCTGTCAGTGTGAGGAAGCGAAGGCGACAGATAGTGAGTAGGCCTGGAGGATTTATAATTGAACGTGTGGTGGGTCTCTGTTCACTCCTGTCATCAGTAATTTCATCACAAAAAAAGCAGAGCGTCCAGTGGGGAGTCACACCAAACAAAGTACGACGTGAAGTACAAGTCTGCAGTTTAAAAAAATGTTTTTTTCTATGTCCTCCACATTTGTGGCTTTGTTTTCTTGTTTTATCTAATTCTCGTTGTCGGTGTGAATTCTCAGATTTGCTGAGCTGGTGAAAACCCATCGCAGAGCAGTGACACACAGTCATACTGAGGGAAATCCATCATCAGAGGACATACTGTATACTTTCCCTCCATTGACACTACAGCTTCAATATTGCAACAGAGCCTCAAGACACACTGTCATTTTCTCCTAAACTGACGTCCAGTGGAGAGAAGAAAACAGCTTATGGCACCGAGATCATACCTGTTCTCAAAGGATTGTCAAAAGGCATTCTGGGAAATATAGGGTGAAGTAGAGAGGGCGGTTTGAGGAGGTCGGCCAAGAAATAACACAGAAGAAATTGCAACACTTCATCATAACTTCTGAAACTTCTGAACTGTGTTAAACATCATGAACGGATGATACAACCATGTGAGAGCATCTGAGGGAGGATTTTCTGGCACTTAGTGGCCAGACTGATGATCAGATAATGTTAGCTGGCAAATCCACTCGAGTCCCAGAAGAAATATGTGCCTCTTAGTCCTGGACTCACTCTTACCTCAAGTCGTTAGTTTCAGTTAGACGGAAAAACAGTTGAAGAAGAGAAGAACACTTCAAATGGTGACTGCAGATATTGGCCTTTTGTCAATATGTTCATGCTGTAGTCTTTCCCATTTTATAAATATACTACATACTGGTAAAATATTACTTATAAGCAGTTAAAAACTCTTTTAAGGAGTTGAACTCTGTGTTGAATAGAGATATTACTCAAAAGAAACAAAAAAGTGCATATTTCAGATTATAAAAACACTTCACAGAAAAGTCTCTGTTTCACTTCTTGGTCTATTTTTTCCAAATAAACACATGCACCATTAAATACGTGTCATTTCATTAGAGCCTGTGAGATGGGAGGTGAGCCTGATGCACAGCACTGATGCTTTATGATGGAGCGCACTGTGGAGTTTTGCCATCCTCTGGTTGGCATCAGGGACAGCACCAGTCAACCCACGTGTGTTCTACATGTCAAAACAGATTTAGAGGCATCTAAAATAAGTCGCAGATAAACAGGAGCGTGGCCTCGGCTCTCCTTCTTCTTCCATCCCACTCTGCCAAGTTGTACTTCCCAGTTCCCTTAACTTTACAAGGTTTGGTCGCAGTGGTTCTGTTCCCTGCAGGATGTGCCACACTGGACATGAATAGACTTTGGCTCCATGGGTCAATGCTACTGACTACTGCAGATCAAATGAAAGGGAGTCAATGTTATGTACCTCTTGACAGCATTTTGGGGATTGTTATTTACAGTAATCAACATTTAAAATCTCATATTATTACCTAAAATCGAAGCAGTTTTTTAAGTAGGCCATTGCACCCTCGTATGAGATGAGATATTGAGTTAAATACACAGTGTGTGGGATTAAATCTAATTTTGGACCAAACAAACTCTTCAGCTGCTGGTTGTTATTTTAGTTGTCATGTAGCTCACTCACACAGAGTGAAGCTACTTCAGAAAAAAGACCCTGCAAGCACCAGATGCCCACTAATTTAACGCTAATCTGTGCAGTGCAGCAGTCATATCAATGGGGTTACAGGAAATTAAATTAGGTGAATTAAAGGGATTTATTTAATCTTGTGAGGAAATGTGTGGATCCATTTCTGCTAAAAATAGTCCAATTTGTTGTGAGCAGCAGGAGGAATGTTTTCTCCCGTCTCTTGTCCAGAAGAACAAAAAAATAAGAGCTTGATCCCTCTCTCCTTGAGAGGCAGAGATCTTAATTGGGGGTACAGTAGGTGGTTTGAGACGAGGGTTAAGAAATTCAGTAGTTTTAATCCACTCATCCACCCAGGCAGTGACAGCAGGATTACAGCAGAGACTTTATAAATGAAGCCAATTATGGCAGCATATGGCAATACTCTGCCCTAAATTCAATTACCCTCTCTGGCACTTTTCAATTTCCTTTCATTAAGTGGATTAAGAAGAAAGGCATGTTCTTGAAGTTTAGAAATGATTAAAAGTCTAAAGGAAGATGAGAGGCAATGGAGGGAGGAGACTAATTTCTGCTTATGATTAGTCATGGGTGTTTACTGCAGGAATTCATGTTCGGTGCATCAAATTGATTTTGCTCATGGTGAAGCAGCAGAGAACTGATCCATGTCGGGCCTGCACACATGAAAGCTTTGTTAATGACATTTCATTTGTTTTCTCATTGTTTGAACCCACCCTCACTTTTCCTGTGTTATGAGTTGAATTTGCTCTGTCCTTCAGCATAAAAAGACATCTGTCCTGGAGCTGTCTCAGAAAACAAGTGATTTAACATAACTGGAAATATCCAGCATTGCCTTCAACATGGAACCAAATTTGACAGATGGTCTCAAAGTTTCCTGGCAGGAAAATGTCCTCGAAAAAATCACGCAACCTTGCCGAGGCAACTGCTTTGTGCAGCGCTGACCAAAAGGCTTCTCTGTGTATTGTGGCCCCGAGACTCATAACTCAATCGGGGTTTCTCTGTCAAAGACGGAGGAGGCTCAATTTGTCTCCTCTGAATAATGACGAAGTTGTTCCTCCATGCATTTTTTCCACTGTAGTATTTTCCCATTTCTCACCCTGTAAAGAATTCTGTAACTCCAGGCTAGGAACAGAGCCAAGTCTGTATAATTTAGCTCCTTTTCACACTGCACCACTTAATCTACGGCTAAAAGTCAAACATTTTACTGTTATGGATGCCAGAGGTGTTTTTTTTTTGTTTTTTTTTCCTCACTAAGGCAGAAATAATCTAGTTTTAATAAACCCTGGGTGGGACACCAGGATTATAGTTTTTTACTGATGTGACCTTCTTGGTTTTCCAGTAACACAAAATGTAAATTTAACCATTTAGTATTTACATGTCTTTTTTCAATTTTTACTATTCTGTTGTTCCTGTTTGCAATTTCTCTTTTAAAATATACAGATTAACGCATATTTGAGGGGAACAGTGGTTTTTCTTTTTCTTTCCTCATTTGTACTCTCCCATACATTAGAGGTCAAACTATCTGTGATGCCTCTCTCATTCCCTCCCTTCCCTATTTCTGCTCAGCAGGGGTCATCAGCCTATTATTTTACATTATCTGTCATCATCAAAGAGGATGGATCCACCTGCTGTATTTGGTGGGGATGTAGCTCTCCTGCACTGGCAGGGATTGAACAGCTCCTTTGCATCCTGATCAAAGAGACTACCCTTTGTTCTTGTCCTGCCAATTCATCTTTTACATCCTCTGTCTTTATTTAGACCCAAATTATGGATCAGTATCCAGTAGGGTTTCATTCCTCCCTGTGTTTGGCAATGCAGGCAGTGGTTTTTGATGTCTAACCATATGTCTTTATGAATTCAACCTAGTCTTGGATGTTTTTATTAATAAGAGGAACTGCATAATGCATATTTTAATAAGAATGTCTTGTGTTTCTGCAAACCACAACAAAGGACTTATTGTTTGATAGCCTGCATTGTGTCTTCATCAAAACCATGTAATAGCACACTTGTGCAATATTTGCACAGTGTTCAAAACTTTGCAAATTATATACCTGTAGATGTTTGTTTTTCAACAGGCTTTACCTTTAGAATGAAATAATCATTCTGCTTCCATGATGTCTCTCTTTTCCCTGTAGGCCTATAACAACCAGCATTTCAAAATCAGGCAAGAGGACCAAGTACAAGTTTATAACAGTACTGAGTAATTTCAACCAGGAAACTGCACTATGCAAACGAATAATAGTATTCAGTATTTCATAATAAAGAATACTATGTGTATATAGCCATACAGCTGCCCAGAAGATCGTGTAAATGCACCATTCGCCTATAGAGGGCGCTACATTTCTCTGCAAAGGACAATTTCCATTGTCCCTAACGACTTCCCGTCGGCTGCACATCATCCCGGAAGTTTTACCATCATTCTGACACGTAGCAACCGTAAAGAAGTTGCCAGGGATCTGTGTCGATTTGTCAAACATCGCAGGTAAGTGTTTACATTTACGATGCTATATAGCTTGAGAAAAAATGACGATGATGCAAGAAAAGCGTACTGGAATATTAAAACCACGGTTGACATTTTGTGCATACGCATGCAAAGTCTTGATAACAGCTGTTGCTAGCATTAGCTAACTAGCATCAGAGTTAACGGTACGTTAGCCACCCGAAGATTCACGTTAGTAGCTTTTGTTGTATTTTTGTTGAAAGGCAATGTAACATCTTAGATAGACGTGACTGTACTGCCACTTTGTAGTTTAATAAAACTATACTCACAATAGATTTAACAACATGTAATATGATATTGACTTTGGTGTAGCTACGTTAGCTAGCCACTTTAGCTCACAGTTGTGTTAAATTCTTACAGAAGCGTCGTGGTAAATATTACTGCTCTCCTGGGCTTTTAACTAGCTGTTAGCTAGCTAGCTAGAGAAATGCGGTGTTAAACTTTTACGTGGTTTACAAGAAATAACGACTTATATCATGTTATGCTAACTGGGTAGGGTTAACATTAGGCTACACGATGAGTCGTCTGTTAAAACAACTCATGTACATGTGTACTGTAGGTATAAATGTTTGTCACAAGTCGCGTTTGTTAAGCTTATCGTCGCGGTGTTGTTTCAAACATTGTAATATACATGTGTGATACCACACACAGATCCAAGATGTTTTATGATCCATCACGCTTGGACACGTATCACTGAGTAAAGATGTAAACTATGCAGCACGTTAGACTCGTTTTAGTTTTGATGATAATTTCTTTTTTACACAGCTTTATTCGGACACACTCGACCTAGCTGATAAGTTGTCTTCCACTTTCAGCCCCTGTTTCCAGCAGAGTAAGAGATGTCAGGGTTTGACAGTTTCAACACAGACTTTTACCAGTCCAGCTACAGTGTAGATGACCAAAGCCAGGCGGGCCATGGCTACAGCAGTGCTGACAACCCCTACAACAAGTAAGTGGAGAAACCCATCCTTACTTGATCCTTACTGAGCTGTTAGACCTCCCAGAGTAACATTATCATTGTCTTATGTGCTGTTTCTAATGTTACCTGGCTGAACACCTTGTCTTTTGTGTGTATTTGTGAAAGTTAAGGGCAAGTATGTATTGTGGCTTTTTAAGAAGTGATTTAAATGTCTTTTCAGTCAAAAGAGTGCTGTTGAACATGCTATGATGTCTTTCCCAGGCCATATGGTGGTCAGTATGACTATTCCCAGCCCATGGGCTACTCTACCCAGGGGATGATGCAGCCCCAACAGCCGTACACGGGACAAATCTTCCAGCCTGCACAGACCTACACACCATCCACGTCACAATCTATGTATAGTAGCAGCTTTGATGATGAACCGCCGCTGTTAGAAGGTTGGTGGAGCACAGCCTGCAGTCTGTGGTTTGCTTCTTCTATAGTATTTTTCATTCAGGAGTGCAGGAATTTTGAAAGAGGTCTGTGAAATATCAGTAAAAACAATATTTGTTATCAGCTTCTGCCTGTTTTTTTACAAGTGAAAGTGTAAAATAATTGTTATCCTGATGTGTGCAGTATTACTTCTCTTTTAACAAATACAAGAGAGAATTTTCCTTCTATTTAAACTTGTGTGGAAACATTTTGTTTGTATACATGCTGAACCCTGCACTGTCATGGACTTAAACTTTGAACTGAGGCTTCCAGGTTCCCATGTACGATGATTGCACTTCCTAGAGAGTAAATCAGCTTTTTTCAGCTTTATCTCCATTGCTATCTTTGTGTCCTTTTTTATATGCACATGTAGTCCATGCACTGAGACCAAGTACATGTTGACGATCAATCAAACCTTGTTGAAGCTCTTAAACTAAAATTAGTGTGACTAAAGCCCCTTTCACGCTGCACAAAAATCCTGTGTTATCCCGGGACGTCGCAGGTCTTTCCAGTAGTGTGAAAGGGTTGTTGCTTCATTTTGTCCCAGAACAAATGACCCTCCAAGAGACCTGGGAGTTCACTGACTCAGTCTGCGTGCAGCGTGAAAGGCGTCCCACGTTGACCCGCTAAGTTACCAATTAGGTCCAGGGCTGCTGCTCGCTCTGATCTCAAAAACCGAGCAAAGTTTTGTTTCATTCCCCTGTTGATCTCCCAGAGACAGAGCTCTCAAGGACAGAGATTTTTTTTTCAATCAAACAAATCAAATGTGGAGCTACATGATCTTTAATGGGAGCACATACGCAAATCAGTCCTATGTCATTCTCTGGAAATCCCATCGCTCGCTGAATCCTGATGTATTAGAGGGAGGAAAAAAATCAGACAGCAGAGAAAGAGTCCTGATACTAAGAAGAAAAGGACAAACATCAAGGCTGTTGTGAGGTTTAGGTTCTTCCTAAAGCTCCGGTACATCTTGTGTATACCAATTTATGGCATGTTTTTCCTACCAACTATGTTTTTGACCACATTTCTAGCATCCAGTGTTTCTGATCCTTGCTTTCTCTTCTCTTAGAATTAGGTATCAACTTTGACCACATCTGGCAGAAGACTCTGACGGTGCTCCATCCAATGAAGGCAGCAGACGGCAGCATCATGAATGAGACAGACCTGGCCGGCCCCATGGTCTTCTGTTTGGCCTTCGGAGCAACACTCCTCCTGGTATGTCATTCGGTTGACGTTGGTTAATAATAATAATAATAATAACATACACATATGTACCCCAGTCTGCACAGCTGTCGTCATGACTGTTTTTTGTTTCCTTTCCGTTAACAGGCAGGTAAGATCCAGTTTGGCTATGTTTATGGTATCAGCGCTATTGGCTGCCTTGGCGTCTACTGCCTGCTCAACCTGATGAGCATGACGGGCGTCTCCTTTGGCTGCGTCGCCAGTGTGCTGGGATACTGCCTCCTCCCCATGATCCTCCTCTCCAGCTTTGGAGTCCTCCTCTCTTTACAGTGAGTACACAGGAGAACCTCCGTTAATGTTAACATACCTTATAAAACAAGCAAAGGTTCATATTTGTCACTGTTAGACACTGTCTGCAGGCTGTCTGCTAGTTTAGTTTTCTCAGCGTACTGTTGTATTGTGCACCTTTAAAATGATCACTGGTTTCCCAATACACTCAGTTTAAGTGTTTTTAAGAGGCGTTTCACAAGCAGCTGTCCTTTGAGTAAAACTATATAAACACAGCTTTGCTACAGCGAACTGTTAAATCAGTGAAAGGTAACTTCCTGCTTCCTTCTTGTCCTCTTTAGGGGCATGGTGGGAATTATACTAACGACAACAGTCATTGGCTGGTGCAGTTTCTCTGCCTCAAAGATCTTCATCTCAGCGTTGGCCATGGATGGGCAGCAGCTGCTGGTTGCTTACCCATGCGCTCTCTTATACGGGGTCTTTGCACTCATTTCTGTCTTCTAAATAAAGTCATTGAGCAGTAGTTCAAAATAAGCGCTCTCCACTTTCTGTAATTTCAGTCTAATTAGCGTCAGTGTAATTAGTGTAATTATTGGCAAATTACTCTGTTATTGCAGAAAAGTGGGAGCTCCTGTCTAAAACAGCACCAAGGTATTTTTCTTTTTTGTTGTTGTTTTCTTTTATAAGCGTCCACCTCTCACTTCATTCCGTCTGAATCGTCTGAAGGCTGGAAAGTTTTGGGCTCACTTCTGTTTTCTCGCCACTTTATTGCCCCTCATACATCTTAAAGGAGAGGACTGTCAAATAAACCTGGTGAGGAAAAATAACTCCTGTGGACATTGTCGGAATATTACAGTCCTATGATTTTAAAGACATGAGGGGAAGGAAGTGAGCAACTAGTTCACACGTTGCAAACCCAAGGAGATGTTTAATTTGAATACGGACAGGAAAAGGTTCTCATTTTTCAGCAAGGACTGATAAGAAACTCTCAACAAACCCTGCAGTCTAAATTTGGAGCCCATAGAAACATCATTATGACTTTTGCAAGAGCCACCGTGAGCTTTTCCTGGCAAACACCTGTTGATTCTTCAGCTGCAAGACTATGGGAAGAACCCACTCGCCTTCTGCACAAGACTGTAATCTCTCATTCTGCTTCACCTGGAAGAAGGTGGAGGGTTTTTTTTTTTCTCCAGGACTGAAGAATCACAAATGAGCGATCTGCTCAGCAGCTCTGCTAAGTCCTCTCATTATTGTCTTATCTTCTCTTGAGATCCATTTGAGTTTTAATGCCTTTCAAGAAGAACACAGTTTGCACAAAAGCGTTGCTCTAATTTTCAAAAACCACACCAGTTTGATGAGATTGATAATGAGCAGTCTGAGTGATGCTGTACATTTCTACCCACAGACACGTCTCTTCAGGTTGTTGCTGTAGTTTGCATCCTTTACATTTCTTAATTCATTAAAGTGGACTCACTCTGTATACGCAGCATCTGTTGTTCCTGTCTTTTCATGCACATTAAAGTTGTCTTTGAAAGTTATCTGCTTTGTGGCCATAACCTCTTTTAAAGGTTTGTTTTATTTGACCTGTGGGTTTATTTTTATTCTGCTTCTTTAATCCACACCTTTTCTAAATGTTCAAAGGAGCAATTCAAGTTATGCATCATTACATTTTTTCTGTTTGTTTTCGATCGCCTTCTTTACAGGCTTTGCACGTTCACATGCTAACATGAAGACACTTAAGTATCCTCCTGAGTGTCGTTATGATACACCAGTGTGCTGTTGTTTTTATTGCTTGAGTATTGTGTCTTCATAGCAGCGCCAAAGAACCAGACTTCTGCCAAGATTATTATTGTTGAAATATGCCTGTATTTGTCGTCTCGATCAGTGAGAGCTTTAAAATGCAGCAACTCGAACAATCTAAACAGGACGTTGACAAGAAGTACAGAATTTTATGGCTGGAACACAATTGTGTGTTTTTTCTTCTCCCCTCTGGGTTTTTCTTGCATTAACGTACAGAAAACATACACAGAGGGGCTCCTTAAATGGATGATAACCCACTTAGGAGGAATGAATAATTCAAAAATGAAAATTGAGTGCCTTTTTCTATTCCAGCAACACTGTGGAGATACTTTGCATTTCAAGCAAACCTCACCAGAGTTTTCTGCTCTCTCTTATATGTCCAAGTGTGTATCATCCTCTGTAGAAATCATCTGATTCATATGTTTTTAATTTTAGCGTTAATTCGATTCTTTTATGCATGAAAGGGTTCAGTGGGGGTTTATGTGGTTCCTCTCTAAATGGAACATTGCGTCTTTATGTCATGAATTGCTGTTTTAACTCTTTTTATGTCACGTTATTCTGGTGTCCTCTCAGCTCTGGGAACTGAAGAAACAGCTGAGGATGTTGTGGGTATGATGGAAACGAGCAGGATGTTGACATTCACGCGACCTTCGTATATGTGCCGTATCCGGTTTCAGCTAGTTTGCAGTCGAGTTTTAATATCTTGCAGCTGGATTCCCTCAGGGGTATCTTGTATTCGCACATCTTGGGCCTAGAGAAGGGATTTATTCCAGTATTTTCCTTATTTATCATTTCCTTATATGTCAGTTCTGAAGAGAACACTTAAGATGCTTTAACTGGCTGTGCTCAGGTAAAAACAAAAAAAGATCACATTTAGCATGATAAAAGTCCTCATTTTGAATACAACAAGTATCAGGATGTTACATTACTGTTCACTATTGGCTTCTCTTGTGACAACAAAAGAGAAAACAAGTAGTTCGCTTCTCAAATAGTGGAATACCTTACGTAAGCAGCAGAGTGGTTCCATGATGAATATCAATATACAGGTTGACAATATTCTGTTCTCTAGTACATACACTCACACTCTTTTAAATAAGCACATTTTAACAAAAACATTTGTACAGCTGTGAACAAATATGATGCAAAAATCTTATTTTTCTCCCATTAGATTTTGATTAGCCTGCTCTCAAACTAGTTGACTGTAATGTTTGTTCCTTTTTCTTTATCTTGTTGAGAGAAGAGCTGTTTTTCCACCCAGACGCCTCTAGATGACAGTGTTGAGTCACATATAATCTGCTGCATGTTGTTTTTTTTTTTTTTTGCTCTGTTCCTTGGCTGCAGTTTGACGGTTTCCCTTGAGCAATGACTACATCCCCACATCTTCCTTTTAAAAAGTCAGGAAATGTAAGGCTCTACTGTATGAGCAGCTCCAGTCCAACCCACCAGCTCTCTGCTCTTTTATGGATCACAGTTGTTTGGTTGACTCCTTGTTTTGGTTCAGTTTGTACCATAATCTCATTTTATAACATATAGCGAAACGTTCCATTTACTTTTCAAGTATCCTTAAGAAACATTCTGTACTTTGCACTGTACTTTTATTTTTTTGCCCTATACTGTAACTTAGTAAACCTAAATCACTTAACTGGAAGATTTAAGTGAAATTAATTAGAAATATGTAGTTAAAAAGAAAGTAATCCTGAATGGTGTAAAGCTTTTTAATATCATGTCCTGGAAAGAACGTTCTTACTGTTAGAATAAACATAAAATCTAATTAAAATGCAGTAACTGTTAACAATGCAGCTAACAATAATAATCATTGTTATCTTAGCTGTTTTAGAAATAGCTGACTGGTTGACTGGTCTGCTTGTCTCTGGTGAATGAGGGCCACCATACCATTATGTTATCGAATAGAGGATAATCTGGCCTCCATCTGGCCGGTCTGAGCCACAGTCTGGTTTACCCAGCGAGGCTGGTGAGTAACAGCTAATGATTAAAGCGGCTCCTGCTGAAAAGAAATACATGGAAGTGGAGAGAAGAGCAGGAGACAAGCAGATCCTAAAAAACACCCAAAAATCTTAGTCACAAAACAGATTAAAGGGAGCATGAGTGGGTTAAAGAGCTGTATGTTTTTATTATATATTCACTATGTTGATGATAGATGGAAATATAAGTTGGTGCCTGCTGGATTGGTGTCCATGAAAGTTGTTTCTTGGACTGATTGTGGTATGCATCAACAACTGGAAGCTGTTACATTCATGCATACCTCTTTTTAATGCAACCTTCTGCAGAATCATGAGCTTATTGGGCAACTACTGCTCCTAAGAAGTAACTAATTTAATGAAGACAACTGCATGTCTTTGTGTTTACTGTGACATGAATTTACTTCACATTATGGCACAGTTTCCTTTTCCTGTTTTACTTCCATATTTTATTGTATTAACGACGTTGTCATAGGTATGCCAGGACTCATACTTCCACTATGTTGTGACAGTTAATGCAGTAATTATGTTTTATATGAAAGATGCATGAAATAAACTCACAGGAAATCATCATCCAAATCTGCATTGTAGAGCTTTTTTAGTTCTGTTTTTGGTTTTCTGGCCTTTTGCTTTTGTGTTGTAGGTTTTGCATTCGCTCAACCCTCCTCAGCCGCCTTAGCTTTCATCTTAAAAACATGAAAAAAAATGACTGCTTCACAGCCTGACATCATCTCCTCCATCCTGAGTCCTGTAATGTGTCTTCTTTATTTTGTAAAAAGGTGAGGGAAGGTGTTTTGTGTTTTTTAATGGCAGACAGCAGCAGATGTAGCCAGATAGCATAATAAATGCAGCCCGTGTTTCCAAAAAGCCTCACAGCAACGAGGCTGATTAGGATGTTGTCTTCAGTGAGCGAGGAGACAGGCGACAAGTGGAAATGTAACGATTGGTATTCAGCGCCACCTTTTAATGCATCTGCAAAGCCAACAGCACATGAATATTCACTGAGCAACTGTTAGCACAGCACTGAGTGTGATTTGCCCCTGCTCTTCATTAGGCTAATTGTCCCCTCTCGTTGCACTGAGGCCTCTTCTAACAGTTGATTCAGAACTCAATGAACCAACACAAACACTGCAAGGAACGACCAGCAGAGTCCAGCTGAGCGAACCTGTGTCCTGTGTGTGAACATAAATGCATACTCATGTGTAGTCATGTACTGCTGCACAACCATTTCAATTTATAGAACGGGCTTCTGTGTACATACAGTATGTTTGTGTGTTTCTGCGAGGGTGGACGTGTTGGAAATATTAATGCTCAGCTTGGCAGATCATTTAAAACATGTTGATCTTATCTCAGTGTGCAAAAATACAAACTAAACATGTTGGAGGACACTAATACACACAGAAACAATGTGTATATTACATGGAAGCGCTGTGCTTTTTCACATTCTGTCACCACAGAAACAGATGACTTGGAGCCTGTTGCTGTCGCTCAGGTAACAGATGTAAAATATCCATAAAGTCTGCATTGTTATGGTCAATGCACGGTATTTTTAGAACATTATTGTGTCACTTCTGACATGCATGCCTTCATGTTACACTAACTAGCTGCACATTGTTTTCACATTACATCATAGTTTTAGAGGAAATTAATGTGTTATGAGTGCAGCTGAAATTACAGAAGTACATGAAGTAAATAAGTCAGGTTTTTCCTGCTTTTCTCTCTGTTTTATATCTATATTAACTCACCAGACTTTAGAATAGCGTCTGTTGCCTGTAGGTGCTTCTCTTCTCTCTTGACTCCTCACAAAATGTGCATTTGCAGACGTAGCTTGTATTGTCACATTTTCACTGTGGATAAGGCGAGCAAAGAATTCTGAATGAATGATGAACAAATTTCAATAAATATTAAAAAAAAAAACAAAAAAAAAAAACGCTGAACGAGGTCGCCTCATGCTGACTGCTGGATGACACAGGAATAGGTTAAGTGCAGTTTTACGGTCTGTATAATATAGCTGCATTGTTATGTAATGTTAATTCCTACAATAATAATTCTGTATGACTGAGAATAAATCCTTTATAACTTTAGGTTAGAGCAGCTCCAGAGTCTGGAAACCCATCTGTTTTGCTGGGGGCATTCTTATTCAATATGCATGACATAAGCATAATAATTAGGAACATCAGCACACCACAGCAAGCTGCAACTCTGCTGACATCACCCCATATTAGTGCTTTCATTCATAGAAATGTGACTAATCATTTTTATCCCATTCTTATCCATTATTTTAAGTTCACAAACCACAAACGTTACCGTTAAATTCATCATATGTTCCTTTTTACTTGCCATACCCAACATAAAATATAAATTTGCTTAATCATTTTGCCTGTTTCGTTATTAATGAAAGCTATTGCAGTCTATTTCTAGACAGGCCTGTGTTTGTTATGTAACAGCCTCATACCATTACAGCAGAATGACCAAACTCTGAGATCAGTGCACAAACTGAAGAATGAACAGGCAAAATATTATCCAAAAGACAAATGTTGTGCGTTGTAGACATGGCCTTCAGGAAATTTAATCTATGTATAACATGCACATTTCATGTTGTGCATCTTTCTTCTTTGCATGAATGACTTTTTGCCCCAAGGGGTGAGATTTTACTGTAATTCCCTTTCTATCACTTTTCATTATCACAGCTTACTGAGCATATACAGTAGCTGTCTGATCTATTCTTTACTGCTTAATGGAGTAAGGATAATATCATAATTATTTCAGGAGTCATCAGATGGGCGGTTAAAAGCAGCACATGTAGCGGTGGCAGCAGCGGTAGTTTGAACCTCCAGGATCCTAGAAGTAATCGGCAGCATGTCAGAGAGACGTCGTGGGATCTATGGACATTTTTATTGCAACTCAAGCAGAAGAAAGAAATCTTGACAAGGCCATCTATAATCTCATGCCTTTTAACTTTTTATATAACACAATGGACCAAGAGACAGAGTAAGATAAAGACAAGGAAGAGAAAAAACAGTATTATGTATGCACATGCAGTTTCTGTATTGTTTATAGCCTGCAGCAAAGTAATAATAATAATATTCTACGACACTAAAATTGGATTTAGTGCATCAGCAGGCAGAATATACTTTACATAGACAATATACACTGTATTCATGTGTGGCGGTACAATCTGTTGCATCTGTATTTTGTCCACGGCACCCATTAGTTTGTCGACTGCTGTTTTGAAGCTTTGACTTCGCCATTTTGTCCGTTCTTGGTTGAAAGGGTGAGAAGAAAGGGTGGACCTAAATACAACCAAATACTACATAGTAATATATTTAAAATGAACTGAAAACACACTGCACAAGGGTTAAAGTTGTAAAATAACAGGACAGATAACTCCCAGACCGGTCTATGCTAATCAGGTAGCCATGCCCTGAAGCATCTCCTGCTTTATGCTTTATTTCACTCCAAATGGGACCATAATTTACAAAATTAAACTAGCAGTATAGCCCATAAAGTCATGTTGACAATGTTTATTGAAGTAATAAATCAAGTAGAATAGACTTATTTTCTCACACAATCAGACTCCTGTTTGCTACCAGAGGAGTCTTATCTTATTAGTCGCTGACTGGAGTCCAAAGTCCTGAGTTTGGCATCTCTGGTTGGCATTTTATGCAATTAGTCCCCCTTTACATCTGTCATTAGCATGTGTCTCATATCCAGGTTGTTGTAAATATAATATAACCAAATCTTTGCCGGTTGCATAACCCTATCAGAACAAACCTTTCCTTTTATTCCAGGAAGGCTCAATGTGAAATGTGAATAGCCAACAAGCTATTGTTAGCCATTTGAGACGTGAGGCATTCAAATATGACAACCAATCATAGCGTGCGCTCAACTTCTCAATGAATGGAGAGTGTCCAGACTATAGTGGAAACAGCTCACTGTGCCAGGAAGTCAGTTAAGATTTCTGATGAATTAACTTGTCAGTAATCGCATTTAAAATGTAAAGTGCACATTCACACACATATCTACTCTCTGTTGTGTATGTGTGTGTTTGAACGCGCTCAATGGTTAGCTCACTGATAGAAATAGAAAGGCTGTGCTATTAAACAAACTGAACCACTTCTCCCCACAATGAGTTATTCTTCTCTCTGCATTCCACCCAACCTTTGAGAGACGGTCCAAGGTCCCTAATTAATATGGAGAGACCGAGCTGAATAAACCCCTGATATTCACTGTGTAATATTGTTCCCAAACAAACTAATTTTGTTTTTTTTATTATTTTTTTGCAGCATGATTGTCAGGGTCTTGGCAAGTAGTGTGGAAAGAGTTTTTCCTGACACAGATATAAACCATGCATTTGTTTGTTTTTCACCTTTTATGAAAAAGAAAAATCAATCAAATGGTATCGTTTACTAGAAAACAGACAAAACAGAGAAATATTTAACCAGATAATATACAAATGTACAGTAAACCTTCATAATAATACTGAAAATGTAATCTAACATGATAGTTACACACTGAGACAAAGTCACAGAATATAAAGGATGTACATGTCATTATGTGGCTATCTTAGTGATTGTGAGCATAGATTACAAACATGCAGTAAAACCAACACATACAGACTAGTCGGCTGGTCTCGTATGAATGGCACGATAATTTGTTGAAGTAATTAGGCGTGCAGTTACACTGTCTTTGTTTGTGTACTGCCAATGCACTGTAAACACATTTACACTAATATGCAACACTCTCACACACTGTGAGAGAGACCACTTATGGTCGGGAAACCCTAAGTACTGTTATATTTGAGTTTACAGTTATTTTAATCCCAACCCTGATGCTTTTCCTCAAGTCAAGTCAAGTAAATTTTATTTGTATAGCCCATTATCATAAATTACAAATTATCCTCACATAGCTTTACAATCTGTTTCTGTCCTTTATAAACGACCCTCACACTGACTAAGCAAAAAACTCCCTAAAAAAAAGAAGCTTTAAACAGGAAAATGGGAGAAACCTCAGGAAGATGTCAGTGGTGCGGTGTTAAATGACACATGAAAATTTTACAAAATGAGACCCGTGGTAAAAATTAATGTGTTATCATGACATGTGGAAATGTTGTGCTGTGTATACGCCTCCCCAGGAGATTGGGATGGATTAGTAGTAATTAAATGGAGACACTATAAAGTTGAATATTACCCTCTGCCAGCCTTGCGTGTAGACTCACTATTGGTATAGTAAATGAGGTAATAAGCAGTCTAGTTTTGAAGTTGTTCTTGCGATTCATCACATAATACATAAATGCAATTATAGTAATAATTTGAGTGTTTCACGTCCTCGTCGTTATCCCTGTCTCTCTGTCATTCCTCTCCCCTTACAGTACTGTACAGACAGTGCCTCTCTCTGTCTGCAGCCATGCATGCATGATGCATACATTATATCATTAGATCATTGTGCTCTGATTGTTAAGGCACTAATTACACAGAGCAGAAAGGCATGCTGCCTCCAGAGCAGCACAGTCCTGATACATGGTTCATGGTCGCAGGAGGATGGACAGCAGGCCATGTGATGTGCGGTCAGGTTTCTATTAGAGGATAATGTAAAGGCTCTGGAATCACATAACTCTTTGTTTATATTCTTACATTTTATTCTTTCTCTCTGCATTATTTTTTCTTTTTCTTATTTCTTTCAAAATGCTTTGGAATCTTGTTGCTATATCAGTAAAGCATATCACTTATATGGCTTACTGGTCATGTAAACAGGACTGTTGTCTTGCACACTGTCTATTCATACACTCATTTTTTCTCCATGGGAAACTAGTAATGCTTTTGTCACCCATAGCAGAAATAATTGCATTCACACTCCATGTGACAAACAATCCATAAGAAGAGACGGCCTTCTAGAAGATATGAGCATGTGATTAAATAGGAGGAAGACACCATGGCACTTTTAGGCACATGTTTATTATTGGCATTGAATGCCTGTTGGTCGCCCAGGGCCCAGATAGCAAACATCAAATCTATACATATTTTATTCTGTATTTCCATAATAATAATTACATTCTCTATGTGTTAATATTGGCCTAAGCACTACAATAGCCTCTCTGCGCACTTAACACTCACATTAGAAGCTCTGATCCTTCTATCTTGGGGCAAATTGTGCAACGCATCCTTCATAATAACTATGTCCAGCCTGGAGTAGGCATGGGAACATTGTCTCTGGCTGCATCCTAATGGCACATTAAAACACTATGGGTCTAAGTGATGCTAATCAACACAACTAATTACTCCTCCTAGATAAACAAGCTTCTCATTAGTGCAACGATTAGCCAGGTAATAAACCCTTGTTTTTGGATGACTTCTCAGTGTGTAAATGATAACAGGGAAGAGGACAGATCGAGAGAAAATACTTAGGAAACAAGGACATCTCTAAACAAAGGGCGCATGAGGAAAATATCTTTGTTCCGTAAGGGATTTTTATTTTGAAGGAGGGATATGTGGGATTCTTTGCACCTCTTGGAGCCTTAAATGCAAAGCAAGAGTACTTACTCACGCTAAAGTCCGTCTTTAAAAAGATTTCAAATAAACAGCGTTGCCTACTCAGTTTTGCTGCATTATCAGTAATCTTAAATTACTTAACTTAAGTAATCTTAAGTAAATACTTTGGTGAATATATGATCTAATTTCATTAACATGTTGTCACGTTGTTTGTAGTAAAACAAGTGGTTTTACTCTAAAGTCGTATTCAGAGTAGTCATAAAGACAGAAGCAAAATGTTTTTTTATTTTTGAAAATTGAAAATCAGTGTTGACTCCGGGCAAAACAACAACTTTTGTTGTGAAAGCAGAACGTAAACATGGCTGAACTGCATGGATTCAGTGTTTATCCCAGCTGAGCCGAGCCACAGTAACTGCAGTAACATCAACACACCGAGGCATTAAAATGACAGAAGCCACATATTTTACCAACACAATCATCTCCATAAGTGAGATGTTTTTTTCCGCTCATCTGGAAATTATCTTTCCTGCATATCATTGTGGGCGTATCAAAGTAATTGTGTGCGATTGTTGAGTGTGCCTGAGGCGAGCAATTTGGGTATCGCTGAATATATTTATTAACTCTGCAATCCTGTGACCCTGAAAGGTCGTCTCCTCTCTAAGGTGAAGATGCACCAGTTTTTTGCTATTATTGGTCCAATCATTCATCCCTGAAAAAAATGCTTTTGTATAAAGCCACATTATGAGTGAATGAAGCATGAAGTTGTTATTGTTACTGTAAAAAAAGAGCGTGTGAGGAGAATAATGGAAAGTGCTTGAGTTCATGATTATGTCTGAGACTGTCAAAAGCCACAATACATGCATAACAGACACAATCCAGCAGCCGGATTTCCACACTGACAAAAACTGAACAAACAGCAAGAAAAACAGATATTTTAATTTGAAAGCTGAAAGTCCAATGTTTAAAAGAATGCAATGAAGTCAGACTGAAATAGCAGGAAGTGATCGTTTCATTTGATCCACAGCATCAGATGAAAAGAATGTGCTGGAGCTGTTGGTCCATGATGGAAAGTGTGGTGTAAATTTTCATCTGGGGTGTGTTTGCCGCTGTGTGACTCATCCTATCGCATCACCATCATCAGAAAACTGTTTTCCCAGTTGGGTGTGTCCATCTGTGGGTTCTGCTCCACCACCACCAACCCTTCTCTCCACAACTCACTCACACTTTGATGACTAATATATGAGATGTGCATATTTATAATGTAGTAGATAGCATGGACGGACGGAGAGGGGAGAGAAAACTGAGAAAACTTTTTTGACCATATCTTTAAATAAGTGTCTTATGAAGGTGCATGTCTGATGCACACAGAAACAGTTTCTCAAAGTTCTCCTCCTCCAACATTTGAATTCACTGAATGACACTGGTGAAGCACTGAACACCCACCTTATTTCTTAAAAACCCTGAGCTCTTTCAACTGCCTGTCCTCCTCCTAGCATTAGATGTAGCATTTGACACCTCCAACAATAGCGATCATTTGAAGCCATGCATGTCTGGCGTTGTTTCATTTTTCTTTATTTTGGTCTTCTTTCTTTTGAGCTCTTCAGTGTTTTCAGAGTCATAGTACAAAATATTCTGTGGGTCTTGAAATATGACTCAAAATGGGCAAAAACGCTGGAACAAGACACTTTCAGTTGACTCAGTCCCTTTTGTTGAAAAACACTCTTGGTCTTTTATGTCATTTTGCTGTGAAATCTGTAAAGCTCAGGGTTGGCATTTCTAAAACAACATCTGCCTGCTTTCCAGATAACATCCTGCTGCTTCCAACTGTTTTAACTGGAAACATGTTGGAGTAGGAGGCTGATGGTTTGTTGCTGCAGCAGTTTCATGCTTGACTCTATAAGCGCTGCTAAAATATAACAACGATAAAAGCCTGGGCGTGTGTGTGTGTGTGTGTGTGTGTGTGTGTGTGTTTGTTCCTCTGTGTGAACACAACTCCACACTAAGCCTTGTCCTCATCTCTTATTGTTCACCAACCTCTTAGCACATGATAGGTTGACCCCAAAAGGTCAAAATGCAGCCCGTATCCATGACGACAGCTTTGGCAGTAGAAAAACGATCTACGTGTGCGACCAAACAGGAGCGCAAACATATGCACACAAACACTGCTGTCAGGACGGAGGAGGAGAGTGAAGGAAGGGAACTAGATGAGGGGAAATGAAGTTTAAACTGCTGTCATGTGCTCTGAGTCGCATAGAGCGGAGGGATCAGCAGATGTGTTCACTTCACATCCACATGTTTTTGTTTTTATAGACTTTGGTAATTGAAAAGATGTGTTAGCTGTTCCCAAAACCCGCTTATTCAAAAATGATTTTACTGTGATTTTATCTGTTTAGATTGATTTTCAATTCAATGTAGGCTATTTTATATAACACATAAATAACACATTTATTATTCAGTAATTTTTGTATTTATTTAACAGCTCTCCTCACTGAATCTAGATCACGATCAATTCCTTGATATTTCCGGGAGAGACTGCCTCTATTTATGGCATACTGGACAAAAAATGACAAGTGTGTTGTATCAATAAGCAAGCACTTGCAGAAAATACCTTATATTATGTCAACAAAATCATCTTGCCATGAGGATAAAACATGGTGGATTACTATAACAGAGGTAAATTTTGTTTAGACAGATACATATAAGAGTTGCTGCTCACTTGATTTAATAATCTGTATTTTTCTCTCTTTGGTGCATCTGCATCCAGAGGGTATGTTTGCTAACCAAAGTGTCCCTTCCACATCGTTTTTAGAGGGAGGGGTTTTGAAAAGTTCATCTTTTTTTAGATGCCGTGTCTGTGAAACCTCTGTAATCCATTTTCATCAAATTGAGGATTTGTCACCTGATCCTGTTTCACTCTTTTTCTCTCCTGCATAAAAGAAGAAGTGAGTGAGCGCTCTCTCTCTCCCTGCCTCTGTCTGTCACTCTGATGTGCCAGGTGAGTGACTCAGCCTGTTAAATAGAACATCTGTGCGCCACATATCAGCTATAAAAACAACAGCTGGCAGAACTCTAAAAACTAAATAATTAATTAACCAAAAATGAGACAGGGTCGTCAAAATTTGGCTTATGAAACAACAGTATAAAAATGTCCTTTATGTGCTGCTGTGACAGCATTAATAATAAAAAGTAGAATATCTAATACCTCGGCTGAAGAAATACAATTCCATCACTAGAAAAATGTTTCCACAAACCAAAAATACATCACATAAATACTTAAAGCAATGCTGAGTGGTTATTGTGTTTGAAACCAACCTGTTAATATGAGAAGGCCTATGAATGCTATGATATGTGCAAGGCTTTTAGCATTCAAAAAGTGTGTATTAATGCTACAACAAGAGTGTATGATGTCATATATAAAGAGAAAAAAGAGTTGAACACACTGGACTCTTAACCAGGAGACTTGTGTTAGTTAACTAATCACCTGCTTTTTAGTGATTTTTGTGACATGTTTTCCTCAGTTATGTGAAGTTCATTTCTTCTTCTTTTTTTTTTTTTTTACTTAATTTAACCCGAACCATGACCATCATTCTCTTAAATAATTTTTATAATAATAATTATTTTTTTCACCTGAACTCTGTACTCTCTAATTTAAAATTAATAAAATTAATTTACCCTTGTTAAAATAAATAATATCATAACTTCATTTCATTGCATGTTCTGGACTTAATGTACTATGTAATTAATCATCGTGATTGATGAATAGAATAACTTCATCACTACAGTTTTTACTGGAAGAAAAGACAACATAAATGAGTAATATTCTAACATCAAATTATGGCCAAACCCAGTCTCTGAAATCACACTTTTTGAGAAATTAAAACATGACTTTTCATAGCCAGGACAGCCAGCAGCCATGTGCACATTACTAATTAAATGACTGACTATAACTGACTATTGACACATCAAACACATCATTTGTTTACGTTTGCCTGTGGGCGGGTAGTTTAATAAATGCTTAAGCACGGACATGTAAAGCAGCAGTAACTGATATTAAAGTCTTTTCCAACTTTTTTGTTGCAAAAACTGCACTGTGTTGTATATTTAGATATTGTGGTATTTCTCTTCTTAAATATCATGATAACACAAGTCTCTGTGATTTGTGCAGTCTCTTTAGATCCCCTCTCTCTGGATTTTTGAATAAATATATAAAAGCACAAACAAGGGAGCGAATAAATGAAATCTGTTCTGGTTTTCTCTTCAGAAAGTCTGGTTTAATGGCTTATCAGGTCAAGAACACAAAAGTATAACATTACGGAAGAGTTACAGTAAGGCGGAAACTCAAAGAGGGTTAGTGTGACATCAGCTTTCATTGCTTCATTCATTGTTGATGACGAGGGGCTTTAAGCTACCACCTAGAAGATCGGATAACCAGCCCGAACATTTCCACTATACCCAGGCTATTTAAACTCACCTGTCCTCACCTGTGGTCAAAGTTGAACATGAATTTACGCTTAAAGTTTATAACGTGGCTCCTTTTCCTTTCTTTGTAAGTGTTCAGGATGAAGAAAATGACCAAAACATCACACAGATCTAGCTGGCATCATTTTATTGAGCCTGTGATAGCATGCCAAACTGAGAATATTAAATTCTCTCATCACTTTCTGCAGAGTTTCAGTGTCAGCTGATTGCATAACCATCTTATATTTACTGTCCAATCACTCCTCTAGTGATTAGAAGCTCAGTTAATGTATACAAAGGATTATCAGACAGAGATGGTTCTTCAGATTAAAATGTACGCTCTCTGACCTTTAAATGTTCTCTTTTTATGGCGCTTTGAAAAAAGAGCATGCATGGATATAAAAGAGATGTAACAACTGCTCTTTTATGATTAAAGTGACTACATTATTATGGTTCGGATATCCCTGTTTGTGTCAGAACAAGCATGGGCAGGGTTTTAGAGTCCATTGATTTTAATCAGCAAAGTCCTTAAAGCTATAGTTTGTAATCCTGTTCAGACAGCTGCAGGACTGCCACTCGGTCCAAATGGAAAGAACCAATCAGATGCCACCATGAGAAAATGCAGCCAAAAATATGATAAGTCAGAGGCAGAGGAGGCTGCAGAATCAGGCTTTGGATAAAGCTTGAGGGCAAACCAGAGTCAACATTGGTGCAGCCTTTCAGAGGTGGAGACAACTGGGGAGGAGGAGTGGAGCTGAGAGGAGGTGCTACTTTAAAATTGCTAGCGCTCCAAAATGACCAACTCTACCTTTAAACAGCTGCTGGGGAGTGCTGCTAGATTGATGAAAATATATCAGAACATACTCTATTAAGCTTTTTATGTCACCTGAGCTTGAGGCTAAATTTGCCTCTACTAGCATAACAAATGCAAATCTCTGGCTAAATATTGCATAACGTCGGCGCCAAATATTGACAAAGAAGGAGAATGCACGGAATTAAAAAAAACTGCTGCATTCAAGGTGTTGCTATAACATGATCCTTTGAGGCAATTATGACTGTTTTGTACAGCAGCAATGGCAGCTGACAGTTTCCCCCTCCAGATGTTAATAATAGTACAGTAAGCATACCAGACTCATTCCAGACCTTTATGTGTTTACCTGCAGACGCATTTACTCTTCCCAGCAGTCGTTGTTTGTGTGTGCTTAGCGCCTGTCTAGGCTAAAGGTCGTTTCAGGCTGACTGATGTACAGTTTACAATATGAACAACACATATTGTCACTTGCACAATCACATGGAGGTTCTGACATCACATATGCAGAAATGATAAAGAAACAGAGGGAAAACAGTCTGTTCTGATCTTTTAATATAACCCTCGCGTGAGTTTTATTGTCACTGAACAACAATTTGCTCCCTTAAACTTTTGGAAAACTCACTCTCTTTTCAGCTGCACGGTACATCTGATTAAAAGTAACCAGTGAAGTCAACGGTTTGCTGGCAGGGAATGTAAACAGCAGTGGCTCCACCTCAGCTAAACTCTTTCCCTAGTTGAACTGAACTCACTGACCTCCTGCAGGTCTCCTGTTAAAAAGTGAAGAGCAACCTTTTCACTTTTTTTTAATGATAGATCTATTACACAAAGCAACTTTCCAATCTGATCTGAGATGCTCTAAATAATGTGAGATTACACAGTTTAGGTCAATAGAGTTTTGGCACAGCATCTACAAAATCAGAGGCATGAAAAGCAGATAACAGTGTTTTATCATTAGGGCTGTGTTTTGGAGCAACTGGAAATTCAGGCTGAAGATGGTGAACCTGCCCATTCTGCAGCCACTTTGTTGTCAGCTAATTGGAGTTTGTGAGGCTGATCTCTTCCAAAACCCTCTTTTGCTGCTAATAGATCATATTGCCTCGTCAGCTATTGAATCCAAAGGGCAGCGTGGTCAGCTGATTTGAAGGTTAGATTCACGCCTTGCTCTCTAAAATGCAAAGCAGACACAGATACTGAGAATCTGAATTTTTTGGCCTTTTAATGCATCAAGCTTTTACACGTTACTCGAATATCTGCATCTCTCATGTATATATTGGACAGAAATGTCACAAGAAAACAACTTAATGAGCGACTTTAATAGCACTTTCTCTTAACTTGTGTGGTCAAAAGTGAGCGTTGTATTTCATTTAATTGTTAAAAACTGGCATGTTTTATGCAAGGCTCCATCAGTGTGTTATTTATGATTTAACACCTAATAGTTACAGTGCTTCATTTATTGTGAAATTACATGTATATATATATATATATATATATATATATATATATATATATATATATATATATATATATATATATATATATATGTAATGAATAGTACCTGTATGTTTTTATGTTTGTTTTTATCATACTGTTTTAGTAGCTTATATCACACTGCTTTAATTGCTGTTATTATTGCATTTTTTGACATCTGACAGAAGCAAGATCTTTTGGATATAATTGCTTTATAGTAATAGTTTTCACAAGCTATAACATTTATTTCACATGTACTAACTTTTATGTTTGGAATCAATAAGAAAATGAACTGATGCTGTGCTAACATGTAGCATAAATTCAGTTATTTCATTTAAATCTGTTGGAGAAGCTTGACATTGACTTTTCTTGAAATAGATTTCCTGTAAATGTCCAAACTTTGTGACTATAGTTTAATTGAGATGAGGTGATAAGATGAATGCTTCCTGTAAGTGTGTGTATGTGATTGCTTACATAAACACACATACATACTTTTATAAGATGAGTGTGTCAAATGGCACAATTTATCATCCAGACGTCCTGTCAGACATGTATGTAGGAACTACAGTAACAGTAACTACAGAGGCAAATCAAACATATTCATACATAGAAATTACACGTCGGACTGTGTGAGTTTGAAAAAACATGCATGTGCTTCATAGTGTCTATTTGTAAGCCTTATTAAATGTCCATGTTGTAATCCTAAGTCAAACATGTGGCTCACAAACTACTTCATCCAGTATAAATAACAGCTCAGTGTGTGGCTCAGTGTGTTTTCATGACTCCTTGATTATGTTTGGTTCAGATCAGTCCAGTAGGAACTCTTTGGATGACTGTAGCTGCTTCTTCTCTAAGTTTGTTGGATGCCACCTCACACCGAGCAATAACTTGTTTGTAGTTTGTCCAGTAATCCTTCCTCACTGTGTCATTTTCATCCTTCCCCTTGTAGATGTTTCCGACTCATTGTCTTGCGCCCCATTCCTCTGTCTCAGGGAAGAAATTCCGAAGGGTGTGAACTGCCCGGTAACCTTTAAAAAGATTTCCTTCCCTCTCAAAAGAAATTCCTCCTTCCTCACTGTGCCGCCTCCTCATCATGACTGCACATACATCAAATTAAAGCAAGTTAAGAAAGTTAATCATAACTGCTAAGAACTGTAAAGCAACGATGAAGTGCAACTAAATTAAGAACAAAGCATCTATTTGTGCACAAAGAAAGAAAATAATAGGGTGCTGTGGGAGACCAAAAGTTAATTTAAAAGGTAAAGGCAACTAACAGATATAATGCTGCATAATAATATTATTTATTTGCTCTAGTGTGGCAAATAATGTAAGAAAAAGGTTTAATAGCTTGATGCTCAATATTCTGCACGTCCCTGCAGCAAATAACAATCCAAAGGCCTGCGTGGACTCACTAGTTTGGCAGGTGGTCATTCTGAGAGTTTAGAGACTTTGACACAGGGGAGGAGTAACAACAAATCTGTTAGCTATAGACGTGTCAGCACTCTTTTACTCAAATTATCTTCATTGACACTAAACTACAAAATCAAAGAGTCATTCCTCTTGTGTCTGTGTACCCTCATTTCCTGTCAGTCAGCGGTCTACGTCCCCTAAACATGCTCATTTAAAAGATCAGCCTCCACTTTATCACAGATATTTCCCTTTTATCTATATTATATATATAAAGGGTTTGCTTTAATTATGAGATGTTCTCTGCCTCCACCTGATAAAAGTCTTGTTTATAATGTCTGATGTCCTTGATGTTTAAGTTTTCATTTCACGTTAAATAGTTTACCATAACACAGAGAATTACAAGGACAATTATTCAGAGTAAACTTGATTTCATCAACATCAACATAACACCACTGGCTTTGTATGAGCTGACCTTTAACTTTGCCTTTTACCTGTAATTTAGTCAGCTACTTATGTGCAGCAAATGTGCAGCCAACAGTGTTGTGTGTGTGTGTACACCATGTTCCCCTACATGAGCAGTGATTTTGGAGTTGGATCCAGGATTGTGTTCCCCATTCCAAAAGGTCAAGAACATTTGAAACCCAAACTTCGGCCTCTATTAAGTCCCCAGCACATGGGAGCGTACGTTACCCAATGAATATTCAGGTGGAGTTGTCTCTACAGATTCATATTCAATGAAACTAGTGTAACCTACTTTGCAAACAGAGCAAGGTGTATTACACAACCGCAGTAACATACTTGTCATACTTCTCATGAATTCCCAGTTGCACATACATGCACATGAAGCACCGCACGTCCAGTGTTTTGATTATTTATTGGTAAATAGGATCACCCATTGTTACCCAGCATTAAAAAAAACCTCAGTGTTCCCTGTGATGTTTTGAGAACAGTGTGGTTTTCTCAGGCCCTGGGGAGCTCCTGGCTCTCTCCAGCCACGCTAGCTCCTAATGAGACATCCACATGCACAGGACACACTCTGCTACTTCTAATCGAATGACTTGCATGGAGGACCACACCTGCCCCCCTTTCTCCCCCCTCCCAACCCTTTTCCTTTTAACTCCTTTCTTCTTCAGGCCTGTTGGTTTGCATCTTCTTTTGTTGCAGACAGAACAGCATGGGCGCCACTTCCCTTCCTCTCCTCATCCTCCTCTTTATCCTAGGATGACTCTGCAGGACTCACACCTCAAATCACTCCTTATTCTGGTCCACTGAGGTCCATCAGGAAAAAATCATTTCTAAATAAAGTCCTGGTCTGGTGAAGATGACAACAGAGTGTTACTGTCTCTGAAAGGTCACTTGTTGTTTACGTTAAATGCATTAAAGAGACTGGGACAAAGAACAACAATGTGCCTCCTATATTACAAGTATTGTAAACTGTAAAGTTGTTTTTATATCCCCCGACTTGATTAGTTGATAAATGTTGGACAAACACAAACATTAGGATGTGCTACTTCTATCTTTTATCTATGTAGGGGGCTTGTCATGACAAAGATTAGAAATCAAGTTCATGCTTCATGTTTTAGGTGTCCTACTGGATATCAACCTGACCTTTGACCCCTACTCTCTGCTCTTGTGAAAAACGTTGCATCCTGTTTGAGCTCCCCGTGTTGAGAGTGGAGGGAGATCTGAATCGAGGCACGATTAACGTCCTTGACAGTGGTTTTGTTTGGAGGTTGTCTTTGGCTGTGCTTCCTCTTGTCTTCAGCAGACCATACGCTGTATGCTTCTTGTCTGTCAGTATCGTTTATGTCTCTTGGCCTGGAGAGAACTCTGGATGAATGACACTTAAATTACAAGGTGTCAAAACAAAAGCTATGTATAGTTTACATTACCCTACAATAGGTATGCACCTTTTTTGTCTCGGCCTTGACAGCAATCTGCTTTGGTATCAGTAGATCAAGACCCCATGTGACCAAAACCACTGCAAATGTGCCAGAGTTTTTATTTTAAACGGTCAATTTCATAGCCATGTTGTCCTAATTGTGATATAACCAGGAAAGCAGTCTGCCTTCCTCTTTGCTCAGATCCTTATTTGACCCTCACAAAGGCCCCCTGAGAGGAACTTGAACCCTGTGAACTTAAAGCTATAGAGGGCTTTACATTGACTATTCTTGTTTTGATGGTTGTGCAGAGGCTGTCACAGGACATGCATTACTACCTATAGCTGGGCCCTAAAGCCCCGCCATGCCTGGAGGTTAGCGGTGGCCTAGGGAGACACGTTTTGACAGATTCCTGAGCAGAGAAAGAGTTTCAGGAGGGAAAGGGGCGTTCACCGGCAAGTGTCAAAACAGCTACGTCAAGCTAGCTTAGATACACAGGAAGTGACAGACAGCCGAGCTAGTCTTCCCTTAAAAAAACAGCAAAACTGCTCATTTAAAAAAAAATAAAAATAAAGAATAACCGTCTGCTGTACCCAAACCCGCCTTTTGTTAAATAATCTGCTTAAAATGTGTCCAAACGCTTTCATATAGACCCTTTCAGCAGAATTGCATTGCTAGGCAACGGCTGGGGTGCGTGTTTACTTCCGGTCCGCTGATGTTATTCACATACACCTCAACAGGAAATAAACTGGGACACAGGTGGGATGATTAGGAAAAAGTCCAACCGTGTAACAATTTTTGACAGCCGTATCGACGACAATAACGCTTTTACTCTGAAATCACAAAGCGGAAGCGCCGCGCTGGTTCCGGTTAGCTTGACGCTGCTCGCTAACTGTGCGCCCTGCCCTGCTTGAGTTTGCAGTTGAGTGCGCCAGGGCAGCACGGCTGTATTATATAACTTTTATGTACTCACGGGTTTAATGGCGCAACAGCAGAATATCGCGCCGCAGATCTTTGGATTGATTGCAGATTTTTTTTAATCTGAAACCGTGGGCGAGTAAGTGATCGATCACTTTTTTTTTCTCCTTTCATCCTGCGACGTGCGTTTTAAAAGTTATCGACAGATCGGCGCACACAACGGATCCTTCCAAGCTCCAGCTAGGTCAGCGGCGTTGTTGACTTTAGTTTTAAAATAGTTGATGATGCGGACGATGTTTTCCTGCCGCACGGGGGAAGAAGCGGCAACAGACCCAGCTGACATTTCATCACGCAACATTACTGCAAGGAAGGGCTTTTATTCGACAGCTTGACTGCGTGGACATTGCGTTATTTCTCACATTTTTTTTTCACCAACTTGGACTCACGGGAGATGACCTAACCTGTGCAGCGCATCCTTCTTTCACATACAGGTACGGTCATCTTATAATGCTGTCACTTGTTAGACTGTATAGCTGGAGGATTGTCGGTAGAGGCTGGTTGTCGTCCCCCCCCTCCTCCTCTCCTCAGAGGCAGGCCGATGATGCGAGTCCCCGGTGCTGCGTGGAGGGCGCACTGACAGCCCTGCACCGCGCGCCCAGCTGACAGGAGCCGCACCAGCGCTCAGAGGAACTGTCATATACATTTATAAATGTATAAAGAAGAAAGACAGAAATGTCGCACCAACTGCAGCTTATCTGCCTCTCAGGCTGTAGGCGTGTTAACAGCGCAATTTCCCATCGCAGCCAACAGGTTGCACTAATGTTGTAATGATGTGTTCAGTGGGAAAAGTAAAGTAAAGCAGCCAAGGCAGGAAATCCCAAACTTAACAAAAACAACTTTGATACACGAATGGCTTTCATTGGAGAGGATTGCGCCCTATTTAATCTGAATGCAACATTGATTAAAAGTATTAATCAAAATGTTTCCAATTCTCGATAATATTATTCCATGTTTTTTTTTTTGTGTAAAGGAATATTTGAGAGCCTTTACAAGACCCTTCAAGTCCTCGGACCTCCCTTTTAACCCCGCAGAGCCGCAGCAGTACATGCGCAAAGGAGGTGCTGTAGGTTAAACCTTTGCCATATAGGCGAGCACCGTATATTCAGTAAGGCCGCTGCTTCAGGCTACAAACAGATACATTAGAGCAAATGGGACGCGTTGCTCAAGCCAGAAATTCACAGGAAACGTACGTTTTTAACCACCCAGCTATGCGTTATTTCAAGGTAAATACTTTTGGCATTAACTGCAGACAGGCTATAACTGTTGTGTCATTTTTATTCAGATCTACTGACTTTGAAAGTGAAAAATTGCCGCAAGTGACAGCTTGCCTGGTTGTGTTTTTTTCTGCCCCTCCAGATAGGGCAGCTATCATTGTTAATGATCAACAGTGAGCTGCAGAGCCCTCACATGAATACAGAGCTTATCCCTCTCTGAGGAGGCTGTTGCCACGTGTTTTACAGTTGCATTCATTTTATTTCTAATGTGCTGAACTGAGTCCTGACTGGATTGTTTTTGTGCACTACTGTTGGTGACCTGCTGCAGATTGTCTAGAGACCTATAGTGGGTTAATCTCTGTCAACAGACTGTCAGTGGCACTGCCTGTTACACAAGTCATGTCCTACACTGCTTGAGTTGAGTGGAGGGCACAGTCCAGATGAATAACATGGACATTATTGTCAGTTATGTGATAGCTGTTTCTTAATTTCTCCTCTTATTTCTGTGTGCTGATTTTACTCAGCCATTTCTTCCTATGCCATTTTGTCCCAGTGTAGGTGTGAGAAGAGATGGAAAAATATTAATATTAAATAACAGAATAGCATTGGTAGAGGCAGACAGATTTTAATGAGGTCTCAAGACACTGATCACTGTAAAAGATAAATATTTATGTACAAAAACACATCTGTTCACTGTGTATGTGTCGGCCTAACGTTGTCTCTTCTGTCTCTCACTGTGTGTGTGTGTGTGTGTGTGTGCACTCTTTGACTCGCCCTCACTGTGCTCTCAGGATAAAGAAATGGATCAGGGTGGACTGAAGCGCAACGGTAATCGAGACGACAGCCTGACATTTGGGGAGACGGTAGTCGGAGCAGGCAGAGGTACTGGTGACACAGCTGGTTCACTGCTCCAGTCTGCAGCTCACCTGCCTGGCCCTGGGGCCCTTCTCCAGCCCACAGTGGCCCCCAATGGACGGGGTGGAACCAAAGATCAGGATGATTTCGGAGGCCTCTTTAAGCCCACTCAGCATCACGTCCTGGGCGACGGGTCAGACATGGAGGCGGGTAAAATGATCCAAATGCAGAAACAACACCAGAATATTGGTGTGTTCAACATGGAGGAAAACTTGCTGAAACAGGGCGTACCCGATCTCGATCAGACGGCCACCTCTGTCATCAGCACCTCAGTCTCCTCCATGCTGGGCAACCTCCCTCTGCCCAACCTTTTCCCCCAGCACATCAAGCAGGAGGGGAGTTTCTCTCTGGATAAAGACTTGGAAACGTACAGCGTACACACAGGCGCTGGCCCATGTGATTTGGATGGCAGCAGCCGTCGCCTAATGGAGGATACAGAAATTTGGCAAGACCTGGACCTTCCTAATTCTCTGCCAGAAATCAGCGATTTTGAGTTGGATTCAGAAGTGGAACACTTGGATAACATCCTACATGACAGCAGGGGCGGTGGCTTGCTAAAGGAAACAAAGCCTCTGGTGGGGAACGGAGTAAACTGTACCAGTGTGAATGGCTCGGATCAGCAGCACCACCCCATGCACCAGCAGCACCAGCAGCACCACCTTCTACAGCACCAGCAGCATCAGCTTCACCTTCAGGAGCCTGCCTCACTGCTCTCCAGTGTTATGATCAAGGAAGAGAAGGATTCAGACGACTCTTTCATCCACATCCACACTCCGGGTGTCAAACAGGAGAAGCAGGACAGCGCTCGTTTCTGCCAGTCGCAGTGTCTCCAGAGCAGCTTGAGCTCTATGCATGGAGGAGGTGCCATGTCCTCACCTGTGGGCATCGGTGCAGCACCGAGCTACCACTACAGAGCCAACCCGTCCACCACAGTGGGCCTACCAGACCAGGAGCCCTTTGGCATGTACTCAAACCTGCCCCTGGGGGGTGAGAGCTGGGCCCGGGGTGGCAGGTTTGGAGAGTCGTCCGGCTTACAGAGGGGTGACAACGGACTCCCCTCCACCGCTTCCTTGGCGACTTTTTCTGTTAGCTTCTCCAGGTAGGTCTCACTAAGTTACTTCACCTCGCTCTGTTTACCTTTGTGTCTGTGGCAGATTTTTTTATTTGCTTCCACTCACGGTATCAGCTTTGTATTTGTGGACTGGAAGGGTATTTCATCTGCACTTTTACAAACTAAAAATATGCACAAATTTCTGTTAATAGTTATTCTGTACTACAGTCTTACACGTGATACATTTCTCTGGTCTAGACTCAATGAGCTAGACAAATTTGTCGCCTTTTCTAAACTCAAGCAGGAAAAAAATCAGTGTGTGAATCGTATTTTATTTTTCTTTAGAAAGTTATTTAATTTTAAAATATGGTAATCATAAGCGAGACAGTCGAGAGAGGAACTGTAGATTATTTCCCCCTCTGTCTGTTGAAGTCCTTTTGCACTTTGTCTCCTGTAGCCACAGAAAATATCTGGTGTGTTGATGCTTTTGAAACCAAATTGAGTTCAGAGTGATGCATCAGGGCACTTCACTTCCCTGCAGGACTCTTCCAGTGTGATTCAGCAAAAAAACACCATCACTTCAATAAGCCCCCAGAAAGAGCTCAGCTGTCGTTAGTTTGTCTACTTTGTTTTTTTCTTTTCTGTGACTTAAGTCCTAGCTTCCCTGGGTGGAGGGCATCTGGCACTTATCACCTCCCATAGACAGACACAGCAGGATCCACATTCCTCCAATTCATCCACATCACATCCTGTTTTAGGAATGCCATGACAGATGAAACATAGGTATAAATTCCCATTTATTTACACAAATACTGGTGTATAAATATTTTTCATTCCATAACCTAGAGCAGCTCAGTAAGTATTTTTTGTGCTAAGAAAAACTCAAAATTACTGATTTGGGCACAGTTATGAAATTGCTGTCACACACAGTATCTCATCCTAATTTGTCCAGGCTCCACCTTCTGGTATTTTTCCAAATTTGGGTTGCAACATTCAGTGCACGCCATAAAGATATCACAGAGTTACACAATCGTGTCACTCCTACAGGAAATGATTCATTGAGAAAACATGATGTGAGCTTTTCTGAGGATGCTGTAGGGTCGTGTTTTAACGTGAGACAGTTGTGTATGTGCAGCTCGGTGGTGGACTGAGAAAGAGGAGATTTATTTCTTGTTATATGAGCTTCTTTGTGACCGTGGCTTGAATGGGCAGATCACAAGATGCGCTAACGCCGGCTCGGAGTAATAATGAGTCAGTCCTGGTCTTCTGAAGGAGCCATTGAGGTGTTTGGCTCCAGCTGATTTCTGAACAAGTCAAAGATGAGCAGAGCTTCTGTTATCTCCATACTGACATACTGACATGCTCCTCCAGCTGTGCTGTTAACCAGCTGTGGAAGAGTGTTTTTGTCATGGTTCATAAGTACATATTCATCTCTTATATATGTAATAGAATGGAAAAGCTTTGTTAAAATTCATCCAGATATGCTGCCATATTACTCACTTGTGATTTTTTTTGCCCTTCTGCTCGCCCTGATGCGGGTTTATCATTAGATAATTCATTCAAGTGCTGTTTTTCAATAATCTGTGCCAGATTGCTGTTTTACTGGAGCGACTTGTTGCTATGTTGATATTTGTTTCTGTGTTCCTGTGATGCAGGTCTAAACCAGTGCAATGCAGAAAACCTTACTGGGTAAATAAATGACTAAAACAAATCAACTAATGAATGGACCAACAAACAAGTAATTTCTAAAAAAAAAAATATCATGTTGCACAAAATAGTCAGCATTTTAGACCAGTTACCTAATATTCCACCGAATTAGACTACCTGAAAGTTAAGTCAAATTCATTAAAATCGAAACATTATGATTCTAACAGTAACAGTGCATGTCAGAGCCATTACATTATTAGCTGGTCTGCATTGGTCAAAGGTCAAGCAAGGTCAATCATACAAAACACATTTTTGGCCATAAATCAAGAATTAATATTCTGTTCTGATAGTTTTATCGTAGAATTGGAGGATTGGTTGGAGTGTTGACAGCTAGCTGTTTCTCAGCTCTGCATGAAACTAAAGGTGTGGGTTTGGTATTGATTTAGGACTGAAAACAGAACAAAATGATTGGCTCCCTGGTTACTTACCACATAAGTTAGCATAGCAACCGCCTGCATGTGCTGCTCAGTGTTTCGTGGAGCCCACCTCGCCACTCTATGGGACTTTTCAGCACAGTTGGCTCATTCACGTCGCTTGGCTCCAGCCTCTCGTTATGTAACTCATAATCAAACAGGCAAATGTTGCTGCTTCATGCTCGGTGTGAAATGAGGCCCTTGAAACAAGAGTCATTGTTTAAGACGATTTTTTTGTGGTTGGTCTTCCACTGCTATGAACCAGTAACCTGACACAGTGGTGTGTGTGTGGTAGGTGGATGGATAGAAAATTTACATTTATGATGCAGGCAGTGATAGTTTTCTGCCGTGTCATACCAGTTCAACGCCGCCTACCTGAGTAGATAACAGGTTAATGAGCGGCACAAGATTCTTTCCCATTGGTGATATCATGTCCTGCATCTGTTTTCACACAGCTTAGACAGGGCACATCTGAACCTGACTTTAACATTAAGCTGCAACCAATGGCTCACACAGACTGGTCCCAGTGTGGGACACTCCTGGCCTTCCTGGAGAGAAGCTCCAAAGCAGAGTGGACGGTGGATTTACAGTTGGACAGATCCAAAGGGCCAACATGAGCAGTTGTAAAGGATCACACTTAATATTGGGTGTGTTGCCAAAATGACAATGAGTCTGGCAATTAGTGATGATAAATTGAGTGATGATTATTATTATAATTGCCCCTTAGCCACATTCAAAGCTTGTTTTAAGTGTTTGAGGTTGTCTGGCTTGAGTCATTACAGAAGGTGACAGAGATGTTATCGTCGTTGAACCTTCTTCAGGTGACAGGTACTGTTGCTGCATTGTTTGCTTCTAGCTGTGGGTACTAATTTACAGATAACGCCCTAATAATGGAATCCTGATCCGTCAGCATCTGTGAAACAACATGCGACGTCTGGCTGATATTCCAGGATTATTGTTAAATGCACTGACAATCATATCAGCATCATTTCACCTTCAAAAGTGAGTTTTTAAACCATCACATTTTTAACTGTCTTTTAGTTAAAGAACACTAGAACACTGTTTATCACACTGAACATACTGTATGTACTGTATTGGAATTAAGAATTCAGTCCTATTTATGTGCATTATTTTACATGGCATTTCTCAACACAGAGACATGTGATTCTTTTCACATGCTATGCATACTGTATACTTTATACTGTACAAGCTGCATACAGGCAATTTCATGTTCACTTCTGAACAACGACCGAAAGCCAAACTAGATCAGACTCATGGCTGTCGACTCAGTTTCCTGGATTTGTAATCTCTAAGATTATGCCAACCTCAATCCACACTGTTTGTTTGAGTTCCTGTTGCTTAATTGGCTTACTGATAACCCTTGCTGTATGCAAGGCTACATTTCACTGCTCTTCCCCTTTGACGGAATCTCACTGTTGTAATTATTATTCTCTGTTATTCTAATCTAATTATTCTATTTTTTCCCCTCCATCCTCTCATCAGTTGCACTCACCAACTGAGAAAATTGTCTTAAATTTAAATAGTCTTAAATTTACTGTAAATTTGCTGTCGCTATTAAATTTTCAGATGGTGCGTTTAATGCCAGTAAGACAACACAGCATTCAGAGATTTACTACAATTTTATTTTGTTCACAAAGTTCACGTCTTTGTTCTTGAAAGTTGTGAAATTCCAGTTGTAGAAAAAAGTTAAGTGTTACGCCTTCAAAAAATATAATTTTTGCAAGTGTTAAAGAGCTGAAAAAAAACAAAAGTTGTTATCGGAGATTAATCAGTTATCAATTTTTTTCCTGCTAAATATCGATATTGGCATCGGCTTCAAAAACTCCATATTGGTTGGGCCCAACAATAAATTGACTTTTTTCTACCAAAGAAATTGTTATGACATTTTTGTGTCTTAAATTATGTATTTCTTGGAATTTCTTAAAAAGTATTAACTCTGACTTTTAAAATCGTGCAAGAACCCCGAGCAAAGAGTTTTGTGTGAACTTCTGTGTGAATTTCACCAAACTCTGTTGATGACCCCTAAGAGTTTCTGTAAAAACAGATTTTCAAAGACTGTCTCCAACTTGGTCGTCATTGTGGAACTGAGAGATCACACTGGCTCCATATTGGAGGAGGCTTTATACATGTGGCTTGACCTCGCTTCAGACATGTCAGCTCTGATCATCTGCCAGGGTTTCCCAACAAGATGCTCTTTCATTCACTCTATCTTGCCTCTTCTTCCCTCTGTCTGCCTCGCTTTCCCCTCTTTTTAGCTAAACTTTACCAGGTCTTTGATGTAGGCTTTGGTTGGGGTCACTGTAGTGCAGGGAGCCAAAGGAGGTCTAGGCCTCTTAGCAGCCAAGCTGTTTCTTTTTTAAGGCTGTTTTGGTGGCTGCTGGTGTGTTTACGCTGGTGTTAAGTGTCATGAACATATTCAAGGCTTATGTAACAAGCCGCATGATGGATTTAACCTCTTTTTGCAGGACAAAGATAGTCTTTTTATTCACTTCAAAATATATGAAGAAACACAGAAAGAAACAAAAAGAGATGCTTACAGTCATGCACACAATAGCCTGACAAAAAGTACCACTTTTCGCACTGCTATTCAGAAACGTTGAATTGTTTTAATAAAATTGACCTTGTCTTCAAATTAGATTTCCTACGACTGCTACAAAACAGATTTGAGGTCAAATATGAGATATTTAGTCCAGAAAAATGGTTAGTTTTGAAAAATGGTTCTGATTTTCTGAACTCAAAGTCAACATTCTGGAGCTTTCAACCACATCCCAAATCCCACGGCAGATGGAATTTGCTCAGCTCCTGGTCACATGACAACAAGTGGTTATATTAGACTTCATTTTAAAAAACTGTGCAGTATTGTCCTATTTTCAGACCTGGAGAAGTCAAAAGCTTCCGGTTTTTCCAGCATTATTTCTGTCAATGATGCATCATAATTCACTATCATTTGCCTCTGCAGTGCAGCCACTTAGGGACACTGACATGCATACGTTTACTTACTTTCTGCATTGTTTTCATACTCACATCTGCGGTGTGTCATTTATATGCCTACACATTACGCCCACATACAGTGCGCTATGAACAGGCAAACATATGCACTCATAAATGCCTCATTGCACATCATGTGATGGCTGTGGATGGTTGTCAATGTTAGCTGAGAGCCATATCTGAGCGTAGACTACCAATACTCTGAATAGAGGATGAAGTCCTTGGTGGACAATAATTCTCTCTGAATGAACATGATTACCAATTTCCCGTCAGTGCACATCTCTCCTTGTCGTGAAGGTCCAATAATTGGACCACAAATTGATTGTGTGAATTCAATTATTGTGTCACTTTATGGCAAAACATTTTAACATTTAATCAGAAGTGGTAACAGAAATTGTAGGTATCAACAATTGTTTTTTATCTCTTTGAGTGTCAGCCATTTTATAAAACAAAGTGCCTTGTGCCAGCGTTTTTTGCCCATTTTGAGACCCACAGAATATTTTGTACTATGTCTCTGAAAACACTGAATAGCTCAAATGAAAGAAGAGACTCTCTATTTCATCATGAAAAAAAAGTTTGTTTTTACCTTGTTCCAATACTAATTCACGATATCTACAAGTCATTGCTCAGTAGTGAAATGTTCATTCTTAATATCAACAGTTAATTTCTTACCACTGAAAATGTTCATAGTATTTATTTGCCAGCTTTTGACTTCTATTCTAACTCAGTCACCGCCAAATATACTTGAGTTTCGACATACTAGAAATTATATATGTAACAGAAACAATTTTGAGATGTCTAAAATTAAATTTGGACTTTTTTTGATTGACAAAATGTCAATATCACCTCCTAACAAAATGTTAAAAAGGCCCACTGTCTGTCTATTTCTGTCTCGTCAGTATTTCCTCAGCTTTCATACGTAATGTGGTAAGCAAACTGCTCGGATATGTCAGGAGTGAGCATGAATATAGCCCAACTGAGCGGCCTGACTGTACTTCATAAACAGAGGCCTGTGCTTGTTGTGTTTGGCAACAACTCAGGAAACAGGAAGTGCGGTGTCTAGGGGCTAGAATGGCTCAAGCTAACCTCTTGCCCTCTTTGGGTGAAGTTGCCATTCTGGGAGAAAAAAAAATACAATAAAAGTAGTACTTCAGACGTTGTTTTTAGTATTACACAGGCGCGCTTCTCAGAAATTGCATTTAATTTGTGTGTTAACCAGAAATAGTAAAAGTACTGTGTTCTGATTATACACTTAATTAGCACTCAGATCGTACTGCTTAACAGAAATGAACCAAAACATGTTTTGCGTTTGGAACAAACCAGACCAACAAAAAAAGACATTTGCATGAAGTCGAAACTGTCCAACACACCTCAGGGTTTTCCCCAGGAAGCTCTTGAGCGGAGGTGGTTGTTTGTGCCCTCACCACCGACACCAAAAAAAGAAAGACAACAAAATGCTTTACTCCCCAGCGTGCACACAATTTTTTTTTATTTTCTGCACTCTTTACTGTCTGTCTGATTTTCTTTATGGTTGCTGTGAGAACTGAGAGACAGTTTGTTGCTCTGTTTTGGTCATGCAGTTAGTGTCTGAATGTGGGTCGCCATTGCTTCTTCCTCCAACACAGATGCAATATATTTAATCCCTCAATGGATCACTGTTGGTCCACTTCCTGTTTATCGTCTTAAGAAGGATTCTTTCAAAGACAGTTTGGGTTCTCAGTTGGTGAACATGCTTTTTTTCTGTTGCACTGAGCAAGTCTAACCATATTTGAGTGATCAGGATTATCAACGCTGTTACCGACAGTGAAATGTGGCTCGTTATTCTGCTCTGATATCAAACAGCTGTTAAGCTGATCTGATTTATCCTTCATGGCTACAATCACTGCTGGCCGCCGACTGAACGAATGAATGTTTGAAGTGGAGAACAGTGGGCTAGTGTGTTCTTTGATCACGCCTCTTTATCTCTGAAGTGTTGAAACCTTTAGTAGTAAAGAAAATACTTGAATTAGGACCTACGAGTTAAATTGAAGTTAAATTCATTGTTAAACTGTATTTACAATTAAATTGGCTAATAAAAAATAATCGATAGATTAGTCGACTAATTGGAAAGATAATAATTAATTGATAAATTAGATTAGTTAAATTTTGTTAGATTAATCAATTAAAAAATGGTTAGATTAATGGATAAAAAATTGTTAGATTAATCAATTAAAAAATAGATTCATCGATAAAATAGTCATTAGATTAATTGAATAAAAATAAGCGTTAGATTAACTGATAAAAAAAATTATCCTTAGATTAATCAATTAAAAAATAATCATTAGATTTATCGATTAAAAAAATTGTTCTTTAGCAGCAGCCCTAATAATTTTGCTCCTTTGCTAGCTTATATTTTCCAGTTTGTCCTCGACTGATCAGTGTCAGCAGGGTAGCAGAGTAACCACGGTGACCATCTGCAGGAGGCCACAGGTTCAGAGCCCTCTGGCAGGGAGCATCCAACCTGTTGAAGTGAGAGCAGTTTGATGAATCCCTCCAGTCCTGATAGTCATTAAGTTATGGCTGCAAAATCATCGATTTGACAGCTTTTTTATAGCGAGTAGATCACATATTTGAAGTTTGAGCTCTTGCTGTTTGGAATTGCCGCACACTGTATAGCCCAAAATGCCAGCAATGTTTCCTCAATGCCATTTTTTTTTCAAAGCGGTGTTGGAAAGGGCAGTTTTTTTCCTCTTGTCTCTACAGAGACAGAGTGTCTTAGGTGCTTCAAATAAGGAAGAGTTGAAGATACCATGTTAGCTTTGAATTTTTGCTCACATCCAGCTTCAACGAATACTCATTTCATACAGTAGAGTCCCAACAAGTCGTCACTTGATGATTACTACGAGCTATTTATTTAGGGTTTATTTATTTAATGTTTGTTATTAGAGCTGCATTTAAGAGCTTTGTCAGCTGGTGCAAGATGACACTTGTCCTTGAGGACTCAGGGACCAGAGGCTTACCAGTGTTATGTGTTGCATTTGTATAATACTATCCAGTATTTTATCAGATCAAGTTTGCATTAGAACTTTTTTTTTGCCTGAACATGTGTAGGAATGCACCTATGCAGAAAAAAATCCTCAGTATGTATTTACAGGCCTGACTGCTACATGTGTACAGCTGGCTATGTCATTGCTTGTCACCAGACAACGTGGAGAACCTTGTGCCATAGATCGGTCAATGATTAACTGACCAAGGTTACTGTACATGTGGAGGCAACCATTCACCCCCCCAAGCTGTCGTTCAGGCTTATATATACCTTGTGTACTTTTATGATCCCCACTGGTTTGAGGCAAAATATGACAATGGCCTCATCTTGCCTTTGTCAAACATCATTAATGAGTTTCAGTAGCAACCCAGCCTTTATAGTCCAAGGTGACCCACTTTTTTTTGTTTATGATTGCTGAGCTACTATTGCGCACATAAATCTAGCTCCATCCAGAAATCGAATTAAACTCCTATTTAAAGCTGATGGCAGGGTCTGTCAGCTTCGTGGACAAGACAGAAAACTGACAAGTTGCCAGTGCTGCTAATAGTTACTTATTACAGAGTGAAATCACCAGACGTTTTATTTTCTTTTGAATGTTGTCTGTAAAGAAAAATTTTAGGGCTCCCTTGTCTTTGTCAAATGGCAGAAGAAATGCATGTTAATATTTTTGCTGATCTAACAAAATAAAGGTCATTGCTGTACACCTTGTGATGGATCTCCAGGCTACGTTTTCAAAGTCAGTATTGGGAAGCACTTCAGGTTTTGTAGTTTGCCGTGAATTCACATTCTCATTTCTCCCTAGCTATTAATTTAGTGACTTTACACTGTCCACTTGATCCTGCAGCTAGATTAATAACAACAAAAGAAAGAACATACTGCAAAATCTAAAGGCTCGTTTCATTCCAGTTTGAGTCCATGATTCCAAAAGACAGAATGAACCAGATGCTCCTTGGTAAAAGACAGAGTTTTTTAAGAGAGCACAGATCATGGATGCAGCTGCAGAGTTAGAGTTTGTGATGCTCCTCTTGTCTGGATGGCTGGTGTCATGCTGGTCCAGTGTACATTGGTATCATTGGCTAAGCAAGCAGCTGGTTGAGCGGCTGGTTGGTGGCTGTGTTTATCACTGACTTATGTCTAGCTGCAGGGCTAATAAGCTGCTAGACCTGTCTTACTGTCATCTGTCTATTTATTTTTCTCTGATTACTGCCACAGTTTGGATCCCTTCTCTTTCAGCTGAGTCATATAAAAAAGAAAACAGCAGCAGAGCTCTTACTGTGCTCACTTTCACATATTGATGTTATAACTTTCCAAGTATTTTTTGAGCTCTTTTGTTCCTGCGTTGACTAAAGTAAATTGATCCGGGCCCCTCTTGCAGCTTGCAGTGCTTCATTTGTGTGGGACTATTGACCCTCCTCTCAGCCACCATGTGGTCATTCTTTAAAATAGAAACCCCTCTGTGTCTGGAGCTCGTCTATTTCCAGCGCAGCTAGCGCTAAGGCCAAACTACTATTTTTAAAGCCCCTTTAGCTTTTGATGGTAATGTGTTGCTATGAGTTAGTGTGCCATTTTTTTCATTGCCAAAGCAATGTTGGCAATGGACCTGCATGATGGAAGAAGCAATGGGTCAGCCAGATTATATTTATTACTTATTTACTGACATGATTTGGCCCTCATTCGAATCTGGGGGGACTGCTTGTGGCTTTTAGTTGTTGTTAGTGTTGCTCATGATGTTGTATAGGTGAAGTCAGAGCTGTTTTTTCTGAGATAAATCATCACTGAAAAGCTTTACAATGATTCTGTCAAAACTTCTGTTTGATTTTCAGCTTGGTTTATTTCAAATCACTCACTCACAAAAAACTCACTCCCTGCCATAGATCTATGGATTGTGGTTTTGTATTGGATGGTTTAGTATGAAATCTGCTGCAGCCCTTCACTTCACCATCACGATGCAGTGTAATTACCAAATAATCCCATTAACCTCTGCTTTCCTTTTATCATTTTAACATACTAACATTTAATAATTGTAGAGGCAAAATGATTGCTCTATTAATGCATGGTGGGCTTCTGCCATTATTTTTGACATTTTACAAAGAACAACGCTAAATCTATAAATTGAAAAAAGTTCTTTATGTGAATTAATTAATGGTGATTGCTTATTCCATCCCTGGTTCTTACTGTCTGTAGCTTTAAATGTCATCACCATTCTGCTCCAAGCTGTAAGGAAGGTTTAGGATGAGCGGCCACATCCTCTGCTCCTGGCGAATATTTACTTCTGTGCTCGTTAGAAATGATTACACACTTCACCCTCGCGTTGTCGATGTCTCCTTCCTAAACATCTCCTCCAGTATCTCTCTGCTTCATCGCCCTCAAATCCTGAATTGCTCCATTAACAGAAGAGAATAGTCCATGTTGTCTAAATCAGTCTGCTCAAATGTCTTGGTAAACTTGAGGGTGGGCCAAACACATTTGAAACAGGGACTACTTCACTCCTCGCTCTCTTGTTCTTTCAAACATGCTGAACAGGTTCACTGATGGCAATAAATCAGCAGTTTGACATTTACAGTAACAGTAAGGTATGGACAGTTTACCCTCCCCCTGGTGACAAGAGAAAGTTTTACTGTAGAGTGTATTCAAGTAGGACAAAACTAAAATTGGGATATTTGGGTCAGTTACAGACAGTGAATCAGCCTAATTTCCTTGTTGGATATGTGATTAAAATGTTAAATATCCTATTTATTGTTACTCTTGGGCTGCAACAAATAAACTGTAGGAGCAAAGCAGAAGCTGCTGTGTGACTGGTTTGAATGAAGGTTAATATATCCTGAGCTACTTTGAAGTGGTGCCAGTGCAACATGATGACCTGATCATCTTGACTCTGGCTGGATCACCTCTAAACTCCTGCTTCTGATTCAAATTGATCAATAACACCACGGCAGCAGTGCATCAATCAACTGTCTCTCTCTTCTTGCTGCCTCCCTTTTGAGAAGGTTGTCCTGGTTTTGAACAGCCCAGCGCTGCCTTGTGTTGTGAATCTCTGGCACATTTCAGGCATCCTGCAGCGAGGCTGTCTCTGGTTACCTGGAAAGCCCATAACTGGTGACCCCAAAGGACCCCATTCTCCCCAAGCTAGATGATGGGAATCATCTAAAGTGATGGACAGACCTTATCCGTGTAGATTGAATGATACATGCGTGGTTGGTTGCATTACTTGGACTCAGGATGTTAGACTGGACAAAGCTGTGATCCACTCTTCAGAAGGGTATGGTGCATTTTGCAGTTGTATAGTATACCATGCATGCTAATATGTGCTGCAAACCGCACCAGTGTTTTTGTAATTCTGCAGCATGTCAGCTCTCAGTAAGCTAACTGTTTCACAGCCTCGTCAGCTTATAGGCTTCGGTTTGGTCTCCACTCATGTTACTGCCACCATTATGCTCGTGGACAGTTGTTACAGAAAGCAACAGCTGGAGGAAATATGTTTGGAAACGGTCACACATTCAGATATAAAAGAATGTGGATCTGTATTTAAAGAAAAGAATCTGTCTTTCTTCGTCGGCCATGACTGAAGCACAATTACAGGAAGCCTCTCTCACTATGGACTCTTTGATTCAGGATTTGGAGAAATGGCAGCCTTCCTTACTTTCCGATTGGCTGGATTGTTTGCCAAGAATTTGGTCACGGCTAATTTACAGCTCCTCCATATCTGTTTTTTTTTCCTTCTGTCCTTTTGCTTTCCAGCAGTGTTTTGTAACAACTTTCACAGTTCTGGAGGTCTGGCGTCGGCCTGTCAAGAATACATCATAATTAAACATTACTAGGAGTGTAATTATACATATATTTACTTCGAAGTTTGTTCTGAGTTCAAAGATGTAATTATCACAACAATTGAATGTGTTAGTGATTACGAGTTTGCCTCCTGATGACACTCTCGCTTGATAATTTCAGTTTGTTCAAGCGCAGGGTGTCGGCAAATCTTCCCACCTCTGAGTTTGATGAATTTAAATCAAAAATATAAATATAGATAAATAAGTAGGGATGTAACGATGCATTGTGAGACAGTTAAAAATCGTTTCTTTTTTTTTTTTAAATATGCATTCATTACAATTTGTTTTGAACTTACATTCTACCTCAGAAATGGTTTCACTTATAATTTGTCTGCGAGCTCATTCTGTTCAAAAAAATTGTTAGAAAATCGCACCTTTAACCCATTATCAGAAATCGTATTGAATCATGAGTTGAGTGTATCATTCCGTCCCTCACAGAAAACTTGGTTAGATACAACAGAGCTACCTAGGTTTAAGAAACAATAGACTTGGTTAGGTTTAGGCAACTAAGCTACTTAGGTTCAAGGAAAAATAGACTTGGCTAAGTTCAGGCAACAAAGGTTAGGTTTAGTAAAACATGGTTTGGGTAAAAATATCTCTGGGTTACATGACAAATTGTACGGAAGTATAACTGTGCCATCTGATTTTGAATTTGAATGTCTAAAGTCTGATTTCAGACTTTGAATTTGAAAACCATTGAATTTCTAGCACACATTTTTTTATTTCTGACACTTTTTTTCTCAATGATAAAATAAATTCAGTGACATTCCTGAACTATTTTGAGACACTGATTTTTTTTTACACCAAATTTGTTTTATCATTGAGAAAAAAAAACGTCACAAATAAAAATGCATGCTAGGAATTTGATGGTTTTAACATTAAAAGTCTGACTTTGATGCTAAAAAAATCAGCTTTAGAAATTCAAATTCAAAATCAGATGGCACAGATATACAGTATCGCCATTGTTGACTGCTGGTTTCTAGTGGACAGTTAATCTGCCGCTCTTTATACCTCCCATATCACGATTACATACAAATTGATTTTGTGGCATATATACAGTGCATTACTTTGCATCAATCTACTACAAACTGTGTATGAAAATAGAATGCTACTTCTGTTGTCAGTTGTTGTGGGATTTTCTTTTAATTAAAGGAAAGTCCAGAGCAGAGCCTGAAGCTCTTTATCTGACTCAGATTATCTGACTGTCAGCAGCAGGACAGACTGGAGTGAGTCTGTTTCTGTGTCGCTAAGACAACCAAGAAGACTGAACCTATTTTTTCATTACTTTTTCATAAGATCCAATGCATGTGTTAATTTCTCTTTTTAAAATTCTCTTTCTGATTCTGCTTACCACATTCATCAGTTCACACTTGAAATATTCCCACCAAAGCATGTGTTTTTCATTTCCTCTCAGCTGTCTGCAGCCCCTCCATGGTAAATAAAACAATGTCAGGCTCCTTCATTTGCTTTACATCACATGCATACCGAAGCAATGCTGTTAAGCCTTGATTATATAACAACATAGTATGTATTATCCCATCAGGAACATGCTGTGTCCTTATCACTGTGTGTCACTTCACGGTTAATGACAACTAATCAATAACACACAAATGCATATTTTTCCCGTTGTCTATTGATCATGAGGCTTCAGCTTTGTTTGTGAGGTGGATCATGGGACTTGGGTGGGAAATCACAGCCTTTTAGGATGAGGATGAGAAACATTTTCACAGTGATCAACAAAGACGACAAATTATTGGTAGAAAACCATGGTGAATAACTCTTATAGTGGCGTGATGGGGGACTATAACATCATTAACCCTGTCTATTCAGATTATATAATAACAATATTCCCTCTGTGAGTGTCGTCTGTCTGGGAGAAGAGGAGGAGGAGGAGGAGGAGGCCATAAGCTCTGGCTGTATGTCTGCAGCTTTCTTCCTGATGATTTCTCTCACTCTCATTCTTTCAAGCGTTTTTATCCCCGCCCTCTTTTACTTGTTGTTTTCCTCTTCCTCTGTCATTTACGGCATTGTTTTCTCTGAAACTCTCATACCATTTATTTTTTTATTGTTTTCTCTGTTCCCCCAGTAGCTGAAAGTCAGCCAGAACGCGCCTGTGCAAGGCTCAGCTTTGTGTGCTGTGCTTTCATGTTGTTTTAGAGCCCTGCTTTTAAAGCTGCAAACCTGGACTTCCTGTTCGCCACAGTAACGCCCCTGACTTTAACATCTTGAGAGCACAAAGTAAAGATAGTGATAAATCCCATATGGTCAGATTTGGACTTGTTTTCTGATCTAGACAGCCCACAAACAACTGACTGGGTTGACTTTTTCCACAGTTTTTGGGTTGGCAGGCACTCTAGAGACTCTTATTTATGTATGAGCACAAGCCCTGAAAAAGTGAGTTTTTCCATGATATGTCCATGCCTGCTGTTCCCTCTTCACTGGTAGATCAGCCTTTTATCCATTAATTACAGCTGACACTCTCTTACTTTCCCTCAGCTGTACTCCCTCCTCTTCATCTTTGCTCTTTCATCACTGTTTCATCACCCTTTCTCTCGCTCTCTTTCTCTCGCCGCCTCCTTCTTGCACCGTCAGTGTTTGTCAGCATGTGTTTGCCTCCTTCAGTCAGTGTGATTTTAGCCAATAACTTGTCATTACTGAGCAAAATGCGTTTGTTTCTTTATTGAAAATTAAAAACAAGTTGTCAGTGAAAGCGAATGGTTTTTATAGTGGTATGTCAGGGTTGAAAAGTGCCTTATTTGATAAGAATACATTTGGATTTATCACATACACATTTTATAAATTCTAATCCAAGCATATCCCTCCAGTATTTGTCGTCATCAGCTGTTGCTGCTGTTGGTGTAAAACATAACACAGACAGCGAGCCAGCTTCACTGCACTTAGTCATGCTGTTCTCTCCGTGCCGTTGCCATGGAGCTGAACTCAAGGGTCAAGTATTTCACTATTATTCAGAAATCTGATGCATTTGTCGTTGAAGTGAGCAGTTAGCCGTCTGTAATAGACGATAGATTATGGAATATCTCTAACCTCAGAGGAGGAATGTGGAGATCCTGATGCAGAGCTACAGCCAAAAGGTCTTGATTGTGTTTGACTGACAGCCTTAAATACCGTTTAGATCCTGGGTGGCCTGATCGTATCCTTACTGCTGTAAGCTAACAGCTCACTATTCTGATACAGAGCGCTGATACTTATCACTGATACCCAGTGGAGCTCCTACAATTACTGCCATCAGTTTGAATTATTTCAACTTTCTGATAAATTCATGTTTTTATATCAGTATTCATTGTGAATGACTCTAACGCCATAATACCCATTATGACCATACTAGGGCTGCAACTAACAATTATTTTATAAAACAGAAAATGGCTTGTGCCGGCGCTTTTGCCCATTTTGAGTCATATTTCAAGACCCACAGAATATTTTGTACTATGACTCTGAAAACACTGAATAGCTCAGATTTTTTCATCATGAAAAACTGATCTCTGTGGTGTATACCATCTCTTTATGCTCAGACTACGTCTCCCAGAAGCCCCAAAATTACTCACAAGCTGCGGGGGAAAACCGCAGAAAAAACACTTTGACGTCTACATATGTCAGTGGCATTCAAAGAGTTAACAATCAATCAATCAGTCGATTTTTTTTCAATTAATTGATGAATCAGATAAAAAATTGTTGCATTGTTTAATTTCCATCCTCTTATTCAAAAAGAGGACATTATTTCAAATTGCTGCGTGAACATCCCAGAGCTCTTAAAGAAATAAATTATAAATAATTAAAAAAAAAAAATGTTGAGGTCAAATAGCTCGTAAAAAAGATTTAAAGGTGCGTATCACTGCAGTGAAGTTGTTCTCTTCATCATTGATAGAGCATGTCAAGGACGCCATCTGTCAAGACTATAGCTTACCGTGTTGTACATTTGTTGCCAACACTTTTAATAATCAATTTTTATCGATTTTATCAATTAGTTGTTGCAGCCCTAGACCATACAAAACAAGGTAGTACAAGTAAGTTGACCTTTGAGATAATATTTGTCATACATCCTGGGAATTTTGGAATCGGGCAGATTCTTTATAGATTGCATGATTATTACATTGTAACATCAACATGTTGTTCCATAGTTCCAGGATTAATCGGTAAATAATCCAGAATCCAAATAATGAATGATGAAGCGATGTCATTTATGGCTGTAAACTGACTGGTGGAGGCAAGCTTCAAGATTGAAGATTGTCAGGAATGTGTTGAAATTGAAAAGCAAATTGTGTTCTTTCTGGAGCTTGTTTCATGAAATTGGAGTTTGGAAAGCTGCCCTGTTTTGGTTTTCTCAGTCAGTCTTGACTGTGTTAATCAAATAATGTGGCTTTCCATAGCTGATAGATTTCATCCTCTTTTTCTGTAAGATCAGATGAGTCTGCTAAGTAATGTTATTAATCTGGAGCCAAGAAAAAATCCCAAGTGGGGTGAAACAGTCAAACGACAGTACAGCATTCATTTTCATCATTGCTTTCAAGTAATTCCACCAGTGGAGTATTATATCTTTGCAATATTTAATAATTCTATTTAAAGCTTAAGTGTTTTTTTCATCATTATATAAATGATGAAGTATTGCACTTTGAGCCGCTCTCTATCATGAGCTGTTTTACACAAATAAATGATTGACTGAAAGTGTTGACTCTCCCTTAAAGAGGGAGTTGATGATCGAAAGACGTGTCTTTTCCCGTAATTGAAAATTTAATTTCATTCTTTAGAGCTGTGACAGACGCAGTTGATGGCATGAAAAATGCATGTTTGATGGAGACGAGAGATGGGAATCATTCATTTGTACTCCTTATGTCAGTGATATAGACACTGCTCGTGGCTGATAATTACAAATGATTAGTCACCTCCATATTGTCAAAGATAACATTTTATTAGTTAGTCTTAGTCACAGTACCTTTGACTTATTGCACAGTAGATAAGCTGTAAGTGAAAGCCTGCAGAAGCCTTACTCATAAAAAAACCCCACTGTAAAGATGTTGTCTTCTAAGGCTTCAGCACATGGTTAACATTAGTCATTAATCTGCTTTTAATGGCACGGCATTATCCCAGACGCTCTCTGAGGTGATCTGACATCAGAAAGTAAAGTGCAGTTTTTCAGAGAAGAAAATGGCTCTTACCTTCCATCCCTCCTGTTATCTGTCAAAGTACAGCCACGTGGAAAAAGACATTAAAACGATAAGCTGTGGTGTTGGAGTAGGAGAGCTGTCCTCAGAAGGTCTTTGCACTGAAGTGAAAAGAGCACCGGACTGGAAAGTGCAGATGAACAGTCGGTTTGACTGGAGCTACATGCAAAGCCATGAGGAGTAATGTCAAATTTATTTTATTTTGTTAAAAATGATGATGATGGTTTGCAGAGAGGCACCACACGCTTCCTGAGAAATGTGCTTCACTTCTTAAATCACAATTAGCTGCTGAATTTCACTCACCAGTTGCGATTAATCACATTTTTATTGCACTTGAATTTTTTCAGATTTCAGATCATATTAATGAATTTTTATGTGATTGATTGATTGACAGAAGCTAGACTTTTTAGCCTTAAACAGAAAAGAAAAGCTGCATGTGTTTGCACACATTTTAGTGTATTTATGTGATGTGAAATAGTACACACAAGCTCTCTGGAGCTCACCTGTGATGCACTGCTAATGTTGACCTGTAGAGAAAAAAATGCTCCTTTCACCACTAATGGTTTTGTTTATCGCCGTTAAATCAATGCAGGGGATGGCAGTCTTCACCACCGCTGTGTCCATAGGAGGAAATTCGTGGAGCTTACATTTCCTTTTTTTATTATTCTTGCAGCTGTCTGTCTGTGCTGCAGGTCTCTGAACAAAACCACTTGCTACTTTATGTTCTCACAAATCGTCGTCTTTGTGAATCTAATAACAAACCAACAGTGTTTTATTATGGACCAGCAAACATGCACTGTTGTTCGTGCTGTTGGCAAAGGCAGAGGTAATTTCCCCCTTACATGCTGCAAGCTTGTTGTTGATGCTCTATCTGCGCTTGTTTGGATTACAATAATAGGAGAAGAGCGAACTGAATCACCTCTCCAGAGCTCTTATCAAGCTCTTTAGCCCTCCCTGCTCTATTTTATATCAGTCAATGAGTTCACCTGAGTGAAAGCTTACATCTGGAGGCTCTCTGTCTCTCTCTGCCTCAGGCGGGGTTGAAGATCAGAGCTGAAGCTCATGTTCCTCTGGAAATGTTGGTGAGGGCAGGGATTCATGTTTTCAGTGATACGATCTGCTGGGATTTGCATTTCAATTAATGTTGTCCTCGCTCATTTTTACTTACTTCCCCTTCCTTCTCACCTCTGTTTCCCCTTATCTTCAATCATTTGTTCTCTTTGAATATGGTCGTAACTGGGAGGGCTGTTTGTGAAATCATGTGTTATGAAATCTGGGGAAAAAAATATGTGAAATCTCATCCCCTCTAATTTATTTAGCTAATATTATCTTAGTGTGTACTCCTTCCTCTCATCCCCTCCCTTTCACTTTCTCCCTGCTCCTTTGTAGGAACTGTCAGATCAGGCCTCACCTCTTGGATTAGAGGCATCATGTCGACATATTTAGCATCTTCTCTGGGTTAATGATTGGCCTCTTTCGTTTGCATCTTGGCATGAATGGGTGTGTTGTGAAAAAAAACAGGATAGCCAAATAAAAGCAGTATTGTGGACTCAGGGTGAAAGTCCTTTAGTGCTTTTTTGTCACCCAAAGAAATATGTCAGCAGAGCAAATGTATCCGCAGCCACTCAAAACACATAGACATGAAATAAATTATTAAGAGAGAATTAATTGTTATTGATTCATGTCTGTGTGTGTACAGTAAAATAATACCAGACTATTGGTTTTCACTGATTTTGCTTCATCCGCCCAGCCGTTAAAAACAAACATTGCTTCAGAATTCTGATAAATGATAAATATTTAACTGACCTTGTTTGTAATACACACGACTGCCTGTTTCTGTTTGTGCTTTGGGCCAGATTGGAGTTAAATGAAACACACACGCCGTGTTGTCCTGAACAGGTTATATAATGCTCAGAGAAGAGAGCAGCCACAGGTGTGTGGGTTTTTTTTTTTTTGTTTCATCACTTTTCTCTGAGGTTTTATTCGACTATGTGGCATTGTTTTCAGTCTGTGCCTCTCAAGCGATGAGTAAAAAAAACATGAAGACATGGACTTACCTGAGGGAAGATGCAGTTTTTTCTTCATCTTTTTTTTGCTGACTTATATTGATTTTTATATGTATATTTCCAAACAAAGATCCTAATTATACTGTGAAAAACTATTACAGATCTAAAGATTATGTATCTGCTGAAACGTACAAATATTTTCCCACATATTAAATTTGTTTCTCGGACTTGGGAATGGAGTGATGTCCTACGCTGTCAGGGTATAATTAGTGTTAGCTCATGACAAGTCGGGGATTGTTGTGATTATATCACTGCTGAGGGGCATGGTTCAGCCCAGTGAAGCCAAGCCCTTTAGCTGTGTATAATCACAGTCTACCACTGTCTGACGTGAGCGATTGCTTTTCTAATCAGCTACTATGGCAATCTGAAAGTTGCCTTCCATTCCAAATATTTCTCTGGAACAGCAGCAACCATATTTATCTTTTCATCTCATGCTAGCATTATACTCTATTTATTTATTTATTTGCATTATTGTTTGTTGCCATTTATTGTGTCACCACTGAAAAATACAAGGGTTGCCTTTTGAAAGTTTGGTACTTGGTGTGGCCATGTTCGGTTCAACCACAATCTCCTGTCAAGACTTGCTGCATATCTGCTGTGTTCTTGCTTGCTTTCATATTGTGGATCAGATCTTCTCTTTACTTAGTGCTGCGTGTCGTTTAGTTTTTTGGACATTGGGACGGCTCAGTCCACTCTTCTGTGACATCTATAGTGGGTTTTAGCTGATAACTTTTTCTCTTTGTATCTGTATCTTCCTTGTACCTCCTCCGTTTTGACAGGACTGATGCTGCTGTGATCCTGTTGCTAGGCAACCATGAAAACACTTTTTTTTTCCCCAGACAAAGAGCGAATGAAAAAGAATAAGACGTCACAGGAGTGGTATGTAGCTATTCTGTTACAGCAATGAACCAATCAGATTGCTTGGTTTGAGCTACCTATAATAGTTCTATCATTGGATCTCAATAAAGGTGTTTGAGGTCACAAAAGAATTCATTAATTGTGACAGAACCAACCACCACCTACTGCTTGTTAGCTTCACCTCAGTGGCGGCTGAATGGATCAGCTGTGTTTTATATCGCACCATCATTGGATAAAGAAATCACTGAGTCATTTTATTTTTTTTGGACGTGGACTGAAATATTTAATGCTTATATTTGACTACTCGTATTAAAAACAGTGTCGTCAGTTTGTAATCTGCTATGAGCTAAACTTGGTAACAGTGCAGCTGCTTTCATAAAATAACAAGCACTGTAATGTATGTGGATATAGTGTTTATATATAGACGAAGTCTGCTCTTGGGGGCAAACTGCAGCTGCAGCAGCATCTCTGTGATAACCTCTGAGAACCATTTGGGAGGGAAGTGTAGTTGGAAGTGGGGCATTCGCGATTATTACAATATTCACAATTATTTTTCTTATTTGCAATTATTTTTCTCATTTGCGATCACCGTCAGTGATTTATTTTATCCACAGAAATAATGTGAGTTTGCTTCAGTGCTTGCCCTGGTGCAGCAGATCGCAATTATTTGTCTGACAAATAATCATCTCCAGATATTCCTAATCGTGACAGCACTAGTCGGAAGGAAGAACATTTTCCAGGAGAGCTGCCTTCTGCCTGTAACTTTACTTCCCTGCAGACTTTAGGCAAACTAAATACATTTACATACTGCACCTAAAACTGAGTGTTGTGCTGTTCACCAGTTGTTGAGCTTTGGTTCACAATATTTGATTCCTGAAGGAAACCAAAACATGATGTTAAAGGAAAAGAAGAATTAGGGACCATTAACATTAAGTCATCAGTGGTGAAGTTAAATGAATGGAAAGTTAAAATATTCTCTGTCATTCCTCGTAGACCTTCCTTATCTGCTGATGTTAATTGTTGGACCACATGTGACGCTGCATTCTCACTCCACGCTGCCTTAAATGCTTTGTCATCTTCTCTGTGACAGGAAGCTAGTTTGGCATTGTGATTAACAGAGGTACAGTTCACAGTCTAGCGATGCACCGGTCTGCCATACTAAGTGTGCGCTGATGCATGCATCACTGGCATGAGAATACACAGAATAGAAAAGCACATTCCTTTTGTTCTTATGAATTTATTTCTCTTCAGATCTGGTTGCCTTTGTTTTGCACAACCACACTTTTAGTGCCTGTCCCCTGCCTGTCAGCACTATTTGTTATTTGCTTTGCATCTTCAACTTGATTGATCATTGTTGCAGACAGAGATGGTGGGCGTATGTAAATTCAACCCTAGCATAAGACGTCAGCGCTCTCCTCTGCTGATGTTGCTGCTCTGGCTGTGGACATTTTCTCTGCATTCCTGCCTGCTAGCGCTGGCTGCATGCCTTCCTTCCTGTACAGTACGTGTGACCTGTTTTCCATCATCACTCAGCCTGTTGGCAGCAGACACCAAAACACTGACTGCAGTAGGGCTGGGCTCAGACAAATGTTAAAGATAATCACCAAAAGCTGAAGGCCCCACTGGAAATACCAGGCATGTGACAGCATTAACGTACATAATCTCAGCAGAGATACAGCACAAGGGGAGAAGATCCATTTGAAAGCTGCCACGCTTTGATGTGCCAGTTCTATTCGTTGGTTGCCAGCGGGAAGTGTCTCATCATTTGTCTGTTCACTTGATGCTAGCAGTTAGCTCGCTGCCGTATCCATTTCCTCAGACTGCTGTCAGGAAAGACCTCGGGGCCGACACCGTATGCACATATCAAGTTTCAGCTTCTGCTGTATTTTGTGTTTTACTGGTTGACATTCAACCCAGTGCTCCAGCCCTCATTCTCTGCTGTTTTATCTTCAAACCTTTTAAATGTTTTAGTCCAGTTAATGTCGGCCAAACCTCTCCCAACCAGACAGCTAATCCCCCTATTTTTAAATTGTTGTCTTCCCTGTTTCATGTGAGGATGAGTTTCCAGGTATTTATATTTCCCCTCCAGCACTTGGATGTTGAAACCATCATTATTTACATGTTTTTTATGGACTTGATAAATTAAATAAAAATATATATTTATATAGTTTCCTGAAATGTAATCACTGTTGGCTCTCGTGCTGCTTGTTCGCAGCAACAACAACAAAAAAACATTTCCCTTTTCAATGTCATCGTGACAGCGTTGTGATATTAATAGTAGATTGTGGTCATAAATTATGGATTGGTGAAAGAGAAGTGGTCTTTTCAGTCAATGTGCTGTTGTGAAACAGGGGGGAAGGCATTAAAGCGCTAAGTGAAAGCTAATTACATAAGGGCACCAGGGGAAATGGATGCTGTGTGCCCTCAAGCCCTGGTCATCTATCTGATTTAAGACACACAATGTGTCAGCAGCAAATCGAATCTGCAGGGAGCAATTGAAGGTTCCCTCCTCTCTCTCTTTATTGTGTTGGATAACTTAGAGACTGCTGGATGGCTCTTCGACATGAGTCCCTTCTTAGAAAATATTGGCTTTAAAGGTTCTCTTGAAGTTACCTGAGCAGAGAATGAAGTTGCTCTCCTTCTGTGTGTGTTGTAAAGGGGTTGGTTTTGGCAATGACTTCACGATACGATACGTATTGTGATATTCTACACAAATCGCTAAAATCGTGCGGAAGTCATTCTGGATTTACAATCGGCCAAAAACATGAGTTTTTTGGGGGAAAATCAATATTAAAAATTAAAAAAAATATTTTATATCAGAAGAAAAAATATTGCGATATATTGCCATATCAGTATTTTTTCTCACCCCTAGTTGTAAACATGGCCGGCTCTTTTAGTGTATGTGCCTGACACGCAATTTGGAGGTTACAGCTGATAACACTGCCAGAACAATAGTTCCTTATGAGGTTAACACTGTTAGTTCTGTCAGCATTGTTTCTCTAGTTTACACTGGTTACACCGCTGGCTACGACCTCAAACGTCTGCATTTTAGGAGCCACGTGGAGGCAATAGAAAAGCTCTAAATGTCATATTGAGCACCTTCAATGAAAGTAATTTTTTTTTTATTCAACTAAAATGATAGCTCAGTTAATTGATTATCCCACTCAGTCTCTCCCACAGTTTGTAATAATCAAGTCCACCTGGTATTTTTCCATTCATTTTCATCTGCTGCTGCAGCTTATCCATTTGATAGATCGTCTCTAGCTTGATAAACTTCCATTGCCCTTCATTCAGCTCCCTCTAGTTTGCACCATGTGGCCCAATTTCCTGTAAAGCTCCACATTCCAGTGCAGCATAGCTCCCCTCCAGGGTCCGTGACCTTATCTGGCCTAAAACATACCCTCCTCAGAGACGAACAGTAGATGTTGTGTCCTCCATTTTTCTGCTTTCAGCTGCTCACTTCTGGTCTGGACGTCATCATGTATGTCCTGCATATAGAAAAAGGCCTTACTGTGTCTGATTATCACACTTTTCAGTCGTCTCTTTACTGTGATCGGTTCTTTTCTGGGCTGCTCTGCTCTGCCTACTCACTCTATTACTGTCTCTCTAAATATAGCTGAAGGTTTTCTCAAGAGATGATCCTCCTGCTGCACTTTGCTGGGTGATCTGGTATCAATAACACAATAATAAATATATAATACTACCACACTTGTATCTGTCATATTAAACGTGATCTCAAACAATCCTCAAATTCAGTACATATAATACAGTCATACAATATAATATGATCTATTACAGAATCCCCTGATCATCAGAAGAAAAATAAACAGATTTTGAGTTATTGCAGTGTTGAAGCCAAGAAGCTCAAAGCTTTATTTTCTTTTCTGCTTCCAGGAAGAGGCACATATTGGATTTTTTTTTTTATTATTTTTATATTTATTTATATGTCAAGTGACACTACAAAAGTAAATCAGAGGTCAATTTAGCAGGTGATCACAATGAAAAACACTGTATTTGTCCACACATTAGTCATATTCTGTGCAGGCCTGATGAAAAGAAGGATGCAGAGCAGACGGCGGTACCTTCTGAATTAAATGTTCTCTGGCACACACAGTGGAAATGACTGTAAATGAGATGAAATGCTTTGTTAATGATTCTTTATGAGCATCTGAGACAGGAGGTGAAAATAACAAAACCCTGGTAATCGGTGGGTGTGTAAGAGGAAGTCAAAGGGCTCAACTGAATTGGTAACTTGTTTTTCTCTATTCGAGCATCCTCTTCTCCTGCTCTGACTCACTTCACTCATCACATCACGGCTCGGTGAAGAGCTGGAGTGAGTGTCGCTGCTCCTTTTCATGTCAGAATAGATCATAACATTCAGTTTTACATCTGCTTTCTGAACTATTCTGGGCAATCTTGACTGACAATGCAAGTGTTTTTTGTTTTGTCTCAATATATGGAAGTTGGAAATCACATGCTGTTATTATTATAATTATTACCATCAATAGAGTCAAACAAAATTGTCTTAATCAAAAAGTTCTCCAAACTCTTACTTTCTTTTCAGATATGTGTGTTCTTTTTATCTAGTGACCTTATAGTCATGGGTGTTTTCTGATCTGCTTCATCCATTCTGGATATATTTAGGCACAAAATCTACTAGGGGTAGGGAAAAAAAATATTGATATGGCAGTATATCTTCTGATGTAATCTTGATTTTTAATTTCTTAATATTGATTTTTTTTTTTTTGCCTCCCACAAAAAGTCATGATTTTAAATCCAGAGCAACTTCCGCACGTTGAAATAAAATGTGCAATAAAAAATAAAATGTGCATAGTTATACATATATATAACTTGTATTTTAAGCTGCAGTTTAAATTTAAACTCAGCAATCTATGCAGATTATCATGATATATATCGCAACAATGCATCGTATTGTGACTCAAGTATCGCGATACGTATTGTATCTTGTTCTTGCCACCCCTAAAAACTACCAGGTTAGGGTTAAAGAGGGGTTGTAAGAAAAATAATATTGACTCTAAGGTAAGAGATGGATGTGAACGGTGGTGAACAAATACACCTGCTCTGCCTGTTTCTTACAGGCAACATGGCCACAAGGTCCTGGTCAAGTATATGAAGAATTAAACAAATAACATGCATGTATTAAAAACAAGTGAAACTGTTAAAGTTATGTGAGGGTGAAAAGAAAGAACGAGCTGACATGACGAGTGAAGTGACAGCTCAGATGTGAGGATGGGTGGGTGGAGTGAAGAAAAGATGGAACCATCACACAGTCACATGATGATTTGTGGAACAAGGCGAGCTTTATAAATGTGTTCGTCTCCAGGCTCCACTCAGTGATTCAAAGCCTAAATGAGCACACACACATTCAGGCCTCCCATTAGTGACACACATACGCTGTGTTCGCTTGTCTCCGGGTAGAGGAGTTAGATAACCCCATGACTCGCTTGACCTCCTCCATACTTCCTGCTAGTTGTGACACTGGATTGGCTGAGAGGCTGACCCTGCAGCAGCAATACGAATATTATATAACCCTGGCAGAGAGGGAATGAGCAATGAGAGAGAGGAAGTGAGAGTAGGGAAAGGCAGGAAGGGAAGCAACGATTTCAAACTCAGAGGAAAGATTTTTTTTTTTTTTTTTTTTACATAATGGGCTACACAGTATTACCAAATAATAAGACTTCATTTTACTTTGTCACGTGTTTACAAGAAAGAAATAATTTGTTATTTGCATCAAACAGAGTTTATATGAGAGCATGTTTTTTTGGGGATCTGCAACAAATAAACATCATCTCACCTACATGCAACATAATTTTTTTTAATATAAATCATATCCTGCTCGCTGTGGCTCTCCAGTAATGGAGGGCCTTTCAGAGGACTCACTCATTTATCATCAGAGAGCGGAGGAGGTTCATCAAGGTCAAGGTTGCCCAAAAAATGATGCAAATTAATATTTTGCAGAAACTGCCAGTGCTGTCTAGAATAATATATAACCAGGAATAATGCATTATCATCCCAATAACAGTGGTGCTGGTCACCAAAAGCTTTGCAAAATGTTCTAAAATGAAATATTTTAAATGGTTTGTTTCCTTCTCAGTTTCCTTTGAAATTGAGACTATCCAATAGAATCGCTACAACAATGATATGAGGTATCCAAGCCACACTAATGCTTATTTTAGTTTCCCCATGTCTACCATAAAGCCTCTCTGTCAGGTCACATATTCTGCATCTCTCTCTCCCACAATGTCTGCTCCCACTCATTGGCCTAAAAAAGCTTTGATCTTTATGGAAAAACAATCCTCTCTTGGGTTCCCACTGTAGTTTCTGCTACACGATTCCCCAGCGACACAGCAGGTCAGCCCAGTTCAGACGCTCGTCTGTTCGTTGTGCTTTTCCACTGCATCGTCTGACGTTGTGTCATTAAGAAAATGCACTTATAACTTGTCTGGATGATCTGGTTTGATTTCATTCTGATGTAAATTAAATTAACAGTTGGCATGTCCATGTGATTAATTAAAAATCAACCTTCCGAAACTGAGTTATAGTCATCAGCAGTGGAATAAATTAAACACTCGAGGGACTGTTTGATTCCAAATGACAAGCTGTCACAACTAATTTCCAGTTGTGCAGACTTTACGAATCTATATTTGCAGTGAGGACGAGGCGTTTTTAAACAAAATCCTTATTTAAGATATCTTTGAAGTTTCTCAGTATTTGCACATATTGTTAGCATGTGTGCACACAGGAAGAGGTGGTGGAAGTAAAATAGTGAAGCAAGTGATTGGAGGAATGCCTCAGAGTGAAAAACAGTCTGGCTTACTCACATTTTTGTTATATTTGTCATTATTAAGAGTCGGTTCTTGACTGGAACAACAAACTCAGTGCAGTGTGACACGTTGAGCTCCATCCTGCTTTTTTATGTTTAAATATCAATGTTTGTTTCCCTTCCGTTTTCTGCAGAAGTGCATGTGTCTTTGTGTGTTGATCACTGTCATTTTTGTATTGTATTTGAGTGAGTCACTGCAGATTTTTATTGCGCCCCGGTCCAGCATGGAGGCGTTCCTACTGAGGCTTGAATCATGGCTCAGCGATGGGAGGAGCATTTGAGGCAGAGCAGGAATGGGGGGGGTTATAAATGTTTAATTCAAACACCACCCTGTGGTCGTTTTACATTTTACCAGCATTTCAAGTCATGATTGTGTCGAATCAAGTTCTGCAACATGCATCACTTTTAGCGTAATAATTTCCCAAGTATAAAGCAACCTGTGTGAACGCCTGCATGCTTCACTTGTTTGTCAGGTCATGTGATCCCCAGCTTCACTGGCAGGCTTTCTTTCTTTTTTTTTCTCGGTGATTGAGCAATCCCAGGAGTCACCACAGGTCAAGCACTGCCCGGTAATTAGTGTTCACAGCATCTTCACTAGAATCCTGTAGGAGCTTTAAGTTGACAAGTAATAAGAGCGCCAGAAAGATGAGCACCACTGCTCCTCATAACAGAGCTTCAAACAGAGCGGTGTCTATTAATACCCTACTGCCAGACTGACGATCCAGAGTTAAGACCAGTACATATTATGAAGCGTCTGCCAGCATTTGCAGAGTGTCAGTGTTGTAGATACAGACAAAGCATTGTGTAGGTCAGGTTGAGGTTGAGCTGACGTAAATGATTTCAGTATCAAGCAACGGTGAAGGCCTTGCGTGACAGTTTTTGGTGCATCGTTCCATGAACTTAATGCACAAGATGAAACGACAAGGTGGAAATGACTGTAGGCACGTATATGGGAGTCAAATGTAGGTCAGAGATGATCACTGTACTGGCATCCGAGACTAAATAACGGTTAGAAGTTGGTTTGATAAGTTTCAGAATGAGCCGTTCCTGTTATACTAGTCATGCATCCTGCTGTCTCTGTGGCTGATTTGTCTTGTAGTCTTCTTTAAACTGTCATTGCAGCAGCACTGCTGTATTTTGTTCTACTTGCAGTTGGGTTTGTTTCACTGTGTTTTAGCATCTTGGAAATGCACTCATACATAATAATCATCACTGGGCCCCGCTCCTTATTCTGCTTCTATTTCACTATGTTTTTTAATGTCTAAGTGACTAATGGTGTCAACAACTCTGCATCAACAGTGTACGTCCACTAAAAGTGTTTTTGATGCTGGTGGGCTCAGATTAATATTCTAGATGTCTGACATTATGGAAATTACTTTACAGGGTTCTTGCACCATTTTAAAAGTCCAATTTATACTCAACAAATATAATTTAAGACACAAAAATATCATAACAATTTCTTTGGTAGAAAACAGTCAATTTATTGTTGAGCCGACTAATATGGAGTTTTTGAGGCTGATGCCAATATCGATATTTACCAGGAAAAAAAATACGATAACCAACTAATCTCAGATAATATTTTTTTATGATTTTTTTTTCAGCCCTTAAACACTTGCAGCAATAATATAAATTGGCATAACACTTTCTTCTACAACTTTATTTTCACAACTTTCAAGAACAAAAAAGTGAACTTTGTGAACAAAGTAACATGAGAAATTGCAGCAAATCTGTGATTACCGTGTTTTCCTATTGTCATTAAACACACCATCTGAAAATTGAATACCTACAGCAAATAATTTAAGTAAATTTAAGACCATTTAATTACCTTAATTACCCAGTTTAAGACTTTTTAAGGAACCATGGGAACCCTGCTTTACAGAGAAATTAATTGATTTTTTTACCTTTCACTCACAGAAGGCATAGCTTAGTGTGATCTGAAAGCTATTCAGTAGAATTAATGTATATTTACAATCCAATGCAAGATTTCACAAGGAGACATCTCCGTGCAAGATTTGTAATTATCAATCAGAGAGTATCTAGTAAAAAAAACCTTACATTTCTCCGTAGGGTCCTTTATATAATGTTGTCAGACAATTAAAAGAATAATAATAATGTGAGCATCAAAACAAACACTCCTAGTGGATGTTCATACTGTGCCGCTCTATCATATAGCAGGTTAAAAAAAAGCTGGACTTGCTTCCTGAATCTCAACACCATTTGAAACCATCTTGGGAATGATGTTGGCTGGTTCAGCGTTAAGCTATGGCTGAACTTCTTAGCTGGATGTCTTCCCAGATACACCACCTCTACTCCCCCTTGGTCACAGTCCCATTTACATAAGCAAGTGTCGTCTTTCCACTGACCACCAGGCTCTGGACGTTGAATTTAGGTCGTGCTTGTTTGGGGAAATTTTGTTAGGAAGCAGGTGGTTCCCGGTTTATTCAGGGTTCCCGCGGTTCCTTAAACAATCTTAAAATGTCTTAAATCCGGGTAATTAAGGTTTTAAATTGTCTTAAATGTACTGAAAAGTTGTTGTAGGTATAAAAGTTTCAGATGGTGCGTTTAAAGCCAGTAGGAAAACACAGCATTCAGTGATTTACTGCAATTTTGCATGTTATTTTATTCGCAAGTATTAAAGGGCTGAAAGAACAGTCATAAAAAATGATTATCAGAGATTAATCAGATTTTTTTTTCCTGCTAAATATCGGCATCGGCCTCAAAAACTCCATACTGCATGGGCCCTAAAATAAATTATTTACCAAAGAAATTGTTTTGACATTTTTGGGTCTTAAATTATATTTGTTGAAGTCTTAAAAAGTATTAAATTTTACTTTAAAATGATGCAAGAACCCTGTTATATACTCCCCTTCACTTCTGTCTGGCAAACCTAAATCGACAGTGTAGGCCTGAATACAAAGTCATTATCAAGCTTAGCAAGCAAACTGTTACATGATGCTTCTATACTGGACATACCAAGGAGTGTGCCTCCAAAACAAACAGGGGAGAAATGTTTTAAGCCCTTCTAATGCTGTTAAATTCCTGTCTTGAATTACACAGCAGTGTCAGTCTAACACTAGTTTGGAGCTGGGCCATAACACACCTCTTAAACCTGACAAATGCTGCCACTTTGTTTGCAGTACACCTGGCAAATTGGTGTTGGCCTAGCTGAACTTCACAGTGCAGTTCATGTGTCTACTTTAAGTCTAATTATAGACAGTTGGGGATAATTACAACTCTGTGTGTGTAGGCAAGTTTGTCAAGAGATTTAAACAGGGCTTAAGGTACATCGTAACACAATTGGAGGCTTGGAGTGAGATTTAGAGCTTAGTTGCTGCACAGAAGAGCGTCAGAGTGTTTGACTTATTTGCTCACACATCAAGCATTGATGAGAAAATGATCTGCGAGCTCATCAGATGTCACATGTAAGTTTTGTAAGGGAGCTTTATCTGAAGCTTTGCATTATTGTGCTGCATTACCATTTTTTATTTAAACGTTTTGTTTTTGCAAGAACTGCTGTATATATTTTAATTCTTCAAACAACGCCACCATCTTTGTGAACAGGAAAGCCCTTGTCCAGATCACCAAAGGAAAAGACATTGTTCAGGGACACAGCAGCTCGATCGAAACCATTATCAGTTTTAAAATCACCTAATTCCCCCAGTCGACCGGGTTTCTTCGCAGGGTTTTCATGTCTCCTAGCAACAGTACAGCTATACCCATAAACCAATTCTCTGCAGCCTGCCTGTGATTTATCACAAACATCTTTGCTTTTGCATTCGTTTTTACATCTTTCCCTCTCTTTGTATGCATTTCAGCTCATCACCCAGAGCAGGAGAGACGGCTGGATCTGCTGTGCCGGGTCAGTCCAAGCCCAGCGGGCAGACACATAAGATCTGCTTGGTGTGTTCGGACGAAGCCTCAGGATGCCATTATGGGGTGGTGACCTGTGGCAGCTGCAAGGTGTTCTTCAAGAGGGCCGTCGAAGGTTGGTGTCACATGCCGACCTGTCTGCACCCGGTCACTCAGTAGACACACCTGAGTGAGAAAACTAAATTTAGATTGAGAACAAGTATGTTAAAAAGCAGTTTGCCTTTTTCGTTTTGAATCGATTCACTTGAAGTCGCCAGTCGAACCGATGAGTTGTGGCCACTTTGACGCAGGGCCATAATTAGATTTATATATTCATGTCCTTCTATTCTATATTATGCAACCACAACCTGGTACATGTGTGTCTAATAGCGACGGTTAGCGTCCATTACCTTTGTACATTTTGTCCCAGCTCTTGAAGCTGTTGCACAATGGAACTTAAATTACTACTAAATTATTTCATAAAACCTAATGTCAGAGTGGAACAGCAGGGTGGTAGTTGTTCAGTTGTCATTTTCATGCATTTCTGTGGGTTTTAATCTTCATCCTGACCTTGCATGTCACTTTTCTTCCTCTTTTCTTGCTTCTGTTTGTTTGTTCTGTATCAAAGCAGGGATGACTTACACAATAATGATTATTAAAAACAAAAAAAGTCATTATGATTAACCCTTTAACACTTAACGTATCGCCGGTGACACTTTGCACATGCATACTTTGGATTACCATCATTACGTAGCGGTTTGTGCTATCGGAAAAAATCCAACAGTTTCTGAAAGCTGAGCATTCATGCCTCTCCTTTTCCCTGTGGTAAAAAATGCCGGCATATAGTTATAGATTTGCAGCCAATTTTTGCACATTTAGAGACAAAACCTCACAAAATTCCATTGCAAAAAGTTTTCTTACTTTAAATTTAAATTTAAACTTTAACATGTAAAATCTATTATTTCTGTTCAATCGCATTGTTTTTTTCCCAAATGAATCTAAAACAAATTCCGTTTTGTGTTTTTTGGTCATTTTAAACCATTATTACTCTCTTATAACAGGCAGTTATCCAAGTCTTCTGGATAAGCAAGAAAGATCTAGGCAGAAATTTTGATGCTCAGGTATTAACAGTGAGCTTGTAAGACACCTAGTAACACGCTATTTGGTTCTTGTCTCGGGCTGTTTGTGCATCACATCGCTCGTCTTGAATCTAATTGCTTTGACAAAATCTTGAGATGGGAGGGGCAGGAATGCATCTGACAAACAGAGAGCAGTTTATGTTCATGTATTTCTTCAAAACATTCCCTCTCCCCCTGCTTTTCTCTCTGCTTCCTGTCTTTCTAAAGCTGAAAAGGTTTTCTGGGAACTGTCTTACTGTCCGTTGGTTATTGCATTCATTAACAATGGACAGGTAACACTGAGGTGAACAATAAATAAACCACTCTGTATTTATCATCGACACAACACTGGTACGAAATGCACAGCGATGATGAGTCATGCTAATCTCTTGCCTCCAAGCTAATTATCCTCCTCCTTTTCTTTCACTCTGTGCCAGCGTTCTCTCTTTATCTGTCACTTTCCTTTACACTTGTAGCAAATGAAAGAATGCTGTTAGTGAAATAATAGTATTATGCTGAATGTAAGGTAATGGAGTGAACAGTTTGACTGCAACACATCGGTGGTTTTAATCCTCTTGCATACAATCAAACATTTATTTAAGGCTAAAATATGTGCAAAAAAACAGTTAATTTCTTAAGCTGTGTGACTGCATATATATATATATATATATATATATATATATATATATATATATATATATATATATATATAGATACACGCTTTTTGTGATGTGGTGCTGGTGTAAATGCCGAGTGTCCAAACTTAAGTGTACATTTTATTTTGAAAAGTTACATCTGTAATTTTGTTTTTCTCCCCTCCCCCCCTCATTCTCCGCTTGTTGTCTCTGTGGTGAAGGATGGAGAGCACGACAAAACACAGATGGTAAATAATGCACTTTTTAATAATATATAAATTAATAAAAATGATGATGATGATGATGATGATGATGGTATCACCTCTGATTTGTCCCTTTATATTGATTCAGTACTGGACACAAGAAACATGCATAGCCTCTTCTGCCAGCTACCTGTTAATGCATGCAAATGTTCTGATTTGGTAATTCAAGTCAGCGTAAATTGCCTGTGAGTGATTTTGTGCTCTTCAGTTTCTGCTTGGGTTGTTCCACCTCATCATCCTCATAGGTGGTCGATCCAGCAGTTGAAATCAAAAACCTGTCTTCAATTTGGCTTCATTCAGTTTACACCTGACCCACGTTAATCTGCTGAGAGATGTCAGATATCACCTGTAATCTTTTTAGTTGTCATTTTTTTTTCTCCTTTGTGCTGTTAATGTGTTATCTGTGTTTCACTGCTTCTGCTCTTAGAAAGCATTAAGGTTATGTAGTATGTTGACTCAAAATGCAAATTAACCATAGAAGATTTCTAGCTAGTTGTGGTTTGTAACTATGCATTTTTCTGCAAATCTGAAATATTAATAATATTTTTGCAATTTAAAAAAAAAAGTAGGATAAAATAAAGAATCACTTGATCCTTGAGTTTGTCTGAAAATGCTGAAATGTTATGATTATTAGCAAGTTTATAATGTGATTCTGCTTTGAGAGAGACCCATGTTAAATTTAACAAAATAAGAACTTTACTTACAATAATAGTAATATCTCAAATAACTAAGGGAGCACACTTAAATATTTGGTTTGCTGGTAGCTAAATATAGTATTGTCAGTATAATTTTAAACTGCCCATCCAGGACCAACCCTTAACTATTCTCCTTAGTGTTTTTCCTCCATGTCATTTAACTTTGTTTGGCTTTATCAAAGACATGACACACATTAGTTCCTCCTCCCAATGAGGCACATAAACAGACATTTTTATATCTGTTGATAGTCAGTTGTATGTAGGATAAGATAAGATAAGATAAGATAAGACAGAACTTTATTCATCCCAGAGGAAGTTCTTTCACATACACAGTTGGAAAAGTAAGGAGATTTTATTTTAAAAAATATATATATATATATAGATAGATATATACAGGGCAGAATAATGCAAAAATGCAGTCTAGTGCAAAACCAACAATCCAAACGATGCAACAACATCAACATAAAAAATCTGCAAAAACTATATGGAGGAGGGGTAGAGCGAGAGTCTCAGGTGGATGAATTATAAACGTCTGTTCATGAGAATCAGATATATAAACAATTTTCCAACGTCATTCATGTGTAGTTTGAGTGTTTTGGTTAATGATTAAGGTGATTTGCTGCTTTCACTTCCTTTATAGATGCTCAGATTAACCAGTAACTCTTACTGAACTGAAATGAACTGTCAAGCTTCAAACTGCACCTCCTTGCTGTGGGTTGATGCCACTGACCGCTGACCTGCTGAGCAAACACTCATTAGCTGCAGCCCTACATGCAGGTGTTGGCCATAAACCTGGCCAGGGGCCTCACCGAGCAGGGCTGAGGGCCGCTGCCAGGCCTTTGTTAGCAGGTCTGAGCAGGATAAGGGAGCGAAGATATCGGTGTGATTCAGCTGGCACTTTTGACACCACAGATGGCTGTTTACGCCATTGTTTGTGGTGATTTCCTGTTATATCAGTGATGGCTGCAACTGGCAGCCCCCATGCAGGCTGCTATCCTGTCATCACACCAACAACCCTGCTGATTAATTTCCATTCTGTGTGAAAAATGAGTTCTGTGATTTGGATACATGTCTAGAGAAACATGAATCCAATGACCTTTAGTCTTACTGAAGCTCGTGTACACCTGTTCGCTGTGTCTTCATTAAAGAATGTATTCATCTCTAACCACCAACACAGGGCGCTGCTGCTCTGAAGCCTCATTAAGCTGAGCTAATCATTAGCTTGATGTCCTAGATTCCGTGTTTGCAGGTACTCGTAGTACATGCATTTAGTCTGCCGTATTAGGCTCAAGATTCACTCACTTGTGAGCAAACAGGAGGAGGGAAAACTAATGTAAAGCACTGTGTGATAAAGGAAATTGAATATGAGTGTACTACTACACAGGCCAGCGCCATACAGTGTTTAAGTGTTGTTTGCTCAGACATAAATACATTGAAAAAGTTATTTTATTGATTCTACTGTACAGGCAGTAACAAAGAAAACAACCCTGTACACAAAGATGATGTTGGTCTTTAACTCATTGAATGCAAACCGTTTTATAAAACAGAAAGTACCTTGTTCCAGCGTTTCGCCCATTTTGATTCATATTTCATGACCCACAGAATATTTTGTACTATGTCTCTAAAAACACTGAATAGCTCAAATGAAAGAAGAGACTCTCTATTTTATCATGAAAAAAATGTTTGTTTTTATCTTGTTCCATTCCTGTTTTATCAGAGGTAGAGTAGAGGACACTTTCACCAAAATCACCACTTTTTGTCCAGATTCTGTTTGTTTTGCTCTCTAATCTCGATCGTCTCCACTTCCTGTTTTGATCTCTGTGGTGTACACCGTCTCTTTATGCTCTGACTACAAATCCCAGAAGCCCCAACATTACTCACAGTCTGCGGGAGTCCGTGATTGGAGACCTGCTACAAAAAAAACACTTTGACATATTATTACGTCAATGGCATTGAAGTGTCGGATTTTAAATGACGTTGAAATACGTCAATGGAACTCAAAGAGTTAAGATGTCAGAAAATCTTGAAAAAATGTTTCCCAAACCCCAAGAAAACTGATTAATGGATCGCTACAGCTAATCAATTCATGGTAATTTGATGTTCACCTCAAAAAACGTGTTCAACAATGCCAAAAATACAGTTTGATAATTAGCCTCGTAAGCGCAGATGAAGCCGATTATCTCATAACGACTAATAATAATTGACTGACCGAAAAGGATTCACAATTGGTCAGCATATATATAATGATTTCCCCTAGCTGTTCAGAACGACTGCATGGGCAGAAAACTTGTGATTTTCTGGTTGGATTATTGCGTCGCTTGGTCATACAAGCATCACAAGACCATTTATTTATGGACACACAGCAGAACACAGTGTTAAATATTGGTTTGACATCGTCAAAAGGAGGTTTTGGATTTTCTTAATACAAAGGCTGATATTATTTTATAATCCGGAATATCATTTTACTATGTAGCACAGTGTTCTACCGCCATGCCCATGAGCCTCTGTGATTTATAGATACAGGAAACACAGTTACACACAGCATCACATTGTCTTGTATTTTATATACCATGCATAATACAGAATGTCCTTTAGCTGCATCAAACACAGCCAATAACACTGTTCATGGTCCCAGAGGGAATTTCCTCAAAGCACTGTTGACTTTGTGTAAAGTTGCTTCATCCAATCATATATTGTACTGGTCATGCAGAAACATCTTAATGTGTGTGTTCAGTGAATGAAGGGTTGCTGGAGAGTGACAGAGGCCAAACAATTGAAATATTCCTTATGTTATACTATCTCTGCATCGGCTATATAGTAAGTAAGGAATATAGTAGAAGACTGCACAACACAGGGTTTCCATGCAGTCATGTCATCTGATAACAGTATAGATAGATGCTATTCTACCAGAAGTGACGAATGAGCGTCTCCATATCTGCATTAATTAACATTAATGGTTGTTGAGTCTACTATAATGAAATCATCCTGAAGGGGCTTTGTCTCTTTAATAAGAGGTGCTTGTGAACTCAACAAGAATGTGACTCAGTTTTATCATTTTGTGGTTATATTTCAGCTCTTTTTTTCAGTCTGTTTGTGACGTCTTTTTAGGAATCATGTGACTGTTTTGACACAACAAACAGCTTTGATTAAGTTTGCCGTGCAAGAAGAGCCTTTCTAATCTCTGTTGTTGTGTGTAAACCATTGGAGTTGGGCAGCATTGATGATGTCAGCAGCTGATTGACGTCTGAAGAATCGTAAAGCATATTTGAGGTGATTCAAGTCATCGTGGCAGTTAGATTTCAAAGAATGGCTGTTATGTAGTCAAAGATGGCTTGACATGATGTTAAAGGACATTCTCTTATTATTTTTTATCTGTTAGATCAGGACTCAGTGTGAACTCAAGAGAAAGATGAGATTAATGTGACAGTGCTCAGTGTTTTTTTTAAAAGCCTTTTTTTTTTTTCTTTTGGTCCAACTGGAGTTTTTTTTTTTAGCTTACTGTTACGTCTCTGTATTGCAGCAGGTAAATAGTCTACAATGAATACACTTCTTCCTCCCGTTTGACTAATGTTTGCCATATATTGCTCACCTATATTACGTAACAAATGGGTTTGGACCACGGACGGATTAAGGAAATTGGAAAGTACTGAGTGGTGCATAATGTTGCTTGCATTTCAATTTGTTCTAAAATCTTTGCTGAAGTCAACACATCCTTTCTTCCTTCTGGTCAAATATATTTTACTTCCTCTTTTTTAAATTAACTTCATCACAGTGTCATCTCCGGTGTATATTTCTGCATCCTAACCGTGCACGGCAGCATGCAGAGGAAATATGAGGGGGGGAGTTTTCATGGTCTGAAAACAGTGTGGACCAGTTAGAATTTAGCACCTGGGCTACACTATGAATGTGTGAGTCTGACTGTTAGGAAAGAGCCCTGTATGCACTCATGCATTGAGCCATGTTTTCTAAGTGCAGACTTGAGGAGGTGAACACCAGGAGGAATGCCTCAGACTTTTCAGGCTTACTGTAGTCTCAGCAGGTGGTTTGTGTGCTCATAATACATACTGCTGAGGCTAATCCTTCTCAAACCTTCTTAGCCGGCTAATATGTCTCTCTTTTCCCCCCTCGTCTTCTTCTCCCTCTCCTCTTTACAGGCCAGCACAACTACTTGTGTGCAGGGAGAAATGACTGCATCATTGATAAGATCCGGAGGAAGAACTGTCCTGCCTGCCGCTTCAGGAAATGTCTTAAAGCCGGAATGAACTTGGAAGGTAAACAGTCAAAGGCATCTTTAGATCAGACCAGGCTTCTTTAAAGAAGTTAGTGAGGACTTTATTCCTCCACCCACACCTTCCTCTCACACTTGATTACATCAGGAGACAACTGACATCTAAATTTCTTACCACCATATTCCTACTATGTTGCTGTAGCTCCTGTAAAGTGTGTTTTTAAATGATGAGTGGCGTTCACTCAAGTCCACGGGAATGGAGACAGATTTGACGCAAACGTTTGTGCTCATTGAACAAATTCAAATGAACTTTTTGGTTATTATTATTTTTTCTTTTGAAAGCTGTGGTAAGCAGGTTGGGGCAGATAAAAAAAGAAACTGAGGTTACAGCAAGAGAATATTTATGTTCGGTACATCAGTGCTGCCTAGTTTGAGCACAGGCCAATAGGAATGCTCTTTCTCTCTAGCCTTTCTCCGAACACTTGAATTACAATATGCTGAGAGGTTATTATGGTTTTTTTTTGCCCATTGATGCCAAAAATAGTCTGGCTACTGCTGCTTCATGGAGCGTCATGTCATTGGCCATGCAATGCTGCCACCCACTCTTTCCACTACGGCTTCCAGTATGTCTGGTTTCTACTTAAACCACCGTCACCCAACTTTATGGGAAAATGGGCAGGTCACAGTGATTTCAACATGTCCTAAATGAGAATGTTCTCATGAGAAATACAATAACTGGGACAATTAAGCCGATATTTATATTATTGTCACAAAAGTGACTTTATACATGACATCTGTTCCCAGATGTCTCAGCGAGTTCAGATTCGTTTCATCATGTTAGACGGCAAAAACACTAGGTTGTATTTTGCATTCATTATTCTAGATTGAGCAGCATGTTGGCATGGTAACATGACAGTCTGCAAAATGAGCCGTCTCATCGTGAAATAAACAAGCCGGCCAAATGCATCAGATTGCAGGAATTGAATAACAAATTTATACATAGTGGGAACTATTTGCATACATGCATTAAATATGGACTCACCCATTTATCACTGGAACAGAGCTTCTCTTGAACATGGGTGAATACAGCAGTCCTTCAAATCATTTATTTACACTGTGTACATCACTGATGCTGTCTCTAATGTCTTCATCTTTTACTTAGTAAAGTGTCATTGTCATATTCTGGTTAGGTTTTGAATTTGTGGTTTTTGTGATTTAGGGCAGACATGGGCAAACTACGGCCAGCGGGCCATATAAGGCCCATTGGACCAAATTATATCATTAAATTCAGTTGTGTTATATTTCGGGCTAACACAATCTGCAGCAGCATGCATGATGGTAAGTCTAAAGTAGGCCATGAAGCAGAACTCCATTCAATATATCAAGGAAATGAACAATGCAGTCATATAAAAATAGATAGAGTAGATAGATATATACATGCGTACTTGTATATATGCCTATATAGATCTATACGGACGTATGTATGTGTGTGTTTGTGTGTGTGTGTGTGTGTGTGTGTGTGTGTGTGTGTGTGTTAAAATGATATTGAAGGGGAAGCCAGTACTCAGCAATATGTCCTCAAAAGGAAAGCTTTTATTGTGTGCACAGATGCTCAGAAATGATATTGCAACAGTACTGATGTTGTACAGGAACATGGTCGACATTGTTGTCTATGAATGTGTGTAGGACACAGTGGAGGCAGGATGTGGGAGCCACCTCCTCACACTTTTATCTAATGGACTCCCACAACCTCGGATCACCTGGTGATCGTTCACCTGATTCTGCTTCAGGGAATGAATGTTTAGGCCAGAGCAGCAATTAAGCAAGTGAAGGTTGAGGAAGATGGACATGAGAAGCAACAGGTGAAACACAACAACTGCTTAAGTGCTTGGAACTAAGCCGGCGGGTTATTTCACCCGATGCTTACCTGGGGCGTGAAATTGCTGTGAGTGTTGGGTGAGATTTCATGTGACAGTGCAGCGTTTGTCAGACGGGAGGTGGAAGTGGCTTCATATATGGAGAGACAGAAAGACAGGCAGAGGGATTTGATGGACTTCACTCAGAGCATCAGTAGACAGACACCCACCAGAAAGGCTCTTTGTTGTCATAGAAACGCCAGGAGAGGAAATTAAAAAAGGTAGAGAGTAGGAAAAAAGCATGTTTTTTCATGGTACCCTCTCAGCCCTGGACATGCTTTGCACATTAAGTGGGAGAAAATGTCAAAGCAATGCCCAGATAGTCTACAATATGTACTTACGTTACTAATAATAAAAAACATCAGGAGCTCTCAGCCACACATATTTTGTCTAATTAGCTCTCAGATGTTAAAAGTTGAGGCCCTTTCTCTACAAAAACACTGTACTTTGAGTAAGGGTAGTGAGTGGTTCACTCTTAACCAGAATAAATTACTGTAATACATTTCAAATGTACACATTTAATTATTAAATGTGACCCACAAACATCAAATTTCAGTAGTGAATCTGGATTTTAGGTGACAGCTGTGCATTGTTCACAGACAGTGGAGATTTAGGTGCATGTGGTTTGTATTTAATTAAGCTCACAACCAATAGGATGGTGAATTAACGAACAAGTTGATCAAAAGAAAACAAATAGCTGCTGCATTTACAGATTTTAAGGATCTGCTGCTCTGATGACATTTGAACATCTTTTCTAAAATTTTATGGTGATTAATCGGCTTATTGTGAAACGATATGACAGATAAATAATGAAAAATAATAATTAGTTGCAGCTCTATTGATGCTGTTTTTGATCGGGGTCCTACTTTCTTGTTGTTCTTGTACATTTGTAATAGTATGTGTCTCTCTGGACAAAACCCATGACCATAGCAGTTAATCTTTAGCAGGAGTGGGTATTTGAAAGCACTTCACGATACGATACATATTGTGATACTTCAGTCACGATACGGTACATTATTGCAATATTGTCACATTGTGATATTCGACATACTGTAGATGACTGAGATATTTGAAATTCAGCTTAATTCATACAAGTTGTATATATGTACAGTACATATTTTTATTTATATATGCGTGGGTACACACATTTATATACTGTATATATGTATATACATACAAATACACATATATTTACCATACTGTATATATATTAAGGTTATCGAAGTTACTATGTTAACATAGATTATTTCAACGTGTAGAAGTCATTGTGAATTTACAATAGGCCCAAAACATGAGTTTTTGTGGGGGAAATATTGATATTAGGAAATTAAAATTGCAATATATGTATCACGATATATTGCCATATCAATATTTTTTCCCCCTAATCTTTAGTGAACGGTTTGTTGGTTTGATCGTGTTTTATCTCGTCTTATCTTGTCTCTGTTGTTTAGATGTTGTTGGGTGTAAACTCATAATTTACACATGCTAGATGGAAGCAGGAGCATCTCATTAATGCCTCTTTTCCTCCCTTTCTTTTCGTCCCACAGCGAGGAAAAACAAGAAGAACCTGAAGATGAAAGTGCCTGTCATGCCTGTCCCGGTCATCCCCATGCCCATGCCCCAGCTCGTGCCCACCATGCTGTCTGTGCTCAAGGCCATCGAGCCAGAGATCATCTTCTCGGGTTATGACAGCACTCTGCCCGACACCTCGTCGCGGCTCATGAGCACTCTGAACAGGCTGGGGGGGCAGCAGGTCATCTCTGCAGTCAAGTGGGCCAAGTCGCTGCCAGGTATCAGATCGCTCCTCAGCATGTGCTGCTTTTGGTTTGCTTTAGATGCATATCAGCGCTCAAGCAAAGTGTGTCACTGGGAGTATTTCCAGCTTGTAATTGAGACTAATGTGAAGCGAAGTGGGCCAAGTCACTGATGGAAAATGAAGTCATTTGTTACTTTAAATACTACAGCTGGCAGATTTCAGATCAAATGGAAAATTTGCAATTTGACTCTGCCTTTAGCGCACAATGACACAGCTTTCACTTTTGCCCTCCAGTTAACCGAGCATGTGCTGTCAGCATTGTTAGCATTCTGAATGAAACTACAAGTTGTGAAATAACGTAAATTATGTGATGTTTTCAGCGAAGAAAACAAAGTGAAGTGGAATCATTTACAGTTAATGAGAAGAAACAAGGAGTCTTTGTGTTCCTGGTTGCATTTTGTCATCTTTTATTATAATTGGTGCAGTGATGGTCATTTTGGATATACGGCATTTTATTTTAAGACCGTATAAAAGTACAGATTGTTTATTTCTTGGCAGTGGAATCAAAAAACAACAGATGTTCAGCCACCATGTAATAAAAAGTGTGACTAGGCTGAGGAGAATAATGGTGGTGGAAGATCACATCATGACCAAGATTAATCTTTTTGAATGTGCATAAAGATGATTATGGGAAGAAAATGTGGAAATTTAAGTTATATAGGACAACAGTATTTATATTTTGTCCTATATAACTTAAATCCACATAAACATGAAGAAAAAAGGATAATTGCAGGGTTTGAATGCTACCCAGCTCCATTTCCACATAAGCAAAAATGGAAACACAGAGACTTTGAAGCACCCATGCTAGTTTCTGATCATGAGAAAGAAATCACATGACTTGATAAGCTTTTGAAGTACTTCAGATTTCTTCTACTCACTCCAATTGTTGCTCTTGGTCACACCATTTTTTCAAGATCACATGACTGCAAGAAAACCGCTCAGTAAAACCTCTTTATGTGATTTTTTTTTTCTCAAATGTGGCTGCAGTGTGTTGGTGTGTGCATGGCTGCCTGCCATGGAGGAGAAGCTTTTACTGTGAAGGAGGGGTAGCCTTTACATGAAAAAGCATGGATTTAAACAAATGCAATGTGAAAGGACTTTTCACGTCATGTTATACTGGTCTAGTTTTGACAGTGTGAAAATGACTGATCTGTAATTTAATTCCAATTTGGACATCGATTGAAGCAGATTGTCCTATTTCTTGTGTCAACTGGTTCTGTAATCATGTTTTAATGATGTATTGAGGGAATACTTACTCTGTTGTTCTTTGAAATCGATCCGTTCTGCTGTGCTTTTTAATAATGCCAACAGAATAGTGGCTTAGTATCACAGGCAGAAACATATTCCATCACATTAATAGAGTCAATCTGTATTTTCCTGAAAGAACAAACTCATCTTGTGCTTTTTTTAAAAATATGTAATAGTTACGACTCTGGCTTACAATGTTTAAAGAACAACTAAATTCTCAAATGGGAAAAAATAGCATTTAGCATCTGTGTCTGTCTTTATTGACTTTCCTAGGCTTCCGTAACTTGCACCTGGATGACCAGATGACTTTGCTGCAGTGCTCCTGGCTCTTCCTCATGTCCTTCAGCCTTGGTTGGAGGTCGTATGAGCAGTGTAACGGCAGCATGCTCTGTTTCGCCCCTGACCTCGTCATCAACAAGTGCGTACATTCATGCAGTCATTTCTTCACCATGACATTTTGTCAGTTTTGCCTTTGCTCAGTTCATGATCTCAGTCTCACTTGGACACACTCGCCCATCTGTCGGTTCATGATTCATCACGGCAGGTGGAAGTCAGGTTACAGGAGGGGTGAGGATAGCTTTGCATAAAAACTGGAGGCAGAATGAAGCAGCAAGTCAGACCAGACTCATAATCACCTTCAAAACACATTAACTAACAGGTTGTATCTTGTTTGTTCAGTCATTAGACAGAGCTGACTCCTCCTGCTTCCAGTCTTTATGCTAAGCTAAGCTAATCACCTCATTGTGTATCAAACCCTCAAAAATAAAGCAGAAAAGCACATTTCCCAAGAATACTGATATTATATCCCTTTAACTCATTGAGTTCCAGCCTTTTTATAAAGTACCTTGTTCCAGTGTTTTTGCCCATTTTGAGTCATATTTCTAGACCCACAGAATATTTTGTACTGTGACTCTGAAAACACAGAATAGCTCAAATGAAAGAAGAGACTCTCTATTTCATCATGAAAAAAATGTTTGTTTTTACCTTGTTCCATTCTTGTTTTATCAGAGGTAGAGTAGAGGACACTTTCACCAAAATCACCACTTTTTGTCCAGATTCTGTTTGTTTTGCTCTCTAATCTCGATCATCTCCACTTCCTGTTTTGATCTCTGTGGTGTATACCGTCTCTTTATGTCCTGACTACAAATCCCAGAAGCCCCAACGTTACTCACAGGATGTGGGAGTGCACCCTCTTGTGTCTGCTGTCGAAAAATCACTTTGACATATTATTATGTCGATGGCACTCAGACGTCGGAGTTATTTATTTCATCCAGCCAGAAGAGTGTTAGTTCAGGAATATAAAACTAAAACAAAAATTTTTCTGTTATTGTTATTGTTCCAACCATAAATAGGGGAAGTGAAGTGAAACAATCATTCTGGGAGGATTAGTGGTGATTTATTGAGATAAATCTTGACGGTAAAGAACCCGTCCTGTTTTATAATACACTCAAAGCACATTGCTCACAGAGAACATTACATTACATGCTGAACCAGGCGATGAATAACCTTTTGTGCTACTGTGAAAGCCACAGAGAGATGGCTCAGGTATGACTGCAGTGTGTTAATTAGAAAGCCTCATTGAGTCTCTGTGTCGTCCCTGGAGGCAACGGGATACAGTCTTGTTTCTAGCCTCTGAAGGTCTTTAAATACTTTGGGACGTGAGACATTGACATGTTATATCCATTTTCTTTGATATTTATTCAAACCTGTTCACACCACAGTGGGCTTCTTGCTCTATATTTTGAGATAAACGAGTATCTGCTCCCTGGTGTGACCATTTAAAACTTGTTTTTGTCAAGCGTCATTTATTTTGTCGCTTCAAAGTGACAAGAGTCTAACAAACACTGAGCTCTGTGAGCGGTATGAAAGCATTTGCATCTTAACTGCTAGCAATGAATTATCTGAGAATATTAAAATGAAAGTGGAAAAAGCCGTTCGACATTTTTAAAGACCACTCCACTTTATGGTTTGAATTGAAAATGCAGCACAAGCTCAGTAACGTCATTCGACTTTAGGTCACAATTTCATGTCTCCTGAGAATGACTTCCATTATTCAATTAGTTTGTATGAGAAATAATCATGCTATTGTGAAATATTATTTTTCATTTATTCTGCCAAAGGAGACATAAATTCAGAGAAGTATCAGAATAAATAGGAAAGGTGAAGAAGTCCTTCACCTGTAGCGCTGCAGTCAGAATGAATAGACTCTCTAAACCCAAGGCTGTATTGATTTTCAGAGGTAGAAAATAATGTGGGCTACGTGTTCATGAAAATCTATCAGGAAAGATTTCATCGTCCGGTTTTCTCTTGCATGGTTGTAGTGCTTCCCTGCTGCAACTGTTTCGAAATGACTGACAGGATAAGTGAAAGAGCATCAAGTCTGATATCTATGTCTTTGCTTCCTCCTCATCTCTACTTCCTCCTTTTCCTTTGACTCCCTCCTTTCAGAGATCGAATGAAGCTGCCCTTCATGACCGACCAGTGCGAGCAGATGCTGAAAATCTGCAATGAGTTTGTCAGACTGCAGGTGTCCTATGATGAGTACCTGTGCATGAAGGTCCTGTTGCTGCTCAGTACAGGTAATGAAACGAGCCTCAAAGCAGTGTTTTTCAAAACGTTGGGGATTTGCAATTATTCTGGGATTAAAACCAATCTCAAAGTCACTTTTCCATTGTGTCAGCTGTGTTACTGTGCTGCAGCAGATTGCAGTAGTAGTTTGCCACAGTGGGATAGTTACAGGTAATGTGTCTGATTTGCATGCATGTTTTTGCAACATATCCAAATTTTGCATAAAAACATGTTTGGTGAAGCTTCAGGGGCCTTATGGTTCTACTGTGGAACTTTTGGAGCCACATGTTGATGCATTTTATCATTTTCAGACAAACCATTGAAGCAGTCGACGAGACTCAGAATTAAATGCGATCAACTTTACGTTTCTAAATCAAGTTGCGGTTTGGCTTTCTATGCAATCGTCCCAAAATGCCTAAATCAGAGGACATATTTAAAAACCACAACAACAGCAAAACCTTTTCCCCCCAAAACTGATCAGTGGAAATCAGATTTAGCAGAAATGTTTTCTTCTATTTCACATTTATGTATTTAGTTACTTCATAATGTTACAAAATAGTGAAGGTAACTAGAGGACGGACTCAATTTTTTAAGTTTCTCTGCGCTGGTTAAATACCAGAGGAAAGGATTGGTTTTACAGCCAGTTTGCTTGTGATGCTGCAGAGGAAATATCATTTTCATACTAAGTTTGGATTTTTGAACTTGAGAACTATTTCCACCTGTTTTCCTCAGGAAAAGAAATACTATCAGTTATTTTTAATGTGTCTTTTAAGTGTTTTAATCTGAAGATCTGAAGGCAGACTTCACTTTCAGTCAAAGAGAATATAAAATACTTGTTAACAAAAAACACAATGGGTCATATTCTGTTTTCTACAAGCACACTAAGTAAGCCCTGTAGAATAAAAATAGCACCTAGTATTATTTTGTTCTAAATAATCCGGAGTAGAGAGGGCAGGAATTTTCTCTGACGTTCTCGGACAAACCTGAACATGCACTTTGCTCTGCAGTAACTCAGATTTATCTGATTATGTAAATCAGACAGTATTTCACCCGGATCTGCCCTCTGTGGCGTTGCGTAATCTCCAGGCCAGTAACTGTGGCTTTGCCTGGGCCCGATGCCAGACACCAGATGTCAGTCAGTGATGTGCACACGTGGTCGTCACGACAACTCCGCATGGATGTTTTTCAGCCGTTTGTGGGTTTCTTGGCTTTTTATAGCACTCAGCATCTTCACTGTGTGTTCTTCAAAATACATTGTACATGTGTCCAACAGTTCTTAGGAACTCACTGAACTGTAGCATTGATGCTACCTGTAGTTTTGTGTATTTTCCACTGCCTGCAGCATACTGAGGCCTCACATCTGTTTGTAGGGGTCCGACCCTCTGCGTTTTAATGAAGTATTCAGTCCTGGGATGTTTGTGGCAGCATTAAACATGATAAAGAACGAACTGAGACAAATAGAAACATACTGATGAACATGAAAACAAAGGCTTCCAACTACAAATAACACTTTAAAACAAGCTGTGTCACCATGTTTTTATTTTTTAGTTGTATTTCATGAATCACCGTCCCGTTAGTCGTTTGCTGCTAACTTTCCGGCTGTCTGTGCTGATGCTTGTGTGCAGTGCCTAAAGATGGCCTGAAGAGCCAGACGGTGTTTGATGAGATCAGGATGACGTACATCAAGGAGCTGGGAAAAGCCATCGTGAAGAGAGAGGAGAACGCCAGTCAGAACTGGCAGCGTTTCTACCAGCTAACTAAGCTACTGGACTCCATGCAGGAGGTAAAACAAACACACACACTGATACTTCTTTCACTCTTGGTGTTTTCCTCTTTTCTTTACTGTATAGGCTTTGCTTTATATTACAGATATGACATATAAAGATATGTACAAGTGTTTCTTCCTTTTATGTTTTTTTTTCATTCCTTACAAGCTTTTATCTGATATTTTGTGGATCAAAAACATCAGTAACTTTCTGACTTGTTTCTACTGAATTCCTCCACTTTGTTGTCTCCTCCCTCCTCCTCCCTCCTCCCTTCTCACCCACCTCCACTTTCCTTTTCAGCTCCCTCACAGCTCTCATATTTCTCCTCCCTCCTCTGATTTCTCTCCTCCCTCCTCCTTCGTCACCTCCCTCCTTCCCTCTCCTCTCAGCTCAACATTTGATGTTGTCTATAGTAGGTTATTTTAAAAACAATTGAGGTACGGACACAAAGCTATGTCAAATATGTGTCATTGTAGCATGATTTATTATTATTATGGTCAGTTCTTTTCTCACTTTACTTTTGATCTGTCTATCCACAGCATCATCTTTCTTTAGAGTTTTAATTTCTTTAGAGTATTTCTGGCTAAATTGAATACAGTTTTAATGTTTCTCCTTTCTCTTGTATTTTTCTGTATTTCATATATTTTTTCTATTAGCTTGATGTAGTAAAAAAAATAACTGGTATACAATAAAGCAGAGTTATGAGGGTAAAATACTTCCTTTTAATCACTCCCTCCAGATATACTTCAAAATAAAAGCACTCCCAAATTGCTTCTTACAAAATACGAGCCTTAGATACAAATACTAGAAAACTAGGGCCACGAAATAATTGCACAGTCTAGACACGTGTGACTTAAAAATCTCTTAAATTTAAATCTTAAATGGACAGTTTTCCCTACATGCAGATGTATGAACTTTTTCTAAAGAAATTAAGTGCTATTTTCAGGTGAAGAACTTTTATACCTTTATAGTTAATCCTGCAGCATTTTTTGTTTAATCTAATAGACTCTAAATCTGTTTCTCTGTTCCTCCAGATGGTCGAGGGTCTTCTCCAGATTTGTTTCTACACCTTCGTGAATAAAACCCTTAGTGTGGAATTCCCGGAGATGCTGGCGGAGATCATCACCAACCAGATACCAAAATTCAAAGATGGGAGTGTCAAGCCTCTGCTGTTTCATCAGAAATGACTGCCTTAAACTGTGAAGCAATGCCTTAGATCCTGCCCTGCCCATGTACCTCTCCAGGGCCCCAAGCTTTCGCCCCTGGCCCTCAGCCTTAGCTTGTCCTGCCTCCCCCATCACTAGGATCAAATTCCCAGGCCCCCCCTCTAGGGACTTTGTCACGACCCTCCAGCCGACAGTCATTCAGCCTAACCTTGGAGCACAATACCTGTGGCCTCATGCCTCCCAGTCTGGTCCCAGGTTGAGCCAAATCCAGTAGGGTGCCCCACCGCTGACCTGTAGCCCTTTCTCTTGGCTAACCAAGAAGTCCACCAGGGGAAATATGTTGGCTCTGAATGTCTCGTGGGCAGTTTATTTTATTTTTCCAGCCCCCCTCCACCGTCCACGGCTCTGTTCTCAGGTTTTTTATGATGGTTCTTTCTTTGGCCACCCGCATCTCATGTTTTATTGTTGTTATTTACACAAAGAAACACCTTTTCCACCCTCAACATGACGTCCAATATACTGTCCAACTGCCCAGATTAGCAGCCTAGCTTCAAACTCCCTCCAGGTTCAAGCCCATTGCTCTTCTACTCACCTTGCCCAGCTTGTCTCCGTTTGCCCTTCCCAGCTCCACTGCAGAGAATGTAGTGAGTGTTCACAGAGGACAGTACGCCATGAAGAGGATAAACAACACAGCAAAATTAGAAACATAATCAGTCATGAGATGCTTTTATTTTCCGTCTGGACCCAAGGACATTCAGCTATGAATCAGTTTTCTGAATCAAATTTGTATACCTGACCACTGGAAGAAAGAAAAAAAAATGTTTTATGCATCCACTGATTCAAAGTATTCATAGATTCACTCGACAAAATGTTTACACAGGAAATCTGAGAAGGGAAAAAACAGTGCCTTTTAGCTTTTAAAGCTCTTCATAGCCATCCAATCTAAACTGTGTTTTAACAATCAAATTCGTTACTTTCTGTTTTTCATTTTTCCACGCTGGCAGCTTCAGTTTTTTTCTGTTTTTAATGTGGGCAGCTCTCTCCATTCTGATCTACAGCCTATGGTACCGATTAGAAATATGTAGAGCAGTGTGAAATATAAAATCTTAAAAATTTGAGAATTACTGAAAAAAAACAGGTAAGTATAATAATAGAAAATTTGTCCCAAAAGAGATTTCATGTGTCTCTTTTTCCAAAGTTATAATACCCGGAATATATTGAAAAATATAACATTAAATACACATCAAATACTTAACCAAGCTTGTGAGGAGCTGCAGCTATGTTGGTGCTAAATGGACACCACTGGATTCAATGTGTGAAGCTTATAATGAATATTGTTATATTTATGGGCAGACTGTCTTAAACATTCAGATAATCTGTGACTTCTGATTTGTTTACAAACCTGCAGGTATAATGATTCAAGCAAACCATCCTTTCACTGCTGGCTGTGTTCACACTGAGCTTCTAGTTAAGTAAATAGTTTCATGCAGTTTAACTTTAAAATGTTTCACAGCCTCAACTGCTTCCAAGTGCTCCCAATCACTGTAAGGTCAAAAATGTTTATTCCTAACAAGACTGCTAGACTGGTTTGATTTCATTCAAAATATGATTAAAAATAAGGTACAATAGGCATTTTTATACCCCTAAATACTTTGTACCCAAATCATCAATTTTCCAGACATAATAGTTGTGACAAAAGTATTGTGTTTCATTAAAAATACCATTTTGGATTAATTATTCCCTTTAATCACTTCATCCCAAACCGTTTGCACCAACAGGAAGTGGGTTTTTATTAATATGTTGAGCTCAACACAGCTGAGCCTCTGTTCTCTGCACAGGATTTCACTTCTAAAGCTGAAATATTTTTGGAGGAAGAAGCAGTTTGTTCCAAATAAATTGTGAATCAAAGCTCAGGCTATGGGTGTCTACACCACCGGGATGTTTTCAACTAGTGCCAAATGTTATGTCAAGTTTTTATATGTCATTTCCTGGAGATGTTAAAGGTTACTCAGTTGTAACTTTACTTGAGCATGTTCATTTATGAGAGCTGAGTTCAGTTTCATATTTTCACCAGCTTAAAAGTACAGATTGTTATCATACAAGTTGAGAGACTTTTATTTCAGAGATGCACAAAATATTGTATTTTTTGAAATTGCAGTAATTTCTGCTGCTGTCAGACAGATGGTGGTCACCATTCGATGCATTTGTAATGCATGTTCGTACCAGCTTGTGCGATGGCCAAAGCGAAACACTTTAACAGTTCAGTGCATCAGCTTCATCCCCCTTCTTGTAAAACTGCCAGGCCTCCAAATGGTACTCGTACCCCTGCACTGCATAACTTTGAATAGCAGTTAGCAGACCAGGTATTAGGTTGCCATGGAGACCATCATTTGTGTGTTACTTACAGCTAACAGCACAAGAGACTGTGGATGATAAAAGCCACTATTTGATAAGAGCCATCATGTTTTAATCGGATGGTCGCTTACAGCAGGGCTGTTTCCTGCTCGCTGGGGGCTTTCAGCTTCACTCGCTAACTCAGTCGTGTGGCCTTGCGCTATGAAGATTATGCTTGGTAAATTTGTCTATTTGTTTGGATGACTTTTGCATACAGTATTACAGTCGTTTCCAGGTGGAGGTGCCTAAGAAAACCAGCTTTAACGTGTAGATGTAACCATATCCCTGCTTAATTCTAAACGGCCATAGGTGTATATAGCAGCGCCGACATATCCAGTGCAATGTAAACAGTGTCTATTATTACAAAGTATTTTTACATGGACATAATCTCTATACTCCTACACATTTTTCTCTTTTACCTTTCAACTTCATGTAAAGGCCTTGCGAAAGGGAGACAGAGAGCCATAGAAAAAACGATTTCAAATCAGGAAATAGATAAACCCTTAATGTACATCATTGCTTTTGGAGATTGAGCTGTTGTTAAAAAAAAGAAAAAGGTATTTTCTGTGATTTTTGAATAAATCAGCTTGATCCTCTTTGATATGCATAATTTTACTCAATCCTTTTTGTACATTGAAAGAGTCAAAGAAAGTAGTTTTTCTGTTTGTTGGTTTGTGTTCGATAAAGGTAGACGTGTTGAATACATTAGGAAGTGTTAAACATGTTTGTCTTGTGAAGTAAATGTAAATTCTATGAGTCACGATGGGAAAGTCTATATGAATGCTCACTGTGTTTTAAAGTTATAAAGAAACGAAGGAGAGGGACTGATGGAAGATGGAGGTTTTTGCATTATATAAGAGTGACCAAAGCAGAGGAGAAAAAAAGATTTAACAGACAAAAAGAAGTATTCAAGCAGTTACATTTTAAGTAGCACTTATTATCCAACATATAGTACTTCTTATTTTATTTGAAAGGTATCTTTTATAAAGGTCCAGGCTTTGGATCCCATGTATATTGCTGTGATGATTTACTGGTCACTTTAAAATAGAAAATGATAAAAAAAAAAAAAAAAATAGTTAAATCTCCGTGTGAAAGTAAATCTACCAGTCTGATTGAATTGCACTACCCTCATACTGGTTGAGAAAGTCTATTTTGTATAAAATACATGCAAATATTATCTTTAAAGATTAAGGGCAGATCATGTTTCACTGGTACATATGGCTATGGCTTTCATTGAAGTCTGTTTTGTTCGTATTTCAGTTATGTAAATGTAATCCAATGTAAAAACAAACAAAAAATATAAAATGTTTGTTTAAAAAAAGAGTTTGTTTTACTTCTATATTACACTTCTTCTGTAGTCAGTGTCGATATTTTCACCTCTTTGATTAAATGTTGAATTAAGTTATCTGTGTTGTTGTTTGACATTGGATTTGGCATTGTGTTGGTAACAACTTGGATGATGTTTTTGTCATCAGTGGAGATTCAGAAGAATTCTCTTTAGTTCAAACATCTTACACAATAAAGTTTCTGTTTTTCAATGCTCAGCTCCAGTGGTTTTCTTTTTCAGTTACTGAAAAGTACTTGGAAATATTAGTAACTACAGTGCTTAACAAATTTATTAGACCACTGCCGCTGGCCTAATTTAACAATATTGTTGATTACCAAAATATTTTTTGATGTTTCTTCCAGTTTATCCAAGAGTATGTGCAAGCCAAAATCACATCTTTAATGCTAAAATGTAATCACTGTTGTTATCCATGAACTGTCAATCTTACTGTTTTACAAAAAAACATTTAAAAAAAAAAATGGGAAAAAAATATTCTTGATCAGTTTCTGACTTCTTCTTCAGTGTTTTGGCTCTAAAACGGTGAATTTCGCTACTATGTCTTTGAGATAAGATGACATTTTTTTTGACTACAATAAATCATGTTTTTATGATCACTATTGTGGACGTTTTACGACATGACAAATTTTTACTTTTTCGACACAATTCCGTGAGGTTTTTTTTTTTTTTTTTTAATTCAAACATTAAATTACAGCTTGTTTCCAACTTTTTTCATCTAATTGTACATCATCTTCATTCAGGGTAAGATAAAATGACTTTAGGGTCACTTTTGTTCAAAAATGTGGTTGAAAAATTTTAGCAAAGTCAAAAAAAATTACAAAATTGTCATCATAAAATTGTCTATAGTATGTCAAAGAAGTCAAAAATTGTCAAATTGTAAAATGTCATAAAAATCATCTAGATGCCATATAATATATAAAAAGTCATACTATAGTATGTCGAAAAAGTCAAAAAATGTAAAAAATTAAAATGTGTCAAAAAGTGATAAATATTCTTTATTATGGTATGTTAAATGGATTTAAGACGAAATTCGTCATTAAAAGTTGTAAAGAAAAGCCAAATTACAGCATGTCAATAAATGTCTGTTCAAAAAAGTCATACTATAATATGTCAAAAAAGTCAAAAAATGTCAAAAATTAAAATGTGTCAAAAACTGATGAATATGCTTTATTATGGTATGTTAAATGGATTTAATAGAAAATTTGTCATTAAAAGTTCTAAAAAAAAAAAATTATAGCATGTCAAGAAATGTCTGTTCAAAAAAAGTCATACTATAGTATGTCGAAAAAGTCAAAAAATGTAAAAAATTAAAATGTGTCAAAAATTGATCAATATGCTTTATTATGGTATGTTAAATGGATTTAATACAAAATTTGTCATTAAAAGTTCTTAAAAGGCCATATTATAGCATGTCAAGAAATATTTCTTTTAAAAAAGTCATACTATAGTATGTCGAAAAAGTCCAAAAATGTCAAAAAATTAAAATGTGTCAAAAAGTGATAAATATGCTTTATTATGATATGTTAACTGGATTTAATACAAAATTTGTCGTTACAACTTGTAAAAAAAGCCAAATTATAGCATGTCAAGAAATGTCTGTTCAAAAAAAGTCATACTATAATATGTCGAAAAAGTCAAAAAATGTCAAAAATTAAAATGCGTCAAAAAGTGATAAATATGCTTTATTATGGTATGTTGAATAAATTTATAGCATAATTTTGTTAAATGTTGTGAAAAAGCCATATCATAGTATGTCAACAAAAAGCTGTAAAAAAGTCATACTATAGTATGTCGAAAAAGTCAAGAAATGTCAAAAATTAAAATGTGTCAAAATATGATAAATATGCTTTATTATGGTATGTTAAATGGATTTAACACAAAATTTGTTATTAAAAGTTCTAAAAAAAAGCCATATTATAGCATGTCAAGAAATTTCTATTAAAAAAAAGTCATACTATAGTATGTCAAAAAAGTCAAAAAATGTCAGAAATTAAAATGTGTCAAAAAGTGATGAATATGCTTTATTATGGTATGTTAACTGGATTTAATACAAAATTTGTTATTAAAAGTTCTAAAAAAGCCATATTATAGCATGTCAAGAAATTTCTCTTTAAAAAAGTCATACTATAGTATGTCAAAAAAGTCAAATAATGTCAAAAATTAAAATGTGTCAAAAAGTGATAAATATGCTTTATTATGGTATGTTAAAAGGATTTATCGCATAATTTGTTTTTAAATGTTGTGAAAAAGCCATATCATAGTATGTCAACAAAAAGCTGTAAAAAAGTCATACTATAGTATGTCGAAAAAGTCAAAAAATGTCAAAAATTAAAATGTGTCAAAAACTGATGAATATGCTTTGTTATGCTATGTTGAATGATTTAATACAAAAATTGTCATTAAAAGTTCTAAAAAATCCATATTATATCATGTCAACAAAAAGCTGTAAAAAAGTCATACTATAGTATGTGAAAAAAGTCAAAAAATGTCAAAAATTAAAATGTGTCAAAAAGTGATAAATATTCTTAATTATGGTATGTTAAATGTATTTAACACAAAATTTGTCATTAAAAGTTCTAAAAAAAAGCCATATTATAGCATGTCAAGAAATTTCCATTAAAAAAAAGTCATACTATAGTATTTCGAAAAAGTCAAAAAATGTCAAAAATTAAAATGCGTCAAAAACTGATGAATATGCTTTATTATGGTATGTCAAATGGATTTAATACAAAATTTTTCATTAAAAGTTGTAAAAAAAAAAGCCATATTATACCATGTCAAGAAATGTCTTTTAAAAAAAAAGTCATACTATACTATGTCGAAAAAGTCAAAAAATGTCAAAAATTAAAATGCGTCAAAAAGTGATAAATATGCTTTATTATGGTATGTTAAATGGATTTAACACAAAATTTGTCGTTAAAAGTTCTACAAAAAGCCATATTATAGCATGTCAAGAAATTTCCATTAAAAAAAAGTCATACTATAGTATGTCGAAAAAGTCAAGAAATGTCAAAAATTAAAATGTGTCAAAAAGTGATAAATATGCTTTATTATGGTATGTTAAATGGATTTAATACAAAATTTGTCATTAAAAGTTCTAAAAAAGCCATATTATAGCATGTCAAGAAATTTCTATTTAAAAAAAAAAGTCATACTATAGTATGTCAAAAAAGGTCAAAAAATGTCAAAAATTAAAATGTGTTAAAACGTGATAAATATACCTTATTATTCTACGTTGAATGAATTGATAGCATAATTTGATGTTAAATGTTGTGAAAAAGCCATATTATAGTATGTCAACAAAAAGCTGTAAAAAAAGTCATACTATAGTATGTCGAAAAAGTCAAAAAATGTCAAAAATTAAAATGTGTCAAAAAGTGATAAATATACCTTATTATGGTATGTTTAATGGATTTATAGCATAATTTGCTGTCAAATGTTGTGAAAAAAGCCATATTATAGCATGTCAAGAAATTTCTCTTTAAAAAAAGTCATACTATAGTATGTCGAAAAAGGTCAAAAAATGTCAAAATTTTAAATGTGTCAAAAAGTGATAAACATACCTTATTATGGTATGTTGAATGAATTGATAGCATAATTTGATGTTAAATGTTGTGAAAAAGCCATATTATAGTATGTCAACAAAAAGCTGTAAAAAAAAGTCATACTATAGTATGTCGAAAAAGTCAAAAAATGTCAAAAATTAAAATGTGTCAAAAAGTGATAAATATACCTTATTATGGTATGTTTAATGGATTTATAGCATAATTTGCTGTCAAATGTTGTGAAAAAAGCCATATTATAGCATGTCAAGAAATTTCTCTTTAAAAAAAGTCATACTATAGCATGTCGAAAAAGGTAAAAAAATGTCAAAAATTAAAATGTGTCAAAAAGTAATAAATATGCTTTATTATGGTATGTTAAATAGATTTAATACAAAAATTTGTCATTAAAAGTTCTAAAAAAAAAGCCATATTATAGCATGTCAAGAAATATCTTTTTAAAAAAAAGTCATACTATAGCATGTCGAAAAAGTCAAAAAATGTCAAAAATTAAAATGTGTCAAAAAGTGATAAATATGCAATATTATGGTATGTTTAATAAATTTATAGCATAATTTGATGCTAAATGTTGTGAAAAAGCCATATCATAGTATGTCAACAAAAAGCTGTAAAAAAGTCATATTATAGCATGTCGAAAAAGGTCAAAAAATGTCAAAAATTAAAATGTGTCAAAAAGTAATAAATATGCTTTATTATGGTATGTTAAATGGATTTAACACAAAATTTGTCATTAAAAGTTGTAAAAAAAAAAGCCATATTATAGCATGTCAAGAAATGTCTTATTAAAAAAAAGTCATACTATAGCATGTCGAAAAAGTCAAAAAATGTCAAAAATTAAAATGCGTCAAAAAGTGATAAATATGCTTTATTATGGTATGTTGAATAAATTTATAGCATAATTTTGTTAAATGTTGTGAAAAAGCCATATCATAGTATGTCAACAAAAAGCTGTAAAATAAAAAGTCATACTATAGTATGTCGAAAAAGTCAAGAAATGTCAAAAATTAAAATGTGTGAAAAAGTGATAAATATGCTTTATTATGGTATGTTAACTGGATTTAATACAAAATTTGTCGTTACAACTTGTAAAAAAAAGCCAAATTATAGCATGTCAAGAAATGTCTGTTTAAAAAAAGTCATACTATAATATGTCGAAAAAGTCAAAAAATATCAAAAATTAAAATGTGTCAAAAAGTGATACATATTCTTTATTATGGTATGTTAAATGGATTTAACACAAAATTTGTTATTAAAAGTTCTAAAAAAGCCATATTATAGCATGTCAAGAAATTTCTCTTTAAAAAAGTCATACTATAGTATGTCAAAAAAGTCAAAAAATGTCAAAAATTAAAATGTGTCAAAAAGTGATAAATATACCTTATTATGGTATGTTTAATGGATTTATAGCATAATTTGCCGTCAAATGTTGTGAAAAAAGCCATATTATAGCATGTCAAGAAATTTCTCTTTAAAAAAAGTCATACTATAGCATGTCGAAATAGTCAAAAAATGTCAAAAATTAAAATGTGTCAAAAAGTGATAAATATGCTTTATTATGGTATGTTTAATAAATTTATAGCATAATTTGATGCTAAATGTTGCGAAAAAGCCATATCATAGTATGTCAACAAAAAGCTGTAAAAAAGTCATACTATAGTATGTCGAAAAAGTCAAAAAATGTCAAAAATTAAAATGTTTCAAAAAGTAATAAATATGCTTTATTATGGTATGTTAAATGGATTTAACACAAAATTTGTCATTAAAAGTTCTAAAAAAGCCATATTATAGCATGTCAAGAAATATCTTTTTAAAAAAAAAGTCATACTATAGCATGTCGAAAAAGTCAAAAAATGTCAAAAATTAAAATGTGTCAAAAAGTCATAAATATGCTTTATTATGGTATGTTTAATAAATTTATAGCATAATTTGATGCTAAATGTTGTGAAAAAGCCATATCATAGTATTTCAACAAAAAGCTGTAAAAAAGTCATACTATAGTATGTCGAAAAAGTCAAAAAATGTCAAAAATTAAAATGTTTCAAAAAGTGATAAATATTCTTTATTATGGTATGTTAAATGGATTTAACACAAAATTTGTTATTAAAAGTTCTAAAAAAAGCCATATTATAGCATGTCAAGGAATTTCTCTTGAAAAAAGTCATACTATAGTATGTTAAAAAAGTCAAAAAATGTCAAAAATTAAAATGTGTCAAAAAGTGATAAATATGCTTTATTATGGTATGTTAAATGGATTTAACACAAAATTTGTTATTAAAAGTTCTAAAAAAGCCATATTATAGCATGTCAAGAAATTTCTCTTTAAAAAAGTCATACTATAGTATGTCAAAAAAGTCAAAAAATGTCAAAAATTAAAATGTGTCAAAAAGTGATAAATATACCTTATTATGGTATGTTTCATGGATTTATAGCATAATTTGCTGTCAAATGTTGTGAAAAAAACATATTATAGTATGTCAAAAAATAATGTCAATATGTTGTGAAAAGATTTAATACAAAGTCCATTAAAAGTTCTAATTATAAAAGTCATACTATAGTATGTGAAAAAAGTCAAAAAATGTCAAAAATTAAAATGTGTCAAAAAGTGATAAATATTCTTAATTATGGTATGTTAAATGTATTTAACACAAAATTTGTCATTAAAAGTTCTAAAAAAAAGCCATATTATAGCATGTCAAGAAATTTCTATTAAAAAGTCATACTATAGTATGTCAAAAAGTCAAAAATGTCAAAAATTAAAATGTGTCAAAAGTGATAAATATGCTTTATTATGGTATGTTAAATGGATTTAACACAAAATTTGTTCATTAAAAGTTCTAAAAAAGCCATATTATAGCATGTCAAGAAATTTCTCTTTAAAAAAAAGTCATACTATAGTATGTCGAAAAAGGTAAAAAATGTCAAAAATTAAAATGTTTCAGCGCCAAAAGTGATAAATATGTTTACCTTATTATATGGTATGTTGAATCATGGATTTATAGCATAATTTGCTGTCAAATGTTGTGAAAAAAGCCATATTATAGTATGTCAACAAAAAGCTGTAAATAAAATAGTCATACTATAGTATGTCAGAAAAAGTCAAAGAAATATCAAAAATTAAAATGTGTCAAAAACTGATGATAAATATGCTGTTATATATGTTAAATGGATTTAATACAAAAATTTGTCATTAAAAAGTTCTAAAAAATCCATATTATATCATGTCAACAAGAAAGCTGTAAAAGTCATACTATAGTATGTGAAAAGGAATCAAAAAATGTCAAAATTAAAATGTGTCAAACGTGATAAATATTCTTAATTGTAATTCTATGTTAAATGTATTGATAACACAAATTTGTCATGTTAAAATGTTCTAAAAAAGCCATATTATAGTATGTCAGACAAAAGTTGTCCATTAAGAGTCATACTATAGTGTCGAAAAGTCAAAAAATGTCAAAAAATTAAAATGTGTCAAAACTGAGTGATAAATATGCTTTATTATGGTATGTCAAATGGATTTAATAGCAAAATTTTCATTAAAATGTTGTGAAAAAGCCATATTATAGCATGTCCAAGAAATGTCTTTTAAAAAAAAAGTCATAATACTATGTCGAAAAAAGGTCAAAAAATGTCAAAAATTTAAAATCGTCAAAAAGTGATAAATATGCTTTATTATGGTATAAGTTGAATAAATTTGATAGCATAATTTGATGTTAAATGTTGTGAAAAAGCCATATATCATAGTATGTCAACAAAAAAGCTGTAAAATAAAGTCATACCTATAGTGAAAGAATCGAAAAGTCAAAATATGCCAAAAGGTAAATGTATCAAAAAGTGATAAATATGCTTTATTATGGTATGTAATGACTGGATTTAATAGCATAATTTGTCATGTCAAATGTTCTAAAAAGCCATATTATAGCATGTCAAGAAATTTCTATTTAAAAAAAAAGTCATACTATAGTATGTCAAAAAAGGTAAAAAAATGTCAAAAATTAAAATGTGTTAAAGCGTAATAAATATACCTTATGGTATTCTCGTTGAATGAGATTGATAGCATACAAAATTTGTCATTAAATGTTGTGAAAAAGCCCATATTATAAGTATGTCAACAAATAGCTGTAAAAGTCATACTATAGTATGTCGAAAAAGTCAAAAAATGTCAAAAATTAAAATGTGTCAAAAGTGATAAATATGCACCTTATTATGGTATGTTTTTAATAAATTTATAGCATAATTTGCTGTCAAATGTTGTGAAAAAAAGCCATATTATAGCATGTCAAGAAATTTCTCTTTAAAAAAGTCATACTATAGTATGTCGAAAAAGGTCAAAAATGTCAAAATTTAAAATGTGTCAAAGTAACAGTAATATATTAACAGGTATTATTTGAATGAATTGATGCCTGATTATAACACAAAATTTGTCATTAAAATGTTGTGAAAAGCCTATATTATAGTATGTCAACAAAAGCTGTCTTATTAAAAAAGTCATACTATAGTATGTGAAAAAAGTCAAAAATGTCAAGAATTAAAATGTGTCAAAAAGTGATAAATATACCTTATTATGGTATGTTTGAATAAATTTATAGCATAATTTATTAAATGTTGTGAAAAAAAAGCCATATCATAGTATGTCATATCAAGAAATTTCTCTTTAATAAAAAGTCATACTATAACATGTCGAAAAAAGGTCAAAAAAAATGTCAAAAATTAAAATGTATAAAAAAGTGCGATAAATATGCTTTATTATGGTATATGTTAAACTAGATTTAATACAAAAAATTTGTCATTACAACTTGTTGGTTCTAAAAAAAGCCATATTATAGCATGTCAAGAAAATGTATCTGTTAAAAAAAGTCATACTATAGCATGTGAAAAAAGTCAAAAAATGTCAAAAATTAAAATGTGTCAAAAAGTGATAAATATATACTGCAATATTATGGTATGTTTAAATAAATTTAATAAGCATAATTTGTTATGCTAAGCTTCTTGTGAAAAAGCCATATCATAGTATGTCAACAAAGCTGTAAAGTCATACTATTAGCATGTCGAAAAAGGTCAAAAATGTCAAAAAATTAAAATGTGTCAAAGAGAAGTAATAATGCTTTATTATGGTATGTTTAAATGGATTTAACACAAAATTTGTCATTAAGTTGCTTGTCAAAAAAAATGTTGTGAAAAAGCCATATTATAGCATGTCAAGAAATTTCTTATTAAAAAAAGTCATACTATAGCATGTCAGAAAAATAGTCAAAAAATGTCAAAAATTAAAATATGTCAAAAGTGATAAATATGCTTTATTATGGTATGTTTGAATAAATTTAAAGCATAATTCTGATGTTAAATATTGTGAAAAGCCATATCATAGTATGTCAACAAAAAGCTGTAAAATAAAAAGTCATACTATAGTATGTCGAAAAAGTCAAAAAATGTCAAAAATTAAAATGTGTCAAAAAGTGATAAATATGCTTTATTATGGTATGTTAAATGGATTTAATACAAAATTTGTTATTAAAACTTCTAAAAAAGCCATATTATAGCATGTCAAGAAATTTCTCTTTAAAAAAGTCATACTATAGTATGTCAAAAAAGTCAAAAACTGTCAAAAATTAAAATGTGTCAAAAAGTGATAAATATGCTTTATTGTGGTATGTTGAATAAATTTATAGCATAATTTGATGTTAAATGTTGTGAAAAAGCCATATCATAGTATGTCAACAAAAAGCTGCAAAATAAAAAGTCATACTATAGTATGTCGAAAAAGTAAAAAAATGTCAAAAATTAAAATGTGTGAAAAAGTGATAAATATGCTTTATTATGGTATGTTAACTGGATTTAATACAAAATTTGTTATTAAAAGTTCTAAAAAAAGCCATATTATAGCATGTCAAGGAATTTCTCTTGAAAAAGTCATACTATAGTATGTTAAAAAGTCAAAATGTCAAAATTAAAATGTGTCAAAAAGTGATAAATATGCTTTATTATGGTATGTTAAATGGATTTAATACAAAATTTGTTATTAAAACTTCTAAAAAAAGCCATATTATAGCATGTCAAGAAATTTCTCTTTAAAAAGTCATACTATAGTATGTCAAAAAAGTCAAAAAATGTCAAAATTAAAATGTGTGTCAAAAGTGATAAATATACCTTATTATGGTATGTTTAATGGATTTATAGCATAATTTGCTGTCAAATGTTGTGAAAAACATATTATAGCATGTCAACAAATTTTCTTTAAAAAAAGTCATACTATAGTATGTCGAAATAGTCAAAAAAATGTCAAAAATTAAAATGTGTCAAAAAGTGATAAATATGCTTTATTATGGTATGTTTAATGATTTAATACAAAAATTTGATGCTAAAAGTTCTAAAAAAGCCATATTCATAGTATGTCAACAAAAAGCTGTAAAAAAGTCATACTATAGTATGTGAAAAAGTCAAAAATGTCAAAAATTAAAATGTTTCAAAAAGTAATAAATATGCTTAATATTATGGTATGTTAAATGGATTTAACACAAAATTTGTCATTAAAAAAAAGTTCTAAAAAGCCATATTATAGCATGTCAAGAAATATCTTTTTAAAAAAAGTCATACTTATAGCATGTCGAAAAAGTCAAAATGTCAAAAATTAAATGTGTCAAAAAGTCATAAATATGTTTTATTATGGTACATTAATAAATTTATAGCATAATTTGATGCTAAATGTTGTGGCCATATCATAGTATTTCAACAAAAGCTGTAAAAAGTCATACTATAGTATAGAAAAAAGTCAAAAAAATGTCAAAAATTAAAATGTTTCAAAAAGTGATAAATATTCTTTATTATGGTATGTTAAATGGATTTAACTGAATTTGTTATTAAAAGTTCTAAAAAGCCATATTATAGCATGTCAAGGTCTTGAAAAAAGTCATACTATAGCATGTTAAAAGTCAAAATGTCAAAAAATTAAAATGTAGGCAAAAGTGATAAATATGCTTTATTATGGTATGTTAAATGGATTTAATACAAAATTTGTTATTAAAAAGTTCTAAAAAGAATATCTTTTAAAAAAAAGATACTACTATCAAAAATTCAGAAAAAGTCAAAAATGTAAAAATGTCAAAAGTGATAAAATACCTGATTAAATATGCGATTTATAGCATAATTTGCTGTCAATGTTGTGAAAAAGCCATATCATAGTATGTCAACAAAAAGCTGTAAAATAAAAAGTCATACTATAGTATGTCGAAAAAGTCAAGAAATGTCAAAAATTAAAATGTGTCAAAAAGTGATAAATATGCTTTATTATGGTATGTTAAATGGATTTAATACAAAATTTGTCATTAAAAGTTCTAAAAAAGCCATATTATAGCATGTCAAGAAATTTCTATTTAAAAAAAAAAGTCATACTATAGTATGTCAAAAAAGTCAAAAAATGTCAAAAATTAAAATGTGTCAAAAAGTGATAAATATGCTTTATTATGGTATGTTAAAAGGATTTAATACAAAATTTGTTATTAAAAGTTCTAAAAAAGCCATATTATAGCATGTCAAGAAATTTCTATTTAAAAAAAGTCATACTATAGTATGTCAAAAAGGTCAAAAATGTCAAAAATTAAAATGTGTCAAAAGTGATAAATATACCTTATTATGGTATGTTGAATGAATTGATAGCATAATTTGATGTTAAATGTTGTGAAAAAGCCATATTATAGTATGTCAACAAAAAGCTGTAAAAAAAGTCATACTATAGTATGTCGAAAAAGTCAAAAAATGTCAAAAATTAAAATGTGTCAAAAAGTGATAAATATACCTTATTATGGTATGTTTAATGGATTTATAGCATAATTTGCTGTCAAATGTTGTGAAAAAAGCCATATTATAGCATGTCAAGAAATTTCTCTTTAAAAAAAGTCATACTATAGTATGTCGAAAAAGGTCAAAAAATGTCAAAATTTTAAATGTGTCAAAAAGTGATAAAAATACATTATTATGGTATGTTTAATGAATTTATAGCATAATTTGATGTTAAATGTTGTGAAAAAGCCATATTATAGTATGTCAACAAAAAGCTGTAAAAAAAAGTCATACTATAGTATGTCGAAAAAGTCAAAAAATGTCAAAAATTAAAATGTGTCAAAAAGTGATAAATATACCTTATTATGGTATGTTTAATGGATTTATAGCATAATTTGCTGTCAAATGTTGTGAAAATAGCAATATAATAGCATTTCAAGAAATTTCTCTTTAAAAAAGTCATATTATAGCATGTCGAAAAAGGTCAAAAAATGTCAAAAATTAAAATGTGTCAAAAAGTAATAAATATGCTTTATTATGGTATGTTAAATAGATTTAATACAAAAATTTGTCATTAAAAGTTCTAAAAAAAAAGCCATATTATAGCATGTCAAGAAATATCTTTTTAAAAAAAAGTCATACTATAGCATGTCGAAAAAGTCAAAAAATGTCAAAAATTAAAATGTGTCAAAAAGTGATAAATATGCAATATTATGGTATGTTTAATAAATTTATAGCATAATTTGATGCTAAATGTTGTGAAAAAGCCATATCATAGTATGTCAACAAAAAGCTGTAAAAAAGTCATATTATAGCATGTCGAAAAAGGTCAAAAAATGTCAAAAATTAAAATGTGTCAAAAAGTAATAAATATGCTTTATTATGGTATGTTAAATAGATTTAATACAAAAATTTGTCATTAAAAGTTCTAAAAAAAGCCATATTATAGCATGTCAAGAAATATCTTTTTAAAAAAAAAGTCATACTATAGCATGTCGAAAAAGTCAAAAAATGTCAAAAATTAAAATGTGTCAAAAAGTGATAAATATGCTTTATTATGGTATGTTTAATAAATTTATAGCATAATTTGATGCTAAATGTTGTGAAAAAGCCATATCATAGTATGTCAACAAAAAGCTGTAAAAAAGTCATACTATAGTATGTCGAAAAAGTCAAAAAATGTCAAAAATTAAAATGTTTCAAAAAGTGATAAATATTCTTTATTATGGTATGTTAAATGGATTTAACACAAAATTTGTTATTAAAAGTTCTAAAAAAGCCATATTATAGCATGTCAAGAAATTTCTCTTGAAAAAAGTCATACTATAGTATGTTAAAAAAGTCAAAAAATGTCAAAAATTAAAATGTGTCAAAAAGTGATAAATATGCTTTATTATGGTATGTTAAATGGATTTAACACAAAATTTGTTATTAAAAGTTCTACAAAAAGCCATATTATAGCATGTCAAGAAATTTCTCTTTAAAAAAGTCATACTATAGTATGTCAAAAAAGTAAAAAAATGTCAAAAATTAAAATGTGTCAAAAAGTGATAAATATGCTTTATTGTGGTATATTAAATGGATTTAACACAAAATTTGTCGTTAAAAGTTCTACAAAAAGCCATATTATAGCATGTCAAGAAATTTCCATTAAAAAAAAGTCATACTATAGTATGTCGAAAAAGTAAAAAAATGTCAAAAATTAAAATGCGTCAAAACTGATGAATATGCTTTATTATGGTATGTTAAATGGATTTAACACAAAATTTGTCGTTAAAAGTTCTACAAAAAGCCATATTATAGCATGTCAAGAAATTTCCATTTAAAAAAAGTCATACTATAGTATGTCGAAAAAGTCAAAAAATGTCAAAAATTAAAATGCATCAAAAACTGATGAATATGCTTTATTATGGTATGTTAAATGGATTTAATACAAAATTTGTCATTAAAAGTTCTAAAAAAAGCCATATTATAGAATGTCAAGAAATTTCTATTTAAAAAAAAAAGTCATACTATAGCATGTCGAAAAAGGTCAAAAAATGTCAAAATTTTAAATGTGTCAAAAAGTGATAAACATACCTTATTATGGTATGTTGAATGAATTGATAGCATAATTTGATGTTAAATGTTGTGAAAAAGCCATATTATAGTATGTCAACAAAAAGCTGTAAAAAAAGTCATACTATAGTATGTCGAAAAAGTCAAAAAATGTCAAAAATTAAAATGTGTCAAAAAGCGATAAATATACCTTATTATGGTATGTTTAATGGATTTATAGCATAATTTGCTGTCAAATGTTGTGAAAAAAGCCATATTATAGCATGTCAAGAAATTTCTCTTTAAAAAAAGTCATACTATAGCATATCGAAAAAGTCAAAAAATGTCAAAAATTAAAATGTGTCAAAAAGTGATAAATATGCTTTATTATGGTATGTTTAATAAATTTATAGCATAATTTGATGCTAAATGTTGTGAAAAAGCCATATCATAGTATGTCAACAAAAAGCTGTAAAAAAGTCATACTATAGTATGTCGAAAAAGTCAAAAAATGTCAAAAATTAAAATGTTTCAAAAAGTAATAAATATGCTTTATTATGGTATGTTAAATGGATTTAACACAAAATTTGTCATTAAAAGTTCTAAAAAAGCCATATTATAGCATGTCAAGAAATATCTTTTTAAAAAAAAAGTCATACTATAGCATGTCGAAAAAGTCAAAAATGTCAAAATTAAAATGTGTCAAAAAGTGATAAATATGCTTTATTATGGTATGTTTAATAAATTTATAGCATAATTTGATGCTAAATGTTGTGAAAAAGCCATATCATAGTATGTCAACAAAAAGCTGTAAAAAAGTCATACTATAGTATGTCGAAAAAGTCAAAAAATGTCAAAATTAAAATGTTTCAAAAAGTGATAAATATTCTTTATTATGGTATGTTAAATGGATTTAATACAAAATTCGTTAATAAAAGTTCTAAAAAAAGCCATATTATAGCATGTCAAGGAATTTCTCTTGAAAAAAGTCATACTATAGTATGTTAAAAAAGTCAAAAAATGTCAAAAATTAAAATGTGTCAAAAAGTGATAAATATGCTTTATTATGGTATGTTAAATGGATTTAACACAAAATTTGTTATTAAAAGTTCTAAAAAAGCCATATTATAGCATGTCAAGAAATTTCTCTTTAAAAAAGTCATACTATAGTATGTCAAAAAAGTCAAAAAATGTCAAAAATTAAAATGTGTCAAAAAGTGATAAATATGCTTTATTGTGGTATATTAAATGGATTTAACACAAAATTTGTCGTTAAAAGTTCTACAAAAAGCCATATTATAGCATGATAAGAAATTTCCATTAAAAAAAAGTCATACCATAGTATGTCGAAAAAGTAAAAAAATGTCAAAAATTAAAATGCGTCAAAACTGATGATTATGCTTTATTATGGTATGTTAAATGGATTTAACACAAAATTTGTCGTTAAAAGTTCTACAAAAAGCCATATTATAGCATGTCAAGAAATTTCCATTAAAAAAAAGTCATACTATAGTATGTCGAAAAAGTCAAAAAATGTCAAAAATTAAAATGCGTCAAAAACTGATGAATATGCTTTATTATGGTATGTTAAATGGATTTAACACAAAATTTGTCATTAAAAGTTGTAAAAAAAAAAGCCATATTATAGCATGTCAAGAAATGTCTTATTAAAAAAAAGTCATACTATAGCATGTCGAAAAAGTCAAAAAATGTCAAAAATTAAAATGTGTCAAAAAGTGATAAATATGCTTTATTATGGTATGTTGAATAAATTTAAAGCATAATTTGATGTTAAATGTTGTGAAAAAGCCATATCATAGTATGTCAACAAAAAGCTGTAAAATAAAAAGTCATACTATAGCATGTCGAAAAAGTCAAGAAATGTCAAAAATTAAAATGTGTCAAAAAGTGATAAATATGCTTTATTATGATATGTTAACTGGATTTAATACAAAATTCGTCGTTACAACTTGTTAAAAAAGCCAAATTATACCATGTCAAGAAATGTCTGTTCAAAAAAAAGTCATACTATAATATGCCGAAAAAGTCAAAAAATGTCAAAAATTAAAATGTGTCAAAAAGTGATAAATATGCTTTATTATGGTATGTTAAATGGATTTAATACAAAATTTGTTATTAAAACTTCTAAAAAAGCCATATTATAGCATGTCAAGAAATTTCTCTTTAAAAAAGTCATACTATAGTATGTCAAAAAAGTCAAAAAATGTCAAAAATTAAAATGTGTCAAAAAGTGATAAATATACCTTATTATGGTATGTTTAATGGATTTATAGCATAATTTGCCGTCAAATGTTGTGAAAAAAGCCATATTATAGCATGTCAAGAAATTTCTCTTTAAAAAAAGTCATACTATAGCATGTCGAAATAGTCAAAAAATGTCAAAAATTAAAATGTGTCAAAAAGTGATAAATATGCTTTATTATGGTATGTTTAATAAATTTATAGCATAATTTGATGCTAAATGTTGCGAAAAAGCCATATCATAGTATGTCAACAAAAAGCTGTAAAAAAGTCATACTATAGTATGTCGAAAAAGTCAAAAAATGTCAAAACTTAAAATGTGTCAAAAAGTGATAAATATACCTTTTTATGGTATGTTGAATGGATTTAATAAAAAAATTTTCATTAAAAGTTCTAAAAAAGCCATATTACAGCATGTCAAGAAATATCTCTGTAAAAAAAGTCATACTATAGCATGTCGAAAAAGTCAAAAAATTTCAAAACTTAAAATGTGTCAAAAAGTGATAAATATACCTTATTATGGTATGTTGAATGGATTTAATAAAAAAAATTTTCATTAAAAGTTCTAAAAAAGCCATATTATAGCATGTCAAGAAATATCTCTGTAAAAAAAGTCATACTATAGCATGTCGAAAAAGTCAAAAAATGTCAAAAATTAAAATGTGTCAAAAAGTGATAAATATGCTTTGTTATGGTATGTTAAATGGATTTAATACAAAATTTGTCGTTACAACTTGTAAAAAAAAGCCAAATTACAGCATGTCAATAAATGTCTGTTCAAAAAAGTCATACTATAATATGTCGAAAAAGTCAAAAAATGTGAAAAATTAAAATGTGTCAAAAAGTGATAAATATGCTTTATTCTGGTATGTTGAATAAATTTATAGCATAATTTGATGTTAAATGTTGTGAAAAAGCCATATCATAGTATGTCTACAAAAAGCTGTAAAATAAAAAGTCATACTATAGCATGTCGAAAAAGTCAAGAAATGTCAAAAATTAAAATGTGTCAAAAAGTGATAAATATTCTTTATTATGGTATGTTAAATGGATTTAACACAAAATTTGTCATTAAAAGTTCTAAAAAAGCCATATTATAGCATGTCAAGAAATTTCTCTTTAAAAAAGTCATACTATAGTATGTCAAAAAAGTCAAAAAATGTCAAAAATTAAAATGTGTCAAAAAGTGATAAATATACCTTATTATGGTATGTTTCATGGATTTATAGCATAATTTGCTGTCAAATGTTGTGAAAAAAACATATTATAGTATGTCAACAAAAAGCTGTAAAATAGTCATACTATAGTATGTCGAAAAAGTCAAAAAATGTCAAAAATTAAAATGTGTCAAAAACTGATGAATATGCTTTGTTATGCTATGTTGAATGATTTAATACAAAAATTGTCATTAAAAGTTCTAAAAAAGCCATATTATATCATGTCAACAAAAAGCTGTAAAAAAGTCATACTATAGTATGTCGAAAAAGACAAAAAATGTAAAAAATTAAAATGCGTCAAAAAGTGATAAATATTCTTTATTATGGTATGTTAAATGGATTTAACACAAAATTTGTCATTAAAAGTTTTAAAATAGCCATATTATAGCATGTCAAGAAATATCTCTGTAAAAAAAAGTCATACTATAGCATGTTAAAAAAGTCAGAAAATGTCAAAAATTAAAATGTGTCAAAAAGTGATAAATATGCTTTATTATGGTATGTTGAATAAATTTATAGCATAATTTGATGTTAAATGTTGTGAAAAAGCCATATCATAGTATGTCAACAAAAAGCTGTAAAATAAAGTCGTATGTTGAAAAAGTCCAAAAAATGTTAAAAATTAAAATGTGTCAAAAAGTGATAAATATTCCTTATTATGGTATGTGAACTGGATTTAATACAAAATTTGTCGTTACAACTTGTTAAAAAAGCCAAATTATAGCATGTCAAGAAATGTCTGTTCAAAAAAAGTCATACTATAGTATGTCGAAAAAGTCAAAAAATGTAAAAAATTAAAATGTGTCAAAAAGTGATAAATATACCTTATTATGGTATGTTGAATGGATTTATAGCATAATTTGTCATTAAATGTTGAAAAAAAGCCATATTATAGTATGTCAACAAAAAGCTGTAAAAAAGTCATACTATAGCATGTCGAAAAAGTCAAAAAATGCAAAAAATTAAAATGTGTCAAAAAGTGATAAATATTCTTTATTATGGTATGTTAAATGTATTTAATACAAAATTTGTCATTAAAAGTTCTGAAAAAGCCATATTATAGCGTGTCAAGAAATTTCTATTTGAAAAAAAGTCATACTATAGTCTGTAGAAAAAGGTCAAAAAATGTCAAAAATTAAAATATGTCAAAAAGGGATAAATATTCTTTATTATGGTATGTTGAATGGATTTAATACAAAATTTGTCATTAAAAGTTCTTTAAAAGCCATATTATAGCATGTCAAGAAATATCTCTTTTAAAAAGTCATACTATAGTATGTCAAAAAAGTCCAAAAATGTCACAAATTAAAATGTGTCAAAAAGTGATAAATACACCTTCTTATGGTATGTTTAATGGATTTATAGCATAATTTGCTGTCAAATGTTGTGAAAAAAACATATTATAGTATGTCAACAAAAAGCTGTAAAAAAGTCATACTATAGCATGTCGAAAAAGTCAAAAAATGTCAAAAATTAAAATGTGTCAAAAAGTGATAAATATTCTTTATTATGGTATGTTAAATGGATTTCATACAAAATTTGTCATTAAAAGTTCTGAAAAAGCCATATTATAGCATGTCAAGAAATTTCTATTTAAAAAAAAAGTCATACTATAGTATGTCCAAAAAGTCAAAAAATGTCAAAAATTAAAATGTGTCAAAAACTGATGAATATGCTTTATTATGGTATGTTAAATGGATTTAATACAAAATTTGTCATTAAAAGTTCTAAAAAAAGCCATATTATAGAATGTCAAGAAATTTCTATTTAAAAAAAAAAGTCATACTATAGCATGTCGAAAAAGGTCAAAAAATGTCAAAATTTAAAATGTGTCAAAAAGTGATAAACATACCTTATTATGGTATGTTGAATGAATTATAATTATAATTTGATGTTAAATGTTGTGAAAAAGCCATATTATAGTACGTCAACAAAAAGCTGTAAAAAAAGTCATACTATAGCATGTCGAAAAAGTCAAAAAAATTAAAATTTGACAAAAAGTGATAAATATGCTTTATTATGGTATGTTAAATGGGTTTATGGCACAAAAAAAGCTAAAAAAAAAAAAAAAAAGCTATATTATGGTATGTCTAGAAAAAACTAAAAAAAATTCATACAATATGTCAAAAAAGTCAAAAAATGTCACATCATAAATGTTTTAAAAAGTTCTCAAAATGCCTTTTCATAGTGTTGAATGCACTCATGGTAAGTGTAATTTAGCTGTAATTTAACATTACAACTTGTTTCCAACCTTATTCATCTCATTATAATATGGCTTCATTCAGTATAGTATAAAGTAGTATCACTTTTGGACATTTTACATCATGACATTTTTTTCTGCTTCATAATTATACTACATACTATAGTTCTTTATGTTTCCAACTTTCTTTTTTCAATTTTTATGGCTTTGATTTATGGTTTAATTTATATATTTAAGGATTTATTTATTTTGACTTTTTATAATCTGTATTTGATGCTGTGATATGGCTTATTTTAAATTCAACATATTACATTTTGAATTCATTCAACACAGAGGAAGCATTATAAGTGAATACAGCCACATTATTTATACACTAAATTTAAAAGAAATCATCAAAGACCCCATGTGCATCGCTCTTTATTCTGCACATCTTGTGAATTCACCAACATCAAAAGAATATTTAAGGCTGTAGATAGACTTAAATGATACAAAAATCTAGGCAACATAGATGGAATTAAGAAATTAAGTTAGTATTCTAAAAATACAAAATATAAAATTTCATACTTAAAAAAAATTATACCTTATCAAATGCTGTGTTTGTATTTACAGTGACAATGAAACACCTCACATGGATATAGTTCAAGATTAAGCTCTCATAAATAAGAAATTCTGATATAAACAAAGTAGTCTCATTTCACATTTTAGCTTCTTTTTTTTAAACAGTTTAAATGTTTTTTCCTTTTAAAATGTTCCAATGGGCTTTCAACATTCTGCCCTGAAAGAAAATTAAGTTTAACAAAAAAAAAAACAAAAAAAAAAAAAAACCTTTTACACAGACCGTCACCAAGTGGTTCAAGGAAAACGCTCAGCATCGACTCGTGAAACGAAGACTCATCAGAGCCCCAGTGCAGACAGTGCACATCTGAGCAATTCTGAAAAATTCATGATTTTACTTTTCTTTCTCTGAAACCATTTCAGTTCCTGGTAACCTCTGTTTCCACTGCTGCTGAAGATCGAGGGGGAAGCATAACTCATACTCATAGTATAAACCCAACTGGATCCACTTATTTCAGAGAACCACTGATGATGTGCAGCTTGTTTGAAACTGTTCACGTTTTTGTGTTTTAGGGAAGGTATAAACCAAAAAGTGACCTTTTGGTGATTCGTTCTTGGAGTGGACCTCGTCCTGTGCCGATCTGCCCTGGGGGTCCTGCTGATGAAACATCAGCCAGGTTGAGTCTTGTCCTGGGGAAACACCAGACCGCTCACAGCAAACACATTTACAGCCATACACCCAAAACCCAAACATTTAAATCTGCTTTAAAAGTCCAGTCCTCCAATTGGATTACAATCTAATTCTGGCCGACAAAAAGAGGTGATTCTGAAGCAATACAAGTGCAATTCAAAATCATGAAACCATCACCCCGTTTTCTCACTTCCACATCATCTTCACCACGCCTGGGACGCCACCCTCACTAATCTAATAACAGCTGGTAGCGCGTGGGACTCGTCTTTCTTTTTCCTTTTTTCCAGTGCAATTCATGGGTCTCTCCTTCGCGTCCGGCATCAATTTGAGTCCATATGGTTCTGCTTGGTCTACACCAGGCAAAAGATTATCAATACAGTCTGCTCAGTATTGTACAGTAAGTCCATTTTGGTCAACTCCAGTCCAGTATCATCCAGTTCCAGTCTTTCTTCTCAGCCCTGGACTATAAAAACTCCACATAGTTTTCTGGTATCAATCCTGTTCGTCCGTCCAGAGTCCCTTCCAGCCAACCGGGCTCCCTGGAGGAGTGAACTGGAACGAGAGAAACATTGATTTGGTTTAAACATCATGAGATGGATGGGAAAATATCCATAAATATGTGGCACACTTGCACACACATGTGGATGAGCACATGTGCAGATAGTGTGAGAGAGAAAGCGTGCAGGGATAGGGGTAATAATAACTGAGAAGTGGGCAGGCAACAATTTCACGTTCTCCATTATCCCAGTGTTTGATATGTAAATATTTTGAGCAACATCACAAAGCAAGAGCCGCTAATAACTGGAGAGGAAATATGTGCCTAGATGTGAAGATGTGATGTGGGTGAGAACCAGTTAAGAACTGAAATAACATTTTGCTAAAAAGGTTTAAAAATTAAGCAACTTCCTGATTATGGTTACATAAAAAGCTGTGGTTTGAGACTGAATTATTGAAATCATATCATTTATTCTCGTCCAGTTTTTTTATGCAGTTGTGATGTTTCATTGGATGTTTCAGCAATTCGGTTTTTTTTATATTGCACATCCCAGCTCAATTGCACATGCCCAATATTGCACAATATTGCACATTGCACTACATCTTTGAACAGCGTGTATTTTTTCTACTGTATATATCTTTTTATCACATTTCTGCCTTTAAGCAGCTCTTTTATTTATCTATTTTTTCACACTTTATTGCACGGTATTCATTGTGGCTTGTAAAGGAAGTATTTCATTGCTTCATTTCCTTACTGTTCATGTGATGATAAACACCTTGAATCTTGAAACTTATCAGTACGTAACACACACCACTGTGAAGCCTGACAGCCAAATCTAAATCAGCCTCATTAAACGTGCTTTTGTTTTGAATTTAGAATTACTTTATCGGTCCCAACCTGGGAAATTATGTATGACGTATGACGCAGTGTCACTGAACCAAATGGTTAAGGATCTAAACAAGACGAACTCTGCCAAGATGTGGTTAAAACCCGTTAAGTTAAAAGGAACATGACTGCAGAAATGACGTGTCCACCACATTTTGTCCTCCCATGGGATCAAACTCTGAAATGCTGCAGATATTTCTGCTGCAGAATTACATCAAAGAAAGACACCAAATGTGAACTGAACATGAGACATGAGCGCACAAGGTTTTTATCTCTTTTCATGAATCTGAAAAAACAGAATAAAACAGCAGAACACATTGTGTTATAACTAATTTTTTATAGGTGCAGAAAAGGCATTATGAGGCGGCAGGATGACTAGGAACTCAATAGTCTTAATGCAGCTAACTGAATTTAATAAATGAGAGACCATGTGTGAATCCCAACCATTCCTGAGTGATAATAAGTGAAGCTGCATAAGAACTGCCTAAGAGGTTTTATTATCCTTAAATATGTGCAAATCTGGTATTCATTAGGAGAGTTTAGTTCAAGAAAATTGTGTGATTTATAGTTTTGGACTTGAGGCTGAAATTAGGCTGGAGAGAAAACCCTGAGACTCTGCATGGATCGTCCTCTACAGAGGCGAAAGGAAAGACAAAGAGAAAGGAAGCAATTGGACAAAATATTCTTAATACTTTCCTCTGTCCCTTGTGTGCATGTGTAGTTTTACTTCCATATGTATGTACTATCGTACTGTACTATGAACATTACACTCAGCTGCATGCTGAGTGTAATGTTCCACTCCAGACTGCTTGCCAGCCTCTAATAATCTCTGGAGGAATGTGCAACAAGAGCGAGGGCACACAGCTTATTTTAAAGCCAGGTGTTCGATAAAAATATATCACACCCTATGGATTCAGAATGCTGATAATTAACTACAAGGTGTCAACTAAAAAGCTCCTTCATGCAACGACCAGACTAGTGAAGGAAAAGTGAAGCTTTTCCTTATGCTCTCTGTAAACCTATTAATTGGTAGTCGAAGAAAAATTATGTTCCAATTATATATTTTTGCACAAAATCTCTGCAGGACATTTTAACCCCAACAATGAAATTCAGCAAACATCAAAAGACTTTTCTTTTCATCTTTCCTTCTTCCTGACTCACCGTTCTCAAAGATGGTCCCAGCGATGAAGGACAGCTCGGAGTTATGCTCTGCCTTGCAGGCGTACAACGCTCGAGCCTTCCTGCCCGCAATACTGGAAAGAGTCGGAGAGTGAGAGTGAGACAGAAGGTTCTGGGTTCATTCATCTAATTTAGACACACAGGTCGTGGCTGTGTTCAAAAATCATGACGGTTGTTTTCCTGCATGGGCCAGACTTCTGCAGCAGTACCTGGACAATAACCTGGTTATTACTGATCCACTGAGGAGCGATTTAGCTTTGAAATTAAATTTTAATTCTTTCAATAGAAAGGTCAGAGGTCATGGAGCACTGCAACAGGGAAGACACGTGCAGCAATATTTTTTTCTTTCATTACCTTACTGTTTCAAAATGAAATGACAACAGCCAAAACATCCAACAATCCTGGTTGTTTTATTTATTATTCAGCGCAAATATATAAATATTGCAATTCTTCATAGACGATTTAACAGACATTTATTTAAATGGCACATCTTCAAGATTGCTGCTTGATTTCAGAATCAGAATCTGCTTTATTGGCCAGGTATGTTTTCAGATTCTAGGAATTTGACTGTGGTTTTCCAGCTCTCTCTTTGTACAGCAGCAGGTGAAGAAATTACACAAATATGTAAAGGATAAATAACAAACTAGCAGCAGCTCAACTGAACATAACTTATACTGTGTGAGATAAAAAGTGCAAATGATGTATGATGCATAAATAGTAAATGATAAATAGATGTTATAAACAGGTAGAAATAACAGTGTGACAGGGTTATTGCACAATTTTAAAAGTCAAATTTAATACTTTTTAAGACCTAAACAAATATAATTTAAGGTATAATGCTTAACTTTTTTCTACAACTTTCACAAAGAAGTGAACTCTGTGAACAAAATAATGTGCAAAATTGCAGTAAGTCTCTAAAAACTGTGTTTTCCTATTGGCACTGAACACACCATCTGAAAATGTAATACCTACAGCAAATTCATGGTAAATTTAAGACAATTTACGTCCTTAATCACCAGGATTTTATTTTAAGATTTTTTTAGGGAACCACAGGAACCCTGCTTTATAAAAAAAGCACTGAGTGAATCATTGCAGAGAAAATGTGTACCAACCTGACCGGGGAGGAGTCGCTGGAGGCAGAGGACGCTGGCTGTGGGCTTGAAGGTGCTGAGAACATGGGCCAGGAGGGGGAACGTGGTGAGGTGGGGCTGGGAGACATGGCACTGATGGACACAAAGAAATACAGATTAAAAACGATATATAATATCAGCTGTGACCATTGTGCTATTCTGAAATTCTTACCTGCTCGGTATGCTGCCTCGACTCTTTGGGTTCAACCTTGAAACACAAGATGAAATAAAAATAGTAAATGTTTCTGGACTTACATAAACAAAGGCAAGTTTTTTAACTAACCTCATATTAATTTAGACATTAAGTTTGCAGAGAAATAATGTTACCGAGGGGTTTTCCCCCCAATCACTGTCATCTCTCTGGGGTCAAATGACAAGTCCACGGAGACATTAAATTAAAAACCCAAACAATAGCTGCAAGGAGAAAGTGACTTCCTAATAGCTCTGAGTTGGTGATGGCCCTGTCTGAAATAACAACCTTAAATGAAGGCTAATAGCCATGATGAAGAAAAACAGAGTCTGGAGAGCATCTGGAGTCAAAACAAATGACTCTGGTACCTGGTCAATACATGAGCTAAGTGCTGTATGTCAGCAGGCACACACACGCTACATTACCAGTTTTAACAGGACTCTTTCCAAATTTTATGACTAGTGTGTATCTCCAGTAATCTTATCTAATGTCCAAATTGTCAGCTGACAGGATGATGTAAAATCAAACTCATGCTGCAAGATGCCAAACACACACAGTATCAGTTTCATTCTCTGAAATGACATCAGGCCTCCATCCATCACTGGCTGAAAGGATGACTGATGCTCCAGAGAGGCTTGTTGAAGACTGGAGTGAAACACTGAGGTGTTATAAAGGCAGAGAGCAGAGAAACTGTAATCACAGTCAAGCAAGAGAAAGTTCTGAAACAAGCTCAGCCATGATTCTCCTTGAGTGTTTCTTTTTTAAGAGATTACAGAAGAATCTGCCATAAACAAGGCCGACAGGTTGTGTTTCAGGCGCAACAAGGAGATTTTCTGCTCCATATGAACTGAGATAATACTGAAATGAACTGAAAAACTAAGGGTGTATATTTTAATAACCTCTAATAAAGCCTTTTTTCTTCTAATTCATTCAAGAACATGATACATTTTCTAATCAGTCTCTCAGTTTAATCACAATGACTGCTTTAATTACTGGGCTAAACTGTGCTATTGAAACTACTGTTACATCTCAGCTACTGAAGATGGTTGTTGCACTGATTCCTGCATCCAGAAGCATCATGAGAGTAATATTAAAGTGCTGCTGCTGATTGTGAACTGTTCCTTTAAACTCAGTGAAAAATCCATAGGTGGAGTATTAAAGCAATCTTTATTCTAAATTCAAGTGAGCTTTTTTTTCATGTCCTGGTTGCCATAGTTACCCTGCTATATCATCCTTCTCTTTAGGGGCAACAACCAGCGTTGTCACTGTGAACCGTTCAATAACACAAAGAGCAGAAATGATGAATGAACTTGCTGTAAGGATGATGCCAACAATGGAGCTGGCTGTAACTCTGCAGTGGAATCACATGTCGCCAAGTGACAAATAAGGAAGGACTAAAACTATTTCACCACACGGTCTACAGCTTTGGCTGTTTGGGCTGGAACAAGAAGTGAAATCCTTTTAATTCAGTGATTCACTGAAACGGACCTGTTATTGGTACAAATAATTAGCAAGATGATATAAGAGCTTGAGTATAAATAAGACCTCTAAAGCATGTTAAATCACTGAGTGCCAGCCGATAGTTTTATAAAACAGAAAGTGCCTTGTTCCAGCATTTTTGTCCATTTTGAGTCATTTTTCAAGACCCACAGAATATTTTGTACTATGACTCTGAAAACACTGACTAGCTCAAATGAAAGAAGAGACTCTCTATTTAACCAGGAAAAACTGTTGTTACCTTGTTCTGTGTGAGAGCACTATTGGCGACCCACTGCCGAAAAAACACTGACATATTTTTACGTCTATGGCATTCAAAGAGTTGAAGACATTTTAATCAATGTATCTTTAACCTGTTGGTATTAGCAGTACTGGATTTATTTCCTTCTTTGTATTTAATTTTAATGGCATTTAGACCTCCAACTTAACTCTTTGATTGCCAAAGATGTATATGTACACCTGTGAGTAATGCTGGGGGTTCTGGGAGATGTAGTCAGAGCATAAAGAGACCGTATACACCACATAGATCAAAGCAGGAAGTGGAGACGATCAAGATTGGAGAGCAAAACAAACAGAATCTGAACAAAAAGTGGTGATTTTGGTGAAAGTGTCCTCTACCTCTGATAAAACAAGGATGGAACAAGATAAAAACAAACATTTTTTCATGATGAAATAGAGTCTCTTCTTTCATTTGAGCTATTCACTGTTTTCAGAGACACAGTACAAAATATTCTTAAAAGAGGGCTGACACTCAAAGAGTTAAAGCAGACCCTCCTAAAAGGCTGTGGTTTCCTTATTTATTTGTTAAACTGCCAGTTTGAGTGACTCAAACGTCTCAACGATCCATCTTCTTTCTCCATTTGTCACTCGCTGCTCATCTGTCAATGCACTTTCTCTCATCTGCTTCCCGTTTCAATTTCTCTGCAGCTCATCCATCTCTCTCTAACCATTCTTCTTCTTCTTTTCTCCATCCAGTGAACTCTCAGAGGAGACGAGGAGGGACGATTTCTAGCTGACAATCAAGATACTTTTCATTGAATCTATACTGTTTTTCTCAGATAACACTCATATTTTTCTGGCTTGGTGCACAAAAATAGATAAATAATACTTAAAGTCTCCCAATCAGCCCATCTATTTGCTGTGCAACATCTTAAAGAGAAACAGTTTGTCACCAATATGTGCCTCTATTTATCACTGATATCAATACTTTAAATATAATAAAAGTGCTGCTGCACTGCAATATTTGTCCTGGGCCACATCTCTTTGAACAGTGACACCTCCTTTTAACTGATTTCTTAAGTAGGAATGTATCGTCTGCTGCTTAAAGGCCGTTCCTGAAATAAATCTGCATAACGTGCAAATATCAAGTTTGGACTCCAAAAAAAACACAAAGGTGCAAACAGCCTCTCTGAAATATTTCAATAATGAGCATCATAAATTTTAGTTTATGCTCTTGTCACTGAAGCCGACGTTAGAGGACAGAGCAGAAGTTAGACAAGTTAGGCTGGTTAATAAACTGCTGCTTCTTTTGTGTTCACAGAAAAACTTCATATTTGTATTAGTCTACCGGGAATGTGGAAGATCTCCTAGGAGGATGGAGTAAAAGCACTGATGCTGGCTTTTTATATGAGGATGTGCATTAATTAAAACAAACAAAGCTGTTTTATAGTCGAGTCCGTTGTTGATTAATTATCATTTTGACCGCTGATATGGAGCATGGTTATGACAGTCTGCGTTACAGAGTCATATCTCCAGCGTCACAGACGGGAAGGCAAGTCGTTAAGCTTTCAAACATTTGCTGTTCAAAACCACACTGAGTGACTCCTGCCAGTGCTCAGTGGGATATCTGTAGATTTAAGAGTGTGAGAGAGAGCAACAGTGATGTTTTATGTCTGTATAATGCTGAAGGCAAGAAAAGGAAAAAGAAAAATATGAGAGAAAAAACCTTGTGAGTGTGTGCTGCAGGGAGGAAATACTTCTATGACAGGTTTCCTCTAAACTTTCTAGTGACAATGAAGTTTCTTTTTCAGTTTCTCACCCATGAAGTTGTTTTTCCATGTGGGCGATCTAATTTTAGAGCTCTTTTCTCTCTTCTCTCTCCATCCAAGACTTGTTGTTTACTTCTCTCTTGCTTTTACTTTCTCAAATGCCAAACAGCCAAAAGGAATGGATCAAAAATCACAGACTTCCTGTGAGAAAATATCTCAACAGAAAGAGATGTTTTACCATTTTATGCTTTCATCTTGATAATTCAGGTTTAAAGCGTAGAGAGGTCCTAGAAAGTCATGGAGGTGTGATTAACGTGTTATTTTGAAAGAGCTGTGTCTCAGGCAGAGGCTCAGTTGTTAACCTCTGACCTTTGTACCTGTCTCCTCTCTGTGATGAGAGGGCAGACTTTCTTGGAAATTCATGACGACTGACTGACTGAGAAAACATGGTTTGGACCAGGATCCTGGACAGACAGTTTGCTGATTGATAAAAAATGGAAACTGGAATGAATCTGAGAGTCTTTAATCTACTGGAGAAGTGTACTTCTGCTTTTGTTAAACAGGCAACTGCAGCAATTTAATATTTCAACTTTCATTACATGTGGGACTTTCAAAATATATACTTTAAAGAGAAAGGTCAAATTTGAGGGAGATTTCCTGACTTGTAGTAGAACACTACCCATAATGCAAGCTGATACTAAGTCCTTCTTAACTCTTTGAGTGCCACTGACGTATTTTGCCGTCAAAGTGTTTTTCAGCAGCAGGCACAAGAGGGCGCTCTCACACAGTCAATGAGTAATACTGGGGCTTCTGGGAGATGTAGTCAGGACATAACAAGACGGTATACACCACAGAGATCAAAACAAGTGGAGATGATCGAGATTAGAGAGCAAAACAATCTGGACAAAATGTGGTGATTTTGGTGAAAGTGTCCTCTACTCTACCTCTGATAAAACAAGAATGGAACAAGGTAAAAACAAACATTTTTTTCATGATGAAATAGAGAGTCTCTTCTTTCATTTGAGCTATTCAGTGTTTTCAGAGACATAGTACAAAATATTCTGTGGGTCAGAATTAGAAATATGATTCAAAATGGCCAAAATGCTGGACAAGACACTTTCTGTTGTATAAAATGGCTGGAACTCAATGAGTTAAAATCACCTTTAACTTTATATGGATAATCAAATACTGATAGTCATTTACGGTAGAGAGAGGAATGTGTTACTAATAAAGGTAGTTTTCATTGTATTCATGGTAACTTGATCAACACTAAAAAGATGTTCAACAATTAGTCACATCTATTTCAAGTATTGCTTACAAGCTTACAAACTTTCAAAAATGTCACTGATTGTGTCGATGTTTTTTCCACTCTGCACTTTTTAAGAGCTTTCATAAGAACTAATGTTTAATTTCTAATCATCTAAATTTGTCTCCAACTTGAATCTTCAAGCTCTAGATCTCCTGGCCTGTGAATAAATTTAGACCAGATCAGCTTCTGTTATCTCCCTTTAACCTGCTTCACTTTCACTGCACTTAAACAATGTGCATTTACAAAAACACACCTCATCTAAATCAATTCTGTCCACTAACCTAACATTTATCTTTGTGGCATCATAAGCTGGGACTTATCTCTGCACAGAGCTCCACAGACTGATTATTATGGATTTTGACTCTTGACTAAGACAACGTCCACAACGTGGACTGTTGCTTTAAAAAAATCAATCTTGAGAATCTCACTGAACCTATTTTGGCCTCTTCTGAGATTCACACAGAAAGCTCTAAAAACAAAATCCTCTGGTGTTTGTCTGTAAAATGTAGCCTGTAAAAATGGCAAAGAGGCTGTCTCATCAATCTGTCTCATCATATAGAAAAGGTACACAAACACTTGACTGCTCTCTATTCTGCTCAAGTATCACCTGAAGAAGAGAAACAAGGACACAGTCTTCATCATAAGGTGTCCTATCATCACCTCAGTCACTGAATGCCTCTTTAATGTCACTCATAATAGAGAAAATGTGAAAATATATTTCTGTCTCATTGGTGCTCTGCATGCTCCTGAATATTGCTTGTTGATGATGTCTTCTATGTTGAGGTGAACCTACAGACTGCACATAACAAGTGGACGTTTTTATTAATAAATACTCAATTTAACTGGATAACATTTATACCTGGTTCTTAAAGTGAGCCCTTTATCTTTATCATCAAGTTCAGACACACTACATACCTCATTTTGAATCTGTGCATATACAACATATATAAGCACATATATAAGCTCATTTTACCACTAAAAGTGTCACGCATGTATGATATACTTAATTATGTTAGAATGAGGGGATTGAGGAAGGATTTTCATAGTTTCACTTTCACTCCATGAACCACCTGAATAGATGGCTACCGAGTGTGGTGAGTGTTCAAACATGTTGCTTTACAGAATATGACCTGACGTCCTCCATCAGTCACAGAGCAAATGTCCAGAGGTGGATTTCATGACTGAACAGACACACAGAGCAATGGAGAGCAATAAATAACAGTGACGCAGAAGAGGACATCAATCAAAACTAGATGTGACAACCATCGCCGAGTGAGAGATTAAATGAACGAGGGTGAAGGAGAGTGAAGGAGAGGAGGCACCAATCTGTCCGATTGGTCTTAAGTCAGTAAATGAGGTAAATGATTGTTAGTGAACGTCTTAATCTAACAAAGTGTAGGTCAGCACCAGAGTGGAGGGGAAATGATGCTATGATGATGTGAGTGTGCTCTCAGTATCAGGGTTCCTGCGCCATTTTAAAAATCAAATTTAATACTTTTTAAGTTTTTAACAAATAGAATTTAAGACCCAAAAATGTCCTAACAATTTCTTTGGTAGAAAATAGTCAATTTATTGTAGGGCCTGACCAATATCTGATGCTGATATCGATATTTAGCAGGAAAAAAAATACGGTAATCGATTAATCTCCAATAATATTTTTTTCTTTTCTACTTTTCAGCCCTTTAACACTTGCAACAATGATATAAATTGAAGGCATAACACTTCTTTTTACAACTTTAATTTCACAACTTTCAAGAACAAACAAGTGAACTTTGTGAACAAAATCACAAGAAAATTTGCAGTAAATCACTGAATCATGTTTATCTATTGGCATTAAAAACACCATCTGAAATTTTAATACCTACAGCAGATTTACGGTAAATTTCAGACAATTCAAGACCTTAATTACCCACATTTTAATTTAAGACATTTTAAAACCTTTTAAGGAACCACGGGAACCCTGACTATGCAGGTGTGAGTGTTTACCCTGTCAATAGCCTCAGCCTGGCCATATCCAGTGTTAATATGGTGGCAGTGTTTGTTCAGACCTGTGAAAATATTTTTAAGTCGGTTTTTGGTTTCAGCCGTGTAAACTGCTGGCCAGACACAGAGCCTGTAAAGTGGGCGATAAAGCAAAGACATACATGCCAAATATTTATTTTTCTGAAGTGATTTGAATACAGTCATGGAAAAAATTATTAGACCACCCTTGTTTTCTTCAATTTCTTGTTCATTCTAATATCTGGTACCACTAAACGTATAATACAATGAACACAACAAAAAATGCAGCTGGTCACATAATACTTAATGTCCTATTTGACATTCTTAAGCTTAATTGATTCCCAGGGTATATAAGAGGCCATTTCATGTCACAAGCAGCACTGCACATGCAAAGGCCTAGAGTGGTTTCCTGCTTACATTCAAGCCGTAGCACAACTCAGAAGTTGTCAGCTCTCACATAATGCCTAAAACAAAAGAATTATGTGAAGCAACAAAGGCAGCCATCTTGGCACTGCTGGAAATTGGCATGAGTGAGAGACAGGTAGCGAAAAAACTGAAGATCTCCAAGACAGCCGTTCATTCCAACAAAAAAACAAGCTGAACATGGCACTACCAAATTGCTACCTGGCCGTGGCAGGAAACGCCTTTCTACCCCACGAGATGACCGTGCACTCATCCGTTCCTGTGTCAGGAATCGCCGTCAGACCTCCAGGGACCTTAAAAATGAGTGGGCACTGTCGAGAAATGTGACTTGCTCGGCAAGGACAGTTCGAAACCGACTTGTTGAAGCTGGTTTGAAGTCACACAGAGCACGCAAGAAGCCCTTCATCAATGAAAGGCAGAGGAAGGCCCGGTTACTCTTTGCTCGAGACCACAAGGATTGGACTGTTGATGATTGGGCTAAGGTTCTCTTCAGTGATGAATCCAATTTTGAATTGATGCCCACTCCAGCCAACTTACTGGTTAGGAGGAAGCCTGGAGAAGCTTACAACCCAGACTGTCTTGCCCCTACAGTAAAACATGGGGGTGGATCAGTCATGATCTGGGGTTGTTTCTGTCTGAGTGGAACAGGGCAAATGCAATTGTGTGAAGGCCGAATGAACCAGGTCAAGTACAGGACTACCCTTGAAAACAGTCTTCTTCCATCAGCTGGAAAACTCTTTCCTGCCTCGAATGACTGGATTTTCCAACAAGATAATGCCCCTTGCCACACGGCAAGGTCAGTTAAAGCCTGGATGGAGAACCACAACATTCGCACCATGCCTTGGCCTGCTCAATCACCAGATCTTAATCCAATTGAAAACCTGTGGAAAATCATCAAACTCAAAATGGAGAACCACAAGCCCAAAAACAAAGAAAATTTGTTTGAATTTGTCCAACAGGAATGGGCTGCTGTGACAGCAGAACAATGTCAGAAGCTGGTGGAGAGCATGCCAAGACGCATGGCTGCAGTCATCAAAAACAATGGTTATGCAATCAAGTATTAACTCTTGTGTGTATCATGTGTTTAAAGCAAACAGAAAAGAAAACATGGAATGCTTAAAAGTAGTGTTTTTGGCAGTACAATGCCATAGCTATTGATGTAAGAATTTAAGTAATTTGGTTATTATCAAGAAAACCATGGAAAATGAATAATCCTTAGTTCTTAAATTAAACTCTCATGAGCTATTTTTGTTGTTATCATTATAATTGTCCAAACAAATGTACCTTTAGTTGAGCCAGGCATTAAAATTAACAAGAAATTGAAGAAAATAAGGGTGGTCTAATAATTTTTTCCATGACTGTAGATTATGTACCTGATCCATGATAAAAGCATGTGAAGGGGATTTTCCAAAGTTGCTTTTATTTAAAGGGCAGTAAACAGTAGTTGGAGATTATTTCCTTTCTGTAAATGTTTTCTAGATGTTTTTGGGATTCAAACCATCAACCTCAGTCATTTAACTGCTTCTCTTAGCTCTTAGCTGCCACATATGCAGGGCGTGCTATCTGATGTATTCACTGTATGCACTGATGTATTCTTGTGGATTTCTGTATGCATGAAACACTGTGTACAATTTTCTCTATACTGTATACAGATGGATCAAAACTCTGTCAATGCTTCAAACTCCTCAGACACAAACATCTGTGAAGCTATAAATATTTCATCTTCATGTTGCCATGTCTTTTTCATCTTTATTTGCATCTGTCCTTGCACAAAGCACCTTGAACTACATCCTATAAGTAATAATTTCTTTGAAAAATAAAAAAAAGTGTTTATTTATCTACGTATACTTTAGATATAATTTGCATGACAGTAACTTGGACAAACTGCCTGAAATGCATTGCCAGAAGCAGAACTCCATTCAAAAAATGAAGGAAACTAACAACACGGTTGTAACTAATGATCAAACATGCTGATAAAATTAGATAAACCATCTTTTCTGAATCTGTTCAAGCTTCTCCTGAAATTCGGCAAACAAACAATCCACCAAAGTTTTAATTTGTGACGTGAAATAAATGAAAAGGGAAAGAGACGTTTCAACAGCCCTATACTAAAAAAACTACAAGGAAGCACACGGGTTAACATGAGGTTTATATTCTGAAAGTCACTCACAGCGAGCTGGGTCGGGTCTGCTGGGTGTCCTGGTCCCCGTCGTTGCTGGTCAGGCTGTGTCTTGGGGTCCGACCTTGGCTACTGCTGCTGCTGCTACTGCTGCTGCTGTTACAGTTAGCAGAGGAGGAAATGGGCTGCTGCAGCTCAGTGACGCTGTTCTTCTTCTCACCTACAATAATAAAGATAAATGAGCAAAACTCCGTGTGGCTTCCAGTAGGAAAATGTTCAGTTTTCTGCAGGTTATCCTGTTCTATCTGTTGAGCACTGTGACCTCTCTCTGATCATAAGCTCGCGCCAAACACACCTGACAGCCTGCTGTTAATGGTTATAGAAATTTCTCTCTATAAGCTAACCATATAGCAACAAAGCAGGTGTGAGCCAATGAAGAAAAAAAGATGGAGGATATCTGCAAAGCCAAATCAGGGGCGTAAAGTGTGGGGGGACCAACAGCCCATTCCCCACTTCCTACCCCTTTGCTTCCAGCACCCCTACCCACATGTATCGTCTAACCTGCCTACATTTTTATCTGAGTTTCATGACTACATCTTGCATAGTTGTGACTCTAAATCTGCCCACAGACAGACAGAAACAAACACCTCAAAAAAGCCTCTGTGGTAGTTCCCACTTCATTCTAGGGTAAACTTTCATTTTCACTGAGTTCTATTAACTTCATCAGGTACAACAGGTGGTTCAGCTCACCTTTCTGGGAATGTGTTGGTGTGTGGAAGAGTGTGAGAGGCCTCTCGCTGCAGGACGGGGCTTTGCTATCGGTGCTTCTCCTCCTGGACAGGTTGAGCTGCATGTTGGTGGGACCGCCTGCAGAAGTTGGCGCGTCCCTGAATATCTGCACAAACAAGACAGACGGACAAAATACATGTTCAAAAAAGATGCATACAGCATGTTCATGGTCACATAGGTAACTGTGGCTCATCATGTGACATTTGAGGCAGAGACAGTGTTCATAATCTGGTGCTTACACATAAAAACATATGCATACATGTCAGAACATGCAAGACTAGATAGAAGATAGATAGATAGAAAAACCCCATGATGCCTTTGTTGAAAAGAGCAGAAATGGTCCATCTAATGGATCCAGGAATTATTATTAGAGTCTTAGACATGGTATATCTAATAATTCATGCTAGTGGAGTCTGCAGAACATAGCAAAGACGCTGTTGGCTGCTGTTGTGAATGAAACTTCTTTTTGGGAATAATTACATATGCAGGACATTAACAACAGAGGACATCGGAGGCTTTGGTCTGTGATTTGTGGTACTGATCGTGAAAAGGATTTTCATCCCTGCTGTGATAAAATATACTGCAGGGTTTTCTCGTTTTCTTCAATTACATATCTCTACCTTTTTTGTTTGAACAAACTTGAGTGTTTTTTTAATGTTGCTCTGCTTCTGTTTCTTTGTTATTTCAGTCAAACGTAATCGTCCCAAAACCCATTCATTCTTCTGCTCTTTAGCCAGGTCCACACTCAAAGCTCCACTCACGGAGCAAAAAAAAAATCAGATGGGAGTGCTGGAAAAAAACATTATTTTCCAAAGTGGATTTGTTGATTTGGTTGCGGAAAAGCACAATAAAACATAATGGTCAGAGACACATGAAACATAAACACCGTCAACATACCAGGAAGATTAAAGAGGAAATAATTTCACAGTTGTTTACACCAAAAATTAAATATTTTCATTTTACCAGACAGTTACATTGTGAAGGAAAGAGGAAAAGCTTCATTGATTTGATTTGCCTGTTGCCATGGTGACATCTGTAAGCCGCTTGGCCTGCAAATAAACTACATGGAGATCAAAGACAAAGTGGCTTTAAAGCATTTATAGAGTATATACACAAGTGTGTTTCTAATATTTAATAATCAGGCGCTTTATTGTTGTTTAACTGCACAATTACTCAAAAGTTAATCCCCTTAAGGAAGCCATGGGATGTATTTTTCATGGTCACTATTTTTACCTTCTCGTGGTGCTCTATGAGGATCTCTACTACAATGTTCTGGAACTTGATGTCCATGATGGCGGCCACGGTCTCCTCCTGCGGTCGCAGCAGCGTTGGTCCGAAGACCACACCAAGGTTGGCGATGGTCATCAGGTTCTGCTGGTGGTGACTGGCCACACTGTGGGGACGGAGACTTTACTGTAGATCAGTGAGGATAAATAAGAGAACACCTCTGTGTATAAAGCAACAGGCAGAGGGGAGCTGAGGGGGTTTACTGTGATCCAGATGTTCAAACTATAAACCAGGTGTGAAGCACCAAGCCCTGGTAAAGATCTTCAGAATATCCAATCCAATCCAACTTTATTTCTAGTGCACAATTTAAATAAACAAAAGGTTTCCAAAGTGCTGCCCATTAAATCAAACACAATAAAAACACAATGAATAAATAAATATCATAGAAATAACAATAAACAATAAAACATAACAAATAAATAAATAAAAACAGTCCATCCCAGATAACACACCTACGCACATAAGATGAACAGCCTATGCTGTTTCAAAGGCCAAGGGAAAAATATCAGCATTGGCGATCGCCTGCATGTTGCATAAATACATTTGCTGTCCCATTTATATTAAATGTCCGCTGCAGATACTACATTTCTGCCATAAATATTAAATCTATGCTGCAAATATCACATTTCCACTGTAAATATTAAACTTCTGCTATTAATATTACATTTCTGCTGTACATCTCCTCTGTGAATATGGGTGTTTTATATTTTACAGCTTCATTTTTATTTCTTTATTTATGTGTGCTTTTAAGCGTATGCGTGCATAATGACAGTCATTAGGTCATTGCGTACATTACATCAGTCTAACAGCTCAGAGATGGAGCAGCATCCTCTTATCTCCCAGTGGGCACTGATTTGCAGGTTAAAAGATATCTAGGTTAAAACTGGTTTGAAATCTTTCTGGATGTTTATGTTTTATATATAAAGTTTTCAACAGCATCATTGACTTTATTCCAGTGTGATTTGTGTGAACTGATAAAATAATGTCTTTGAAATTCCATTAAAATTTAGTCCAGCTCTAACAGGGGGACATCTTTTGACCTAATCACCCTTCAGTCTGTACTGAACTGTAACCATGGTTACTTCTACATTTCCTGGCATCCACAGAAAGACCTGCAGCTGACCAATATCCCCCTTTACCCTTCGAAAGTTAAATCAGGAAACAGCTGCTGGATGGGTTTCTATTCTCAGAACAAACTGCCTTAATGCAGGTGGTCAAGGGATTACCCAGAGCCATAATCCTTGTCAAGGATGGGCAACAATAATAATCAAGGAAAGCAGTATTAGACTGACTGTAGAAAGAGGAGAGAGCATGAGAGACTCCTCTCCTGCAGTTAACACAATGAAATCACAATGTGCACAGTGTTAGAGTGAATGGCTGCAGGGTGTGATATCTCCACCTACGTGGCCAGATGTTTCATCAGCAGCTCCAGCATCTGTCTGTTCTTCTCAGGCAGCCGATGCACCAGAGCATGGATCTCTGTCACCCTGGCCTCTTGGTTGTCCAACTCTGTATAGATAGAGAACATATGAAGACGTAAAGAAGAGAGAGACTAATGAAGACTTCATTCAATCACTTCTTTCTCTGCACACAGTTGTAAAGAGCAGACACTTTTTGTAGTATATTTCTATTTTTTTTAGCTCTTTTACTTTATCATAATTTGCACCTTGCATTCCTCTTATGTATCTATTTTAGTATATATTTTGGTACTTTATTATTTTCTGAACCCTCCCCACCCCTGTGAGATCAACCAACCAAACAACCAACCAAACAACCAACCAATCATCTTCTGGACCTTAAAGCTAAGGCCTTCTTTTCTTTTGCTGACACTTATTCAGCAGTGGTCTGGTAACATCAATGTAGAGCTGAGGGTAAACTGAGGAAAATGGTGCAAATCGATAAAGGTAAAGTCTGATCATACAGTAAAACAACCAAAAACACATAGAACTCATGCTGTTTTTTAAAAAAGGCAAAACTAGAAGTTGTTTCCAAACCTGGCCTGTAGTGTCCCTATGACTACCTACCTGGTACATATAGTGATGCCATCTCTGAAGGTATGAAGGACTAGGCTGATGATGTTCCTGATTTTTGACATCACCAAATTCAACAGAGAGCTGATCTAACTGACCTGTTTATATGTGGAGCTGAAGCCTGATAAAACTGCTAAAAACAGTGAGCCCCAACATTGTACTGCTAATATTTTAACACTTCCAACACCATAAACATGGTCATAAACATGTATTTTATTTTGAGTTAAACTCACTCATACCTCCCTTAATATGCACCAGAGCACTAGATGTGTTTTCATGAAAATAGCCCTAATTAAATGCCTTGTTTACTTCCTAAATAAGCACAACAGAGCAAACTAAGTAAAAAAAATGGGTACCTTCATAAGGCAATTAACATGAAGATGCTCCACTGAAAGTTTTTTTTTTTTTTTTTTTTTTTAAATAATGGCTTATATCGCGCTACACTCTAGAACAAAACACAAACAGATCATTATATCAAACAGCACAGAAGCTAACTGTGAAATTCTGCATCATTTGTGGAAAACACACTGATTCCTTTCATTACCAGGAGCTAACGATGAAATGATTAACATCAAGAGCTAACAGAGAGTCATCACACAGAGAGTCACCTTGAATTTCAGACAAACAAATAAATACTTGAACAGAGCATACCTTATACTGTCTACAAGGATTATTAGGCATGTTTCTGAGCTCCATGAACAGCCGAGAGATCATCAAGACATTCAGTCTTTCACTGTCCTGTTATAAAGTTTATGTTTATGTGAGTAACGTTTTAAAAGACATTTCTGTTTTCGTCATTTTTTTTTTAGAAAATGCCTCAAAGCTTCTGGCTCTAAAACAAAACTGAGAGTCTCACTTCATCAACAATTAATCTGTCCATCTCCTGACTGTGTATGGAGAACATACTTTTGCAATCAAAGCGAGGAAACATGTACACACCCCCACACAGTAAATGAGCCGTGCTTCACTTCGACTGACCGTCCTGCACCAGCTCTTCTTTCTTATCATTCAATTATTCATCCCAGCATCATCTCATCTGTGGCATCCTACTTAATGCATAAAGTGGTGGAGGCGCACGTGATAGAATAAACCATCAAAATATGAACTATTTTTAAAGAATGAGCAAATATTTTGCTGCACAGAGTCCACATCTGGATTTATCTGAAGCATGATGGATCTAAATAATAGTGTGTCTCATCTTTAAAGATATAATGACTATAATCATGTTTATTAGCAGCTCTCCACTCCATCACTGATGACGTGTCAATGCTGTGTCCAAGCTAGCACCGCTTATCCCAAACTGGCCAATTAAATCAATCAATACTGCTTTAAGTCCACAAGCAGAAAGTTGTCTTACATCTTGTTACCATCTGTCACTAAATGTTCCCAGATTATAAAAAAAGAAAGAGCTTCATTCTAGACAGTAAAAGCTGGTAAGTTTGCTCTTCACAGCTGCAGGCAAACTTAACGTCCTTGGTGAGGACTGTATTTCAGTAAGAGGAATCAGAGTTTATGGATCAAGTGTCAGAATTGATAGGCAAAATGAGGAGGAGGAGGAGGAAGTGGTTGTCTCTAAATATTTCTGTGCAGCTTCTTGCACCATTTTAAAAGTCAAATTTATTACTTTTTAAGACCTAAACAATATAATTTAAGACACAAAAATGTTATAACATTTTGTTTGGTAGAAAATAGTCTGAATTTATTGTAGGGCTTGACCAATATGAAGTTTTTGAGGCTGATGATCGATATTGATATTTAGCAGGAAAAAAAATCTGATAACTGATTAATATATCTTGAAGGTATAACACTTGTTTCTACAACTTAAATTTCACAACTTTCAAGAACATAGAAGTGAACAAAATAACAAGCAAAATTGCAGTAAATCTCTGAATGCTGTGTTTTCCTATTGGCAACAAATGCATCATCTGGAAATTTGAAACCTACAGCAAATTTACAGTACATTTAAGACAATTTAAGACTTTAATTACCCAGATTTTGCTTAAGATAATTAAAGACTTTTTGAAGAGGGCTGCCTTGTCATCATTGGCAGAAATGATCAGAATTATTTTATGCAGGAGGTGAGAAAAGATGATGTCCGACTACTGTTTTAGATGCAGGCTGAAATTACATCACCTGTCCACAAAACAACACGTCCAGTCACGAACGCAAAGCAGTTTAAAACAAACTACTGACTACAGTGTTTCCCATTGTTCAGAGACACTCAGTGGGAAGAGCTGTTCGTTTTAGCATCATCATATGCCAGGATTCAAAAGGCAAAGCAACTTAAGAGCACAATGCGGTGAAGTCATTTCACCGTTGGTTTATCAACAAACTAATCCTTGAGTCATGCGTCACAATCTTTGGATAGAGACCAAAATAACAATGAGAAGTATCTAGTTTCTTTTCAAAGGTGTGTGAGAGAGAGGAGCTCTATGAAGAACTATTCTTTCTTTAACAAATAGTCAAAAGTGTTTAAAACATTCACAGCTGAAGGCTATCAGCTACACAAACAGGGACAGTGATGAAAACTATTAGAGTGTCTTGGATGCAATCAAAAAAATAAATAGTTGTGTGAAGACTGGAAAAAGACAGCTGGCCAGTCACTGCATGAAATGCTTTGCTTGGAGGACTGCCGGTGTTGGAAAGCTAAAAAAATACTGCAGTGTGAAAAATCCTCCATGGTTGAACTCTTAGTGTCAAAATGATTTTCAAAATTAGCTAATTGTCTTCGTCTGACTCACTGTCTTTTAGTTATGAAAAGTTAGCTGAAGTCAAACAGGAGATGGAGTAACAAAACAGAGAATAACGGTAAAATATGAGGCGTAAACTGCCGAATTAATGAGAAAGACGTCCTGAAAGCAAACCCAGAATATTTCTGTATGTGTGTTTTCTGTTCTGGCACATGTCTGAACAGGTAGTTAAAAGCCAAGCGGCACTCCTCCCTCCCTCCTCGTCTTTATCAAATGCACTGAAATGACTTTAAGAGTGTGTGTTTTGAAAACAAAATTATTTATCCCGACTCAATACGCCGCACCCATCAGGTGCTGGAAGAAAAAAAAAATTAAAAAGGAAAATTTTGCAGCTGCTGTTTGACCCGACAAGCCACTAAGCTCTGTGTTTCAACCAGATATTTAACACCAGATTAGAACAGAATGGAGAGAGTAAACTGAGACGAGGAGGAGGAGGAGGTAGATGTTAAGGTCGACAGCAGGGAGGAGGGAGGAGCTGGAGGGGATACGTGAAAGAGGAGGAGGAGGAAGGCAAGAGTTCAACTGAGGACGCTGTCCTCAAAACACCCTGCTGCTTCTGCAAAATCCTGCTATAAAAAAAAAATACACAAGCAGACACATAAATTCATGACATGCAAACGGAGACACGCATAAACAGAAACGAGAGGGAAGAAGATAAAGAGGGAAAGAATGAGGGTGAGATGAAAGACAGATCCATAAAAGGTATTCAAATAGTTGAAGTGACATCTTGCATTAGAGCTTACAGGAAGTTAGTATCAAACTTTCTCCTTATACACACTTTAACACACTTTTCCCATTTTCTGTTGGCCTCACTATGGAGCCATTTCCTGGAGACACACAAGCATTTCCTGGAGTTCCTTCCCGTCTGCTCAGCTTTCTACTAACAAACACAGAAAACAGGTCACCGACACTTCCTGTAACACTGCAGGCTAGACCGGACCGGATTGGACTGGACTTAACTGCACCTGGGCTTACCAGAATAAAAGAAAAAAGGAGATAAAGTAGAGCGTGCAAAGCCAGGCTAATCATACCAAAGTGATCGAAACTCGATCAAACCACTGCGCTCTGTTCTGAAGAGTCCTCCAGCAAAGTCTGTATTTTATAGTTGGAATAAATCAGTGGAGAAGTTTATTTTGGAGCCACACGAGAAGAATCAAATGTAGTAAAATGATTGCAGTGACTGTAGGAGACTTTAGGCAGTCTGTCTTCAGGGCAGCTGAGTGTTTTTGAAAAAAATAAACCATATACCCTGTCTGAATACACCACATTACATGAGTACAAAATGTGTACAAATACACCTACTGCACAACTGTATGTTACACACTGCATTGTTACTGTCATTCTATTTCTAGTTTATTTTATCACAATTTCCACCTTGCATTCCTCTTACATATCTATTACTGTATATATAAATTTTGGTACTTTATTTTTCATTGTGCTTTTCATCTTCCTGAACCCTGCTGCTATTTCAAGCTACTGAAACTGTGAATTAATCAATCAATATATCTATCTATCTATCTATCTAATACAAAAACTGTCTTTATTGTCAAAAGTACACACATGAAATCTGTCCTCTGTGTTTTACCCATCCTGTAAAAGCACCTAGGGAGGGGGAGGAGGATGGAGAATCGAACCCACAACCTTGGTGTTGAGCTACAGCTGCCCTAGCAACATTTCACAACACATGAATACAGTGTGGTTGGTAACTTCATGTGTGCCACAGAAACATGGAGAGACAAAGAGGAGGCCTGGTGGCACAGTGAGGGCTCTGTTATCTCCAAAGATGAACCATCTATTTGTAGCTGGATTTAATAGAAATGTCATGACCTCACTCACATGATGAGTCATATGAGATTTTCTCATTCTCCAAATTAGGAAGGAGGAGGAATTCTTGAGAAAAATACTTGAAAGAGACATTTATTGAGAGAGGAGAGAAGAGCGCCTGTCCAAAGTAGCACGAAAAAAAAAACCAACCCTTGAATCCATTTTTAATCTCATCAACTGTACGCATCATGACTAATTATTTTTATTAATGATAATACTAGTTATTATAATTATAATTGATTAATTATTAATAATTAATACTACGACTAAGAATAATAATATGATAATAACAATTATTGTTATAATTATTATTATTATTGTTACCAGAAAATAACGTCAACAGCCATGAATTTTAGATGAATCATGTTATGAACAATATAAGAACAAACTCTTCAGTAAAACCTTCTGAATAAGTGTAGATAGGAATGAAACTGTGATTTCTATGTGCTGCTGAAGTGGAAAAGTGTGAGGAAAAACTGCATGCATTTTGTAAGACACATCATGTGACTAGGGTAAATAATTTTAAATAACAAATATCGCCATGAAACTTCCAAATTACTTCTTCTGAACATTTAAATATGCAAATGAGTCAGTATCTGATGCTAATTTGGGGAGAAATCCACAGAAGCAAAGAGAAGCAGTCGTGAAATAAAGACCAACATGTGTTTTTAGAAGCCGATCAGCCAAGTATCTGGCGCATGTGTTTGCCTCAAATCAAACTGCAGGATAGTCTCTTTCATATTCTGCCGCCTGAGCTCATATTTGTGATGCAAATAATAAAAACTAAAAAATAATGAAAGGGGGATAAAAACTCACTGGCAGCTTTGATGAAGCTCCTTTGGTACTGGTAGGTCATGAGAGGAGCAGGCAGGACTCTGGAAACAGGAGACGGATATGTCAGGAAAATCAATAAATCCAGAGAGTTCTGGATGAGAAATCATCTAACTATGTTCCCCTTCTCGTCTTTTATCTCCACGGTGCGAGGCTGCACAGCTGGACATCCATTTATCCCTCCTGCCTGAGGAGTGTAAGGACTCCTGCTGGCCTTACATCCCACTGCTGTTAATGTCCATAAATGTGTGGCTAAGTGTGTGCATGCTAGTCCACTGTGAAGCTGTGAAGTGCATGAGTGTCTATACGACTGTGTCTACATGTTCACTTGTAGATCTGTTCAGGTGCAGTCGATTGAGCACAGCTTGAACTCCACTATTCCTCTATTTCCTTTCATCCTTTGCTTCTTCCTCTGCTCATGACTGTGTTCAGCTGTGCTGAGACAAAGTGGAAAACAACAATAAAGTGTAAGTGTATAGGCTTAACAAGCATAAAAAGAAACAGGAAAATTAACAATTTCATGAGGTGGCTCTAAACCAGAGTCTATTTTATACGAGAGAAACTGAAAGCAACAATATGCATTTAATCAGCGACCCTAAACGAGTGGAGTTATTTAGAGTTATAAAGGCAACGGGCCATCTTTTTACCACCAGTCCTTGAGGTGGAAAATACACCTAACTGTTAAACTCTGAAAGGCAACAGAGGGGTGATTTTAATAATAACTACAGAACTATAATTCATCCTCTGTCAGCTTTTCCACACAAACCTGAGATAGTGCTTGATGGCACTCGTGATGGTCTTGATCTCCCACTCGGAGTTTTCCAGCTCCACGTCAGCACACGTCTTAGGATCTGATGGATAAAATGTAAAAAAGATATTATAGTTTGTGATTATCTTGCATAAGAGTAAATAGATTTGTGTGTTTCTGTTTTTACCCATAGCGAGGCTCAGTAGTTTTTGTACTCTCGAGTTGACGCCAACGATTCTGTACAAGCCTTGATCGTCGATACCTGCAGAGGAGAACAGAGGTCACCTCCCGAATCAAGCTATGCATAAAATTTCAGTATAATTCAAGTTAATATGAGAATGAGCATCTGAGTATGTGAGCAGCACATTTCCCTTGACATTTGATTTATCCATTTTTTTTTTATTTCCATACACTTGTCCCTCATGTAAAGAGTAATTACGGCAGTAAAAAGGACACACAAGGGCTGTTATTATAAAAAATATATATATATATATATATATATAAATGTAAATGTGTGTGCAAAGTGATGTACAGCACACATGAACTTTTACTGTGACATTTCGGAAGAAGCCTTCACATTAGATTCCAGGAAAAGCCTTCCTGTGTATCGTTTGTTTCTGCTGTGCACATGTAATATTACATTTTGTATGTAATGTTCTGTTTTATTGTGACTGTGTGCACAAGCATACCTGATGTCTGGTTATGTGGTTATTGTTTTTACCAATAATTCAAAATCCACAGATTATCATCCACAATCCTCCCAGTAAGAGAAGTTAGATCGTCATCTTATAATAATCACACTGAACTGATTCAAACAGAAAAACAAAGTGCATCAAACTGAAGAAGCATAAAATCTGAGCGAACGTCGTACCTCGAGTCTCCACTGCATAAATGAACTTTTTCATCACGTTGAACCCAACCACATCCAGCTGGGCCACTGATGCACAGAGAGACAAACAAAAACAATTACAGAATGAAACACACTTTTGAAAATGAAAATTTATTTTTTTGAGATAATGACGTGAAAAGTTCAGGAATGCTTAGCTAAAGACAATGCAGAGTATTTTTGAATATTCACAGAAAAGCTACTTACTGCCTTCAGCCTTGTTGTCTTTGTTCAGATTGTATACCTGCAAATTAAAAAAAAAAAAACACAATTCAGAACTAAGTATATGGAGGGCAGGATGTATATTTGTCCATCACATCTTGTGTTCGTTTGAATGTTTGTTTCTGCAGATTCTAATTATGAGAAAACTTCAAAACATTTTTTGGGATCCTGAGCAACATGTGCCAATGTCACATTTATTGTTGCATAACCTTGGTTGCCATGGTAATAATGACAATATAACTTGCACAACTTTATGCCTGAGCTTTAATTAACTGTAAATAATGTGACAGCATGTTCATAAGCAGTTATTCATCAGTAGAATTCAGAAACTTTTCACATTAAAATCCAGACTGAGAGTGACTGTGAGTACTGAAGTGAAGGCGGGTAAAGAAAGAGAGGATGAGCTTCAGTGAAACATGAGCGTTACTTGTTTTATTACAGATTGCTGTAGCTCAGCAACTTCTTGTTCCAACATGCGGTGGATTTATTGGAGGTGATTACCTTTGCATGTCTGAATGTCGACACGAGGATGAGGAAGGTGTTGAGACATGAACGTGACTAAGTCAACTTTCCTTTTAGTGACGTGAACTCCACTGACAGTCTGCTGTTTTTTTTGTTTGTTTTGTTCCTCTCCTCCTTCACTCATTTGTCACATAAGTACAAACTGGTAACCATGGTAACCTACTGGCTCTCTCCCATCCATGGCCTCCATCCACAGCCTACGGTCCTCCTCTGACAGAGCCTGCATGGTGATTACTCCCGGCCTTCACACACCCAAACACAAAAAGTAGATTAGTCACATTAACAATAATGGCAAAAATATGTCCACAAACATAAAAGCATGTGGCCTCAGGTTGTGTAGAAGGAGCTCTGCATGCAAATCTCACACTTAATCAATTGTACTGGTGCATAGCAGAGGTATGACTACTGCAAACACAGATGAGCTGAAGGATCAGAAAAGGACAAAATTTAGCCTGAATTCAGCCTGATATGAACGACCTTCAGTGCCCACTGTCCATCCCAGACAGTCTTCTAGAGGTTTCCAATCAGTCCCATACAGTCCGTCACCTTCAGCTGTCACCACCTCCACACACACACACACCAACCTAAAGTGTCCTTCAATCAGGACACACAACCCAGAGTACAATCACTCTCAGATGCATGAACCACATTCTGCACAGAGCATAGCACACAATGCAAAACAAATGTTTTAAATGTATTCATGATTGTAAAAAAACAAAAAACAAAAAACGCTGTCACAGGAAATGCCACTTTATGCTATTTTAGAAACAAACAAACCCACATCAACAGATGGAATATAAGCAAAGGCTGAAAGGAGAAACAGGTGAGTCAGATAACGACATGGTGCGTTGGTCTGATGGAGGAAGGTTTGAAGTTGAGAAGGGAGGGAGGAGGATGAGGGGGAGGAGTGTAGGAAGTGAAGCAGCAGGGGGCCGGGCATCAGGACAAATAGCTTCCATCACTCCTCTTCAGGTCCAAATCAAGTGAGCGCCCCCATGTGTCTGCTGACTGAACTACACCAAGTAAAGACCTCATCCAGTGTCGGACTCAGAAGCCCTAATCATTCAAATCTTGGCTTTGTGTGTTTTTTTCAGACGGTTGTTGGACTGCTGGGGACAAAATCACCTGGTGAATTCATCAAACTGACTGATTTCTGCTGCAGATAGTCACAGTATTATAAATAGAGAAAATCACGTCTGTTTGTTACATTGATTGATGTGGATGACAGACACATGCCATCAAAACGCTGACCTGTCCACCGCCTCCACATCAAAACAGAACCTCTTCTCTATGGAGTCCGTCTTCCTCCTGGTGCATGACTTGAGAGTGAAGCTCTCCTCTTCTGCCTGACAGGAAAAGCATCACAGTGGAATCATTTCACTGCAAACATAACCATCAACAACAGGAGGTTTCATTGTATAGAGCTGAGACAGACTGAGCAAAGCACTGGGTAATAATAATAATGATAATAATGATAATAATGACTCGCCTTCCTCTAATACTGGAGAGCCCCTGAAGCAACAGACACTTTTACAGCATACTTATATTCTTGTAGGGTTTTTTTGTATATTGTTGTATTATTTACATCGTTGGTTTTGCACTATACTGCACTGTATATATTTTTAAAATTGTCTCTTTACTTTTCCTAATGTGTATTGCATGAATAAAATTCTCTCTTATCTTATCTTCAAAATGTTCAACTTCCAACTAGAGGCATATTGAGATAATTTTGGACAAACAATTAAAGCAATTAAAATCCCAACCTATAATAAGTAACATTACAGCTAGTTTGACAGATTGATATTCTTTGATGTTATTTTATGTTCTTGCTGTCTGACTGTGTTGGAGCTGAAATGCTTCCTGTGATCAGAGTTTCTACTTTTCTTTCAGTTAAGTGCTCAGACAACAGGCCTGGACCTGCACATTAGTGTGTAGGTGGAGGGAATGATAACAGAGCACTTAAATAGTTGGAGTCATGCCGCTTACTCAAAACATCTTTGGCAATGGCACACGCACAATGCTCCAAGCCTTGGTGCTGAAGGACTGAGGTAAAAGATGATATTTTGTGTTGATGGTTTAAAATAGTTTTTAGCAGATTTCTGCAAAACATGCAGTTTGCTGTGTTAGAGAGCAGCCCAGTGGGATGAACCAGGTGGGAACAGCAGATCAGACAACATGGTGATAGGATGAGGTGACAATGTAAACCCACCGTTTTCCCCCCTGATTTCGGGTCAAACAGGACCATGGTGATCCTCTTGGGCTCCCGGTGGTACGTGCAGTAGTACTTCACCCAGGTAGATACAAAGGAGCCTGATGGAGAGAGAGAAATGACAGGTCAAGTCAATTTTATTTGCACAGCCCAATATGACAAATCATCCTCAGAGGGCTTTATAGTCTGAACAGGATATGACTCCCTCTGTCCTTTACAAAGTAAAAACTCCCTAAAAAAACCTTTTAACAGGAGATATAAATGGTATGAAGGGAAAGGTAAGAGGTTAATAACAAAACCCCCTTAGAAGAGAGGAATGAAGAAAGACTGGTGATGTCAAACGGTCAGAGAAGAGCAGAGATGCAGGCAGGAAGGGCAGACAAGGCTAAAACAAGCCTTAGTCATGCTTGCGTTAGTGCTCGAGGGGTTACCATGGTAACCGCATGCAGGTCGGAGACGCTGTCACGTCTCAGACCGATCGGACTTGACTTTGTTGACTGTAGGTTCATTATGGCTTGTTTGTTCTGCTGCTCTGACAGTGTGTGTGTCTGTGTGTGTGTGTGTGTGTGTGTGTGTGTGAGACGCCCTACACACACACACACACACACACACACACACACACACACACACACACTGAGGTGGGCGGGTACGTACGCTTCTCCTGCACAAACAGGTATCCCTCCATGGTGTGCTGGCTCACACTCTTGTGCTCGTGTGGATTCTCCTTCATCTTCCTCATCAGACTCTCCACCTCCGACCTCGTGCTCTCAAAGCGGTTCCTTGTCTGTCAACAACAAGCATTTCATTATTGTTATATTTATTATATTATATATATTTTTATCCACTGGCGTTGTTCTACTGTTGCTGCTTTATAGCTCGGTCACTTTAGATTTCGCTGTGATGCTGTAAATGGTGGAACTGCTGTGGGACTGCACTCTTATGTACTGTTCTGTGACATCTGAATCGCGAAATACGTATTAATGTCTATCATATATTATATTAACTATATTGTTTTTTATATATATGTGTGTTTTATAAATACATATTATCTTTATTATTATTATCATTATTATGTTATATATTATATATCATAGATACATATTATACTTCTGTTCAATAATGGTTAACAACAATGTGCAATAATTCCATTTCTGAAAATGTGCACGTTTTTGTAGCAAAACTTTGCCTTACCATTGTCAATAGTATTCAAATACTGTAAATATTATGCCACTCCTTACACAAGTTTATTGATGTCTTTCCTATTTTATTTTTAAGCTTGAATATTTCGTACATTTTTTACATTTGACTGAGTACCATGTGGAACAGCCCTCCTAATTTCGTTGTATGAATTATTATAATGTCAATAAAGGCTTTTGCTTGGATTTGGTTTGGTTTTGATTGAAAAAAAGGTGTGTCTCTTGCTTTTTTTTAATGTAAGGTTTTCGGATATCCTTCAGGACTCTTTGAGTCTTGACGCCTTCAGCTTATTCACATTTGGAGCATTATTTTCCTTCAAAAATATACAGGGACAGTGAGTATGATCTGGCAGCATCTAGTGGTGCGTCTGCAGACTGGAAGAAGCTAAATATCACTCTGCTCACAGATAGAGTGCTAAACCGTAGCTGGTGGGACCACTGATACCACAGTTTCACATGCATGTCAGAAACAATGGTGGCCTTCAGGTGACATAAAAATGACATAAAAATGTGAAAGGATGGGTTATACAAATAAATCACACAGAATCATTAGAAAGAGACGTCCCTATGGAGGTATGAACGTCTCTTTCTAATGATTCTGTGTGATTTATTTGTATAACCCAAGATCACAAACTTAAACTTCTTAACTTAAATTTCTTCTTAGCTCAGCTCACCCTGCTAACTGTGCACACTGAACAATTACTGATTTTGAGCATCTGATTTAAACAGGAACACCAGAAAAACTAAGAAGAAAATAATTAATATAATTGCACTAGTTAATATTATATACCATTTCTTTTATTAGATCGTTGAAATTGTTGCATATATGTTGATGACCTTTGACCCTTCAACTTAAATCAATGAAGCATTTAGAGTGAAGTTGCTTTTTCAGTCCATCAGCAACTACTCTACACTTTCAGCTTAGTTTTCATTTCCACAGACAGATTTGACATTTCCTGTTTGACCTTACGTTCTGTATGCTGATGGTGAGGTCAGTCTTGAAGTGGTTGAAGTCTTTTGCCAGCTCATAGCCGTGGTGATAGTAGGTGAACAAACCCTGGAGGAACGCCAGCAGCTGAAGGGAAACGAAAACAAGAAAATGAAGTAGGTGAGGGAAGAAGATAACGGGAGATAACCTGAGGGAAAAACAGATAAAAGGACAAGAAGGATGATGAGAGGAAGACAGAAATGTATATATATATACACACATGTACCACAAAAACAGGACTGATTCTGAAATTTCATGTTTCCAGAGAAATTAAATATTTAAAGGACAGAAGTATCTACTTTGTAAAGGCTTAAATGTCAGTTTGTGTGGTGTGAGAGCACTAACAGAGGACTGTGATTGTAGTGTGGATATGTCAAAGTGAATAAATGTGATTAATAACACTGCTGGGAAAGAGAGGAAGTATGTAGAGCAACTTTAGGGTGGGGGAAGAAACAGGCAAAAAAAAAGAGTCTTACAGGCTCCACAAAGTCAAACATCTTCCTCTCTTGGACCTCCTGCACCTTGAAGACATACTCCAGGGAAACCTCGTAGAAATGCTGCCGTACGTTATCCACCTGGCTGTCCGCCTGCAAAAGAGAAAGATGGAGGCATATGAAACACATCAGCAATTAGAAGGCGGATGGTAAATGTCAGTTCAGACGCCATGTTACCTCATGCAGATGTGACTCTTTCTTCCTCGCTGAAAGGCTGAGGTGCTTCTCCAGCACGGCACAATACTTCTCCGTCTCTTTGTCGTATTTCTTTTTGGCTTCCTACGACAGATAAAACAAACTTCTATTTGGGCGCCAGATGATATAATCATGTTTCATCTCCGCTAACTCAACAGACCAAACATCTGTTCTTATTCTCAGCATATTAACGTTAATTCAATCAGTGACTGCCATCTGCAATCAGCCTCTTATGGAGAAAAAAAAAAAACACTTTGAGCTGCAAGAACTGAGATTTTTTTTTTTTCACAGAGTCCAGTATGAGATTTTTCCTCTGGGAGCACAGCTGCTTTTTAAACACGAGCAGGGTGTGATTTCCTAAAATGGACTGAAAGATATTGATTAGTGTCCAAGAAGATCAAGAACACACATATGCCAACAGTTTCTAATGTTCTACCAGAATGTTAAGAACATTAAACTTTAATGTAATTAAAGCCAGAAAACTGAGAAAGAGGAAAATCAGAGGAGAGAAGTGGACGAAAAAGAGAGGAGAGGCAGATCAGGGTGGGTCTACCTCTGTTAAAAAGGCCCTGGGGTTTTAGAATTATTATTATTACTGTATATCTGTCCATGCAAGTAAACATTACTGCATGTCCCAAACTGAAAAACACACCAATAGAATATGTTCAATGCTATGAACTAAAATGAATGTTTTGGGACAAGCAACAAAAAGATGGAAAATTCTGTTATTCTCAATTCCAATTTATTTTCATCTTAATTTTACGGATGTCTGAGAGGGAATATGACAATATAATGTAAATTCTTACACTTAGATATTCATTCATTTTCACGCTGGCCACTGGTACTGATAAGTTTCAATAGGTTGCACTCTGCTTTCTCACCACTAGATGACGCCAAATCCAACACACTGAACTTTTAAAACGAGACGAGCAGAAATGTGTGCTGTGAAAACAACTTAAGTATTTTTGTGTCATGTATTTCATGTCTTCCTGTCTGGTTATTTGTGTTTGTGTGAATTTGTTTGACAATCTCTTCTTGGAAATGAAACATCCCACATCAACATCAACAGACAGCAGCTGCAGAACGAATCAGAGATGATGAAAGCTGCTCTAAACAACAAGGCCTCTGTTTGAAGTCACCTTCACTGATGTGATGCTGCTCCAGGAGTTTTGATTATAAATAAATTTAAAAAACAACTGAGAAAGTTTGACTGACTTCCTAGATGAGTGGAAAATACAAATTACATGTTTTTTTTAGAGTTAGTGTAGAGGGATTAATAATTGGTTTATGTTATTTTCATCCTCAGCCAGCAGGTGGCAATCTCATTCAAGTATGGTCACTAACTGAAATGAAACGTTCTGATCCAGGACCATGCCCTGCAAACACACTGACTCATCACAGCTACAATCATCTTTTACTCATGTCAATAATATAATAACCACTGAAACATGAAGCCAAGGTTGCTGTGTGCATCTCATGGCATGAAACCTTTCATAAATATTCACTTTATTTTGATATAGTTCACCACAGTATTAAAGTTCAGGAATACTGTGCAGCATCATAAAACATAGATAATGTTGATGCCTTGTTTCAACTTTAACAAAACGTTATTCAAACTGAAGATGTCAAATCGTAACCTTCTAGTTTCTTGCTCATATATATGCGTTTACAGACAATTCTTCATGATCAACGCTCAATAACGTCTCTCCAGAATCACTGCAGCGGCAGCAGAGAGGTTTTTATTGTTGCTGCAGGACTGCTGTGTTTTTACACAAACATCAGCAGCTCTCTGTGTCCTTTAGATTATAAGGGTGCTGGCTGCATGTTCGTTTTAAAAGCCACACTTTTATACACCATCCTTTATCTCCTCGCTGTAATTCTTCAGGAAACTGGGAAAACTGTGCCAAGTTAGGGCTAAACTGGGATTAGATCATCTGAACTGTACAGATTATGTGTAATCTGGCCACCACGTACAATCAAAAATGACCTGCATGTATCAGGAGATCCCCTGTCTGATGCCTAATGCACCATGACCCACTGTAAAGAGATCTGAGCATTACAACATGACATATTTACAACGTGGGGCAAGGGATTATCCCAACATATAACAGTATTACATTTATCCTTTAACTTAAGAGGGGTGGGGGATTTATTGTTAACAGTCTGCAGTGCAATAAATTTAAATGAACATAGTATTTATACAGTAGCTCTTGAGTTAGCATACTCCTGTTTATCCACTCTATAACTTCTTTTACACTGAATGTTTCCTCACACTCTTGCACATTTACACAGATTTATTTTTAACATCGATCGGGCCATGAGGGAGTCCTGCTGGCCTCTGAGACCCACCAGTGAGTTATGATTTATGGCAGGATTATGTATTCCTCTAATCTCCTGTCCAGGTCATGCAGTGATGGTTCAGACCTTGATTCATGGATAATCAGGGGAGAGGGGGGGAACCCTGAGACATGCAGTAAATATCAAGTATTATGTATTTATACTGCAGCTCGTCATTACAAGCCAGGGCTCAACAATAAGGACTGACCAGGATACGTCTGGGGCAAAAAAAAATACCAGGTCCAGCAAGTAGATCTAACAACTCACTTACTCACACGTTGTTTTATGGTCCTGATGATGGATATAGCTAAAGCCAGAGACATATTGCTTTCTTCAAATTTCTGCTGAGTTGCACATGCACAGCACTGCAGGCACTGGTCTTGTTATTATCATATTTCTAATTCTCAGTAGTTTTAAAGACACATTTTTTTCTGGAGCTGCAGTGGCTGCAGAAGGAGTAACAGAACTTTATTGATCTACTGATTACTGAGTCGCTGCAATGTTATTGACACTGATGCTGAGCGCCATCGCCTCCTTACCTTGGCTACACTGATCTGTTCTTTCCTGAAGCGCTCCAGAGGCATGATCAGCACATCGTTGGCGTTCTCGATCTAAGAGGAACACACACACACACACACACACACACACACAGGTTACCGTGGTTACTTGTCATTTTCTGTTTAATTACAAGCAGACTGCTTACATCATCTCACATAATGGCAAACCGAAACCATCATAGACGTTTAAATATAGAGGTTCAACACGCAAACCAAAACCAAATCCAATTTGTAAATACTTTATGAAGATGACATCATTAAAAAATAATAATCCACAAACAAGTTCTTCTTCTAATGAACCACCTACGATATATTAATCGTTGTTCCACTCACCATACGAGTCCTCTCATCCTCCAGGTTCTGCAGGACGGCTGCAAACTCCTGAAGAGACTTGGCTGACGGCAGACAGAGACACAAAAGCAGTCAAATTTAATAACTTTTGTAAGACCTCAAGATATATAATTTAACACCCAAAAATGTCATTACAATCTCTTTGGCAGAAACAAGTCAATTTATTGTAGGGCCCGACCAATATGGAGTTTTTGAGGCCGATGCTTATATCAATATTTAGCAGGAAAACAAATAACCGATTAAAACACTGATAATAATTTTCATAAATGTTTTTAGCTCTTTAACACCTGCAAAAACACTTATTTTTCTCTACAACTTTAATTTCACAACATTCAAGAACAAAGAAGTGAACTTTGTGAAAAAATAACATGCAAAATTGCAGTAAATCTCTTAATACTGTGTTTTCCTATTGGCATTAAACACACCATTGAAAATTTAATACCTACAGCAAATTTAAGGTAAATTTAAGACAATTTAAGACCTTAATTACTCTGATTTTAATTTAAGACGTTTTAAAGGAACCGTGGGAACCCTGGAAAGAAAAGAGATTACAACTATGAGAGACCCACAAGTACAGGCAAGGAGAGCTGGCATGAGGTAATGCTAACGAAGCTCTTGGACTTCTTACAAACTCATGACACAGCAGAGTAATTAACTGAAAATGAAAGTGTGAGTTCAGATGGGATGTTCCACAGTGAGCTGCATTCCTTGCTCGTCTCTTTGCCCGCTGGACAGCAAAGCCTGACAACACTGTTTTGAGTTTCCACTTCAGTTCCTCCGTCCCTGTCCAGCACTTCACAAACACATAGTGAGCATGTGCAGCATGTGCACTGGCATTCACATCGACAGCAGAGTCCAAGTTTAGTCCTTAATCATCACAACACACACACTCTGTTTTTCAACCTCAGACTTCAAGTTGGAGGATTTCGGTTCTTGGAATTAAATCCAAATAAAAAAGGGAGCAGAACCTCAAAACTATGTAAGGAATGTGTTTGAAATCCTTTCATAAAGCTCATAAAATACAGTCAAACTTCTCAGTAAGCTCAATCACACATTCTGAATCAACACAGAGTAGGAAAAAAATGTTCCATTTCTCTGACAGGAAACTGTTCTTAATTTAAAGAAGTAATCTCTTTAAAGTGACTCGTCACAGTGTCAGAGAGAAGAAAACAACAGCGCTGTGCTGCAGCAAGCTGTTCAGGAAAGATAGAGCGGGCTGGTTCAATAACAGCAGAGGGTGGGTCAGGTCGGTGAGGAGCTGCAGCCTGCAGAGACAGACCCAGGCGGCATGGGAGGGTGTGGTGGCGAGTTGACTGCTGCATGCATCACCGCTTGGACGGCAACACAAAGAGCAGTACGAGTTATTCTCATGATAAATGTGAAGCTTTTATTGTGGAAAATGAACAGGAACCCACACTGAAAGCTGGACGGTAGAGCTTGTGGTTAAAAAAAATAAACCTATTGAGTGTTAGTTCATCACATAATAACAACTGATGAATAAGGACTTCACGATACGATATGTATTGCGATATCTGAGCCACAATACGATACATTATTGCAACATTGGGAGATTTTTGCAATATTCTACATAGATCACTGAGAAATTTAAAAAATAAAATATAGTAAAATAAAGTTGTATATATACACTGTATATACAGTACATTTTTAGATATATTTCAATATATAGACATATTTACATATATTTATGTATACATATACACACGCACATATGTGTGTGTGTGTGTGTGTGTGTGTACATATATATATATATATACACACACACATACAAAACATGACTTTTTTTGGGGAAAAATTTTTATATTAAGAAATTAAAAATCAATATTATATCACAAGAAAAAGTATCACAACACATTGCCATATCGATATTTTTTTCCGACCCCTGAAGATTAGGCAGTTTGACTGGCTTCAACCTCGGTCATCCAGATGAACCCAGAGGAAATTTAATTTCCTGGTAAGAACGTTATTAAAGCTTTATATCACATTATATGATATTATGCGTTAAAGATCCCATCGTGGAAATGAAATAATACTGTTAAGATAAAAGAAAGATGAATAGAAACAACTAAAGGTCAAACAGCATCATCAAACATTCAAATATTATTAATATTATTATTTTTAGTATTATTTTGTTTTATAGCCAGCAATGTGCAATAAGTCTTGATTTGTTTAGACTCATTCGAGGCTTTTCTCCTTTTTAGGCACCAAACCGGTGAACGACCTGCCAGATAAGAATAAGCTTCAATAAGACAAAAATCCATGAATACATGACGACACGTCATCTACCGTCTACTTTCTTCTGCCGGTACGGTACAGTATATTAGATTTCATATCAACAAGCTCACCTATGCATATCTCATCATCCGTCTCTGCGTCGCCAATGCACTGGAATTTGAACTCGTTGAGAGAATCAGCAAACTTCCTCTTGGCTGTTGACAGACCTGAGAGAACAGAGAAAAGGAGGATGTTAGATTTACTAATGCTTTATTTCACCACTTAAACATTTAAAGCGTCACACTCTGGTTGTCCTAAAAACATGCAATGAGAAAAAGAATATGGCTCTCTTGTCATGATGAGACTTTCTTTGATTTATTAAGCAGTTGGGGAAGAGGCTGAATGCAGATAGACGGATGCTTCGAGTGGATCCCCAGTGGTGTTAGTGATGGAGGTCGACAGCTCCTGCATTCATGCAGAGACTGAAGCTCAGAAACTTCCATTAAAGTAGAGTCACATTTGCCAAGTGAGGCACTGAAACTGCCTCGGACAGATGGATGACTTTCAAATAATACATGAGGCGCTAAGGGCTCCTAGGAGACAGACACTCACAGCCAGTTTGGCTTCCCGTCCATTTAAACTCAAGGCAAGGTCACCTTCACAGCCATATTTCCTGCCCCTCACATCCACAGGATCAGAGTGAAAGAGACACTGAGAGCCAGAACTTTCTGAGAAACTGCAATGGGTTTTTAAAATCATGAGCATCCCAACTGATGCTTTGGCTAATTATTTCTTTACCTTCATGGTCAAAAAAGAAGGAAAACAGTATGATGTACAGAAACTATGCAAAATGTGCACAAGCAAAAAGCTTAAAATGAAGACAAGGATGCAACATTTTAAAAGTCAAATTTAGTGCTTTTTAAGACCAATATGGAGTTTTTGAGGCCGATGCAGATATTTAACCGATTAATCTCTGATAATAATTTTTTATGATTTTTTTTCCAGCCGTTTAACACTTGCAACAATGATATAAACTGAAGGCATCACACAACTTTCAAGAACAAATAAGTGAACTTTGTGAGCAAAGTGAAGTGCAAAATTGCAGTATTTGGCATTAAACGCACCATCTGAAAATTCAATACCTACAGCAAATTTAAGACAATTAAAGACCTTAATTAAAGCTTTTTGAGCTCTGAGGAAAATATCAGTGAGTGAAGACAGAGTGTAATTGACCATGTTCATGTAAATACCACAGCATGCAGATATTTGTGTGGGTGTGAGGGTTCATGTCGACGACATGAATCTCAGACTGAGGAGTTCCTGCATGTGCTGTCAGAAACACTCAGAAACAAACACCACAACTCTGTTGGCATAAACTCAGTAAAACTGTCCAGTAAAGAAAAATAGTCCTTCCAGTAATCCAGAATCACCCATAAAGTGCCAAATAATAGTCTGAGGTAAACAATAAAATGATCTGATACTGAACTACAACAAAGGTGGAGAGCGAAATAACTAAGATATGAACAAATTTTTTAAAAAATGCCTTCTTAAGGTTAAGAGCTTTTATTAATGCAAATTGTAATTAATACTAAGAAAAAAATATCCCACACCTCTCATGATTTAATAATGAAAACAATTATTTGATAAATTTGTTAATCAAAATAGTTTTTGCAAATTAAAAATGTGTTGATCTAAAGGGTATTATTGTGCTATACTTGTCAGAAACTCATTGTAAATGAGTGTTGTGTTGGAGGAAAATAATAAAACATTTTAACAGATAATGACTTTCATTTTCAAATGATGAGCAATCTAACATGTATAAACAGTAATGCAACAAATTTTCAGTGATGTCATTCAAACATGTGTTTTCCATCATGTTTCTGGTCGCCTCAGTGTGACTGATGTCACGCTGAGCTCCACTATATAAAACATCTCTCTCTCTCTCTCTACACCGCCCTGCTCGCTCTATTTATTTTGGGCCTCCTCCTCTCTTTTCTGCCTCTGACACCTCCTCTCAGCACCTCCTGAGTGAAATGTGCCCGTTGCTCTTAACTCCTCCATCACTCCACGTGAAGGGAAACAGCGGGGCATTTAAAGAATGCGTTCACTTCCACGTCATTTTAACATTTCATACACTTTATCCTGCCAACAGCAGCAGGTTTCAGATGGAACGTTCTGTTGCTAACGGCAACCACAACTGGCACAGTCCCGTAGCAACTGATTAAGATGTGTTAATGTTGATTCCTCACATGCACTTGGTCTTTTTTTTGTCTTTACTTACAGTCTAATTAACTGCTGTATTAAACCCAGGACAACTGTTTTTTTCTCTCATTTTTTCAAGACCTTTCATCAAACTGGTTTATTGATATGTCATGCATTATGTGTAATATACATGACAGATTTTGGAAACTGAATGGCTCATTTTGCACGCAGTGGCTCAAACCATGAAAGGATGTTTCGAAGTTTTGGAGGGTGACGGTTTAACTCATCAGTTTCGATCAGCAGGACATGTGCAAGTGGTTACTGCGGAAAATTGTAAACAAGTGTACAGCTCTAATGCACATGTGCCAAAACATGTGCAAACTGCGTGAATGAATTGAGAAATTCCAATCTGTTGTGACCAACAAACTGACTGATCAGAGACTTCAGCTTAATGTTTTGAAGGAAAAGTGATATTCATTAGAGAAAATGGTTTATAAAGGAGAATATGGTGTCATTACAGAAACCGCATTTTAAAGTTGTGCAGTGCCTTCAACACAGAAATTGGTCTGTGATTAATTTCTTCCTGTATGACACAAAAACAGCCTGGTGAAGAGCGCCCTAACTTAACCCCTACATTAGCTCAGACCATTATAGATTGAGACAAACAAAACCTCAAATAGTCCAGGGTACAAAGTAATTAACACTGGTTTGATAGTGACATTTAAAATTTAGCAAACTTTATTTCAAACGCTTGAAAAAAAATCTTTCAAAATGAACCCCACTTTGATTTTTTTCCTCATCATCATTTGTAACCTATGAAAAAATAAAAAAATATATTTATACTCATTTATACACTTTGCTGTGTAAATAAAAGGCTGTTTGTTTTTCAAATCACTGCAATAATTCAGTCAGGCAGCAACCATAAAAAGTTCCAGTGTGTGCAGAAACTTAATAGCAGGAGCTGCTAATGAAATCATTTGCTTCGCTGTTTATATCTGTTTGTGTTGCTTACTAAGTGAATACTCTGTGAGGTCGGACTTTATTCTGCATTGGAAACAAGGAGTTCAGGTTGCATCACTCCACACTGTGATGAAAAACAAGCATGCATTTGTGTTTAGCTTGATTGCCCTTGGAGGATGTCTCACTGTACGTTTTGGCAAACGCCATGAGATGAGGTAACGCGAGACGTTTTTCTGGCTCATGAGTGCAGATACATCATGCATGTCATATCGCTCCCTGTAGCCATGTTCTGAAAAGATGCTGGCATGTGCTCATATACACACAGCTCAAAGCAGTGCTCTCCTAAATTAGAAACACATTGTTGGCCGATACCATTCTGTAACATCTCGCCAACACAAATGAATTACTATAAAACAAAGAAAGAATTACATGCCACAACAAGTTCAACATCCAGAGAGGCTTTTGGGTAAAAGAACACTGACTTACAAGATTTAGCGAGCGCTGGTGCCGTACCGTTTATGGTACTGTGGCTGATTCACAAGTTCAAGCCTCAGGTTAGAAGATAATTCTCCAACCTGTTTAGCAGTATCAAAAAGATACTGATGACAACAGAGCATCATAATATCTGAGGTGCTGCAGCAATTTGTGTCTAAGTGGTGAAGGATTAGTCTGATTCAATTAAAGAAAAAAACTCTCATAGTATGTGATGTTTCTGGCTAGATACCACGAGAAAAGAAGACTTTTGGTGACGACACCAGTACAGAACCCGAACATTTTAGCACCATTTTGAGTCTCTAGACACAGAAGTTCATGATCAGTGTATTAACCCTGAAACAGTTCAACCTTTACACCCTTCCCACGGGCTATTTTAATTCTGAATCTGGCCCATTAATGCTCAACATAGATATTCATTAATGTGCACTGTCCCTGCTGCAGGAGTGATAAAAATCAACTGTTGGATGGAAAATATTTGAAATCTCTTAAAAATGCAAGATCAGATTTGTAGCTAAATGGAGGAAAAAAGGCGCATTGTTGAGTTGGGGGGGGGTGCTAGATGATGCTAAGCTATCACTGTTCGTTAGTGTTTGTGTGTCTCTCGCATGTCCACGTCCAGGCAGGAAGGACAGCTGAGGACAGTGGCAGCTAAAAATAAGTGGCCCTGTTGACACTCTCCTCCCTGTCCTCTTTCACACTCGTGCGACAAAATTCCTCCATTCTTCTCCATCCTGAGCTCATGACACCAAAACAAAGTGAAAGAGAACGTGGCTGAAAAGACAACAAACTCTGGAACAGGATAACAGTAAAATTAGTACTATTACTGGTTTAACTTTCATCTACCACACATGCCAAACAGTTTCCCTGTGAGATCAGGATAATGATTCTCACGATGCATTCGCTTTTTTTGTCCAAATAAAGGTTAAATAACTGAGCTTCCACATTGTCTGTGATTAGTAATTTACCTCTGTGCACATTTATGGCACAACAGACAGGCAGATAGAGTGTTATCATAAGTGCAGCTGCAATATTTAGATCACAATGTGATCCTGAAGTGGTTTGAAAAATAATTCAGGCACCATAATCCCATGTTAGCTGTAATACTACAGGGCATTTATCGTACTACTGTAAACAGTATCTCATTTCTTACACAACTTTATTCATGTCTTTTGTATTTATTTTTAAGCTTGACTATTTCTTACATTTTTTTTTTACATCTGACTGAGCCTCAAGTGGAGCAGCGCTCCTAATTTCATTGTCATATAATGACATAAAAGGCTTTTGATTTGATTTGATTGATAACTAAGGCCCACATGCAAAAAAAGCTGACTTTGTTTTGAAAAAAGTTTTTCCGTAAACACGGTGCTCAGGAAATGTTTTATTTCCCTGCGAAACAACTAAAATTGTAATAGATACAACCAGCCTGTGGGTGGAGCTGTAATGCAACCACACAACTACAACAAAACAGAGAGGAAGAAATGGAGTGTATAAGTGAAACAACAAAGAAGAAACACAAGGAGACGTGCATACAGGACTTAACTCTTTGAGTGCCATTGACGTAATAATACGTCAAAGTGTTTTTTCTGCAGCAGGCACAAGAGGGCGCTCTCACACAGCCTGCAACCTTGGTGATCGCTTGACCCTGGACTCCTTTTGTGTGTTCTGTATCCCTTATTTCTGATGAGCTCCATAGCGCCACCATGGCACACTCAGTTTCAGCCAGAAAAGCTGGTTTTCACGGCAGAACATCAAATTTTCAAGCACTGCCATGGCCATGCCCTTTGACCTACCGGCCTGATTTTTGGATATTATGTTCCCCAAGATGGGCGGCACGGTGGTGTAGTGGTTATCACTGTCGCCTCACAGCAAGACGGTACTGGGTTTGAATCCCGGCCCAGGGCCTTTCTGTGTGGAGTTTGCATGTTCTCCTCGTGTCTGCGTCGGTTCTCTCCGGGTACTCCGGCTTCCTCCCACCATTGATTGGCTAATTTAAATTGCCTGTAGGTGTGCATGTGAGTGTGAGTGGTTGTCTGTCTCTGCGATGAGGTGGTGACTTGTCCAGGGTATACCCTGCCTTCCGCCCTAAAACAGCTGGGATAGGCTCAAGCCCCCCCGCAACCCTATGAGGATAAGGGGTAGATAATGGATGGATGGATGGATGGACCCCAAGATCTCATTCACAGACTGGCGGTGAAATATCATTAAGCACATATGTTGTTTGCTTTTGAGGGATTTATTTGTACACTATAGTGAAAATCACTACTTTTGTTCATTTCCAACCCAAACGTCCAACCACAAAGTTTTCTATAAGTGCACCAGTGTGGAGAAACAATGGAAAATAAGTATGGGAAAAAACATTGTAAGTAACACAACTAACAAAACACCAGGTTCATCAACATCTGGTTGGAAGTCCAGTGTTTGTTGGACTGGTCCACCTCTCCTCCCAGCATGAGCAGTTATCACCATCCTGCCAGCCTTCAACATGCCAGTCACATGCTCTCTCAGCAGTTAAATAATGACATTTGACAATAAGCCTCACAAAAGGAATCTGTGATGAACCTCAGCCATGCAGCAGCACTGTACAACGGCTGCTGTGTGTATTAACTCAGAACAAGCACACACACACACAGTGGAAAGAATGGGCCTGTGTGGTATCAACAGGATATCCAGCAGCAGTGTGAACTCTGCAGTAGCTTTGTTCCACAGGCATGTGAATAGAAACCCTATTCATCAAGAGGGACAAACACACACATGCACACCATTCATCTGTGGAGACAAAGACAGGTTTCAGTTACTTCTTTATATGAGACTGTATGTTCACACTGCACAGTTTTAATCTGAAAGGAATTAGCAGAACAGTGTAAATACTGCTAACAGAAAAAAATGGATTTACTTACATTACAATACATTAAGAGTCAATATCGTTGCCAAAAAATGTCTGTCAAGTTTTATTATAAGCACAAAAACATGTTCTTCATGATTAATATTGACTGCTTAATAGATGATTCAAAGCTGTACTTTTTATTTTTTAAAAAGTAATCCATTGCATCTCCCCAAACCGCCAAAATAAAAAGCTGAAACATTCCTTATGTTGTTCCGTATTGTACGTTGGCATCTCATCTCAATGTAACAGCCAGATAAATAACTAAGAGCTCTGTGTTCTCATACCGAGGAAGATATTTAGTTCTGCTAGTTATACATAGACTGGATTAAGTTGAGTTTGCATAACAGACCCAAATATCAAACAGCCAGCAGCCTTTATCACCCTTTGGCCACACACCCTGTGAGTAATTTTGGGGCTTCTGGGAGATGTAGTCAGAGCATAAAGAGACAGTACATGCCACAGAGATCAAACAAACAGAATCTGGACAAAAAGTGGTGATTTTGGTCTACCTCTGAAAAAAACAAGAATGGAACAAGGTAAAAACTAATATAATGAAATAGAGAGTCTCTTCTTTCATTTGAGCTAGTCAGTGTTTTCAGAGTCACAAAATATTCTGTGGGTCTAAATGGGCAAAAAATGGTGGCACATGACACTTCATGTCTTATAAAATGGCTGGCACTATAAACATTATTGTGCATGTACAGAACATGGATAGGTTCAGTTTGACAGATAATGGGGGGAAACACTACATTCAACTGGCAACAATAAGCAGAAACAGGGAAAGTGTGAGAGAGAGAAAAGGCAAGGAAGCAGCAGAGATGGCATCTTTCAGGCGTTGCCATGGTGAGTGCAGGTTTGGGGGGGTAAACTGAGGGCAAAGGTCACCCTTGGTCTGGCCATTCTGCTCAGTCAGCTTTATGGGAGGCAGACTCATCGCTCTTCTGGTGCCCATGGTGGAGCACAAACTGGTGGTTCAGGTCAAATCTGGCCATGAACGTAGATCCCATTACATATCCACATTTCAGATTGTAATACAATCCACCATCCCAGCTCACCGCTGTCCAGCAACGTTACGTCTATACCATCTAATAAATAGTCATGCAGCCCCTGCAGGCTGTGTAAAGTAGGTTCATGTTTAAAAGTCAAGGGTGGATTACTGGAATATTATGACATGAATAGTGTGCATTCCAAGTGAAACAAATGAAAGTCAGTTCTCAAATGTTTTGTTACGGCACAAGTAAAATCACATCCAACTGCGTTTTAACACTGTGCAAATTTGAGTTGGATGAGTGTCGAGAGAAAGAGTGAGAGACTGGCAGGGAAGTGGAGGGAAAGAGAGGAAAAACAGCTCATGGTTATAGTTTATCTCATCACCTTCCAGCAGCTCAGCTGGCTGCCTGGATAGTAGATATGTCATGAGGACAAGCTGCTGCCAAGAGGCTTGAGTCAACCTCCAGACTATGAGACAAATCTCATGCATTCATATATGAAGATGCTGCGGACTGCCCATAAATAAAGCTTTGATATGTTGATGGTGCTAGATGACCAAAGTTAGGACAATTTGGCGCTCAGTGGTAGAGCGGGTCGTTTAGTGATTGGAAGATCATTGGTTTGAATCCCAGCTCCCCCTAGGTGCATGTCGAAGTGTCCTTGAGTAAGAGGCAGCCTCTGGCATCAGTGTATGTGAATGGGTGAATGGGGCATGTAGTGTAAAGCACTTAGAGCTGACAGTAGACCAGAAAAGTGCGATACAAATGCAAAACCATTTCCCATTCATCCAATGTCTGTTACCAACTTTGACTGCAATCCATCGAATGTGGAGAAATCTCACTCAAAACCTCACAAGACAAATCTATAGATCCTAAAAGATTCATCCTAAAGGAGACAAACTCACAGCCACCGCTAGCATGACTGTTTTATAAAACAGAAAGTGTCTTGTTCCAGTGTTTTTGCCCATTTGAATCATATTTCTAGACCCACAGAATATTTTGTACTATGTCTCTGAAAACACTGAATAGCTCAAATGAAAGAAGACACTCTCTATTTCATCATGAAAAAAATGTTTGTTTTTACCTTGTTCCATTCTTGTTTTATCAGAGGTAGAGTAGAGGACACTTTCACCAAAATCACCACTTTTTGTCCAGATTCTGTTTGTTTTGTTCTCTAATCTCGATCGTCTCCACTTCCTGTTTTGATCTCTGTGGCGTATACCATCTCTTTATGCTCTGACTACATCTCCCAGAAACCCCAACATTACTCAAATGCTATGTGAGAGCGCCCTCTTGTGCCTGCTGTCGAAAAACCACTTTGACGTATTTATATGTTTAAGGCACTCAAAGAGTTAAAAAGCGATGCAGCACAGCCTGAAACCTGATGACACATTTTTCATCAATAACATGGCTAGAAGTAGCTGAAACAGCTGAGACTCACTGATTATTCTATAGACATAAATATATTTAACTTTTGCTGTCAGTGCATAATATATAACCTAGCCCATGGATGTGAAACTCACGCTCGACCATCCACCATTTCAAGACACACTCACATACCTCTTAATTAGACACTAATTGCCACCACTTGTATAAATATTTCCAACCAAACTCCAGCCATCGACTGTCAACTTTTATTTTTAACCACAGAAGGCAATGACGAAGGAAATGAGGTAATATTAAAGCCACAATTTACTACTTCAATTTGACAGTGCATGGTTTAAAGTATGTGTTCACATTCAGGCATCAAAAAACAGAGAATTTAAGTATGCAACGGCCAGTTTTCCAACATATTCTGTAATCTATGTGTCATTTGTTTTAGGAACGATGATTAAGACAAAATGTTCGATTCTGTTTTTTCAGTTCAACGTTAATTTTTCACAAATCTTAAAACGTGTGTAACGTGTTGCCAAATACGTTTTGTTTATATGTCCGTGACCGTGAAGAGATTACAGACATTTGTTTTTATATTTCCTGGGATAATGTTGTGTTTGCCAGCAGCTCTGTGGACTATAAACACCACTAAGCTGTGATGAACTCCTTCACATGTGGGAGTCATGAAGCTAAACACACACAAATAAAGAAAGACAGGATAACTCACATTTGGAAACTCTTATAAAAGCAAACAGGGGCCAACACATGACACAGCACCGTACAAACACTGTGCAAACACTCCCTCTGTCTATCTCTGCAGATGGCTTTCATCACATTTGAATGTGAACAAGTGTTTGTGCTGTAAAAGTTCACTGTCATTAGCTGAGCACCAAACACGCTAAAAACAACGCTAACAGGGGACACGCTCCCCACTTGCATCTTCATTCCTGATCAATGAGCGTCAAACTGCCCATCCCAAAGAAGAAGGAATTTAAAGAAGAAGCACAGAAAAACAAGATGAAGCCCTGAGCTGCTTTATGAAGGCTTTTCTCTGCTCGTCACAAACTGAGGCTGAATGGTGGTCAGAGGCCAACAAAGTGATTAACAATGGCTAAATGATGCCTAGCAACAAAAAGAAGCGAACAATGAAACACACTAGAATGAACTGGTGAGTTAGATGGTGGAGGGGGGGGTTAGTGATGGACAGACCTGAGCTGGGAATCCAGGCTTCTTCAAAATACTTTTTAAGACCTCAACAAACATAATTTAAGACCCAAAAATGTCATAACAATTTCTCTGGTAGAAAACAGTCAATTTATTGTAGGGCTGACCAATATGAGTTTTTGAGGCTGATGCCGATATCGATATTTAGCAGGACAAAAAAATCCAATAGCTGATTAATCTCTGAAAATATATTTTTTTTAATTATTTTTTCAGCCGTTTAACACTTGCAACAGTGACATAAATTGAAGGCACTTTTTTTCCACAACTTTAATTTCACAACTTTCAAGAACAAAGGAGTGAACTTTGTGAACAAAATAACGTGCAAAATTGCAGTAAATCTCTGAATGCTGTGTTTTCCAATTTGCTTTAAATGCACCATCTGAAAATGTAATACCTACAGCAAATTTAAGACAATTTAAGACTTTAATTACCCAGATTTTAATTTAAGACATTTTAAGACTTTTTAAGGCACAGTGGGAACCCTGACAACAGCTGCAGAAAAAGAGAGGAAGAGGAACTGAGAGGCCTGAAGGGAAGAAGAAGACATGAACAGATATTTTAAGACATTATGTTATCTGATTTTTAGGGTCAGGTTCAGCATCAATCCATCAGAGATTGTTGTTTTATGAATTCATGAATCATTTAGTTTCCCAGATACCAAGGCAGCATCTTCAAACTGGTCGTTTTTTCCCAAAACCCCAAATCCATCCATTCTCCACATCATTTACGATTGTATTAAACAGATAAAAGCCCCAATAAATGCTCAATAAATTGATTATATATAAAAATCCATTAATAGTTTCTGCACTACGCCCACATATTGATATAATATCTGCCTTAGCTGCACTGTAGCAAACGTTAAAATATCTGACCACTGGCTTCTTTACCAAGACAATGAAACACTAAACATCCAAACACTTTCCAGTGGGTCAAATGATATGAGGGACTATATAACTGTAAAATTGATTGTAATAGTTGGAAATGATCTGTGCAGCTTTGGGACTAAAAGAGGAGGGAAACAATGCCCATCATTCACATCCTCCCTCCTCTTGTCCCAGGCCACATAGTTACCGTATCCTAGCAACAGGCACAAAGAAGCCAGGCCGCCACAAGAAGCAGGAAGTTCACTTTCTCCGTCCATGTGTTTTTTCAGCCTCTCGTACAGTTCTTCCTCTGTGTATCTGTCATCTTTATTGCTTTCAATCTTCCCTCATCACGTTTATTGTATTTTCTGTTTGTCACTTTAATGCCCTCCCTCCCTTACTCGCCTTTAACCTCTCTTATTTCAGCTCTGCCACGCCTGGTGCTGACACAGCAAACAGAGACAACCCAGGGAGGTTTTCCTCTCTCGCTTTCTTTTTAAAAAAAGGTCTGTGGGGTGAAATCATCCTGTGAACCGCCGGCTTCTGCTGGAAAAATCCACAGCAGGAATGTTGGACAATCCGAGCGGAGGACACAGGTCCAGAAAAGCCCTGCTCTGGTTCAAACTGACCTCGTAACTTAAAGGAAAACACCAAGTTTTATAACACTGTTGTGAAGTGAGGAGAACACAGACACCACAAGTATCCATGAGCACCCAGGAGCATTTCCTCTAAAGCTTTATTCATCATGTTGAGTGTGCAACGAGCATTAGGAGAAGAAGAACAGTGACAACTTGAGAAACTGTGATTTGTTGTGGGACATTCAGATAAAATCATTTAATTTAAATTAACATGAAAATTACTAGCAAACAAATGTGATGATCAACTGACAAATTAATGATGAAAATAATTATTAACTCTTTGAGTGCCACTGACGTATACGTCAAAGTGTTTTTTTCAGCAGCTGGCACAAGAGGGTGCTGCCACACAGCCTGTGAGTAATGTTGGGGCTTCTGGGAGATGTAGTCGGAGCATAAAGAGACGTTATACACAGGAAGTGATGATTGCGATCAAAACAGAATCTGGATAAAAAGTGGTGATTTTGGTGAAAGTGTCCTCTACTCTACCTCTGATAAAACAAGAATGGAACAAGGTAAAAACAAACATTTTTTCACGATGACATAGAGAGTCTCTTCTTTCATTTGAGCTATTCAGTGTTTTCAGAGACATAGTACAAAATATTCTGTGGGTTTTGAAATAAGACTCAAAATAGGCAAAAAACACTGGAACAAGGCACTTTCGTTTTTTAAAAAAGGGTTGGCAAGAGTTAATATAACTTATATACATATCTTACCAGCACTAAATAATTGAGAGCATAATATTTCTTGCAGCCCTAAATGGTCCACCACTCCTCAAAACTACTCATCTACTCATCTAATAGAGATTGCTGACGTGTTGACCATGAAAATGGAGCGGAGGCATCCTCTTCAAAACAGGAAATGTAAGAGAATATATGACCTGCCCTTCACACAGAGCTGACAGCGAGGGCGGAGGAAGAAACACAAACGTACACTGTCATAGTCAAGGTGAGAGACCCAGAGGAGGAAACCAGAGCCAGAGGATGACAGAGGAGATTTCCTTTCTGTCGTAGATGATCTGAGGACTTGAGGTCACGAATAAACGCTATTCCAACACAAACAGTGGAAAAAGAGCATTTAGTCTTTATAGTTACGTCAAAACGTTGTGAATAAATCATAATAAAGTGACAATGCTGAGGCAGCTTTGTTCACACATATGCTCTTCAGAGTGCAGTGCTGAGGCTTTTACTTTGAAATCCCACACAAACATTTCAAAGCCATTTTCAAGCAGGACTGTTGGGCAAAGTATGGCAAGAGTGGTGACAGGAGAAAGAGAAAGAGAAAGGGTGGAAACCACACTAACCAGATTAGCACCAGTCTCCAAATAGCCTTCGTCCACTTCCTGCCCTGCGCCCGACACAAACCTGACCTCTGTTCCAGACGACAACACCACAAAAAAACACTGCCTGTAACCCTCCAAGAGCTTAACTGTGACCTCGTCAGCTCACTTATACTTAAGGTGTCATTTATTGATGGTGACTTTAAAGAGGAAACGGAAAACAAAACCAAGTCGAGCTGGATTTTGAGTATGTTGAGTTACAAACGCAAAGTTTTTGGCTTTTGATTGTGGTATTTACATGCAGAAACTGTAAATGATGGGACCAGATTTTAGTTTTGGAAGTGTTCTGGTTAGCAGCTGTCTATTTGAGCATGATTTGGTTGAATGGAAGAGGACTCATTGGTTGAAATCTGGAAACTCACTGACTATCATCCAATGATAATTTAGCTTTTAATTGGTTTCAAATTTGCTGGCTACTTTCGAAATTATCTTCGATCAAATTCTTGCAGCAGTACAGGAAAGGAAGACTTGGCCTGAATAGCAAAACCCCAGAACACAGATGCTGATCCATGGACAGATAGCCCATGTTTCTGATCTGATTAATTCAGGATTATTAGTCATGAATAACCACAGTAAATTTCCTTTTGTGCCTGCATTGATCAATAAAAAGTACATCTTCATGATGCAGAACTGACCTAAAGCGAACAATTATATTCCAATTATAACAGCTATTATGTCTGTCATGGCCATCCTTTATATGGCAGCTCTACAGCGTGCCGACGTTCCCTCTATGGATGCCAGCCTCTCTTACAGCTGAATGCTTGGATAAAATGCCAGTGAATTAGCTGCCAGCACTGACTGTACTGAAGACGTTTTGTTTCTCTGAGGCGACAGCAGCAAGCTCTGAACATCAATTCTGTGTGACGTTAACCGGGAAATAAATCAGCATTCAGGATTGGCTGAAATCCACCCTGACCTCATTGTTTCAACTCTTCAACGACAGACAGAGGAGAGGATTTAAGAGAGAAGCCAAGATTTGGATCTTAGTTATTCAGTGTGTCTAATCAAACCACTGTAGGTGGCCAATCATTGGAGATTATTGAAAATAATACCTTGAAAAATGGTGAAATGTGAATTTACAAAGTTGCTAGTGGTCAAAAACGGCTTTGAATCATTTCAGCATCATACAGAATGGATGTGACAACAATGATGAGCTAAGAACCAATAATCTGAACTCTCACCGTGCAAACATGTTGTCATAAAAGACACAGTGCAGCTGCTGAAGCTGTGCATGTTGGTCACTCTAAAAGTTTTCCCAGGCTTACAGTAGCCACCCTCTCCACTTTATTTGTCGTAGCTCTGCGAAGTTTGAAGCAGGAAGTGTCAAACAAGAACAGGAAGAGGAAGTGGGTTTCAATCCAGACTGCTTTCCAGCTAGAAACACTGACATGGGAACATTCTGTTATTTTATGGCCCCGGATATATTCATGAACTGTGGTGACAAGACATTTATTAAACAGTCAATAGTGAATGCATTGATGCATTCACAGCTGCTATCTGTTGCTATCTGACTGCTAGCTCTTCCATCAGAAAGAAACCTGATGACTGGTTACAACCGCAGCTGTTATCAATTCATATTTCATTCCAAATTATCCTTGTCAAAACCTCAAGGATATTCATTTTACAACAAAGCGAGAAACAGCAGCATAAAAGCAACGACTCAATTATCGAATCAACGAACCAATCTGCGTAATACTTCATAGCTTAGTAATAATGGAAAAATATTCATAGTGCATATCAACAAAAGGTAAAATGGACTGTTTGCTTAAAATGAAACAAAAGAACTGTGATCCCGTTTCTTTTTTCTGAGTCAGTGAACACATCGCCCCAGGCTGAACGGCCACCACATGGCCACCTTTAACTTGGCCAAGGACCACTCCTCCACTGAGCACAGAGAGAGATGCAGAGAAGTCATCTCGTTGTGTTTCCAACACCATCTGACGGTCGCCAGACAGCCAGCCTAGCAACGCTCCACCCCACCTCCCTGCACCTCCCTGCACCTCCCTGCACCGTCTACATGTTGTGGCAGCAGAGAATTTGCTGGAGGTGTCAGAGGAATTGGGTGAAATCCACTTCAAACAGAATCTGGAATACGAAAGTGCTCTTTGATCTAGACGTGGAGTCTAGCCTGCTAGTCTGCTTTTTAATGCTTTTTAATTCTCGCAGAGAAATACGCCTTTAAATATATATTCTTCCAGTTCCATGAATGAGCCTTGAAGGCATTCCCACTGACGCCCAACCCCCTACCCACCCACACCATGACTAAAACTGAAACCTCAACCTTTAGAGATCCAAACTGCACGCAGACCAAAGAACCTCCCGGCTATAATCTCGCTTTCCTCTCCTCTTCCATCCTTAATCCCTCGCTCTCCTGTCAAGACGTTACTAGGTTATCAGGGCAATCCTATTAAATCACCAAGCTCTGAGCAGTGAATTTGACCCCGTGAGCAATCGTTTCCTAACGTGCCATTTTCAAATTTACCGAATTTTGTGTGGCTATAGCTACGAGGCAAAGTAATGGGGCAAGTGTGCATCTCAAGTGCTGCACGTATGCATGCATGTGAGAGCAAGCTGTCACACCTGCTGCAGCCTCGGGCTGCTGAGAAATTAATAAAGGCCAGGAGCCAAGTAACCACGTCACGGCTGAGTTATGTTGCATTACCATTATGAGGTTATGATGCTAAAATCAGGTAAATATAAGGGGATAATGGAACAGATTCATCAGCTTTGATAGCTAAGCATGAATGCGCAACCGGCTTTGAAGTCCTTAAATACCAGCACTAGGTCACTGAGTCGTTATCAGACGCACCAGGCTTTCACGTAACCCCTATATAAACCCATCTGTGTCATTATTAGACAGTCAGAACGACTGATGTAGGAAAGAGCAAGAAAACTCCTGTTGGGCAGGACCAAGTACTTTGTGCGTGGTTTGTGTGAGTAAAGCTAAAAAGTAATAGTATTACGTATGAAGTAAACACACTGGAAGTTTATTTTGAAAAAAAAAAAAAAAAAAAAAATCAGACTACATGCATATAAAAAGTGAAGACATCCCTAACATGTTGAATACTGACAGTAGAGCATCAGAGTTACATCACATTTGTAAAGTTGCAGAAATCGTTCAGAAACAACTTCCCCTAATCCAATATGGGAAAGGTGTAGAAGATATTATCTACACTATCTGATATTAACTACACTATCTGCCAATTTTAATGATTCAAAATGGTTCTTACAAGCGTGGATCCACCTCTGTGAGCTTAGAGCCGATGGTATGTATTCAGCAAATGGAAACAGGGCTGTATCTTCCTTCTTCTGAAAGGTTTCATGCCCTTCACCTTGTTTTATCGCTCATTATCATCTGTCTCTCTTCTCTCAAACCATCTTTGTCCCAGCAAAAAGGACCAAAAGGTGCAAAAGCCGACAATGTATACAAAACAAAATGAAGAAACAACAATTAATTACATAATATTATTGCAAGTCAAGAAGTCTTGCAAATTAAACCAGGACTTTTCAACACCGCCTGGGAAAGTCTTACAACACTCTGAATTTGCTGTACCTTTAAGTTTAATTTGACCAAGTATTAATCAAGTCATTGAAAAATTTAGCAGTGCTAATTATTGGCTTATAATTCTCAGACATGCTTAGCAATGAGACAGCCTTTCATTCATGGACCAATCAAATTATGTTCAGTAAAATTAAGACAAAACGTACAACTATCTAAAAGATGAGCTGGTTTGATTGATCAGGGAAAATATAGTACAGGGGACTACAGCACCTCAAAGTAATGGCTTTATAAGCAGCACTGTTTAGCTTGTCTCATATAAACACATCTAATTTATGACAGAAAACACAGAAGCTGAACTCCTGCCTTCCCCTCATTCTTCCTCCCAGTGGGAAACTAACAGCAGCCCTGAAGGCACCATCATTCGCTTTATTAGCGTCCAACCACACACACACACAAAGCCTCATTTTCAGTTCACTGGCTAATGCAGATAGCACAGATAAAGACAGAGTGCATGCTCGGTGCTCTGAGTGTCTATCAGTCTTTTGTTAGTGTAGCCATTACTGCCTCTCTTTCTGTCAGGACGGATTGCAGCAGCCTGGAGGATTTGTGGCCGTGTAGCTGCTGCTCAGTGGTTTGTCACTTTAGAAGTCCTTCCTCTGAGAGACACAAAAGGCGACGGGGTTTGAAGACTCAAAACAGACCCAGACATCGGATGACGTGCCACCCTGTTAATGCACTCGAGCAGAATTTGGAAGGAACAAGCTGGAAGTTGAACTGCAAAGACTTGACATACAGTTTTTGCCTCCAGGCAGCAAAGCGGTATATTACAAATTCCATCGTCCTCTCTTGACGTTTGGGCAGATTCAATCCCTGAAAATGTCTATCTTGTCTTTTTGAACTGACAGCAAAATTGCTGATGTTCTCCTGTAACTATGTTGGCTGCTGTCGCAGGTCACACAGGGGTGCTGGGTAGGACTGGGTATCATTCAAAAAATCCTGATACCATGCCAATTTCAGTACCTTTGTTTCAGCAGGGGTTCCAGAAAAATACTTTTTTTCAATACCTCAATCAGTTATTTAGTGTAATTTGGTCTTTATCATGGTAGACATACTAGATGGACTGATGATGATCAACGGGTACAGGCTGCTACCAGTTCCTCTTTAGGAACGTGGAGAGTGAGAGTTTGCCTTATGGTGTGTTCACTGGAAGTCAGAACTTGGAGCTCAGATCATCTTAACCTCAAGGTTCAGTGCTCTCAGCTCTTCCAGCCCTACAGACGCACAACAAAACATGTAGCTAGATAGCATGAATTCTTTGTCAGGTTGAGATTAATCAGGCTTTCTGAGTTGGAGAGCCAACTTCACGGGGGTTCTGAATTGGAGTTTGGAAATTACAACATTCCTGTACAACTGAAACGCACCATGAGTCTAAAGACACAAACAACAGGCTCCCAATGCTGCTGCATCTACAGTAATTCTCTGTTTTACCGGTGATGTTTGTCTCCTGATAGTGACTCAGTGTCTCTATGAATCTGAAGGGGACATGTCCCCCTGTCCATAGAGACATCTGAAAGCATGATTTACAGACACCTGAGTATTGGATTTTGGCACCGAAAGATGATTCATTTTTTGATATCCGGTAGGATCGGCGCTTACCAAAAACTCCAAAACTCTTCATACCAATAATCTCCAAGTTATTCTCAGAAATTAACGTTGAAATAATGAAGGGTGCTGTTTTATAAAGCAGTCACCTCCTTTTATCACAATTACCTGGCATCACAAACAATTAGCCCATGATGAGTTTAGCAGAAAAGCAACTCAGCAGGTTTTAAACTGGAAGCAAAAAGGTGGAGGACACACCTCTGTTTAAGACTTCACAGTCAATCTGTGAAATCACACTGGACGACCCAGAGGTCCAGTTTACAGAGGAGCTGAATTCCACTTAATTCTCAATTTCAACATGATTTTTCCTTTGGTTTACAGCCTAATCAATAGCCACTTACAGGAACTCGCTGGAGAGCAGATAAAGACTTCAACATGTGATGGTCTGCTGACAGTGGACCTCCAGCGCACAGCAAGACAAATGAGATTTACATTATTGTGGTTTTTGGCGTTTCAGTTTCAGGGCCAGAAAATTAGCTTTTATCACCATATGATCCTCCGCATGTCCTGCAGTGAGCTTTGGATTTCTACTGCATGTCTTGAGTCTCTTTTTTTGCCAGAAGCAGGAGTAACGGTGACGGTTTACTGTTATATTACATCACAAACCGCGGCATCTCTAAATCAATTAATGAGACTGTTTAAATAATTCAAATGTTCAGTGAATGCTGAGATAAAAACGACACAACAATTGACTATTGTCATGTCAGCATCCATTAATACTTTGTTATATTACTGGTTACTCATTCTTTTCTATTTATTTACATTTTGTCAGAGCCTCGCTGGACTTGTATCATCAATTTCCTCTTTAAAAAGAAAAAAAAAAAAAAAACAGCTCACTGTCAGTTTATACGAGCGTCTGAATATAGAGTGGAGAAGAATTTCCCAACATAATTATAATTTTGTGTTTTTCTTGAGGAGAAAAGTCATCCGTCATGACAATAAAAACAGGCACACTGAAATGATGAACTAGACCAAAATAAATGTCTTGATGTCATCAAAGCATGATAATTACGGCATCATTTACGCTTATTGACACACACCTAAAGCAGACTGAGCCAGTTCAGCAGACAGACTGAACCCTAGTGAGTCTTCTTTCTTTCAGTTTCAACTTGAAAGTCAGGAACAACCTTAAATGCTGATCAAAGAGTCGCAGACAGACTTCACTGTAGGTAATAATCCAGAAATAGATCTCATCCATCAACTGGCAGCTGTTTTTCCTTTGAAACACAATATAAAAAAATTACAAAAAATGAAGAGTCAGAAGAGCAGCCAGGATGAAATATGCTGCCCTCAACTGAAAAATACACTTAAACCGAAGTGTTCAAATACAATCAAATACGACATACTGTCTGAATCCCATCTTCTTAGATCCTTCAGAAAAACTTCCTAATATCTGCCATTATGAGGGTAAGATATTGTGACAAGCCTTCCTGACTTAACAGCTCATAGAGTTTTATTTATAACTCACTGATCACAGCTTCAGCTTGCAGGTGAAGGATGATCTTGAACCCTGCAGAAACCACACACCTTCACACCTGAAGCCTGGCCTCGTACTAAGAGTGATCACACTTCATCAACTCACCAGAAGCCTTTTAAGAATCACAGCCCACACAGACTAATCCCTGATCTCTTACTGGCCCGTGAACTTTCCCTCCATAAATCTGCTGTTACAAAGAGATGGAAAAATATTCCGTGTGACAGATTTTTGGAAGAAGTGTCCACACGAGACTGAATGAAAAACATCACAGTGTCATCTGTTTATTTAACGAATCACACCCAGAAATTATTGATTATAACCTCCAGATATGGTGAAATGGTTAAACTATAAAGCACTGTTGATCCACCAGAGGAGGGCCCCACCCTGTGCCACCAGCACCAACCACAATCCACCCCATAAAAGGTCTGGATTTGCTATAACGTCCCACACAGATGAACATAAATCCCCACCCCCCAAACTCAATCCTCTCCACCTAACAGTACCCCACCCCTGACCCCCTCAGCTCTCTGGCATTAATCTTGACTTGCCCTCCTGACCTCAAGTCCCATCGGCGTCCCTGCAGGATGTGATCAGGACCAATATCAGTACAAATAAAAACACTGGGGAAGACTAAACAAATCCCTGCAATAACAAAGATTCCCTCTGAGCCAAAGCCAGAGCCAGACATCAGGCCAATTTATCCCCAACAGCGACACAAGCAGCATGAAAACAGATAAATGAAGCGATCACACTCCTACCAGATTAACCCACTAAGCTTGAGTTTTGGCTGGCTTTACAGTGTGGACAGTTTCCCATCAAATGTGTGAGGGTGTGATAAAGAGTGAGGCATAATAGGAAGGGAGAGAAGCAACCTGGGGATTAAATATCCTTAGCAGGGGGTTATTTCTGGAGCTGAAGGCAGACACGCACACTGTTAAACACACATTTACACACACTTCCTCACAGCCATGCCAGAGGACTGTGGTTTGTTTGAGTTGGATCTGAGCAGCAGTGGAGACGAGCCTCTCCATCAGCCTTCTGTTATACCGGCTGCACAGAGTTAAAAACTGTATGTTTCTATCGTACAATGAAAGTAGGTCACAGAACTGAATGTAAATCAGTTCATTACAAATACTTTAAGTCATTGAGAGACAGTCGTTTTATGATACAAAAAGCACCTTGTTATAGCATTTTTGCCCATTTTGAGTCAAAATTTAAAGACCCACAGAATGTTTTGTACTATGACTCTGAAAACACTGAATAGCTCAAATGAAAGAAGAGACTCTCTACTTCATCATGAAAAAAATGATTGTTTTTACCTTGTTCCATTCTTGTTTTATCAGAGGTAGAGTAGAGGACACTTTCACCAAAATCACCACTTTTTGTCCAGATTCAGTTTTACTCTCTAATCTCGATCGTCTCCACAAAATATCGATATGGCAATATATCGTGCTACTTTTTCTTCTGATGTAATATTGATTTATAATTTCTTAATATCGATTCCCCCACCCCAAAAAAAGTCATGTTTTGGGCCCATTTTAAATCCAGAGAAACATCCGCACATTGAAAAAAAGTTGAAAAAGAAAAAATAATCCACATTAACGCACTAACTTTGACAGTGCTACATATGTATAAATATATGTACCGTACATAAATACATATGTGTACATGTATACATACATAGTATGTATGTAAATACTATATACAACTTGTATTTTAAGCTGCATTTTAAATTTCTCAGTGATCTACGTATTGTATCGTATCGTAACTCAAGTATCGCGATACTTAGCGTATTGTGAAGTCCTTGCCAAAACCCACCCCTACTCATTGCCTTTAAACCTGACTTTTTTCAACATTATTTTGAACATGCAGTAGGATAACCTCTAGACAGTCTTTACTTTAAGTGTCCATTTATTTGCTCCACCAGACCAGGACAACAGTTACAGAGCGAGGACGCCTCACTGCTCTGTGTTCAATAATTCACTGCATCTGATCCTTTTTTGAGACCATTCTGCATTCATCTCACATTCAGTATTCTACCATAACATAAATAGAAAATGCCTGGCTGGGAGTGATCACACATGGAAATACACATTTCAATATGTGCATCTCAAAAACAACTAAAAACGGACTTCACTGCTGCTAGTTTACCGAATCACATCATCACAACAGCCTGCTGTGTTTGCTTCGGACTGATGCCTGGTATGATTACTTCACCACAGTGGGGGTTTGCTCATGTCTCTGCGTTACAAAAATAACACAACCTCTGGCAAAATGCATCACGGGGCCCGGCCAGCAAGTGGTCATGTCGGCCATGGCACAGAAAGAAACAATGGGAATGATGGAGGGAGTTAAGAGACTCCTACATTTCATTTAATACGCCTTCACTTGTCTGCTACGACATGCCCAACAACGGCCAAGTCAGGTTCGTCTGCAAGCACTTATCCTGTTTTAATAACACAAATCAGTTAGATCAGAGAGGGAAACAGGACGAGCGAGACCTGAGGAAGGATAACAAGCATGTCAGACTTACAGAAGGAAATGAGGAAGGACAGGAGGATGAAGGAGGATGAGGTTAACATGTGGAAGTGAGTGAGGGAAGAGGAAGAGGAAGAGGAGGAGAAGGGGAAAGTAAAACCATTGTTTTGGAAGGTCAACCATCTCCTTCAATGCCAACGAGAGATTTATTCACCTTTCATTCATGACTTGTTTAAAGTATCCTGCTCAGCTGTGATAAAGGGGTGGGCTGTTGACTCTACTTGGTAATCATTACCTGCTTTAACACCAAGCTTCATGAGAGCTGTTGAAGGAAACAGACTCATGTTCTCATGCTGGTAAAGACAGCACAGAAAGAAGGAACATAGATGACACTGAGGAACCTGAAAGTCAAGCTTCAGTCACAGATCACGAGATGATATCACAAACATCTGTGATAACCACAGAAAGGAAGAACGGCCACAAAAGGTCACCATGCTGTTATTTCTTCCTGTTTGGACATTAAAACTGTCATTTTTTAGCTTGACACAAAAAAAAGACAGATAAAAAGTAAAATAAGGATTAAATTCAACAAAGGAGGGTTGTGTTCAAAGTTCTTCTGGGAGCTCAGTGGGCTTAACTTTCAAATTTTAACTTAAACCACAGTCTTACAACTAACTGAGACCAATGATTGGTGTGTCATTTGGAGTAGAACAGAACAGAATAGAACTACTTTATTGATCCCAGCCTGGGAAATTATATTCCGTAATATAGTTTACAGTTTACTTTATGAATGTGTCCTACTGTGTTCCAAAATGCCTCCTCACAACCTCCAAGGAATATGCCAAAAAGTGGATACAGGTATGCGTCTGCACATAAGTTTTATAAAACTATGAATTACTGGTAAAATATCCTTTGAATATCAAGTATAATATTCAGGGATGAACAGCAAGGACGCCACGTTGGGCTTGTAATTCTAGCAACTCAGTCACAAAAATAATTCAACACGTTTTTCCATGTTTCCTTCACATCTCAGTCAGCGTTCCACTTGCACAGTCCTGATTGTTATTTGATAACCGAGGGATCGTTCTCTCGTTAAAAGACAGCATCAGCAGCGACCTGCTTCCACCTGCGGACCTCCAGGCTGGATGGAAACACCACACCAGCCTCTGACTGGTAACACTGGCTCTTCTCCCTTCTCTCTGCCTCACTTCAAGAGCTTTGATGTGCGAGGGAAATAGATTTAATCAACAGCATGTGTCAGCATGTGTCAGCATGTGTGTGAGTATGCATGTGTGGGTGTATTTATGTATTTCTGCCTGATTTAAGCCACACCTGTCAGGCTAACGACCTACTTCTGTAAGAGTTCCTGCTAACAACTCTAAAGGAGGCTAAGAATTCTAGGTCACCTTTATTCCACCCCAGGCAGAGAGTTTCTACTTCATTATCAAACAAGTCTTGAATTTAGGACTGACAGCTCAAAACTGCAGGCTGAGGACTTAAAGATGACCTAAAGCTGAAGAGTCATGCAGAAAAATGTCCCTGTGTTCCTCTGATATATTTCTGTTTCCCTTAGTCAGGAGCTTCCTGTTTGGATAACCTGGGCATTACTACACTGAAGTATATTTTCCTCCAAACAGTCATGCAGGTCTTATGACACTTTATGGACAGCAACCATCCATCTGTCAGGTGTGATGCTGGAAATAAAACACACTTAAGCCACTAAAGCAATAATAAAGAAGTGCCTTTGGTGTATCTACAGGGACGTATGTAATCTTGGACTCTTCCTGGAGGCTTGCAGGCACTCATATTAAATAATTTCCTGAAGCTCGATTTCATTTAAATTCACAGTGAAATGAGTTCAGACTCGTAGTCAGTAAAATATAGAAGCATTAGGTGCTGATCAAGGTGAAATCCTTCTTCTTGAACGACACAACATCTCTCATTGAAACTCAAAACTTGACATTGAAACTCCACCTCGCTGCAGGAACATAAAGGTAGAGTGGTGTCAGGGATGATAATATACTGCCTTCAATCTGCTGTTAAAATAGATCCAATTAAACAATTTGCACCTTTAACCACCTGCAGTAAAAGCCGGTTTTTAAGCGGCTGTAAAAAGCACAGCTGTCTCTTTTATGAGCGATCAGGTAGCTAAAGAGCATTCCTCACGGCTCACTTTCCCTCCTCTGTTCCTGCTTCACTCCTGCTACTTTAAGATCTACTCTTGGAGTTATGGTCCTTCAAAAAGTCAAGTTTTCTAGTTTTACAGTCAATAGAACCATTGACATCTTTCGATTGACAGCAGAAAAACGCTCAACATTCGTGAATCAAGTTGGTTATCATTGGATTACAAGCAACATTACGGCTGACTGCTTCGTTTCTTTTACGAGAAGGAAACTGTTGAGGCTGAGCTGCTTTTGAATAGACCACTTTAAAGATGGACATTTCGTCACACAGCCAAGAGGAACAGGGTGCAGTCAGGATAAAGCTGGAAGTGACCTTAAGTTACACACATTTTTACATCATCCATGGAGGTTTCCCCTCTGAAAATGTGTTTTGCTCATTGAATGTTTTGACCTTCACTTTAAATTTTTAAGAAAGAAAAAATAGACTTTTTGGCAGAATATGAGGCGTTTTGTTGTGGAAGGAGCAGATAATCAAACACTATTTGTCCCCCCCAAAAAAATGAGCTCTTTAAAAGTAGTGACAGCGACGCTTCAACTTCAGATAACTGCTGAGGCCAGTGCGACTAAAATGCTTTTTTTATACAGAGAGGCTAAACAGTGATATTTTTAGACAGAACTGTAACTTTGCATGTTTGAATACTCAAAAGGTAAACCACAGATATTTTTTACACTTCTGCGTTTCACTTCCTGTCAGTGTCAGAGGAGCACATCCGTCACTGAAGCTGATGAGGTGGTCGTGGTCCTACATCAAACAAAAAGTTCCTCTTTCAGTTGCTATGATGACACATTTTTCAAATCCAGTAAAACTCTGAAATGTTACACTCACACATACACATATTTTTTAGATATATCTACATTGGAGATTAAGGCTGTGGGTTGCATGTGTGAACGTCAACACTTCTCAACGGTTGCATTAGTGTTGCCTGGCTGCATGTGCACACAGTTTTAGGTTCTATAAAATAAGTCCCACATTGCCATATTGTCAGAAAACACATTAGTTCATCCAGGGATCGAGTCACCGTCTCTCTGCCTGGCAGTGTAACTAAATAAGCCCATGAGCTAAAATATTTAGCAGCTTCAGTCCAGCTGGAGTCCAGGGCCGAAACTCCACATCAAAGATTGAGCTAATGAGAAGAAGCAGCAGTGTGGTGATCATTATGAGCTGTGGACTATATGCATGTTTCTGCAGCAAATCAGTTCGCTCACAAGTGCATTTTAAGTGCACTCAATTCATGACCCTGATAGATTTAGAATGAGCTTATTAAATATAGATGTACCAGAGAACATAGGGCTTCTCAATGAATGCAACCTGTTGATGAAACACAATAACGCTGCCATCAAATTGAAGAAATAATGCAACATGCTAAAGTGCAGGAACAAAACGCTGCAGCCTATGATTTTTGGTTGGTTTTATAGTCTCTTATTCTCAGAAGAGAAATCCAGTGTTTTAAATCAGTACCACAAAAAAATGTGATTCCAAATGTGTGTGTGTGTGTGTGTGTGTGTGTGTGTGTTTTCTGACAAAAGCAAGGCAACAATAGCACCAGAGCTGAGCTGAGTCGTGCCCTAATTTCCTTCTCCTCCACGCTACGTCACAGCTGGAGGAAGACCCCCAACCCCCACTGTGCTGCTGTACAGCAGAGGCAACACACACACACACACACACAGTTATGTATTACTCTGCTTATGGGGACTTTACAATGACTTACCCTCATTTCCCCTTGACCCTAACCATAACCAACACTTGCCTAAAACAGTTCATATTATGGGGACATGCATTTTGTCTCCATAAGACTGATGAGTCCCCACAATGTGATGATGTAAACACATATATGTCCCCATAATGTTGCTAATACATGCGCAAACACACACCCCCTCCTCTTTGTTCCTGATGTCTTCAGACACAGCGACACCCTGCTTTGCTTTTCTCCACAACCTTGAAGCTCACTCTGCTCCTCTATAGACATTTTTAAACACCCCACCTCCTCTTCATCTCATTGTTATGGCACATACTCTTCTTCCATCCTCAGGCCATAATAGAGAATTAGTTCTGGTGTTTTTGTGCATTTGTGTGAGTGTGTGACCCTCATCTATCAGCGCCAGTTGACAGTTGAGCTGCTGAATGACTGTTATCACCCTGCTTATGACTAACAGCACAGAGGGTAAAGGGATATGGATTGAACAGTGCATGCGGTCCACCGCAGGGAGTTCCCTCGTCTCCTTGTCTGGGTCGTTTCCACACATGGGCTCATGGTCGTGAAGTTACTAGAGGCAGATCTCAAGACGGTGCTAATAGGTGAAGGGCTGTTTTTAGCATGTCCCAACAATGTGTGTGCTTTCAGCCTTTGACATACTGTTATATCTATACATATCTGTTAACAACAATGTGCAATATTCTAATTCTGAAAATGTGCAATAACTTTTTCACTTACTTATAGCAAAACTGCTTTAGCCTTACTACTGTAAATAGTACCTCATTTCTTACAGAACTTTATTTCCTGTATGTCTTTTCTATTTTATTTTTAAGTTGAATATTTTTTTTTTTTTTAATTTTCTACATTTGACTGAGCACCATGTGGAGCAGCGTTCCTTATTCCATTGTATGCACTGTCATATAACAATAAAAGCTTGTGATTTGATTTGATTATATATAGACATCACATCATTTCTATTTAACAGCAGTTCTTGGATGGTAATTTTAGTTTTGGGCATCAACCATTTCTCCATATGACTACAGGCATTGTTTTATTGGCTAAATCTGGACAATTACATAGGGCTAAAACAGTCGCTGAAAATGTTTCGGTTCAGCCCATTTTTGTCCAAATTAAACCAAACACAGACTTCCTTGTCAAGCCACAGCTATGATAAATTTAAACAAGTTGAATCTGGGGGGTTTCTGCTTGAATAAACCAGTATATTATAAATATCTACAACATGATAACTGGTTTTGCTTCTTTGCCTGAGTGTCTCTGTATCTGTACAGTGCATCAGTCCTGACATGTTAACCCTCCATCAGTGAGCACTAAGAGGTCACTGGGCCACAGAAATACTTACAGAGGAATAGACTATAGAAATGTGAAGCCACACACAGCAGCTCTAAGCAGCTGTGCTCTCTCATGTTTCAGCCGTCTGGTCCCTAAAAGCTCCATTTAACAGTTACGAAAAACGATCTATATGACAGAATGATAGGTCATGCTTGCACTCTAAGGCGCGCGTGTGTGTGTGTGTGTGTGTGTGTGTGCGCACAATTTGATTATTACATGTCTTAATCCAGAAAGTAGAGCTGTCTTTGCAGCGGATGATGACCTCATTGTGAAAAACTAGTCCATGACAGCTGAGCCATGGGACTCCAAGCTGTAGTCAGGATCAGCACTGGAAACACACAGGTTCTGGTACAGTTCATTACAGTTTATTACTGTCTATTACAGTTTATTACTGCAGCTATGTTTCACTGCTGCTGGTCTGCTTGACTTCTGGTTGAACTGTTAAGAGGTTTTGTAAGCTGATTCTGCGTTTCTGTGCTCAGATCACCAAATTATCATCAAATAAAATTCAATAAAGTGACAATAATTTTGTGTTTTATCCAGACTGTCTTCTTTGGAAGGCTAATACAGATAACAACAAACAAAACAGTGTCTGTGGTTACTAATGGACTTCTGATAATAAAGCCTATTTATGCTGCGTTCACAGGATCAGACGGCAAAACAGGAAGTAAAATTCAACAGAATGCTACACAGCCAGCACATACTGGAGAAATGATCTCATATGTGCAACAGACTATTAAAAGAAAAGCATTTTATAACAACCTGCACTACTGGAATAACGACATGAATTAGCAGATAAAGTCACTTGACTTAAGACGTTTTATTCCATCATTTTGCCGTCAGTGTGTTTCTTGCACCCGTACCTTCCAGAAAGTGTTGTCTGTCTACCATCTGCCTGATTCCATTTGTGTGGACTCCACTAAAAAAAAAAATCACTGCAGAGTTTTGTAAATGCATTTCTGAAAAGTCATGGGGGCGTTTCAGTGACTGCAACACAGATCACATCTGGCTGGTAATTCTTCACAGTGCTTTCTGCGACATCACATAGAGAGGATATAATAGTACGAAACAGACAAAGGTCAAGAGCACAACTCATACACCTTCAACCAACCATGCTCGCCTGAGCCAGCATGGCCTGATCTTCAAAAATCAGTGCTCTATTTTCCCTGTTTTGCTGAAAACATGGTTAACTTCATGCGTCTGTGCTGCACAAACTGTGTCGTTTCCCCTCACAGCACCACTGAACGCCAAAACTGCCAATTAGGGTTTGTTTGGCTGATTGAGTCTTGTCATGTTGGAGGTGGAGCAGAGCGCCAAACATTTCTACAGGCTCTGTAATAACAAGCTAGATCTGCCCTGAAATGACATCTGGCCAACACAGATAGACAGTGTGCAAGTGTGTGTGTGTGTGTGTGTGTGTGTGTGTCTGAATCTGTCTATATAAACCAGTCTGACACCCTCAAACAGGATGGAGCTGCTGTGATCATCCTTCCTCTAGTTGCTAAATCACACTAAATAAGAAGAGAAGAAGACGAGAAGAGGTAGTTAAGTGTCGGTGTCGATTTTTCATGAGCAAATTTTTATTTAAAGATAATAATCATTCAAACCATAGTTGTCCAACGCGCCGTGATGTGACATGGGCTGGGTATTAAACTTCAATACTTTTGTAGCACCGACCGAAAAGCGCCGATCTTACCACGTATCAAAAGATGAATCATCTTTCGGTGCTAAATTCTGACTCCCAGGTGTCTGTGAGCCATGCTCTCAAATGTCTTTAGGGACGGGGGACATGTCCCCTTCAATCCCCCCACTTTCCAAGCATAAGGAGACAAACATCATTGATAAAACACAGGATTCATGTCATTGCAGCAGCTTCGGGAGTCTGGTGTTTGTGTTTAGACTCATGGTGTGTTCAATTCCATGTGAATGTCTGAATTTCCATGCTCCAAGTCAGAATTTAAATCAGAACCTCCCGTGAAGTTGGATCTCCAACTCAGAAAGTCAGATTAATCTCACCAACCAGACACAGAATTCGTGCTATCTGCTTCTGACGTAAACATTAGCTACATGTTTTGTTGTACATCTGTAAGGCTGGAAGAGCTGGCAGCACTAAACTTTACGGTTACGATGAATAGATCTCCAAGTTCTGACTTCCAGTGAACACACCATAAGACAAACTCTCACTCCCCAGGGTCCTAAAGAGCAACTGGTATCAGCCTATACATTGATATATTGATGATGACCATGATTGAGGCCTAAATTACACAAATAATTTATGGAAGTATCGTTCTAGAACTGATATCGAAACAAATTTGTATTGAAATTGGCATCGTATCAAAAGTTTATGAACGATACCCAGCCCTAGACGTGACACATTTACAGTTTACTGTCTACATCATCACACAGGTCATTACACCACACCGGAAAACCAGCAGCAACATACCAGCAGACTTCCAGAAGTCCACCGTAGCATTATAAAAATTCAAAGTGTTGTAAATGCTTCACTTTCTCCCTTTGTGGTAACATGCATGTAGTTATTACAGCAGAAACACATGTGAAAGCTGTCAGGAGACTTCAGGACTCCTCCTTCAGCAGCAATTAGTGACTAACTGAACATCCAGGGCTTCACCAGGACGACCACACATCCTCTGAACGCCTCAGGAACAGCAGAGGAGGTCGAGATGTTTCATGTCACGTGCCAGAGAAGGGCAACAAAAGCACAGGTATAAAAAGACTGACGAGGGGAATCTGCTGACTCGCTCTTTGGGAGGCAGCGGCACACAACAAGCTGCTGTTTGATTTCTAGATCCCACCGATGGACAAAAGCAGAATTGTCTTTATGGGCACAGATCAGCTGAGCTTTGTGGTGACAGAGAGGGCCGAGCTTTTTAAAGGTGCAGGGATGGAAAGTTCAGGTTAACCAGCAGGCAACAGCTTCTATCAGGAGTGTGTAAGTACAGCGATACAGCATGCTAACTAAACACACACTGAACACTTAGGAGTAGAAACAGAAGCCAGTTTGTTGCAGTAAATCAGTAAAATCTATTCAGCTGATCATTTTCAACACAAATTCCATAAAAAGACTGTATGCTTGAGCACTGAGCATTCCTACATTAATCCTGAGAAAAACAAAATCCCTCACACATGCGAGGAGGAGTCATCATATTCTTTCACATACAACTTCACAGGATATCCTACAATGAGGGACAGCCCTACATTTTATGAATTTATTTATCATTTATGACACTTTTTGAGGGGATAAAGGGAAAGTATGAGGACAGTGTTTTCCCTCCAGTAGCTGCTGGTCATTTTGGATCAGCACACAGCAGTGATGACACTTAAGTAAGTTGGATTATTTGTGTTATACAGCAGCATCACTGAATATTTATCACTGAAGTCACGAACTAATCTGAGGGTAGTGTTCCATCCAGACCACCACATACATCAAAGCAAAAAAGCACCTCCTCAGGTCATGATGCCAGACTTCCAGAGCTGTTTTCCCCCACATGCACCTGAAGGCATCTCAGCATTGCCAAAGCAGAAGTGTTGTCATCATGAGCAGCTCCGATGATTGTCAGGTAATTAACACACACACACACACACACACACACACACACACACACACACACCTTTCCACCTGCACTTACTTTTCAAAGCCTGGATGAGCGCCTTGCCGTCTTTGATGAGCTCCTTGATGAACTTGTTGGTCTTGTCCAGCTCCAGCTCGTGGGACTTGAGTCTCTCCCTGAACTGCGGGCTGTCCAGGTAGCAGTCACTGAACTCCAGAGCAGGTAGTCCCATCTTATCCCCACCACCACCGAATAAACAACCTGCACGACCCGGTAAAAAACAAAAAAAGCTCCAAGCAGAAGAAGGAGGAGGAAGCCCTGAGCTGCTGCTGCTGCTGCTGCTGCTGCTGCTGCTGCTGGAAATGATGGAAAATCCAATTACAGCATGTAAACAACAGGGCGGAGATGTGTCCCGACCTCAGTGCCTACCTGCATTACCTTAATTTTCTTTAGCTAAACGCAAAGTTGACACAACAAGAATCCTCCTGCAGGAGCAACAGCGGTCCATTAAATGAAATTTAAAGTCACAGGAGAATGTTTGGTGCCGTTAAAAGACAAAAACGGACACTTGCTCAGGTAAACCGGTGCTTCTTCCCTCTTGACCAACTCATCGTGGACTAGACAGAGTTTAACCCGGGCTGAGGAGGGAGGGAGGCGGGCAGCAGGAAGACCAAACTAGCCTCGTAAATGCGGTGTCCTCCTGGGCGGGTTGAAACGCACTGCTCGCTGCTCAACCCCGCACAGCTCCGTGCTGCAGCCTGAAAGCAACATACCGGACACGGATAATCCCCGGATGGACGTCTGTTTCAGCCAATGAGAAGGCCGCATTTGAGTCTGAGGGGTGGGCTATTTTACAGCAGAGATAGGTAAAGACAAAGAGGGCTCACTCTGATGCTGTTTTTACATTTCATTCAAAGCATTTCTAATTAAGAGTCGTTTTCTACCAAAGGACATACATTTTAACCTTCTGTGGGCCAACATGTAATTATTGTTTTGTGCATTTTTTTCATATATTGCACACAAGACACTGAGCAAGTCTGTGAGAGCGGTGCTTTGATTGACCTAGCTAAATGCTAACATCAACATGCTAACTCCTTCTTAATGGCAATACAGACATGCTAATGTTGAGCTGGTGATGTTAGCCTACTGCATGCTAACATTTTCACACTATTTAGCACCGAACACAAAGTGTAGCTGGCTGTAAATTATGTTGCAGTTATTTCATGTGTATATGAGGCCACCAGGAGGCCAAAAACAATTATCTTTTCCGGTTCTCACTATCTCTAAATCTATGGCACGTCTGATGCATGTAGGTAATCCCAATCCAGTAGCAAATGAAGGAAATAACAGTAATTATCACCACATTTTTGCATGGCCACCTGTTATTTTTGCATGCACATGACCTGGGCCAATGAAAAACCACTATAATAATCACCATCCTATATAGCCACATTAGCAGAGGGTAAAATATATTTTCCAAACAAATACTTTATATATATGTGTACATATATATATATATATATATATATATATATATATATATATATATATATATATAATCTGGGTGGAGCAGAAGTGGAACAATCAAGAAACTTGTTGATATCAATAAACAGACTTTCAGCATTTAATATTATTTTGTCATTTGTGGAAACTGACGGATTGACATTGGAAAGTGGGGACAGGGACACCCAGTCAGAGTACTGCTTTAAAAAAAAAAAAAAGGGCATACAGGATCATCTTACCGAGCATACACGATCTTGTTTTGCAGCCTGGGTGGTGGGAGGAGACGTGACGTCATTCCAGGCAGATACGGGGATTTCTCTGTTTCTGATCTGCGTTGAATTAAAAGTACCACAGCTCTTTGGCGCCCTCTTCTGGTACAATACTGCAACTGCAACACATCTACATTTATTTTGTCAACTGCCATGAATTTATTTCACTCTTTATTTATTGTTGTTCATATTTTAATTATTGTTTACTGGGTTTGCTTTGTACCATGTTAAATTGTCATGGCTTGTTGTTGTTTGTGCACAAAGTCCAAAGACACTGGAGACTCAAGAATCAGAATTAACCGGTTTATAGTCAAGTGTTGTGAATGAAAATATTATTCTAGTTATAATAATATAAATATATGGCACACATAAAAGAATAGAAAGAGCCAAAATAAAATTAAAATTATATTTTCATCCTTTAACCTCTAAGAGCTTTTCTGCTATAATTTATTGAGCCTATATGTTAGAGAGAAACCAAGACTGTTTATTGGCACAGTGAGTGAGTATAATAATGTTTCTTAAATTACTCTGACCTCTTGTTTGTCTCAGGAGAGGGAATTTCCAGCCTATCACTAGCTGGTTCAGCATCACTGCTAAAATGCTTCATGGCCATGAAGATACTGTTAATTAGATTTTCTAGTCCAGCTCTAATTTCATCCTCTCCTCCCACAGAAAGCTTCCTGTTCAAAGAGCAGTAACCAAATTAAACAGCTAAAAATATGCATTTCCTCTTTAGAAAGATAAAGCAAATCACAGCTGACAGCCTGATAAGGCTCTTCACAACCCCAATATCCTCCACAAGTTTCAACATAAGTCAGCTTAAAGTTATAGGAAGTGTCTCATCATTATAGCATAATTTGACCTTTACCAGCTTTAAATCATCTGTTGGTGGATCTATGGTCCAAGAGGTTCCCTGTTACTCTGACAAGTTGTCAGTCAAACCAGTGTCTCTCCTCAAAGTTTCCTCATTGTTTCATTTCTTCGCCTCCCATCAAATATTCAGCACTTTTTCTGCCATTTTAGTCCCACAGGAGTGAAACCAGAGACCAGAAGTGCTTTCTCTATGGTGAGTCAGAGGATGTCCTTCAGCCAGAATCAGTGATGAAAACAGGACGCTGGTCTGCAACATGTCCAATCAATGTAGGAGCGATTAGTCTCTATAGATCTGCATTCCTGTGCAGTGTGTGAACGTACATTTAGAGCCACTGGAAACCAGAGTCAATCTCATTAAGTGTCCAAATGTACTATTATTGTTATTATTACAAACTTTACATCACACATTTCCAATTACTACTATTACAGGTGTGGATTTTATTGTTGATACATGCAAACACACTGGCAACTTAACAGTTTTCTGTCTGGATGCAACACAGTTGTAGGTTTAGATGTTTTTTAGTAGTGTATATATACGTTAGACCAGGTGGACCCAATTAAATCCTCATGTTACACCTGCTGAATAAATAGGAATAAAAAATATGCATGTAGGTTTAAACATCACCAAATCTAAACTACAGCAGTTTGAAGGTGCATAGTGCTACAGAAGTTAGCTAAATTAATGTTTTATATCGTGATAGTTGGCCTATTCTGCCATCTCCTGGTTTATAACGATAAAGCAGCCCAAAAAAAAACGAAGAAGCTCAGGACAGGTCAGAGAAAAGTAGGTCAGACTTTTTTGCTGCACATTCTCCACATAGTTTTCAAACTTAATAACTCAGAGTGGTTTTAAAATGCAGATGTTCTGTAGTAGTAAGGAATGAATGCTACAGACAAGAGCTGGAAGTAAAAAAAAAAAAAATCCACTGGAAGAAGACAGAGAGGAGGAGGCTGCTGTGAATAATTCACCCAGCCTGCACATCACTGCTGTCTGCTGTCATGTACGTGTGACACAGACAGGGAACGTGTGCAGAAATAGATGCAGAAATTGTTGCATCCTAAGAGGCTATTTTCCCCACGGTAACAAGGGAAATGCTTCTGGTATATCCTGCGAAATCCAGTAATACTGCCTCCTTTTTGCTTTATCTTCTCAGGAGGAGGACACAGAAACCATCTAGAAAGAGTGCCAAAGTTCCTTTAAAGTTCACTCCCTCCATTTAAAAAAATGATTTTATCTTTCATTCATGGCGTATTTCATCTAAAATCCAACACCTTTCTATTCTTGTTGAGTACATATTTTAACTTTGATTCCTGTCCTGCAGCCTCACTGTCCTCCTCACTGTCACCACTGGGCTGCGGTTATTAAAGATTAATTGTGGAAAGTGTAGTCTGCCTCTTTGTGCCTGTTATAAATGTTTATTTTGTGTCTCCAGGAGGACGGCGCTGTAAGAATGTGTCAGTGCTCAGTCAGACTGCAGCTCTGCTCATTTCCAGGCCTCGGCTGGATCCCATGGCCTGAACACTTGCGTCACTTAGCGTGGTAATTTTAGCCCTGACGTTGGCCCGTTAAAACGACCCTGCTGATGTCGTCAGGAGGGTGGCGAGGTAAGGAGGAGGTAGAGAGGGTACAAATACAGACATTAAGTCTGTGAAGTCCAGCCTCAGTCCCTGGTGGAAGAAGAGGAAGCAGGAAAAGAGGAGGACATGCTGGCTCCTCAGGTGTGCTGTCACATGACTTTCTCACAGGTATGTACTGTAAGTGACTCACTGGATAACAGCTAGTGTCTCCTCTGCTTATTATTATTACCAGATTGTTGATGTGTGGGGACAGGAGAGGTGACACTGATCTTGTGTTGTTTCCTGATAAATGAATTCAACTGGTTTGTTTGACTTTTTACAGCAGATCCATGAATCAACAGCATGTTATTCCCAGCACAGATGGTGTATACTCCCACGTGTCCTCACCGGCTGCACTTTTTTGATGTCATTCTCCATGTGGACTCAAACTAACCTCTCATATCCCGTAAAACAGCAAAAAACAAAGCTCAGTGAGTGGGAAGGCCTCACATTCCTCCTGTGGCTTTGCACTGCTCTGTCTTTCACTTTCCTTCTCCCCCTCTGCTTCCAGATGTGGCTGCTTCTAGCACACTTATTCTCCACCTCTGGCTCAGTTGATAACATCAGCCAGAGTGGTACAGTACCGCCGCTGGCTGGGTGCTTCTCTGGGATCACACTGACATTGTGGCTTTAAGATGTTTTTTGGATAAGTTTTTGAGGAAGCAGACAGTCTAAGGGTAAGGCAGACAGACTTAAAGATTTGTTTTGACTGTTAAAAGTTTTAAAACAAAAATCTTTCCAGCAGGGAGGAAGACTATTACCGACACTCTGCTGTGTCCACATGTTGTTTACTTTGCTGTCTGGCCTTGCACTGATTTCAGGTGAAAGTTACATCACTTCCCATCTGGAAATCATTTTCACAAAGAAGGAACCAAAGTGATGTTCAGTCAGAAAACAAGTCAGCCTGGCCTCCACCCAGATCTGATCCCAGCATAAAAAACAGAAGAGTGCCTTAAAAGGCTGGCAGAGAGAAACAGAGGCACAGAGCGAGGGAGGCTGGTAATTCCATCATGAAGGCGGCGTTGTCCTCTTCCTGTTGTCTCTCATGTCTCAGACCCAGTCCAGGTGGAACGAACAGTGAAGTCGATGGATCTGCTCTGTCGTTGCAGACACAGGGACATCACTCTGCTTCGTCCAAGCCTCAGACTCTCTGCAGGATGTCTGAGGGAGACGTCACGGTGCTGCCCTTCAGTCCTGCTTCGTCTCTGGACGTTTCCAGGCAGGATAGCCGGACTCTGACCAGACTGTACAGTCAGAACGGAGGATACCACCTGAGGATGTTACCAGATGGGACTGTGAGCGGTGGCAGGCAGGAGAACGACCCCTATGGTGAGGAAGGACTGGGTGGTTGATTAGTTGTAGCATCTCTGAATCAGGAGTGGTGATTAAAAGTGTCCACAGCTGCTCAAATAAAGACTAAAAAAGAGAGACGAGATAGGAGTTATCTATCTTTCAACTCATGAGTGTGGCTTGAACTGTTTTGCAAGTATTTGGATCTGTAAAGACACAGACAGGACGTACATAGAGACGTCAGGGCTGATACAGAGCAAATATTTACTTAAATATGTTATCTTATCTTTATCTTCCACTTCATCCTGGGACCGTGTCTTATTTTTACACTGCAGACATCCTGAGGCTGAAGGCTGTGAGCATTGGAGTGGTGGTCATCAAGGGCGAGAGGACAGGAAGGTACCTGGCTATGAACAAAAATGGACGCCTCTATGGATCAGTGAGTTATTAAATCAAATCAAATCAAATCAAAAGCCTTTATTGTCATTATATGACAGTGCATACACTGACATTAGGAGCGCTGCTCCACATGGTGCTCAGTCAAATGTAAAAAAAATAGTCAAGCTTAAATAAAATAAAATACAAAAGACTCAAATAAAGTTTGTAAGCTAATATTTACAATAGTAAGGCACAGTTTTTGCTACAAATAGGGTTATTGCACATTGAATATTGCACATGTTTGTGCCCCATTATTGCACAGAGAGGTATTATGTATTTGTAGTATATAATATATATATGATATAATAATATATATAGTATATAATATACACAGCCACAGATGAATTTTAGATGTTTAAAAAAAAACAGATTTTAGAAGGAAACATGACATGTAGCTTGATAGTTGGAAGACCAGTTGCATTTGGTTAACACTTAAAAGTCACTGTGAAAATATTAAGGATTTCCAGCTTTATCATGTGGATTCTTGTTTTGCTTTAAATACTATAAACTGTTCTGTTGCAGTTTGTTTGTCTCCACACAAACTTTAAAATCAATTTACAGGAAACAAACTTCTTTTTCTCTCAGCAAGTACTGAACGACGAGTGTTACTTCTTGGAGAAATATGAGGAAAACCACTACAACACGTACCGCTCTCAGAAGTACAGCTGGTACGTTGGGCTCAAGAGGAACGGCCAACCTAAAGCAGGACCAGACACCCACCAGGGTCAGAAGGCCGTCTTCTTCCTGCCGAGGCCTGCAACCAACATGTGAAGATAGACAGGACCAGGACCAGGACCATGAGTAGGACCTCGCTTTAGAGGTGATTTATAATCAGTAGAATAAGGAGAACACATGATGAACCCATGATGCTGTTAATAATGTGCATAATGTGTGTTTACGCAGCACATTTTACTGTCTATATATATTTATATATAAATATATTTATCTACTCTGCAGGCAGCACATGTCAGCCTTGATAAATGGCTGTTCACTTTGAACCCCGGTATGAAATACCACTGCTGGAAGACAGACGCTTTTATACAGGAATACTTTAACAATTGATCACGTCTGGCACAAAGGAAACCAACAAGGCAGGAAACATAAAAGAGGCGAACATCTGGTTTTGAAGCCAAACTGCAGTAATAAGAGCAGTAATATGAGTGTTTTACCGGTACGTCAGGGTAATACTGTCTTATTAGTAACTACTTTTAATCCGCTCAGTGTGAAAATCCAGCAGGATTGTTTTGTGAAATCTGCAAAAAATAATATTCTTGTTTATGACAGGTAGCCATGACAACAGTGAACCATCTGTATGATTGTGTTATTATATTGTTGTTATGTGATTATTAGCCAACTGGCTTCAATTTTTTTCAATAATTGCTGAGGTTATTATTAAGAAGAATTTAACATGTTGGTGGCAGAGACACCAAAAAGACAAAAAAAAATCTCCCTTCACTGAGCAGAAACACTTCTGTTTCTTTTTTAGCTGAACTACAAGTTACTGTAACTTTATACTGGGTTAAATTACTATGTGAATATTTATTATGAGTGTAAAGTGGGATTTGTTATGCAGAAATAAATAAAAAGTACAATTTACTGCAACCATGAGTGACATTCCTAAATGTGCATATTCATAGGAACATGATGTTTGTTTCTGTGATTTTATGAACAAACTGCACTCTTTGACATAAATATTACAAATGATCTGATTGGTCCAGGAGATGGCAGCGTTGCTTTAGTTTAACAAGAGCTTCAAAAGTCGCGGCTTATTATCATAACTCACTGAATCCCTGTAAAAATAAATCCTGGGTGAAAATTGGTAAATGTAAGAAACCACAGTGTTGCTATCATTTATCCAGCTGTAGGATCTGCAACCTCCATTGTTAAATAAAGAAAATGTCACATAAATGAAAATATCAGAAAGATATATTGATTGGTAAGAGGGGAATCCATCGTTTTCTACAATAAAGCCACAATTTCCTTATAGCCGAACAAGCTATAAAGGAATAATTTGTGTTTAATTGTGTCTTAACAAAGACAGCTGTATAAATAAAAAATACAAAAAGAATAAAATTGTGTTTTATATCAGATCAAAGACCAAGAATCTGACTAAACATTCAGGGACAACTGGAAAAATCATTATACAATTTTAAAATGATCAAATATTGTGAAGAAGTCCTTTTCATGATGAAATGTTTCTGTCTATAAAGTTTGTGCCTTCACCATCTAATCCACGCTTCATGTGTGACGGCTGAAACAGAACATGGACCGAGACGATGCAGTGCCAGGAAAATAATCCTGGAGGAAACACTGGAACTGAAGTTGGGATGTTTGGGCGGACTGGAGCTGATTCATGGCTCCATCCAGCTCCATCCAGCTCCAACCAGCTCCATATCACTGTGGGGCTCAAACAGAGCTGGCAGGGAACGTTACAGTACGATTATTACTTTCCTGAGGGTGAGAAATTACTGCTTCTGCATTTTCCAAATCAAGAAATGACTTTCTGATGTCAGATCAGAGCTGGATGATCCTCCTGTCTGCCCCTCGTTTGTATTTCTGATAGTTCATCCACTTGTCTGCAGAAATTGTTCTCACTTGTCAGTGAAGCATCAACTCTACATGAATATGTTTTTAAAGTATTACTGTGTGTGCATAACACTAATAGTTAGGGTAAATATTTCATCTTCCCTGGCTCTCTTTTAGTCATTCAAAACCAACAGCTTTAATCCAGTGGAAGAAAAGGAAAATAACACAATCTGAGTTTAAGAAGAAATGAATGAGTAACATAAAAATCTGTGCTTTTGACCTCAGCTAAGACGTAATATGAGTTTGAATGTTAAATCAGTAAGTAAATGAATAGCCTAAGTATTTTCCCAAAAGAAAGACAACAAAAAGAGGACAGAGTCTCATTGGAGGACTGATCGGACACATGACTGTTGGTGGACAAACACTGATTATTGCACAAACTGTGACCTTTCATTTACAGCACAATCTCTGTCCTGTGAAGCAGCACACACACACACACACACACACACACACACACACACACACCTGGCAGGCCGTTGGCCTGCAGGGCAGGAAGGGAATCATTCACTGTAAACTGAACAAGGACCAGCTTCCTCTGGGAGTCCCCTAGCCTGACAGCAGCCAAGATCCCTGCAACACAAACCACTCCAGCAAACACACACACACACACACACACACACACACACACACACACACACACACACACTCTCTCTCTCATCTCTTTCCTCATTTTCTTCTTTCTTTACCTCCTTTCAGTTTCTCTTTAACCTCTCTGTATTTCTGCTTCCTCCTCCTCATTTTCTCCCATCATCCCTTCTGTCTCTCTTTGTTCCTCCCTGCCAATATTGGTCCTAATTTTCTTTTACCACCATATCTTTCCTGTTCTGTTTTCATGCATTCACATGTCACCTCTGACATATTTTATCTCTGTTTCTTCTTCTGTTCCTTTCATCAGAGAAAGACCCTTCGTGTGGTGGGAGTTTGAAAATGCATATGGTGTCTATTATCTTCTCCAATAAACAATCATTAACATATGTCCAACACTTCTTGTCCTCTGCACAAAATCTCAGAAAATGATCACTTTCTTTGGATGAAAAAACCCTTGCGGTTGATTTCCTCCGCCCCTCTGCTCTCCACCATCACTCTCATCCTGTTCTGGTGGCCTCATCATGAAAACAGAGAGATGCTTTGTATGCATGCTCTTCCCTTCACCTTTATCCTCCATGCACACACACAAACACACAAACACGTCAACAGGAAAAGAAACAGGGCATGCATATCCGTCAGCTGATCCAACTGGAAATGCTGACACCAGTCTTCTCATAGAGGGAAGGGGAGAGAAAGTGAGAGGGGGCATTTAGACGACCCAGAGAATTGCCCGGATGCTTGTGGCTGCCCCTACGGCAACTGTTTTCCTAATCGACGGTTTGTGCTGGATCGACACATTCTGCAGGGGCTGCAAACATGCAGCTTTCCCCTCAGAGAGGGAGCGGATGGCATTTGTCAACCAGTAGACCCTTCAGGATTCAGCCCCACAGTGCAGCCTGCAAGAAGTCGAGCTATCACTGTAAGAGATTCATGCCTCTTTGTGCTACATATTTGACCTTCTTCACATGGCGCTCATTTGGGTAGTCTCTCTGCTATTTCACGGTGGAGTATGACTGGCTTGCAAGTATGTAAGATGAGAATCGCCGTGGCGTTTTTTTGGTGGAACAAAGCAAAACAAAACGAGGAGCCAAAAGCGACTGAAGGCTTGTTGGGTGCAGCTTTAAGCCTCCAGTGTGCTGAAGGGCTGGGTTCATCAAAGCTGCCACATCACATGATTTATCCACTTACTGACAGGCAGCGGGGAGCTTGTAACAAGTGGTGTGGTTAGGCTAAATCTTTACAGTGCTTTAGCCCTGAATGGTTTCATCAAAGTGTGCAGACGAGGCCTGCAGGAGTTGGAGGATGAACATAAAAGCCCAAAACAATAAAATATTTATTTAGCCCCAAGAATTTCCACTACGAAATAATTTCCACTTAGACTCAACGTAGTTTGACATTCAAACAAATGATATAATGGGCTAATCTGTAAGCTCTAACCTGGTGCTGATAGGTAGATTTATTTTACCTTTGGTCAGAGGCTACAGTCTGTTTAACCTTTATGCTAAGCTAAAGCTAAAGCATTAACACCAATTAACGTCCAAGCATAAGTGTAACTTTTAGATTTCAGTCTTTGCAAGGAAGCGAAGAGAAACTATTCCTGTAAACGTGAGTTTATTTCTGATATGTTGGCTGGTGGTCAGCTCACGAAAAACATTAATATTATAATATTAACTGATCTGCTATTAACTGAAAGCTCTGGAGGAACGTTCACTTTCAGTTCAGTTCCCCATCAGAAAGAAAAAATATTCTACTTAAACAGATATCAGTGTTTTCAGGTGAACCTTTGAATCACACTATGCTGCCTCCACCTCGCTCTGCTCTCATGCCGACACACCAGTCAGCTAATTTTTTGCACTATAACCATATTTTTTTTAATCTTTTTATTAATGTCTCAGTTTCTTGTTAATTGCACTCATTTTTATTTTCTTTTATCTGATTTTATTTGCGTGCACCATGCTTTGAAAGAACCTCTGTGTGTCCTGTACATGCTGCAGAATTGACAATAAAGCTGACTTTTCCTTTGACTTCAAAACACCCAGACTATCCCTTTAGTTTTATCTATTTCTCACTATTTAAAGAGTGAAAATGAGCTAATTCTTGGCTTCCAGTATTACTTCATATTGTATAATTCTGCAGGAGACGAGTGTAGAAAGTGTCCCCACCATCATCAAACATAGTGGACAGAAAGATGGAGGATAATAGATGGAGTGACTGTTTCTCTGTCCTCCATCCAGTCACACTTACACCACCTCAAACACACACACTCTCCACCCAACCGTCTCACACACTTTGAAATAAATCACTGAGCTTCCTCAAATATGAAGAACTGTCATCCATTGTTTCAGTAGAAAACACACACACACTGTGAGGACCGGAAGCTAGCAGCTAGCCTGTCTTCTCGGCTGTGAAGTCTCACACACACAAACACTCTCTCACACTCAGACCAACTGCAGCGATGACGCCTGAGATGGTCAAAAATATCCTGAATGGAACATTTAGCAGTGAAGTCACACCTTTTTCTGCTCCCTTTATCCTTTTAGCATCCTGGGAATTTCTGTATCACACACTCACTGACGCATGTTATAGACACAAGTCAGGACATTAGCATCTGTTGACAGCTGGTGTCTTGACATATTCCTCTGCATCCTATGGGAAACTGAGCTAAATACCTTTCATTAGTACGTCTTTCAAAGTATTTGTGACGCTTTACGCTTCCTGATGACGTTCAGAACAAAGGGAAGGGCAGACTGTTCGATCGTACTGTATTGTTCAAAAGTATTATTCCCATTAAAACATCAAAATAGAAAGGAAATGTCACGCACATCCTTGTGACGTCCACTGAAAGGAGGCTGACCATTTTCCAGGTACTAAATGATGATGATAAAGTCTCAGACGGCAGCATAGGGAACCAGATTGGGAAAATATAATTGACATTTTGGTTGGTGAATTTCCCTGTAGCTAAATTAAATACTTATATGATCCCTATATTATTTATTAGCTTTCACTCTTGATAAGTTTAATATTTGATGACCGAATTGGAGATGCAATCACAAGTAATCTCTCTTTAATTACATAATCATATATTCTTAAATTTGGTCTTCATCACTTCTTTCTGAATGAAGTGGTGTGAAACAGGAAACATCCAGGTCCAAACAGCAGCAAAACGCCCACTCCTCTTACAAAGAAACTGCACTTGTGTCAAGGACATGATGCAAAAAGCATTACAGTATCCTCTTTTCATTTCCCTGGAAGTCGTCATGGAATAATTCTTATTCTGGCGGTGAATGCGTAAGCAAAGCTATTACACCCACTCCTCTCAGCAGCGCTGCCCGGCCTCCTTTCTGGGAAAGAGACGTCCAAGTTTAACCTCTTATCTCTTCCTCTTCCCTTTCCTCTTCCTGTCATTCAGAGCATGAAAATAAAAAGAAGGAAAAATAGATCCTTAAGCAAACATCGAGGCCTATTTATGGCAAATACTTCACATTCCCCATGTCCCAGATATCTCATAGTGTTCACTTGCAGGATACTGTGGCTTCCTCTCTCTTTCTTTCGGTCTTACTCACTCCTCCATTTTATTCTGTCCCTGCTTCCTTTCTTTTCTGTTTTTAGGTAACATCCTTTCTCTGTGTGTGTGTCCAGACCAGAGGAGGAGCTATAATTGTTCTCTCCTTCTCCAGAAGGAATGTCTAAAGCAAACCGGCCTTTTGAAGTGGCCCATTGTCTGCTGACCTCAGAAGGTGAGGAGGGAGGAGATGGAGGGAGGAAAGTAAAGTAGGGACTAATGGAAAGGTGAGCAAACAGGACAGAGGAGGGTGGGAAGCAGAGAAAAATGACAGAGGAGAGAAAAGAAGTATTAACACTACAGATAACGTTGAGACGTTTGGTCAAAAACTCATTTTTTAATAGTTATGCCAAAACAATTGCGAGTTCAATCTTAACATTCTGAGGAGGAAACACAATTGCTCAAAGTTTTACATTTACTGGCAGCTTTTCTACTTCTTCAGGAAGTCCTACTTACCTCAGAAAACTCACAGGGCGTTGGTTGGAAAGGATAGTGGGCGAACAAAGCTCAGCGTTTTGACTGAAGAGGCCGGGGTCATGACCCGCTGCCCAGAGGCTGGAACAGTTTGGTTAGTGCTTTGATCAGGCTATAACTGCTAAATATGCTAATATTTTTAGTATATGAACGTATGAACGCCAGACAGCATCCATGTGTATGTATGTGTAGCTCTATGAACAGTAACACTGCTTAACTTTTTTTTTTTGCATAAACCTAATCAAGATATTTCCTGTCACAACTTTATTTTGAAAAGACAGTTACGTGTTTGTGGACATGAAAAAAGAAAAAAAAATAGTAAAGCATGTATCAAATCTTTTTTTTGGTCAGTTTTAAAATTAGTGGAAGCTGATGACAAATGGCAGCAAATAAACTCTCTCTATTTATTATGAAAATGGGACACTTCCACACACACATGTGCCACAGTTCTAACTTCTGCTCCTGGGTCTGGATGGACTGAAGCTCCAGAACTGGTTTTATGTTTCATTTATAAGCGAACCACTTCAAACAAACCCTCAACATTCACTGTGTGCACATTGACGAGCTTAATCGTATAATAAAGGCATGGAAAACGTATCAAATTCAGGCTAAGGATTGTATCAGGACTAGATTCGTGAATACGATAGGAACCCCTGACTTAAGACGTTCTTAATGCGCTTTGTGCCTCTAGTGAACGGGATCGTATCGTATTCGCGTCCTGCGTCCTGCTTGAAAATGTCCGCCGGGGATTTCACCCTGAAGTGGAAGAAGCCGACGCCGTCATAACTAGTGAAGTTGGTGCCGGAAATGTCAAACGTTACCATGGCTTTGAAGAAATCAACAACTCACTTTTGGACAGACGGGGAGACAGAGTTTATTATTTATTGTTGTTAAGTAGCCGTCAACCAGAAGTAGTTCTAACACCACTTGTTGAAAAGGCTACAGCGCCACCTAGCATAGCGGAGTCAGCCAGGTTGCTGACCATTATCTGATTTAAACAAACTCCATGTGCACGTGGATTTTGGGACAGACCACCCGCCGAGTTACAACATCAAATTTGGCAAAATCCAGTACGATCCTACCATGTGACCAGAGTGAGTGTTTTAGTGTCCCATGCTACCCTCAGGCTCAGGACAGGAGGGTCTTAAAGGGACGACAAGATGTCTTCTGTCATCCTATTTCCTATTTTCAGACTCCCTCAGTTCTCTCCCAGAGATTTGTCTGTATAATTTTGCTAAAAATGAACGCCAAGAGCCTCCCGCTCAAAATAAAGTGTCTGTTACTGAACAGTGGGCGGGTTAGTCAGCTGTCCAACAACAAGGAGCGAACAGGACTGAGCTGAATTTCATTTCAACAACAAAGCTGCTTATGAATTATTTTCAAAAATGACCAGACAATGCATTCATTATTTCCTGAATGAACTGATTTGGACAAACAAGTAAAAATGATCTCAGTTAAAAAGCAGAAATAATGATAACAGTTCAGTAATATGACTATAAAAAAAGTCTCCATTATTGATATAAAACTCAATTTATACACTTAAAATGGCACAAAATATGTAAGCCAGCATGGCGACTGTTTTTATTAAGGGACAAAAATGTTTGATCAAAAAGGCTTGAGGGTTACCCGCTAAAAAGAAGCATGTTTAATACAAAAAAAATAACTAATTGTTTTTATAGCATCCATATTGTTTGTCTGGGAACACAATTTGTGAATAATATATAATAATTTAAAGGTGAAGTTTAAATCTGCTTGACTTTTATTTGAAAATAAATCAGGGATCGTCTGTTTTTCTGAATCAATATCATGGCACCAATGAAGCAAACCTCAAGTGGTCAATTTCTTAGAAAAGTAGGGAATAATTCTGAAACTAAATAAAGAAATAAATAAAATAATGCTGAATGAAATGCAATGTGTTTGAATTTCTTACATGCACAGAGAAATTCACACTGCCTTTTCCACAAAAAAAGTATTCATCTGATAATTGTGTTCAAGTGACAGTTTATTTTGCAATTTTTATTCCTTTGTATTTATTACATATTTATTACATAAATATTTATTATATTATTATTAGTTATTCTATTATGTCATTGCTGCTGTCTATTGTTTCTTTGTCTGTAATTTATGTATTCTAGTCTATGCACCACCATCCTGGCAAACATTAGCATTAGTGCTACGTGTTTGTTACAGACATAGCAAAGAAGGCTTTAAGCAATCATTTAAAAACATTTTGTCCAAGCTGCTCTTGCAAACACTGCACTCGTGGCCCGAGGCACACAGTGTACAGTTACTCACATCCCCAGGAAGCGGAGGTATGACATCACCTTATCATCTCCTGTGGGCCCATGGGAAGACCGGAGGGGAGGGGGGGAAGAAGACTGAGGGAGAGAGAGAGAGAGGAAAGAAGAGTGAAGGGAGGTATGTAGAGGAAGGCTGTTGTAATGTCACAGAGAAATCTGATGAATGGACCGTTTTCCTCTTACACAACACTTACTTTAACAGGCATGCATTAAAAAAGAGAGACCTCTGAAAACAATCACTGCGGTCGGTGTAATAATCCTAGTTATGCGTGCACTGAAAAGAGGTCAGGTCGAGGAAATAAACAGAGCGCTGGGTTTTATTACTCACACATGACCAAGAATCAGTGATTATCAGCACTGACAGAGCTCTGGGATCAGTGCTCGCCTCCTGGATAACAAACCTTACTCATATGGGGATATATTATCTTAGTGTTCTGCTGTAAGGCAGAAAATGTTGTTTATCTGTTAGTACAGTGGTGTTTCTTTACATTTCTACTCAGAGTATGAGCGGCTGGCCTACATGAATGGTTGCAGTTTCAAAAAGCGGATGCACACTGCTGTTTATCAGATGTGGGGAAGTTAAACCAAGTAGTTTTCTCTTGTAAAACTGCAAATACAGTTTGGAAACACTTCCGACCAGATGAGCATAAATCTCAGCTTGGTTTTGTTACAGAGGGCAGAGGTCCAAAACTAAACACTGGTCCTTGGTGGTTGGTGAGAACTGAAGTAGTTGTAGATATTTTCCCCTCTAAACAGCCACAAAGGAGAACAGTAAGTCCGTTCCACACTTTAAACCGTCCACCAGACACGACTGCCTTACAATCTGGATAAATGTAAACTTCATGATGCATATTATTTGTTACAGACTTATAGTTTAGTGTTGTCTGTCTAGTTTCAGTCTCTGAAGCATGGTTTCCTTCTGCTATGGATGATATGTATGTGTGTGTGTGTGTGTGTGTGCGTGTGTGTGTGTGTGTGTGTGTGGTGGCATGCAAAGACCTTTTGAAGGACAGGAACAAAAAGAAAGAAAAGTGCATGTTTTTGCCTCCAAAGAGGGCATTTAGCACACGTTTTTCAATAATCGGGCCACAAGGAGAGGGGGGCGACTAAGAATTATTATGAATAATGTAAGGTTATGTGATTATTTATTTAAACTCATATTCTGGTGGTTTTACATTGAATTTGTCTGCATTTTCTTTTTGTAATAAATAAATAAATAAACCAACACCAATTTTTTAGGGGGGCTTAAAAATATTTTATGGGGGGCTTCAGCCCCCCCCCAAAATAGGCCTAATGACGCCACTGTGTCTGCTCATATTCACCTTGACTATTTCAGGATTTTCCCACAGTGTGACAGAGTTTCGGGTTACGATCCAAAAAGAAAATGATGAAGCATCGCTGAGCGGCTGTGAAGGTCAGGAAAAAGCACAGTTCATCAGAGGATTGTTCCATTAGAGGAGGAGTATTCACTTCCTCAACATGTTATGTCATCACACTGCTTGATATCAACAAAGGCGCCACTAAATGATCCTGTGCTGCAACCTTGAGTCCTGAAAAGATGGATTTCTAGCACTTCCCTTTGCCTTGAACTTGAAAATGACTTCTTTCATACAGGTCAAAATTTCTCAAAGCTGTGAAATTACATTCTTTCAGCATTCAGCAAGTACCTTTAAAACAAAAACTTCTTTGCGATTGAGATGAGGAAACATAAAAACTTTAGAGGAAACGGAAAGCCAGTATGGCAACATAGCCATGGAGATGTGATATGAATCTAAAAAGCATCTGTTGCATGACAAACTTCTATACTTAGCCCACAGCTGACAGTATATAAAAATATCTCTGATTAACGCTGGATGGAAAAGATATGAAAACACAAGTTCAGTGGAAAATTTATCACCTACAGTCAACTGTTTGTGAGTGTTTAAATGGGAGACAATGAGAGGAAATAACTGTTCTAGCTTTGAGTCAGCTCTTATCAAACTGGGTGGGAAATAGTTCAAGAGGGTAAACAGCACAAAATTCACTTCTGATTCTGCAGGTTTGAGTTAGTTTCTTTCTTCATATTTCCATCCGTCTGCTTTACAAGTTTATTATTTCGAGGTCACAGCAGTGGATGTCATCTATGCTTAGTTATCCTTTTATCCATATGGTCGTCTTTGTCCTAAGCCGTTAGCTGAAGCTGTATCCCATGATGCATTGAGTCAAGTTTGCAAAACCGTGCTGAGCTCAGATGCCACAGTGAGTGAGCGAGCAGAATAAATAATATTTAGACTTTTAAATAGCTGTACGCTGATGAATATCATGTTACATAATATAAATATCTCCTTTACACTTTCTTGCCTTTTGTCTGGCTTTGACCACGGACAGATTTTTTTCCAGGGATGGCACAAATTTGAACATGAAAGTTGAAAAATTAACTGTGGCATGCAGAGATGGTGCCATTAACTCAGCGGTCTCCCAGCCTGAGTAATTTTGGGGCTTCTGGGAGATGTAGTCGGAGCATAAAGAGACAGTATACACCACAGAGATCAAAGCAGGAAGTGGAGACGATCGAGACTAGAGAGCAAAACAAACAGAATCTGGACAAAAAGTGGTGATTTTGGTGAAAGTGTCCTCTACTCTACCTCTGATAAAACAAGAATGGAACAAGGTAAAAACAAACATTTTTTTCATGATGAAATAAAGAGTCTCTTCTTTCATTTGAGCTATTCAGTGTTTTCAGAGACATAGTACAAAATATTCTGTGGGTCTAAAAATATGACTCAAAAACACTGGCACAAGGCACTTCCTGTTTCATAAAACAGCTGGCAATCAGCTGCAGCAGCTAGCATGGACAGCAGCAAGAAATATAATTGTAAATATGTCAAAAGGTAAATGTTTGGACACTGATGTGAGGCCGTCGCTGAGACATAATCCCATTGTTCGGTCCTCCTATCGATTGAGACGTGTCATCACAGCGTCACAGCATGGCTTTGCTCTATAAATGGCTCCAGGTCTATTTATAGATTAATGGAGGCACGGCTGAGTCGCCTCAATGTCACCCAATGACACAACAAGAGTCAATGAGCCGCTGTCATTGAGCACCGTTAGCATCGTGTTAAGGCTGTGTGCTAAAAGGACGAACAGGAAGACATTCTGAGGATTTTGCATCATATTCAACATCAAAATATATGTTAGGTGAGTACAGCATCTCTGTCAGCAGGACGTGATTCTTTTGTCATGTTCATGTGTGTGTGTCTGTGTGTTTTACTAAATATAGCTTTGTTTCCCTGGTAACACCTGAGGATCACACTAGTACCTTTAGCACATCAGCTGCCTTGAACATTTTTGTCAATGAAAACCAACCATTCATCAAGTCCTCAACCTGCGTTTGTAAAGATGAAAAAAAAATAAATCATGTGCCACATCAACACACACACACATACACACACACACACACACACACACACACACACTACATTTCCAGCATGTATAAAGTCAGATGCGCTCAGGAGGGGGTGCATGGAAAGGAGATCCATTATTTTAGCTTTTGTGTGCAGCTCAGCAGCTGAAAGGCAGCGATCAGCCAACCATAACAATCCATAATGGCTTTTCTGCCTCATCCACAAGTCTAGAAGCGTGCCTCCGGTCAGGGCTTTCCCCATGCGTCCCCCCGCCTCCCTGCTCCCCTGGCTCCAGTGAGGGCCATGGCTGTGACTGTGACAGCGGAAGACCCCATTGAAAAGGAGTGGAGTCAGCCGGTGCGACTGGGGGCCCCTGAGCCTGTCTGATCACGCAACAACAGGGGCACCGGGCCCCTGGATTGGTTGGATGTTCAGAGGATCAGCATGCAGTGTGGAGCAAAAAGCCTCCTTTAAGTTTCATCAAAAACAAGAACAAAGCAGAGTCAGAGGGTTGTTCGGTCTTAACCCATCATGTTGTGTTGACTGTTTAATGAAATTTAATTTAGGTGCTGGAAAAACACAAACCAGCTTCCTGATGATGCACATGCTAAAATCCCTCCACTATTTACAACTGGGTCTTTTTCTAGGCATCACTTGGTAGTTTTATTGGGCACTCAGGTATTCTGGGATAGGATCCAGCTTTAGATGGATGCTCGGGTTACTGGTTTTAGGACTTTTATGGACAAACACTGACTGACAATAAAGCGTAATACTACTAAGAAATAGTCTAAAACACAGTAAACATTAGATATAAAGAGCTCAGACTTAAAAAGAGTGATAAAACAGAAAGAATAATGGTGAAGGTGAGTTTTGCAAACTAGATAGACAAATAAATAAATGTATTATGACCCAGTTTTACTTCAGAGACAGGAAATAGTTCCAGCGCCTCTCTCCTGATCCTCAGCACTTAATAACTCTGTGAATTAAGTGTTTAGTGTCTACAGCAGAAGAGCCTCCTCCTTCTCCTGCTCTCTGCTGACCACTCCCAGGGGAACAGCATCCATTTTAGGGAGGAAAAGAGCAATGGAAGAAGAGCAAAACGATGGAGAAGGAGGAGGAGAATTAAGGTTATAAGTCAGGGTGGGTGAAGCTGGAGAGCTGTAAAGGGGTCGAGAAAGTGAAAATAAGAGGAGATGAGAGGAAGGGAGGAAAGGAGAGGAGACGGAGAAAAAGAGAAGGAAATCAAGTAGCCATCCGGTGATCATTTTACAGGCTGAGGGGAAGTGTTCCTGGAGAGGGGATGGAGCCAGACAAATGACTGAAGGAGAGCTAAGTGGGTGGCATCAGTCCTGCAGGTAGACAACAGAGATGGACTGTGATTAACAAACACAAAAGAATAGCTTTACTTTCATAAAGGGGGGAGGAGGGTGCCTTCACAAAATCACATGGTTATCAATGAGATAACTGAGATCCCTCCTATCATCCTCTGTCCCTTTAGTCCCTGTTCCTCCCCCTTCACCGCTCTGCATTACCAATTATAGATTAATAGCCCCATGTGTTGACATGAAGCACAGAGCGTGTGATGCACTTTGAGCACACGACAAATCTCCAGGTTTGTTGGAGAAATAAAAAAAACACCAGAGCAGAGGTAACTGTGAGCAGAAAGGCAGATGGCCGAAGCAGAGGAGGTGAGTTTACATATGCAGAGTGAGAGGAATATGAGACAGATGGTCATTTGTCAACTAATCTCACACCGAGCACCTTTTGCACATTTAAACTCTGGCTGGCTGTCATGCCTTTTGTATGAACGTGGTTCCCCTCATCCCTTCTAAGACGTTTTTTTTTTCCTCCATGTCACCACACATGACAGCATCAACAGGTTTCAAGCCCTCAGGGGTATTATAAACGTCAGGTTCCTCTGAATGTAGCTGATATCTCATACAGCTCAAAACCAGACGAAACCAAATGAGGTGTGATGATGATGAGAAAACTGAGCACCAGGTGTCCCTGTCTCTCCTCCATGCCTCATGAAGATGCTGGACGCTAGCAGATAGTGAAAACTTCTGGTGAGAATCTAATAAGGGAAAAGTGCTCTTTTCCTGCAGCTCAGGAAGGCAGAATTACACAGGTCTGTATCTATCAGAAACTGTTATCACCTGCAGTGAACCTGTCTGTGTTTGTGGAAACTTTCGGGTTACGACTGAAGTTATGAGGGTTGTTAGCTGCTGCAACACGACCATGAAACTCCACCAAAATCAGATTTACAAGCTGAGCAAGTGAATCCATTTGTGTCGCCGCCAATTCTTGTTTGTATATGTGGCTTTGCGCTTCAGTGTGTGTGTGTGTGTGTGTGTGTGTGTGTGTGTGTGTGTGTGTGTTCAGGAGTCCTGTAAGGCCCCTGGTATCCTGCAGAGGAATGCAGCAGTCTCTTGAAAAGTAGTTATCAGCTAATGAGAATTCCACTCGGAGCAGGAAGGAAGGGCTTAGAATGCGTGTCCCTCAGCGAATTGGGGCGAATGTTAATCACGATGCCTTTAGGTGCGCGCGCGCACACACAGACACACACACACACACACACACACACACACACACACACACACACACACACACACACAGACAGACAGACAGACAGACACACACACACACACACACACACACACACACACACACACACACAGACAGACACACACACACACACACACACACACACACACACACACACACACACACACACACAGACAGACAGACAGACAGACACACACACACACACACACACACACACAGACAGACACACACACACACACACACACACACTTGCATGCATGCACACACAGGAGTCTAGCTGCAGAGCCTCTGACACATGAATGGATGGGAGGGAGGGAGAGAGAAAGAGAGGATGTTTTTAAAAACTCAGCTTGGTGTTGTCTTCGCCGTTTGGAACTAATTGGTTTCAGATGAAAATCAGCGAGCACAAACCGGAGAAGGCCTTAATGTTCTTTGCCTTGCACTCCATCCATCTCCCTTTCACGAAACACCCGCCACCTCTCGGTCTTTCCGTCACTTTCTCTTCCTCCTGGCTTGCCGTCTTCCTGCCGTCCTGGCCGGGCAATTCATCAAACTGCGTCTTGTTTTAACGGAGCGTCTGCAGTGTCACGGAGGTCATAGGTCAAGACGGCTGCATTAAAGGCAGATTAAACATTAAAAGTCCCTCTGGTTCTGCAGACAACACACTGTCCATCCCTCTGTCCTCTCTTTCTCTATCCCTCTGTCTTACCTTCTCCCTGTATTGAAGGACACCAGGCCTCTGGAGATCTCGTCCCTCAGGAAGAAAGCAAGCGTCCCCCTCCCTCCTACTGTTTTTTCATAACCTATTATTTATGTCTGACAGAGCTCCTCCAGACAAATGGCTGCCATATGGAGAAAGAAATGCAGAGGGAAAACTCTCTTTCTCTCCCTCTGGCCTTACCAGTTTCTCTTTGGGGTTTTGAAATTACGATCAGATTTTTGACGATGCCTCTCAGGCTGCGTTAATATTTCCTATCGCATGGCCTCACGTCCCGTGCCACACTAAGCAGCCCGCCGTCTCGTCGAGCTGATGGAGATATCAATCCTGTCTCATTGTGAAATGATGAACGGCTTCTGTGGGCTGTAAACCACGACCACACTTGCACTGTCTCTGTGGTCCATGGGGACGCATTTCTCTGAGAAGCCTTTAGCATGACTGAATGATGTGTGCAAACAGTTTGAAGTAGTTCACAGTGAGGCAGGGTAGCATCGTCTCTGCTTACAGGGTTATATTCAAAGCAATGTTGTTGACTGATATTGAAAATAATGCAAATCTACATTCAGCAGGGGATTTGCCAGATGGAAACTTGCTTTATTTTTATTAACAATACATGTTTTAATATGATAGTTTGGAGCAGCTTTATTTAAACAGCAAGGGCGCCTGGAGGTGTGAGGTAAACTGAGTGTAGCTGTATGTCTATAGAGGCTGATACTCTCAAAACAGCTAAACTGGGTGTCTGCTACATTGATCTAAGTGTAACATGTAGCTTCTACCATATATAGTCATATATTGTGGTTGAACATCATTAAGTAATGTTATTTTAGCATGATGTGCAATAACTTAACATTGTGTAAATGAATTTACGTGTACAACTTCAGAGCAGAAGGTGGCAGTAGTGTGCGAGTCGGGAGTTTTAGAAACTTTGCAGTTCAAACACATGCTGAGAGTCGGCAATGTTTGTTGTGGAAGATGGTAAGATAAGTCCTTTACTTAACTTTGACTCAAAAATAAACCACTGCACAGAAATATCACGTAACTTGTTTTTGTCCTCTGTATAATTTTGAACGATTAATTTCATCACCAAATGTTTTCGTAGCATGCTCGCTAATCATAGCAGCATTAGTTGCTGTGGTTAGCTACTTAGCATTTGCATCACTTGCTAAACTAGCGTGTTACCATTGGGTGGAAATACTTTCCATATTTTTTTATGTTCACGCAACAAATGACTCTTGAGTGTAAAAACATCACAGAATCAGAAAATACAACAGTCATGATGTATTAAATCACATAATGTAGAATATGAGGGAATATAATGGAAGTTATTGCAGACAAAATCCAACATTTTAATTTGCTGAAAATTCTGAAAGTTGCATCAAATTTTACTTTTAAAGGAATCCTAATGATTGTATAGATGTGGTGGCTCCTCTTCCTCTTCTTCTTCTTCACTCTGGATTAATGAATTATCTATCTATCTAATGGAATAAATGACATCCCTTCTTTTATTCCCCTGTTTTTCTTCCTAACTTTGTCCTTTTTGCTCTTCCTGTCTCTTCTTCTCTGCTCTCTTGAGTCCTTCTTCCCGTCAGAATAAAAGTGTCTCTCATGTCTGGTCACTGAGGGAGCAGCTGGCCAGTTAATCCCCAATGGGACTCTCTCCTCCTCCTCCTTCTCTTCCTCCCTCCCTAAATCTCTCTTCCTTCCTTCCTTCCTTCCTTCCTCCCTTCATCCCTCATGTAATAGCTCCTTTGTCCCTGTCGGACAAACCAGCACCTTTCCATCTCTCTAACCACCACCCGCCTCCGCCCTTTTTTTCCTCTCAACATTTAAAGCAGGAATAGGGAAATTGTAAACAGCAGGTTTTGTGGCCTGGAGGCTGAGGTTGAGTCCAGCAGAGCAGAGAAGCAGGCCTTTGTTATCAGGGATTAGTTAGGGAGGTGAGAGCTCCACCACTATAGCCCCACACCTCCACCTCTAATCACCACCAGCGAAGCAACACACCCTGTTATATACCAATTAAATTCACCAAAATGTCCACTGGCTACATGGAGGTGAGCTGGGCGCTATGTTGACATTTTAGATCTCAGAAAGAAGCACTTTAACTTCACAGATGTTTCCCTGCTTGTGTTTGACCTAATAAGTGCAAATGAGTATTATTTGTTCCATGACGGCGCTGTGGTCATCTGGGGAAAGTGACCATCTGCGTTCAACATTGTGATTCAATAAGGAGGGCAACGTTTTTCTCCATAATGAATAATGAATGGGCCATTACCTGCCTTCTGTTTCACTGTGTTGATAAGCTTTCTACCAACAATTCATAGAAACTTGGCTCCATTCAAACTACAGGCAGCCGACATGGAGACTTCCTGCATTTATGGCTGCTGGTATGAAAATACAAAGCCATCTTCATATCCGTGCATGAGTCATATTGAGGATATTTGGTGCATTGAAAGAATTTTGGAAATAAAGTGCAGCTGGTCATCTTTGATTTGCAGCCATTAATGAAAACCACTGAAGGTGTCTGCTTTAGTGCCAGACCATCCAACCGAGGCTTTAACTCTGTCTGAAAGGGCAGCCCATCAGCGCTGACCATTGTTCCTATTTTGACCGTCCATCAATACCTCACTGTAAATCACAAAATGGCATTTCCTGTCTTCTGAAGAAAATCCCCAGCATGTGTCCAGAAGGTGTGTGTCCAAAAAAAAAAAAAAAACACACATGCAAACTGGTGGGATCGATCAAACGCCACGGTCGGGCTTGATGTGCGTCCACCGTGGAGAGAATGACAACCTCATGTTGAAGATTTAGCGCCGAGCTGGAAATGCAAAGTGAGGCAGGTTAGTGTGGCTCTTTGATGAGAGATATCAAATGTCTCTCTCTCTCTCTCTCTCTCCTCCATCCTTTCCGTCTCGCTCTTGGTTTTGCGCTGAACTTTCCATCCACAGCCTGCCTCTCCCTGTGTGTGCTTTGAACTCCTCAAACTGTTCTTTTGAAGGCTGGAGTCATAAAACGTCCTTTTATGCAGGCCAAGTCTCTTTGATGAGGTTGTCACTTTGTACAATGCTCCGCTCTAAGCCTCCGAAACTTCAGACAGGCATGGCCACACCCACAGACGGATGGAGATAGATAGATAGATAGATAGATAGATAGTTTGTTTTTATCTTGTTCCATTCTTGTTTTATCAGAGGTAGAGTAGAGGACACTTTCACCAAAATCATCACTTTTTGTCCAGATTCTGTTTGTTTTGCTCTCTAATCTTGATCGTCTCCACTTCCTGCTTTGATCTCTGTGGTGTACTCCGTCTCTTTATGCTCAGACTACAGCTCCCAGAAGCCCCAACATTACTCACAGGCTGCGGGAGATAGCGATCGGCAACCTGCCACTTCAACATATTAGTACGTCAATGGCACTCAAAGAGTTACCACATACCAAATGTCCTGAAGCATTCTTTAGCAGGACATTGAATTTCTACTAATAGTTGTGCTGTTGCAGCTGAAGAAGACACAAAGGTTAACTGATTGGTCAAGATGCTTGGGATCTGTAGCCGACCTCCTAACCCTGACTTCCCTTACTAAATTCAGACACATCTCATCCCGGGTGATCAACAGATCTCAAAACGTGCACCAAGCTTTTTTTTTTTATTTCTGAATGATATCAAAACACAGGGGTGTAAATAAATCTCCCAGGATCACAGCAGATACATTCTCCACTTGATTCCCAGCTGTCAAACTGTGACCATTACAGTGTGGGTTGGGTTTCCCATAAGCATCCCAACACTGAGGCAATCTTTGTTCCTTTGTGAGCCGAGAGAACTGAGAGGCTTTTGGGAAGCTGGAACCTGGCTGTTCCCAGGATCCCTTTCACCTGAGCAGGAGGACAACAGGGAGAGGAAGGGGTAACACTGTTGGAGAGCAGAAGGTCTTCACTTCTAACAAAGCAGTGGCAGACAGTGTTACACTAGAATTTGGGGCAAATGTTGGTCATTACAGAGCAATTTCCTGCAACTCTTTGTAGAGTATTACAGTGTAGTTTACAGACTATTATGTGCTTCTGCTCAATATGCTTCATTTAGGAAGTTCAATCCACCTGAGAGATTTGGGTAAAAGGGGTAATTTTATAGCAACATTTGACTTATTCCTTTAGACAAATTGAGCACTGCAGGTCAGCAGTGCAAACACTTAAATGTGCACGGTGGATAACGTGGTCCATGCATCATGTTTGATCAAAAGTCATAATCCAATACTGCTTCCACAATGAAATTATCGGGTCGATGCGGGATTTTTTAACCTGGGTCGACCCTCCTTGATGGTGACAATGTCATCATTACAGATTTAAGTTTGCCGGATCACTGCGAGGTAAACAATGGACAGCATGGACATGTTAGCGGTGTTGTTTCATGCATTTAAATGTTGTCTCTTTTGCAAACTGAAGAAGCTCAAAATGAGTGCTAATGCATGCTGCCATGATCAATAAAAAAGGTGCTATTTCGCTTCACAAGCTGTGTAGAAATATCAAGCTCTTCCACTAAAATGTTAAAAGTGTCAGAAGTAGAGGTGTGACGCCTGAATAAAGAGAAAACAATAGTTCAAACCAGGGAAGATTGGGATGCATGTCAAGCTGTACATGCAATTTTAGAAACACCTTGTAGCTAGTTAGCATCTGTGTGCTAACTGTTTTAGCGGTGGTTAAATCTTTAAGCATTAACCAACAGTGATGCATTCCGCAAACAACAAAAACACTTTAAACAAAAAAAACCTTACTGCTCGTGTCAAAGGTGCACTTTTAAAATGCACTGCTACGCTACCAAAGCGAGGTATCCCTGCACTGACTGGAAGTCGACATTTAAAGAAGCAGCATGTTTGTGTGACGGGACCTCACTCGCTTCTGAAATATCCATCACCCTCACATTCAGTTCAGCGGAAGTGCTGTCAGGGTCGAGTATGTGAAACAGATTTCTAGGACAAGATCTCTGTACAAACATCATAAGGCCTCTGTTGAACCGGTTTGATCATCAACCTGTTTTCTTGCTGAGCATGTCTTCTTCCGCTCTTTGGTCTGTGGAGTGTCTGTCTTCTCTATGAGAAGGTCTGACAGGATGTAAATCACCCCATCAAAAGTCAGCGCTGTGAAAACATCCTGAGCGTCCATGTGAGATGAGTGATAATTCAGCTGGTGGAGTGAAGTGACAGGAAGTGTAAGAAGTGATTTTCTAGGAAGAGAATGCTGCGTTTTCGGCACCATCTATTCATCAGATTGATTTTTGGGGAACAGGATGAGTGAAATGACACCTAGAGTATTTTGTCAGTACAAAAAGTGCATCGATAAACCACATCCAACATGAACCTTTAAGGTTCGACCACAGTACCTTTTATCTGTGCTTGATGATGTCGTAACACCATATTTCATGAGAAAAAAATCCAAAATTTCCGTTTACCACACCTCAGAAACTTCTTTTTTTCAGTTTCCTGTGTCAGTCACAGACAGTTGAAAGTGCTGCTACAACACAGTGCTAAAAATAACACAGACACATCTGCGGTAAGAAGGTTTTGAAATCATGCAGATAAGCATTTTGCAGAGATGTGGGCTGTGAACGGCCTCCAGACAGCGTGGTGTGGAGCCACGTGATCCACTGGCCTGAAGAGTTTTAAACCTTAATATTATGTTTCTCCTCTTAATCATTACAGACCTGTAATTTGAGTCATGATGGGCTGAAAAAGTCCCTTAGACATATAACATAACAAACGACAAAGGCTATACCTTTAAAGAGCGTATGAAATAAGAAGAGCAGTATGTTCTGTTGTCATATATTGTCCTGTAGCTGTCATTGTAAAATAAGAAAGTGCTTTGATGGCTGTCAGAGACCAGTCAAGTCATGGGTCAATGGGTCACATAGCAACAGGCTGCAAAGGCCACAGAGGAAGAAGAAGAAGAGAAGGAAGAGCAGGAGAGCGAAGACAAATGCTTCCCGCTTCAGTGCCCTCGTGTCGGCAGCGCCGTCGCCGACTGTCACCACCTTGAGTGACACACATCAGGGTTGAGGGGTCAGCAGGGGTGAGGAGGGGTGATGTATGTGTGAGAGGAGCTGTAAACTTCTTTAGTTAGAAAAGCTTGTTTGACCAAACATTTCAGGAAATGAACCCAGGATGGCTTTGCTGCTCAATGGTTCTTCATCTCAGAAAATTATTACATTACTAAACCATATAAGTCATTAGCTTTTAGTGTGATGAGGTCTGCTGTAATTACCCCAGTAGTACGGACTAGGGACCACAGTACTCCTACAACGTTCACAATGAAGTAAAAAATGTTTGTTCGCAGCTCTGTATTATTTGTTCATCAGGGGATAAAAGTGTGAATTGAGTCAGTCGCCTTCAAATTACCTGATGCAGGAGGTGTTGAATGATTTGAAAAGAATCTCAGAGCACGCATAATGAAATTTTGTAGAGCACATAAATTAGAAATAAGAATAAATAAATAGAATAAATAAATAAATATAAAACATAAATATTGTAATCATGAAATAGATCTAAATTATGTGCCTGCACCAATTTGAATTTATTTATTAGTAGTAGTAGTATTAGTAGTGGAATTATTAAAAATATAATAAGTAAAAATAGAGTTAAAATAGAGAAAAAGTAACAGACTGCATTAAAATGAAAGCCCAGTTATTTTGTGTACAATGAACAGAAAACTACTGTTGCTTGAGGTGAAATAGCAATATTGTACACAAAAAAAATGATTCAGCTTCATGCTTGGCTGACACACATTTGATGACAGGACGGAAGCAAAGTGTTGTTGTTTGTTTTGCTCCATTTTAGTTTAATTTTATCAGCACAACAAAGAAAATAGAAAAGACATACAATAAGGAAAAGAATTATAACTGCTGTATACTTAACAATTTTATGTAGTTCATTTTATTTTTATCTTAAATAAAAAAAAGTTGCTCACATCACAAAACACAAATAATACTTACTTTTGTATATAATATCTATATAGATATATATATAATATAAGTAATTTTTTGCCTATGATAATATAAGTACATATTTAAAAATAAAATAAAAAAGCTATGAAACATATCTGGGAGGTCGCATCATATATTGAAAATATATATATTGAAATAAAAATGTTTTAATTTCATCGTTAAACATCAATAAGTATTTTCCAAGCATAGTTGCAGGTGGATGTCGTCTGTTAGGATGTGAAGTCTTTGTAATTTAGGAAAATATGATGATTAAGTTATAGATGATGGAGAATAAATCCCTCAGGAGGTATTGTGACACTTGGTGCTAAACCAAAGGAGGAACAGTGGCTGGAGGGGGGTGAAGGTGGAAGTGTGTGTAACAGAACAGAGGAAAGGTAGGGGGTGAGGAGGTGAGGAGGTAGGGGGTGAGGAGGTGAGGAGGTAGGGGGTGAGGAGGTGGGAGGGTGGGGTGACCATTGTGAGAGGAGGCTGGAGGTGGAGCGAGGGAGTGACTGACACATGGATAGAGGCGACTAGCAGGGGGCGGCGGGAGGTGGCAAGCAGGGAATAATGGCGGCAGGATGCGTGCGTGTGTGCGTGTGTGTGTGTGTGTGTGTGTGTGTGTGTGTGTGTGTGTGTGTGTGTGTGTGTGTGTCCGTGTTGTTTCAGGTGTCCATACACCCCCAGCCAACCAGCAGGCCCTGGAGGAAGGACTGGCAGCTCATTAGCCTGATCAAAGCCTCCCCCCTCCCCCTCTGGTTTAACACCCCCACCACACACACACACACACACACACACACACACACACACACACACACACACACACACACACACACACACACTTTGCTGTGTTTACCTGGCTAATCCCAGGCTAATCTGCCTGATATGCAGGATGTGACGATCAATTAAGGAAATGAAGGTGTGGTGATGATGGGAGCGGTAAAGTGGTGAAGTCCACAATGAAATGTCACATTTCCAGGTGAATTAGATAGATAGATAGATAAATAGACAGATAGATAGATAGATAGATGGCTAGATAGATCTGATACAGAAAAACACAATGAGGATCTAATCATTACCACTGACTCACCTCCCATGAAGCCGAGATGATTCATTTTAGTGAGAATTGTATCATGTAAAAATAGACGACATAGTGAAGAGCCGCTATTTATTTCGGATCCTGATTCATATCCTGTATTGACTGGGCTTTAGTTGGGAAATTGACCAGCTCATCATCCATCACAATAAAAGAGGCCGTGAGTCAAAGCATCCCTCTGGAGCCACATCCTCTCAGCTCAGGAGGAGATCTTGTTATATTAATCAGCACACTCACTGGACCATCTCTACAGGCTAAGTCTGATTTATATACACCTTAAAGACTAATACGCCTTTAAAAAAAAAAAGCAACCCAGAAATTAACAGATTTAGATCATTCTGGGACAGCTGCACATATTTAAATATCACTATTTATAACTCAAGAAGATAAGCTTGTTGGCTTTCTAACCAAGCCTTATGCTTAGCATAAAAACTGGAAATGAGTGGAAACAGCTAGCCTGGCTCCATCCAAAGATGAGAAAGTTCACGTCCAGAAATGTCAACAAAGGAGCTCAAACATGATAAAGTTTGTTAAGAAAATATGACTATTACAGGCTGACAGAAACAAGCATCGGATATTTAATAAAAGCCCAGCGTTGGTCAGATACTTCCTGTCCCCAGATATTCTTTCATAAGCCTGCCGTCCACTTTATCCTGATGGCTGACAGGAAGTGACTGTCTCCTACATCTCTCCTACCTCTGCTCCTCCTCTCATCATTACCACCCCCTCTCATCTCCTCCTCATCCTCCTCTCACCTCCTTCCTCGTCATCTCTTTTCTTCTCCTCTTCCGTCCTTCTGTCCTCTCCTCTCAATTATCTTCTTTCTTCCACTCTCCCTCTTGTCTTTCCTTCTCTCCTCTACTCCTTTCCTCTCCTCTTGTCCTCCTCTGAAGGCTTAATTTAAGCTTGTCATCACAGCCTCTTTGAGCTGAAGTTGGATACTGCTGATGCTGCCTCCGTTACAGCATCGCCTGCAACGTAGCTGCTTTCTATTTTTCGCTTGACAAAGTGATTAATTCTCACCTTTTTCCAACTCAAATATGTAAAAAGCAGAGGAACAAACATTTGGTTCACAGAAAATCTAAAAATAAGGAGCACATGTGTCATCTGGCTCTGAGGAAAACAACATTACTGCTAAACATACCTCTTTTACTACTTTACAAATATAATTTATTTCCATCTTTAGTTCAGTTTTGGATTGTGGTGGTTCAACACGCTGCAACTTAAGGAAACACTGCATCGTGAAGTTATGGAAAAGTTTTTTCCCAATTTGACAACACAAATGCAGCATTTAGACGAAAGGTGTAAGTTAAGTTGATTTTAAACAACCATAACCATTGACAATGACAACACACAAGTTTAATATTAATTAGAATGCATCTCATCCCTGCTAAAAACACCATCGTCCTTGAACCTCCACCAGGGCACAAGTGCAGCAGAAAACAGGAAAAACTACAGAGGTAAGAGGCATTGTGTCTTGTTTCAGATGACGTGTAATGTTCTTAAATGGCCATGTGGTTTAGTCTATGTCAGAAAAGCATAAAAAAAACTCTAAAAGTCAGGATAGCAGAGCACAGGAGCTGCATCCAAACCCAGGATCACTTTAATCCTCTCCCAGGTACATTAGTTTTTATTACTCTCAAACCTGGAGGTCTGATTCAAAAGTTTTCTCTAAAATATAAAAATGACAGTTGTATCGTCGTGAAGTACTGTGAAACACTGAGTTGAGTCAGACGTTACTATGTTAGCAGCGAGGCTTTCTGCTGAGTTCAGGTGAAAAATTCCTGGTTCAGTTTTCGTCTGAACTGGAAGAACCCCGCTGGGCGAGGGCAGGAAAGGAGAGCTCCGGTGGAAGTTGACCTTCGACCTTTCTTCAGAGGAGTGACAGGACCCCGACTGCACTCTGACCCCCAGGGACCGACCAATCAGTGAAGCGTGACCTGCCGTCAGGGGCGTGGCCACAAAGGCCTTCGCTTCCCCTCGACACCTCTCACATTCTGGGCATTCCAAGTGTCGCTGTGAGCCCATATCATCAGGTAAAACACTATATTTAACTCTGAAACACTTTAATACTCCTCTACAGTTATTAGTTACTTCATTAATTAAAATTGGATAAAACATATAAAATATGACGCACTGTCATAAACTAAAATAGACTGAAATAAGCTCAACCTTGACAAAATTAAAATTCATTTTACATAGAATTTGCTGCTCTTTTTAACACCCTATAATTTAATCTATTTATCCTGAACACACACACATTTCCTGCTTACATTCTCAGTATTTATCCCTGTTATAAATCCATACTCATATTCATATTTGTATTTGTATATAAGACAATTGTTTTGCTTATTTTTATGCTCTAAGATTCATATACTTATTTTCATAGTTATTTCACATTTTTATACTTATTTTATACTAAATTATCCATGTGCACTGAAAAGGGAGAATCATTCTATTCTATTCTATATTATAATACATATAAAACGCTGTATTATTTAAACTAACTTACCTGGCAGCTTACAGTTTACTTATATTTGCATATTTATGCTCCTTAGTTTTTGTAGATTTTTGTATATTGTTGTATTTATTGTTTGGTTTTGCACTATACTTCATTTTTGCATTATTCTGCATTATATATATATATATATATATATATATATATATATATATATATATATATATATATATATATATATACACATTTAAAAAGCTTTAAAGCTCCTTAATTTCACCACTGCATATGGCAGCTGTTGTGAATTTCCTTCAGGATGAATAAAGTTTTATCTTATCTTATCTTATCAAAGGATCAGCATTAATGAGCATTATGAGTATTAAAGTGAGTAATATAGTATAATACTCATCAGGGCCGATACTCTACATTAAGTACTTTTACTTTTGTCAGTGACTTTAAGTTTTTCTAATAGGTATATACCATCAAAACTTTATTTTGAAAGGGGAAACCTTCAAAGAGTTGTTCCATGTGACAAACAGACAGAAGGATGCATTAACACTGCAATAAGAACAGACGACATGGCATAAAAAAATGATGATATTCCACTCATATATAGATATAAATGAAGCATAAAACGTTACATACATCACGTTACATACAGAAAAAGATTTAAATGGAAACTGTCACTTTTGGACTTTGGGAATCTTTCTTCCTCTGTAATTGACAGATATTTGAAGATTGTCAGTTATGTCAGAATTAGTTTCACACATGCAACATGCTGCTTTTTATTTATCCACTACATTCAAAGGACAAAACTCTGCCGCTGTCTGTCTGGCTGCTTGGTTTGGCTCATTCATGAGTTGTAATAGGAGTGATGTGTATGTTTTTGTGGCCGCCTGGTAAAAAGCATTCGCTCCATACTGGTTGTTCTTTGCTATTTATGTATTTGTGTGTATCCATGGCACAAGAGTACCAGGGATACACCTACTCTGAGTGTTTTTGATTCGCCCTCCCTGTGTGGTTCGCCAGTCAGCATCCCATCCTGTGGTGCTGGCTAACATCACACACACACACACACACACACACACACTGACCCAGACAGGACCAGACCAGGCTACAGACTAATTACATGCCTGGAATTAGACATAATATCAACCAGCCGCTGACGATGGAAACTGGGATGGAAGGCCAAGTCAGGGATGTGTGTTCACGTGTGACTGATTCCTGCATGCTCTGGGTGTCCGTGAACGCTCACAGACGTCTTTCTGCGCTCATATATTAATGTTCTCTCATGTCAGGAGTCAAATATGATGTCAGACAAAAGGAGGGGATCAAACAGTGCAGAACGTAACATTTTCTCAAGTTGTTCTTTGGTGCTACAACATAAACTGAGAATCTGGATTTTATTCACTATCTTAAATGCAAAGATGTTTTCCTCTCATGTTTTAGTTCTGTGTCCTGCAGTAGTTTCCACAGTTGTTGCAGGAAAAGATCTGGAAAGCATCTTTTAAATCCTGCAATAAATGAAGCCCTGAAGTTCAAATGCAGTTCAGAGACACTGGGCACCTGAGAAACTGTTGTGAGGACAAATTACAGTATTGCAGTTTTGTTTCTTCTATCTGTCTTATATTTTGCAATCTTAGCAGGTCAATACTTAGTCAGGATGACAATTTGGATTTGAAGTGAGAGTCAGTGCTGAAAAAGGAAATGTGTATGTGGTGGAAATGTTAAATGTTAATGTTTGCTCTAAAAGTTAATGTAGCATGGAGGAGGGCCAAAACTACACATAATGACTGACACAAAGGTAAGATGCTCTTCAAAGAGACACCTGGAAGAACATCCTCCTGTGTTTCATCCATCCTGTTCTCCCTGATGAACTCATATAAACAACGACACAGAATAAATCAAGTGACTAGTGAGAATAAATCCCTCTCGGACCACCCCTGCTTAAAAATGTATCACAATGTTATAATGAGATGCTTTTATTGATCCCTACAGGGAAATTCTTTCATCGCTTTTCCACCAACACAGGAAGTTCAGAGGTCGGGGTCAGCGACAGAGCAACTGACATGGATTCAGGGTCTCGCCCGAGAGCATTTCAGTGGGGCAGATTCTTGTCAACATGGACACCATGTCCAGGTCATCCAGGGAAAATATAGTCTACCTGACCTGGAGGTCAGGCATTTCCAAACTAGGGATCCTCAAATGTCCCTGAGAGTCCTCAGTCAAGCTGATCCTGGTTATTTCTTATTCTGTTTTCACCAAATAAAATGGTTCTCTTCCTATTTGCTGCCATTTAATGAGACAAAATATTCTTCATAAAGCTCTGAAGACTATCTGCAGTTATTTTAAGGTCACTATTTTCAGACCTGTGCCCCTGTAATAGCGTAGAAAACAGCTACAACGAAATGGCATCTAAAATATAACCGACCCAGACCAGGTGAGGCCACATTTCCTGGGCCGTCTGCCTGGAGCACAGAAACAACAGTAGCGTCCTCTGGGCTCGCTGCTGATCCGGACAGACCGCTGGGCTTTTCTAACAATGGGTGTGACTATCTGGAGCCACAAAACCATTTCCTCCTGCGTAACCATGTCAAATTACTGGTCACAAGATTTCCTTTTCAAAATGTCAAATGTTCATGCAAAAGCTTTCTTCGACTAATGCTGAGTAAAGAGTGCCGAGAGCTGACTGGCTGCCTGGTTCAGGGTTAAAGTAGAAATATGGCTAAACACAACAAAGTTAATCAACTTAACAAAACAAACATGAAGTTATTTTTCTACATGTGTTGAAATGTTCTGCATCTGCAGAACATCATGTTTTATTCACTGTAACGTGACTTTAAAGTGTGTTTCTTAAACCCTAGATTAGAAATAGATGATGCAGTGAAACCAATCCTCACAGATATATTGTATGTATTGCTATAAAACACCAAAGATAGCTGACCCTGTGTGGCTCACTTGGCCTCCATGTTGTTATTCCTTTACAGGATTTTTTAAGCTCTCTAATGGCTCTAAGTGAATTAGGTCTAATGTGTCCTATTATGGTGCAAAGAGGGCAGGCCAAAGTCATCAAACCCTTTATTTTGATGGATGTGGACACACAGACTCATACAACCTCCTTCCTACCCCTCTTACCACACACCTCTCCTGACTCCAGAGCACACAAACACACCTCCTGACCAGCGAGGAAGGAAGTCAATATTTGCTGAGTTGAAGCTACCTGGCCTCGTGGTCCAGATACGCCTCTCACTGTAGGCAAACTACAGCGTTTCCTCCCAACGCAGCGCTCGGCGTTGCTCATTTGAGTGTTACTGAAGGTTAAAACACATCATTACATTTGCTAATTCTGTTACTGTTGGACCAAAGCTGACCCTACTGTTTAAAAGAAAAAGAAAAAAACAACCCTGGTAACTCTGCTGCAGAAATATGCCTTCATCTTCACCACCAATGTCTCAAATATGTCCATATGAATTGATTACACACTAGCAGATACTGCTATCCTATTGACTTTGGTTTATTTTGCTAAATCTGCAGCTACTGCAGTGTCTGGAGCTATGTGTTTTACTCACTTTATGTACTTATTGTAAGTCAAACCATGATGTTTTTTCCTTTTCCTGTCGTTTTGTTAAGTGGCATAAAAATGCATGAAACAAGCTAATGATATAGCTAATAAATTCAACTGCTATCCACTGACTATTCCAACCATTTATCCAAGACTTGTTTCCATTAGCTAACAATGATGGGCAGCTTGTTGGTACATTTACTCTCAGCATCAGACCAATTTAACCCTATTTGGATGTTTATTTTCCTCCCTAACAGAAATGTGTATATGCATTTTAAAACCAGCTGCAGGGAAAAAAAACCTGTTTAATATGAACAAATATCGTAGCAATAATCAAAACCTTGTCGCCTCCTGAACGCACCACAGGACCGACACTCACAGCTAGAAGGTAGAATGGGATTGCTCAATGTTCCTTTACAGCACAAATATTTACAGGAAGCAAGCAAAGCCGCCTCTCCAGCTCTGGGGCAGAACTCTGAGTGAGTTTTCTGTGTATTTAATCTAAAACACAGCAATGTGTTACTGCTGCTCCTTCACGATTAACAACTAAAGACATGAACTTTTTTCTCATGTATATTAATGAATGTCTGTTTTGTTTTCCCTTTAAGATTTCATTTCACTTCAGTGAGAGAAGCCGTGCAGACATGTTGACTCGGTGTGAAATGCACTTTGAAGCTTTTCAAAATCTGCAGCCCCATGCATCTGTTAATTGGAGAGAGATGCGTATTGTGAGGTGTCAGGGGGGTGAGGTAAATGATGGCTTTACCTGCAACAGGAAGCTTTTGATGTAAGCTGTGAGCACTGTCATTGTGATTCAGACACACAAATGCAGACGTGCATTGAACAATTAGCAGCTTTTCTCAGGTCATTGTGTGTCTTAGGAGAAAATACAAGACTGACAAACAGCAGCAGATTTGTGAATTACATCATATGACAGACTAAAGAGGGCTATTGGCATTCTAATGTGATTTAGACAGACATGTCTGAGGACTAGTCTGGATTAAAACAGTTCAACCACATGTTTTCAGTGGGATTCAGAATAAAGATGGGGCTGAAAAAAACCTTAAGTGATTAAGGTTTTTGTTAGGTTTGCATACTGGAATGACAAAAACAACTTTAAATGTGCCAAACTGCTGTGGAAGCAGATGGGGCTGTCCATTAGACACTCCAGCTCACAGCAGTAGCCAGCAGATGTGGCAGGAAGGAAGGCTGGGAGGGAAGACTCTGGAGAGAAATCCAGGCCTTCCCTTCCGTGCATGTACGCCTGGATGATCACACCGACAAGAAATCTACAATTCAACAAGCACTTCATGTGGGCCGTGCCTGCAGCCACACAGCTGTGCATAGAAATATGCAAGAATCAACAGTACGAGTCTTTGTGCATCTGAGAGAGAGATAATAAAAATGTGAGGAAAAGGAAATGATGCATTGGTTGATTATTCTTTCATAAAAGCATCTTAAAAACAATTTTTTATAAAACATATTCCTGCAGACAGAAGTAAAAACAGTAAAAGCAGCTTATGATCAGCTCCATCCTGCTTTTACAAAGCTGGTTTGTACTGTAGAGATTTGAGTGATGCTATTTAAAGACTGCACTTACTAGGGGTTAAAATATTTACCACAAGACACTGAATCAATATAACCACAACCTCACGAGCCCCCATAAAGTCCATTAAGCACTGCTGTCTGCTGGGTAAGCCAAATCTATTTTATTTATAAAGACAGAAATCAGAAATATTCCTTCCAGGCCCAGGTGAGGTAGAAAAGGTAGTAAAGTACAGGTTAATTTTAAAAAATAAAATAAAAACAATCACTTACAACAGCATCTCGCTTAAGCCTGACATGATTTACTACACTACAAGATTTTATAAATATAAAAATAGTATATAAATGAGTTATTAAAAGAGTGTTAAAAGAGAAAAATAAAATGTCACCTGCAGTATACGGATCCAGAAAATCCATGCATATTATTACAGACATATAATGGAAATAACAGTAAATAAAAAACATGAAAACATGAGCCAAATTTGGTTGATTAAATCCGGTTTTTTTTCCAGGTATCAGATATTTGTATTGCTGATTCATCTAAAACAATTATATTTTTTCCTTTTTCCTCTCTCTCTGTGTCTCTATCTTTCTCCAAAACAACAATCCCAATTTGGAAGTGTAGTTGTTACCATGGCGATGTGCGCAAACGGATAATGGGGCAACTGTTAACCTTTGACTGGTTAAAAGCCCCAAGCTGAGGGGAGGCGTGGGGGGTTGCAGGGAAACACACACACACACACACACACACACACACACACACACTGGGATCTCACAGAGAAAGGAAATTCACACTCATTTCCTCCGTGTGGTTTCGGTACAAATCAACAACATCCTGTCCTTTTGTGAATCCTGCCTGCCCTCATACTGGTTTGCGTTTCAGAGTAGGCGTTATAACCCCCCTCCTCTCCTCCTCTCCTCCCCTCCTCTGTTTTTTACACTACCATAGAAGCTGTAGTCATACCTCACATTGTTGCAGAGGAAGGAAGGACACGTCCTTGTTCGCAATAAACGGCTTTAGATAGAACAGGAAGACAAGCGGCCATTATTTAACCTACTGGAGCTGAGGCATGTGATCTGAGAGGGCCTCTGTAATCTGGATGATACACTACCCTTCATACTGTACTGTTACATAATCACACCATGGCTGCGTCTTAGAGGCGTTTTAATTGGCACCCATTTATCACAGAGATCAGATTTGCCACTAATGAAAAAATAAATGAATTCACAGCAGTCTCATCCCCTTCACATGTCGCGCTCCTTCTCCTCCGTTAAAAACCACCACAGTCACGTGTCCTTTACCGTGTAGCTGCATAGATAAATAAATGAGCAGGCTGAGATAAAGCCAGAGTCGATGAGCTGACTCTTTATGGAAATCAGGCCTGACATTGCCCTTGTGACCAAAAAAAAAAAAACACCTCCTCATTCCCTCACCCCCCTTCTCACACACGCCTCATTCGCCATTTCTTCCCATTCATAAAAATCTCGGCATCGCGCCTGCGCAATGCCATTCGGAGTCCTCCCCATTCATAAAAATGTAACCTCCGCATTTCAGCCCTCCCGAGTCGTTCTGCCCTCCCATTCACAAAAAAAAGAGAAAAAAGCCGAGGCATCTGCGCAGTGCCGTCCCTTCCCTCTGCTCTACCCTCCCATTCATAAAAACTCACTTCCCTCCCCCTCGGTGGTTGCAACATCATATCCAAAGCTCTGCGTCCACAACCGCAGTCGCCTTTTACGCACCAGCGAGTGGAGAATAGAGCAGGAGACCCGCTCCCTGTCGCATTAGCCTGCTCACAGTATCTCCCAGCATTCTGGACTTTACTCAACATTTGTGGAGCTACTCTCTCACTCTCTTGGACTTGGACTAACCGCCTGCGCGCAAACGTCGTGCGCAAAGAAGAGATGAGAATTTTATCCTGAAACCACAGTAAGTGATCTTCTTAAATGTTTGGAACTTGTGAGCTGCAGAAACGACTCTTCAGTCCCTCTCCTGCCTGCTGTCCCTCTCTCTCCACTGGATCACAGGCACCAAAACGCTCTTTCCAACTCTGTTTTGCAAGAAGCTGTGTCTCCGACCCGTGTTTGCACTTTGGGTAAATATTTAACCATCGATTTCGTACCAAAAGCAAGGTTGAGGTCGCAGAAAGAGAGGAGAAACGTCGCGTTTTAAAGCGTATCTTATTCGTCATTGTGCATTTTTTGGCAGCAGATACATATTTCATATTATAGCTTCGCTATGTGTGGCTTCATTTAAAGCAGCTGTCACGGTGAAAGGCAGCTGAACAGACCCGTATCCCCTCGTCCGTCCACTATGTAGCCTGTTCCTGCTGGAGCCTATCGGGCTCTTCGGTTGCGTGTCTCGTCCTCGCTGCAGCTACCGCCTGCTTGGCGCACCATGTCGGCTGTGTCAGGTGTTTTTGCCATTACCTTTTTCATCTTATCCGGCTACCTTCCAAGATAATATAAAATATGTCTTTTATCAGCTTATGTTAGTATCAAAGAGCGATATCAACCAGGTTTACGCACCAAAACTACGCATTTAACCACTGCAGCCGATTAAAACTGCCCCTGAACAGCTTGTTTGGAGCACACAGTGTTCCATTTTCTCTATCCATGTCATAATGTTGGGTTATTTACAGATATTAAGAGTTGTGCGTTGAATACGTGGTTACAAAGCCTATATAAACATGCTATTTGAGTATGCCGAGCGGCCGCCTCCGGTTTTTATGACTCAGTCCATTCACATATTGAAGGGAGGGGACGCGCACACACGCGCGCTCACACACGCACTTGAACACGCACGGTTCCGGCTTGGAGCTCATAATGGTCTAGATTTGACGATCACAAGCGCCTGTGTCGGTGCCAGCGGTGTCGCAACAGGTTTCTCAACCAGGCTTTCGTAAATCCGAGGAAAACGGGGAAAAACACGAGGCGACGAGCTGCGTCGACTTATGGCACATTTTCCCCACATAAACAGAAAATTAATCAACAATAATATAAAGCATAACACGACACTTTTTTTTGCTCCCCGGAAAACCATAAATATTTATTTGCAATAAGCCAACCAAACAGCGCAGAAGTGCCAGTGGAAATATGGCATTTACTGCATCGTTTGTCTTGGATCATCGTTTTGTTTTGTGTCTTTGCGTCCATCGATGAAATTAATGATGAAACCAATCCCATTCAGACTCATCATGACTGGGGCGCAGTGATTCATGCCTGCAACACCGATTGCAGCCAGCAGCTTTCATTCACAAAAACCTGCAGTTCACAAAATCAGATCCATTCACAAAGTGCCAGATTGTCCTTCTGTGCTTCAGAATTCTGTACATAGCCTACATATTGTATAACAAACAGTCTTATTACGGTGTGGTGATTCAAATCTAATTTCTGGCAACCTTCTCTCTTCACTCTGCCTTGTTTTGCATCTTTGAGTCTTTTTTGCATGCAAGCCCTGCTCTCTGGTGCTCCCTGCTCTTTGGAAAGGAGGCGATGAAAGCCCAACTTCTATTGTTCTAATGTCAAAGTTAGAATAGAGGACGTTTGAAACCCTGTTGGTATTCAGTCTAAAGATCAAGATCGTTTGGAAGCTCGGCATTCAGATTATCGCAGAGATCCGGCCTTGAAACACATGAAACTCTCTGGTTTAATGGATTTAATAATCATCCTGGGTGAAGTAAACTACTTGTAATATATGTGTTGGTTTTACACTACATGCTGTCAAATCCAGAGATCCCTTTAGATTAATCATACAGAAAGGTCTTGATGAAGTAGTTTTAGAAATAGTCATTCATCATCATAGCATGTGACATAGAATACAAGGTTGGGTGCATGTAAAGGATTTTTTCTTCTCATATCATGTCAAATAAACTGAAAGGTTTGACCCAGTTTATGCTGGTTTGGTTACACTTTGCTTTCTTTGTGGTTTAAGGTAATGTCTTTAGAAAAAAAGAGATTAAAAAGAGCTGTAGCAGATGCAGGGAGTCATAACTGTGTCTTTTGTGTCTGTCTTCTTGCAGTTCTGCTAAATGCTGCTTTAGAGTGAAGACGTGCGAGGCACCAGCCTACACATGGAGTCCAGGGTTCCCCACCACATCCCCGGAGTGTCCTCCTCCCTCATCTCCCCGCCCCTGCTGGACAGTCGAGTGCCCTACGGCCGCCTGCAGCACCCTCTCACCATCTACCCCATCGACCAGATCAAGTCCTCGCATGTGGAGAACGACTACATCGACAGCCCGGCCGTCGTCTCCCAGCAGCCCCCAAGCCAGAAGTCTGCGAACCGAAGGATCACCTGGCTTGGTCAAAATCAGGAGGCCTTCCTGGGGGCAAACCAAAACCACCATCACAATCACCAACACCAGCACCACCAGCAGGGCAGGTGCGAGGCCCACCCTCACCAGGACACCACCACCCACCCTTGGATTTCCTTCAGTGGGAGGCCCAGCTCCATAAGCAGCAGCAGCAGCACGTCATCTGATCAGAGGCTGCTGGACCACGCTGCGCCCACCCCGATGGTGGACCACCACCCTAACCTGCACCCCCACCAGGGCCAAGTCAACACAATCACAACCCGAAGTCCAGGCTGCTTCACTTCCTCTGAATCAAAAGTCCTCACCACCTCTTCCTCTGCTTCCTCCTGCTCCTCCTCCTCCAAATCGCTGGACCTCAAGTCTGCAAAGACGCCTGCAGGAGGGGTGTGCACCACTGGAGGCCAGCAGGGGCCGGCGATGATCCCTTCCTCCCCGGCCGAGAAGAAGCACCTCCTTCTCTGCGAGCAGTGCGGGAAGTGCCGATGCACGGAGTGTACGCTCCCCCGGACCCTACCCTCTTGTTGGGTCTGCAACCAGGAGTGCCTGTGCTCTGCTCAGAGCCTGGTGGATACAGCCACCTGCATGTGCCTGGTCAAAGGGATCTTCTACCACTGCACCGAAGACGAGGACGACGAGGGTTCCTGCGCCGACAAGCCCTGCTCATGCTCCCAGGCTAACTGTTGTGCCCGCTGGTCCTTCATGGCGGCCCTTTCAGTTGTCCTACCTTGCCTGGTCTGCTACCTGCCAGCCACGGGTCTAGCCAAACTGGGACACAAGTGTTACGACAACATCAGCAGGCCTGGCTGCCGCTGCAAGAACTCACCAGGCGGCGTGGGCGCCCCTGTGAGTAAAAAAGGAGGTGTGGAAGCAAAAGTTGGGACGCTAGAGAAGCAACAGCAGGGGTCATGATAGTGGACCAAACCGACTCATCATGTCCTCGCTAAAACTTGGACAGGACCATACAGTACTAGCTTGCTCTCTATGGATGGGACAATCCAACGCCGACCCCTCCAACTACCCCATTAATCTGCTGGAAGGTGACTTATGTAAAACGAAGGTACTTAAATGGCTTCTTGACCTATTGTTGATAGGGTGGATGATCCAACAGGGCCTGGTCTTTTTTGTAAGAAGATGAAGAGACAAGATTGTTGGACTGGTGTTTGTTGTTTTGCAAAGATGGCTGAAGGCACAAAGTCTTTGTACCTCTCTGCTGCTCTGTATTTCTCAGCTAATTTTGTAACAGTAATTAACCAGAAGCTGGTTGCTGATCTTTGGGTAACATAAAAGTTATCTGATGGACGTATAATATCTCTACGCCCCTCCTCCCACCCCTCAAAAGCACATCCCAGTGTCCTTCTGTCTGAACAAACAGTAATTACCCAAACTGTGGCTTTATTATGGGCCACAGCCAGAGTGAAACCACCACTTCCTCACTCACTCGCTCCACTTTTATGATGATCACCGTCTTTTAGAGTCGCCATTTTTTCCCTCTTTCAGCTCAAAGATGCTAGCTTGGTAATGCTAACATGTTATCTCTGAGGTTTTAAGCTGTAAAAACAAACCTTTCAGAGACTTTAAGATAAGAGTAACTGCATAAGCAGCTGTACAGCAAGTGAGAGAGATAGTCACTTTATGGTGTGTTTCCCAGAGATTCTGAAACGATTTTGAATGCTGTTCATCAATCACCTCAGAGGTAATGCATGTCACGACCTGCATGCTCTAGTCGAATGGTTGCCCACCATGCTAGAAGTCTAGAAGTCGATGTGTTGTAGAGAAATGTGTAAAAAAAAATGTACACCCAACCTTCTCAGGGACTGTTCCAGTAATCCTCTCCAGAACTTGGCCTACAGCATGTTGCTTTCTAAACTGCCTAAGAGCCTGGTCTACTTCCTCTTTGCACAAGAAGGCAAAGAAACATTGAGGGGCAAAAAAGGCAATAGTGAATAATTTAAAACAAGTAAGCTAAATGAGAGACAAACTGGCCAGAAAAATAATGTTTCCGGAGGAGAGGGGATGCAAGTGGGGAGAGAAGGCATCGCAAAGTGGTTGTTGTGATTAAATCTAGTCAGCCTTTGTCCAAATCAAACCTGCCACTTGCACAACCTTTTTAGGAAGACGCAAACCCCTTAAAGGATGTACTAAAGCACAGTATTAACCACCTCAGCTATCTCACATTATGTTTGCGTGCACTACATTTAGCCCCAGCCCACCTCCACACACATTCTAATCATTATGCTGCATCAGATCTGCATCTTTTATTCTGAAAGTCTATTTTTGTGGCTTGCATGATGTTCGTAGGACTTTGCCAAAGGAAGCTAGCGTACAGTAGCTTGTTTTCACTGTCTGAGTGATCACAGTTGTTGGGTGCTCTTTGCCAAACGGGAGTCGTCGGCAGTTGATTTTTAAAGACACGCTGCCCTTTAATACAGATGGCCTTTTTATTCCGTTTGGCATAAAGGCAGACTGTCTTTGTTGCTCCATAACACAGCTCTCTTTCACATCGGACCCTCAGCTTCCATTAGGGCACCTATCTTTGCTCATATTTGTATTTGCCTTGTTGCACAAAGCTGGTATCACACAGGAAAAAAGGAAAAAAAAAACACACTGTCCTTAGTCATGAATGTATGAGGCAATATTTTCAAAAACCTAGCAATTCAGTCCAAGAGAAAGGTGCCAAAATCTGAGAATGATTGTGTGACTGGGCAAAGGCGAAATATACGTGTAGTCGGGCGGCAAAAATCACAAATGTTTTGACAATATATTTAGTAATAGAGCTATGCAGGTGAAATGTTATTTGCTGTAAATAGTTTCACAACATTTGTGTTCTTTAGAAGAGACTTTTAAATGTCCTTGAAAGATTGCATGGTACGTTATAACTATAATTCAGTACAAAATATATAGAGAATATATTAGATATATATTTTGAGGGTAAGATTAAGATGTTTTTGAGGTTGTGAGGAAAAAGAAAGGGAGAGAGGAGGGTGACAAAAAATGACAGGTCTTTCTATCACTAGCACTTGATTTAGAAAGCGGCAATAAGAAATAAGAAAAAGCTCCTACTGTTTATGCTATCCATGGCTCATTAGCAGTCGAGAGGCTAAGCTAACTCCCTGGTTCCTCTCTGAGTCCTAAAGACTGTGGACTCATTGAATCCACACAGGGAACACAATCTGCCCTATCCGGATCAACCCATTTCCTGCTGTTACTGCTCAGCGTCTCAGCTCTCTGCCCTCTTTTTTCTCTCTCTCTCTCTCTTTCTGTCTTTCTTTTCCCTTCTGTCTTTCCTTCCTCCCTGAGAAATAGTCCCACAAACACCCCTAGCCTTGATTGACAAACACAGCTGCTGTGCATAAACTCACCGAACCACAGAGAACGGGAGAGAAAGACAACTCTCTCTCTTTGTTTTTCCTCTCCATTTGTAGATCTGTGCCATCGTTTTTAACCAGCGGACCTTTTTCCAACAGTCGCTCCCTTTATTTTCTTTAATTCCTCAGAGTAATGCTTTGTAATTTCACATGTGCTCGCTAGCCTGCTCAAGGTGTGGAATAATCATCCAACAGCTCAACGATTAAAGCCTTTTTGTTTTTTATTTCCTTTGCTACAATGCTGTGACTTTTACACACTCTCACCCCTTTGTTTCACTCACCTGTGGGCGCAGATTTTTTTTTTTTTTAACCCAAAAACTTCTCATAAATGTGGGTGACGCTACTCCATTCCTTTATGCCTTTGCAACGTCAATGTTGGGGATTAAGAACGAGATCTGTGCTTTTGTTTTTGTTTAGATATAACAAAAGAAAAAAAAATCTCTCATATAAAAGGTTCCCTTTATAGATATATTTATTTTGAAGTTCTATTTTATATAGTATTTATTTAGATGCCAACCTTTTTTTGTTTGTGAAGAAAGCTTATGTCAAAAAGGAATGTACATTGACAATGGAAATATATATTGTTAAATATACCCGGCTGTCGTGTCATTACTTTGGTGACTTATCACATACAATCTACCACCTATAGAGGCAAAATACTCTTATAATATTTTCATATATGGTGAAATATGCAATACTTTCTGCTGCTGAAACTTGAGTAAACCTTAAGTCCTGCAGTAATGTTGCACACACACGGCACATTTTAGCAAAGAGAGTTATTTTTAAACAATACTTTAGCCAATAGATTGTGATTAGCTAAACTATTAATCATCCTGTAGGAGAACATTTATGAGCTTTAGTTGTTTTACATCAACACTTTAACTTCCTGAATCCCCCCACCTCTACCCTCCTGCACGGCCCTGCTTCCTGTGTCTGAATAGATGACTCTCTCTATAAAACACCGGTGGGTCACTGAAGGCCAAACAAAACAGTTCGACCTTAAACTGAAAGAAAACACGCCATAAGTTAACAGGAAATAATAATAATAGCGACTTCCTCTGAACAGTGTAATGTGAGGTGGATGATCGCTTCGTATCAGTGTGTGTGTGTGTGTGTGTGTGTGTGTGTGTTAAACTGACTTCATTCTACTTTATAGGGGTGGTCTGTTATAATCTGCATGTGTAACATTCCTTTCTCTCAAAGCACCTCCTTAAGAAGCCGGAATTCACAAAATCTTCCTGTCTCACACACACGCACACACGCACACACACACACACACACACACACACACACACACCAGCCCACCTGCACTGTGGTTACCCCCAAGGTGCTCTTCCCTTCCTCTTCATACACACTTGTTTCCTAGGTGTTTACCTGAGTGCACCTGGGAGAGGAGAGAGTGTGAGAAAAGGTACAGCAGAAAAAAAAATGAAAAAGAAAAGCAGAGTTCGGCCTTCCAGCATCCCATAAAGAACAAGTTTCCGCTCCAGAAAGCCCTGCAGGCGCTGCAGTGTCTGCTCCAACAGGTGAGATCAGAGACCAACCTGTCTGTTTACCTGCCGGTCTGTCAGCACACATACACACACACCTGCATTTGACTTCCTCCACACCTACATTGTCATCTCCACCCCACCGGGCCACATACATATCATCAACACAGGAGGCCTCGGCACAGGCAGGTGGAGGAGAAACCTTTTATTATGGGCTAGGCTGGGTCCTCTCTAGTCCTGGGTCACAAACTGAGTATGCAAATATTTATTTGTCCTGCTGTGCAACCAAAAAGAAGATGCATGCAACAGAAAACCAAACTCTTAATGTTTTTAAGAGCTAATTCTGCATGTACAGTGTTTGTTTTTTTTTAATTATCTCAGCAGGTGTGGGGCGGGAACTACTGCTGCATGTTTGTGTTCTGTTTCATTCACAGCTGTATTGAACAATGTTGAGAGAATAAGGTCGTCACACCCAGCACACACACACACGCACACACACACACACACACACACACACACACACACAGATCAGCTGCTGTTATGGCAAAGTGTGTCTGTTCTGCGGCTAATTTATGACACATGCACATATTCTCAGTGTATGCTGTTCCATGTTTTCCTTTATAAAAGAGACTGGATGGGATAGAAAGAGGAGTGTGTCAGTGGCCGTTAGGCTGGACACCTAACTGAGTGACCTTGTGTGTGTTGGGCCATCAGGTTCAACCTCTGAGCAACCTGATCTGACTCGACATCTCATGTTTGTCTTCTTATCTGCTGCGCTTAACAACCGGCAGAACTCGTCCTGCTAAGTTACCGTATCTCCGCACATCGATGTGACCCGAGATTGCCACTTAAAGGGGCAAACCTCCATTTTTTTCCCCTAGCGTGAATCTGCGTTTGGCTAGCATGTGTTGGGCCGATGCTCCAGGCCGTGGGGAAAACCACAAGCCAGTTTCCTGCAGTGAAAGATGTTTCCCCTCAGCTGGTCTCTGGATCCGTTTGAGATTTTCAAGAAGCTAACTGTAATTTTGAGTCCCCAGCACTTATGTGCTTCACGTTAGCTCAAGTAAATCCCTGGCAGTTTGCTGTTTAGATGACATATTGCAAAAGTCATTTTCACATCTGGTGTAGCGCTCAACCAAACCCCCCTTGCACTACAGACAACCCCCAGATTTTTTCCTTTAACCCCATTCATCTCCTCTCCCATTTGCCCTGTTAATATAACTGCATATTTACATATAAATATTAATTTATTTTTAAAAAAAAGTGATAGGGTAGTGATCCATCATTAGAGCTTTGTTGTTGCAGGGGCAACATTTGCTGAAATGGCCCAAACCAACAGCTGGTTTGCTTATTCATTATGTCTCAGTCACAAAAAGGATTATAGTAATTCCGAAAAAGATATTATTCATAAACCTGTAGACAGAAATCAAGTTTCCATCTAGATGCAGCACAGATTTCAACCAAACTTCCAGAAATACTGCAAAATGTGACGTAACGTGTGTTTCTATCTAATGGTTATCTGAGTCAGTCCCCACAGACCCCGGCTTAAAATGTCAAACATTATAACAGAAATAAATATGTTTACAGCCTGGTAAAACAATAAACCTCTCTTGCTCTTTGTAGCTGAAGTGTTAGCAAGTAACAGCATTTGCTCACCAGCTCCACCCTCTCATCCAGATATGGTCACACCTGACTCCAAGAAAAACAAAAGGTGACTGCAAAAATGCCCGTACATCCAGTCTATGGTTTCCATCAACTGATTATTAAGAGTTTGCTGCATCAAGATTAACAAGACGTTACTGTTATATGTCTACCAGGGCTCAACCACTGAGGTTTCTATGTGCAAATTGAAAATGTGCATGAAAGACACTTGGTTGCAGAATGATGATGCAGGAAGGGGTTCCTCATGATTGTGAGATCCTGCACATTTCAGCAGGATTGCACGCTCTTATATGGGGCAGACATGGCGAGTGCATGCCGTTTGGAAATAGATCCCCTGACATTTAGACCTGCAGATTGCAAAATCATGTTGCCTCCCACCGCACACATGCACAGATGTCCAAGCACACACCATCTCCTCGGCTTTCTTTCCCCTGTGGAATTCAAAAGTAAAATGAAGCTAAGTGTGACAGGATGGCTTGAGCTGCAGGAAAAACACACATTTCAACACTTGGGAAGTGGAAAGGAGAGGAGCAGGAGGTGCCGAGACAGTCGGAGGAGGACGGGGAGAAAAGGAGGAGCGCTTGTTCTGGATCCTGAGAAGCTCATCTGATTTAATCCTAAAATGGTCAATGAGAGTCTCGGTGTGCTCAAGCTACAACTGCCGACATTAAATTAGTAAGTTTTTCATGAAAGAATTCATTCTTGACAGCTACTGTCAAACATCCAAATAGTTTTCACTTCCAGTATGTCAAAAACCAAAAAGCGGCAGTGCTGGCCCATTTTTTATGGAGCAAAAATATTTCCCATTTCGGGGCTTAAGTGTTCTTTAGAGCCCAAAGAGGAAGAGAGAAGAAGAGAAAAGAGAGATTAGCCACGATTTTCAGTGCCTACCAGCAAGTCAGCCAGGCAGTCAGCCTGTCCACCATGAAGCCGACAAACAAGCCAACCGCTCCATTTCATTCAGTGGGGCCACTGGCATGGGACCAAGTAATGCCACTGAACAAAGAGCCACTGTCTTGCATCACTTCCCCTCAGAGAGGCCATCCAGGCCGCAGCCTCTTATCACCAGGCGCTGCCAGTCTGCAGCACCGAGGCCTCCACCACACCGGCCTTCTCCTGTTATACCATTACACCAGCAGTACGAGGAGAGGGGGGTTCATTTCAGCTTTCAGGAGCAGCACATAAAAACCATCAAACACCACTTCTGCTCGGTCGACACTGAAGTTTTTCAGTCAGGAGAAACATGAGATGTTCTGCATGTTGTTGTTTTCTGTTCTGTTGTGATCCTTTTATTTCCTCATTGCAGAAGTTAAGCAGTGAAAGGCAGGAATCTTAATGGGCGGCTTTGCTCCTCAGTCTTGATAAGTATTCTGCCGGTGTAGTTTGATACTTCCTTCCATTCCACAACCTCTCTGTGTGTGTGTGTGTGTGTGTGTGTGTGTGTGTGTGTGTGTGTGTGTGTGTGTGTGTGTGTGTTTTCAACAGGCCCTGTGGCTGCCTAAAGGGGGGGTGGACATGTGTAAAGGAACAGTTGCATTCCTTTCAGATCCTCCCCTTAAAAGGGAAAACACACACACAAACACACTCATTCAAATCTTTACAAAGTGAGCTTACAAGAACACACAAACCTACATCCTCTCTCTCTCCCTTTCCCTCTCTCGTCCTGAACAACAGCCGAGCACAACGGTCCCCCGAGGCGTCGGAGGGGCCAAAACTGAGCCGACCGAACTTGGCTTCCGACCCCAGAGCAGCGACACGCCCACTTGGCGGCGGCCTGCAGTGCATTCCTGGTGAGAGCATTGTCAAAGCCAAAGCACTTCCTCTGGAGCAGGGCCAGCCCCGCCACAATAACATTTCATACATTTATCTCTTGGCCGGAGCCTCTTCCACTTGGTACTGATGCAGACAGAGAACAGACACACGTGTACATGCATGGAAGTGAATAGAGATTGCGTGCGCATGCATGCACGCCAAAGTTCTGCAGGACACTGTTTTGATTGCAGCCTTTGCTCTCCTCCTCTCTGTCCAGGCGTGCCTATCTATGTTCTCCTCCTAATCTTGTTTTCTCTTCTCTAAAGTGAAGCGGCTGCACACAGTGTTTCCCTCTCACGCCTTCACCAGATAGCAAATAACATCACCTTCCCCATGACCTCCACTTGTTATGGGATCCAGCTGATATCCCATCCTCTTTTCACACGGGCTCTCAAAACTTTTGAGTTTGGGAAATTTGCAAGAAAAAAAAAAAAGTGCAACAAATATTAAACTAATGTGAAAGGAAGCCACATGGACAACCCTTCAACTTAAGAGTTAAATATAATAAATTAAAATCATTTAATGCCTGCTATAACTTCCCAAAGCCCAACATGATGGTTTCAAAGTGCTTTCCTCCTCACTCATACTTCTTCATACATTCCTACTGAGGTCCTGAAGGTTAAATCTGTTTCATCCACGTTCCAGTTAGTCTATTCTCTCACGACAAACACACACAGAGAGATGGAGGAAGAGGGAGAGGCTTATGTAACAGGTATGGCACAGGAAGTCAGCTCTATTGTGCATGAGTGTGTTTGTTTGTTTGTTCAGTGTTCAGTCTGGTTCAGCCACTGCACTGACTGGACAACAGACAGTCATAAGTCTGATCAAACCACTAAATGCAGAACATCTAAGTTGGGGGTGGTGTTGTTTGGGGGTTATCATATTCAAAAACATTAGTGTTGGTCTTAATGTTTGCTGACATTTCTCTGCTGAGGCTTTACTCTCAACATGAAGAAGAACAGTTGGTGTGCATGAATTCAGTCTGCAGCCCCGTCTTACCAAATGGCATATTTCTGAGTCATTTTGCATGCAATAACTATGGCGTTGTTGCTTTTAGGGTGTCATTTTGCATCCATGCAAATATGCAATGCTCAGAATAAATGTAGAATTAAAAAAAAGTAAGATGGAAATAAACAGGTCCAACAAACAAAGCACGCAGATCTTCATGTCAAAACGTTTGCGGCAAAGTTAAATTTGTGACATGTGTTTATGTATACTTGTTTATGTGTTTTACCGAACTTGCATACTTATTTTAAGCCCAATCGTGATGTGTTTCCTAAACCTAACCAAGCACTTTTGTTGCCTAAAACTGCAACCGTTTCACAGTAACAGCGTAGCATGAAATACCACACAAAAAGCCAGTTCTCAGCGTTGACCCTGTGGTACAAAATGACACAAAAGGACAATGAAATGTCCTTTAAAAGGTGTGCTCTTCACACACTTTCCATGACATCAGGTTGTGTATCAACAGACCACATGACCTGCTCGCCTTCATAGCAAACTAACTGAACTTCCAGACTCTTTCTATGAGACAAGCGTTTACAGAAGACTGGATGTGTTGTGATAAACTTTCAGCAGCTTTGTGTCACAAATCCAACAGAGGTGGTGCCGCTGACTGAACTAATGTCAGTGCTCCGGTGAAACGTTCACACGGTCACATCTTCTTCAACAAGCGATCGCTAACGCTGCTTTACTCTGAAGTGCCCTCTCTGCTTCCTGTTAACATACATCTGTTTAGTGAATATCATGAGCTACAGGGGAAATCACCATGGTGACCCATCAGAAACTCACCACCTCTCACACCAGCTCACCTATGAGCAAAGAGAAGAGGTCAAGTCATGTTTTCTCAGATTTGTGAGAGTTGTGTGTGTTTCTGTGTGTTTGCTGGCATGTCTCACCCTGGTTCAATGTTTCCTCTCAGCTCTGTGGACACTCTCATGTTCCTGTTGGCTGACCTTTTCTCCTCCTGTGAAGATCCTGACATGCGCTCTCTGTTCTCGAAGGTCACAGATCTCGAAACCAAAGCCAGTCGTACTGTATGGTAGCGTGGAAAGAGGCACATTATCCCAGAAACAGAAGTGTGGTACAAGACAGAAAAGCTGGTGCTGGCACCTCTGAGACTCTTATTTAAAAAGAGAGACTTCTTCATTGTGCAGTTAAATGCATTAATGAAATATCAACCAAAAATATCCATGGAAATGTGACATGAAAGGGAAATTCTTCTATTAACTGTGACCATTTGGACTTCTGACTCGTGCACATGTATTGCAGAGAAAAACAAATTGGATGAAATAGTGCAAAGATGATCTAGGAATGCAACAAGTTGGCTTTTACTGCATTGATTTTAGGAATCCGTTCGTGCTTTGAGAGTCCCGTCACTTTAGGGATATGCACTATTAAATTGGTGGACTGCTCTTTTAATCGTACTAAACAGAGCTCTGTGTCCAGCTGCCAATCAAAAGTCCTCAGCGGACTGAGAGGGAATGAATTATAAACCCTCTGGATTCACTCTGTGCCAGCCATTGTGAAAAGTGGTTCAGTTAATGGTTTCCAAGAAAGGGAATATCTAGGAACTACAGGAACTAGTTAGGCTCAATCACACACACACACACACACACACACACACACACACACAGGTACAGATGCAGCAAAATGTATATTAGCAGCAAACGTTTTAAATTTTGTGGCAGCAGTTTTGTCTGTGAGAAGTGGTCTGGTCTGACAACTCCTGTGGCTGTGTGTGTGTGTGTGTGTGTGTGTGAGTGACAGAGAGAGAGAGAGTGGTTTAGCCAAGGATGTGGTTGTTCTCACTGAAATTCTTACAAGACGGATCCTTCAGACCCCCTCCACAGTATCTTGCATGTGTGTCTTCCTGCATGCATGTGTGTGTGTGTGTGTGTGTGTGAGAGAGAGAGAGAGAGAGAGAGAGAGAGAGAGAGAGGCATCATTCAACAGCCGCTCTTCTGTCCAGAAGCTTCGGATATTGGATTAGTGTGTTAATCTCCCTCTCGTTCTTTTCTCACGTTCCTCTTTCCTGTGTGTGTGTGTGTGTGTGTGTGTGTGTGTGTGGTTACGTACATTTGCCTCCTTCCATGCATCCTTTCAGTCCAAATCCATCCTTTCCTTTCCTGCCGATGGCCGGTGTTCGTCCCTGCAGCTGTGGAAGAGTTTAAGAAAAACATTAAGATGCTTTTTAAATTTAAGTGAAGCACCCACAAAGAATGAAAAGGAAGTATTTTTTAAGTGATAGATTTCTGCAAATGTAAGCTTTCATTCAAAGATGAGAACAGAAAATTGCACTTGGCATTAGTGCAACGTTTCCTCTAACCACATTTGGCATCTTATGTGCAGAAAAGACAAAAGATTCAACATGAAACTTATTTCCAAGCTTCAAACATAATATTTGCTCTGCAATCCTGTCAAACCAGAGTGATATTTTTAAGTATTTATTCACCAGTGTGTCGTCTTTGTGTTTTGGCACGTACGTGTCCATAGATTCTCGTTGGGATTTTAGGGAAATCTGCTGCCAAATTCAAGTTTTACACTTTGATCGGTTGAAATTCGGGACATTGTGAAAGAATATTTTGCAAGATATGATTTTGCAAAAAGAAATTAAATGTTTATTGCAACATTAATCTTTAAAACAAGTCAGAAGACAGGCTGAGAAACAGAGAGGCACAGAAACCAAGTGTGTGTGCATGTCAAAGTAGTTTGGGTGATAATTTTAATGTCTGCCTTTTTAATTCTCTACTATATAAGTCTGGCTGACTTCCCAATGGACAAAGAAGTGTGCATCAATGGTTTGTTATTTCATGTGATTAAAATGAATAAAACTTGATTCAGTGAGTGAATGAGAGAGAGAGAGAGAGAGAGAGAGAACAGAGCACCTGCTCAGTGACCTCGGTCCAGACAAAGACACCTCTGTCCCCTCAGTACAATGACGTCCAGGACACTGGAACTTCCTGTGTCTGGTGGGACGACCAGACAGCACAGCAAGCTAGCTGTTAGCGCAGGCTGACTCTGTACACATTTCTGTACACATTTTACTCTGAGTCTGATTAACGTCATCAGCTTGCTTTTTAATAATAATAAACTAGATTTGGATGACACCTTTCAAACAAGAAATGCATGGGGATACAAAGTCCTTCACATGTGAATATAAGAGAAAATAAAATGTATAATAGAAAATAATAAAATACATTTAATAAAATAAACGTGCCTCAGATTTCATCCATGAAACTGAAATAAAGGATTTATATTATTCTGTTGTTCTTTCACATTTTAATGCATTTAATTTGTCATTAATTTGCATTCCAGTTAGATATTAAAGAGGAGACGACAGCAGGATTTAGAGTCCCAGAAGTTAGCCGCTCTCCCCCTCAAGGCCTAAACTTTGGATGCTAAACTTGAGACTACCATCACCATGGAAACAGCTCAGCGGCCATAGAAGAAACGTAGGTAGCATTTCTCAAATACTGTAGTTGCCAATGGGAGGTCAAAAAGAGAGAGAAAGGGATATCTGTCTGCGTTAAAGCTCACATCAAAGGATATTTTTATCCTGCTCTTGGGCCTCAGAACAGGTCCGCTGTGATATCCACTGTTATATAATTATCCAGCACCTCAATGTCCGTCTTTGATAACAGGAAGGAGACTCAACCTCCTAAAACCAACACACCGGCCCCTGGATTTTTAATAGCTAAGCACTTCAAGGAAATCAAAGTATACAGATTCCTGACCCCTTTTTCCTGCTCTACAAACTAAAATATATTTAGATTTTTGTAACTGCAGCTGCAGCTTTAAATCACTAATACTCAAAATAAACCAATTTTAATCAGTAAAACAGAGGAAAAGAGCAGATTTAGTCCTTATTTTATGCTGTTAATTATGTTCTGCCACAAGCAACTGCTATTTGACATGAGAAAATATTCTATTTATGCTCTTACCACAACAAAAAATGCAACCTTCGTACAAGCCAGAATGTAAATCTCTAGTTTATAAAGCAACTTAAATGTAGAGACGTACATTACAAAGAGGCCACCGGCACCACAAGGAAACAACATATTTCCACCTCAAATATTTCAATGTAACTTAAAACTTAATATACACTCTGTGCATCCTGATGATTGACCCTGAAAGGTTGGACAATGATTTTCAAACCCTGCAGATTTTTTTCTCTTTAAATGCAACTTCTGTAAACCAACAACAGCCTGGAGTAGCAGAGTGCTGCCATCATTACGGCACAAGCTGTATAGGAGAAGACCAGGGTGCTGAGTCTCACCGATAGGATGATGTGATTGAAGTTTGATTCTGGCCTCCAATTATGTGGTTGCTATGTTTCCTCTGTTGCTACCCTGGTATCTTCCTTTCACACGCCTGGGAGGAGGAGGAGGAGGAGGAGGAGGAGGGATGAGGAGGAGGAAGAGGAGTAGGAGGACTGTATATATAGGTGAAGTCAAAAAAATAAAAAATAGGGAATTTGCACAAACAAAACTTAACACTTCACTTTCAAATGATGAAATAAAGTTTAAAACTTGTTGGCATTACGGACATGCAGCACTGTTTGCTTGTAAATATAAATTTTTAAAAAATAATCTTTATTAAATAAATACTGTGTATTTCAATCAATTCTATTTAGAGGATCTAATAAAAATAAATAATTATTAGGCTTATAGTTAACTAAAAAAAACATTCAGGAAGGGCTTCTTTTGACAGTATGTGTACACCAAGTAGAAAATAACATTTTGTACTTGTGAATGCATTAAAAATCTATACGTAAAAATGATAATAAATGAAAACAATAATAATATTAATAAGTTGTTTGTTGCCATGATTCCTTTTTTTGCAGATTTGCACAACAAACATTTCAGATTTCAGAGGGTTGCATGAACGTCGGTGTGAACTAATTTTTTCCCCAGAAACCACTTCTTTCCATCCCAAACACAAACTAATCAAATCTTTCCTCTGGCCCAGTGGTGAATTAAGCCAATTAAACAATATTTTTTTTTCCTCATATTTAGCAGGAGTGGAGCCCATCACTCGTTTGACAGTATATTTTGTTGCTCTTTTAAATGACGCACAATTTTAATTGATTATTTTCAGCTTTCATGAGAGGATTTTTGCATCAGTCATCAACTTAGCTTCACATAACGACTCGAAGCAACGACACCAGACTAATTTGTGAAAATGACCACTCGTGCTCTTAGGGCAGGGTTAGTGCTTGTTTGCAATAAATCATGAAAGTAGAAAATTCTGACAGGGAAACTTGCAGAGAAAGGGAAATAAATTATGCAATCTTATCACTTGAATTGCACGACACACAGAGCCGAATGCTACTTCTCTGTGACCTTTATCATCCCGTGGTCCTTGATTTGACCTCTAAAATATATTAAATCTGTGCGGCGTCGCTGGTTATCTCGCTAACTGAGACGTTCCCTCTTTAACGGTGGAAACCTCCAAGTCCAAAAACCCACAGACCTCTCAGAGTGTCACTTTGTAACGTTGCTGCTTAATGAGGGAAGAAATAGCAGTGGTTACCCATTTGGTCTGAGTCCTCTTTCAGTGTGTGTGTGTGTGTGTGTGTGTGTGTGTTTATTTGCTGGCTGTGTGTCGGATCCAGGAAGCCTCGGGGGTGAGGAGGAGGTGTGTGTGCATGAGAGAGATGGAGGCTAAAGCCATGTCTGCTGTCTGTAACTGCTGGTCTGGAGTCTCAGTGGAGCCAGAGCAGCGCTATAGGATACACACACACACACACACACACACACACACACACACACACAAATGGTAACACTTTATGTGAAACATATAGCAGTGATTTATGGCGTCCTAATGATCCACTCAGGCCTTGAGCTGATTCATCCCTTATGTCAACTCTTACAGTGTTTTCATGTTAAATCTTCCTCTCAAATGAAATGAAACGGAAATCCTGCATCACTTAGAGAGGCAGCGACGTCAAAATAAAAGCCTGGGTATACAGTTCAGATCTGCATCTGCATAAATCAGAGGCAGTTTGTTTTGTTTGTTACGTTTTCCACAAACTGAAATGTAGAGAGGGTAAAAGAAGTAGAAGTAAAGTCTGGAAACACAAGAGGAATCCTCAGAGGAAGCTGATGCTACGAAGAGCTTCTCTTTTTCTGTATGGTTAGTTTTTTTTTTTTAATGACTCAACAAAATTTCGTTATGCATGCATAATGACAATAAAGACTTTTGAATCTTGTCTGCTCTTGTGGAGGCACATGTGAAGTCGTGATTATGTTTACATGCACAAAATATTCACCTTTTTGCCCTTATTCGAAAATACATAATGATCCTACCGAGCTGTTTACATGGAAAAATGAAAATGAATGTTCCTCCAATATCCTCATCAATAAAATGCTCCATTGAGAAAAAGCCCTAATTCAGAATATCCATAAGTCATGTCAAATTCAGAATATCCCAGCTGTCTTAGGGCGGAAGGCAGGGTACACCCTGGACAATTCGCCACCTCATCGCAGGGCACATAGAGACAAACAACCACTCATGCTCACAATTAACCTAATCCCCATGCATGTTTTTGGATAGTGGGAGGAAGCCGGAGTACCCGGAGAGAACCCACGAGACACGGGGAGAACATGTAAACTCCACACAGAAAGGCCCCGGGCCCGAGATTCGAACCCGGTACCTTCTTGCTAAATACGGTGAAATCCATCCATCCATTTTCTAAGATTCATTTCATGTCACTCACAGAAAATAAACACACAAATAGAAAGCTATACATTCTCCTCAATAATCACAAATTATTTCACCAGTTTGGTTTGCTTGTTTTGCCACACAGTGAAGAAAAAAAAAAAACTCTCCTCTCCCTCTCTGTTTTTTGCCTGCTGAGGTTTTGCTGCAGTTTCCTTAAGTAATTTGACAGTTTCACCACATCCAGTTTGGTTTCTGGCTGGTGTCTTGGCTGGGAGCGCCAGAGGAGCTTTTTCTGGAGCCCTCTTCTCCTTCTACCCCCTGCTACAGCTCCAGTGTGTGGTTTCATCTCTGAGGGCCTCCAAAGCAGCACATGGCTGCCGTCCCAGTGGGAAAGAGGGGGGAAAGACAGAGGCAGAAGGGGTGGAAGGAGAGAAAAAGAAATGAAGGAAGAGTTGAGAAAGAGAGAGAGAGGAAAAGACTGAAGTGACCACAGCGAGGGACCTTTGAGAAGGTGAAGTCCTTCGCTCTTCTTCCTCAGAACATAAACACCAGACGACCAAAGAGGCCGACCTGAAGCACGAGAAACGTTTCATTTAACAATTTGTCCTCATGTTCCCTGACCTCCACTAACCTAACCCTGGACCAGAGACCAGAGGAAACACTCCCCGTGTGAAGCCTGTTGTTTCATTGTGTAAATGCACAAACAAAAAAAATAGACTTTTCATTTTTAAAATAGCTTCAGCAGTGTTCATTAGTGAGGCCTGAGTCCCTAGTTAAAGTCTAATCATGGTGAGATCAATAGCAACTGGAAAAGCACTCAGAGAGCGCAGACCTCCGCCAAGGCAGCGGCGACTTTTTATTTAAAGTTACCCCACCACCAAGGAGGTTATGTTTTCACCACAGTTTGTTTGTTTGTTTGTTGGTTTGTCGGTTTGTAAAGTAACTGAAAAAGTTATGGAGGCTTTTGACGAAATTTTCAGGACTGGCCAGAAGTAGCCTAACTTAAAACTGATTAATTTTTGGTGGTGCCATTGAATCGGATCCGATCACCACCAAAAATTAATCAGTTTTAAGTGAGGCCACGTCTGACCAACCCTGAAGTGATGCAACTCAAAGCTCTAAGCTAAGATGTGTGCCAGGTGCTGTCAAATAAATGATCTAAACTACTATTTTTGACCTTTTAATTTGTCAACATCTTTGACTTTTTTTGACATGCCATAGTATATTTTTTTCACAGTTTGATGCTAAAATGACTTTTTTTTTTTTTTACATATTTTTCAAACATTGTGCTATGAAATCATTCAACACACTATAATCAATCTTTATAATGACTTTATGATGACATAACTATGCTGCTCGGTGTATACATATATATATATATATATATGTAGATATATATATATTGTACTTCCAACTCTTGGTGTTTTGTAACTGATCATCATACATTGCTGAACATACACTTCACCATAAGTGATAAGCATTCCTGAATAAAATGCTGGTGTTTCCATTAAGAGTAATAATGACGTGAGCCAGAAGAGATGAAGAGTGGGAGAGGGAGGGGGCCAATAATTTACACCAGGAAGTCATTATGTAAATCCTAAACCGGTTCTTCTAGTTTACAGTCCAGCCATAAACCAACTGTGATGTCTGGCTCGCAATAAACATTATTTATTTCGTTGTTTATTAATGCTTGCTCTGCTGCTCCTCCCCCACGTTCCTGTGTTATATTTTAAATATAGAAAACCACAGACTAAGAGTTTAACGTTGAAACACTATGGGCAGCATATGTTAATGTCATTATTTTTCATGAAACAAACATGAAACCTTGATGTGGGTTTTGTTGCATGTGGTCTGATATGTTTTGTGTTTGTGGAATGAAAAGCTGAAGTTTCAAAGTAAAAGACCTCAGGACAAAGAAAGTGAAAAGTTGAAATCGGATGAGGTCAAACTTTATCCTGTTTTTTATTTATGTGGATATAAAGAAAAATACTGCATCCTGTGGACATTAACTCTTCTCAAACCCACCATTGTGTTCAGATGGAGTTTAAGACAAGATTCATTATCTTAAAAACTGAGCATGATGCATAATTTTCTCATTACACCCCAAAACAGATGAATATGTATGGAAAATATGAAAAAGCCGACCTTGCTGTTTAATGTGGATGGAAAGCCTGCTGCATGGCAGTAAAGCGTTGTTTACTTATGAAATATTTACAGCCATGTTTGCTCAACGTAAAAAGATTATTTCATTATTTCAGAAAGTCATGAACATTTGCCTGAAGGCTGTGATTCTTCACCGCGTAAAGCCGCATGTCTTCTTTTCAAAACATCTCGCTCGTCCTGTCACAACATCTGCAAACCTCGGTTGGGTGCCAATAAGCCACCCGCTGAAAAACACAGAGCAGAGGTTAAAGTCCGCAGCTTGTTTTCAACTGTCAGAGGCAGGATTCCTTAATGACATGTTGTATCCCATCCTAACTGTAACATCCTCCCCACAGGGTAAATAAAAGCTCAGAGCTAGAGCGAGTGTGATCAGAAAGAGATATACGATCCATCCTCCCCAAAGGACAGAGCCTCCGGTGACGTACATGCACAGCTCATGTGTTCAGGAGAGAAAAATTGTCCATGTGAATGAATGCAAGTGTGTGTGTGTGTGTGTGTGTGTGTGTGTGTGTTAGTGCACATGTGCATGCACAGCAGATAGCCTCTGTGTTTATTTAGTTTGAGGTGACAGCAGGAAGGAAGGCAGGTTAACGAGCTGCCGGCTGCAGGCACATGGTGGTTACGCAACCCCAGCCAACTCCTCTAACACACACACACACACACACACACACACAAACAGAGAGAGAGAGAGAGATAATACACTCACCTAGGTGAGGAAACAGACACACTCACAAATATGCAGCACATTGGAACAAAACAAAAGAAAACGAATCGTCTGGCCTGGATGGATTTGTTTCCTCTCACCATCATGGTCGACATAAAACTGTTGCATCGCAGCTACATCCAAGTTGTTTCATGACATGAATAATCTTAACAGGCTCATAGAGGTGAGCGTCATCAGCGAACCAGGAGAAACTAATTCCATGACTGCACAGAATTTGCCCAAGAGGTGAAATATAATAAGAGAAAGACGGCAGGTCGAGAACAGAGCCCTGAGGTACTCCATAACTCACATCAGGGGTGAAGTATTATTGTACGACAAATTGAATTTCCAGTTGTTCTAGGAATATGGTGATTTATGGCACCACAGCCACAGTGACATCTAGTAAGAGAAGCACAAAGGTGCTGGATTAATAGTGAGCTGAAGATCACTCATCACTTAGTAAAGTGTAGTTTCAGGCGTTAAGAGTAAAAAGGTTTAAATATGTGGATTTGAAGGTTAGAGACTGGTCGATAATTATTCAGGGACCTTTTGTTAAATCTTAAAGATGATGGCTGAGTCAGCGGCTCGTTGCTAACAATGCTAACAAAGCTAACAGTATAACCTGGGAGGGAACTGGAGCGTCAGCACGATGTTTCCGCAACGCTGCCAACGGCTAGGATGGCGTTATGACGGTGACAGGTATATGAGCACAGAGCAGAGCGCCATCTGTGATTCAACACATGAATATTACTCTAGAGCTGTGCAGAAGTAGCAGGAGATGAGGAACTAATTTGATACGTAATGTAGAAAAAAAACAGTAAAACAGTAAACAGATGGCTGCTTTTGAGTATGTTTGGCTACAGTTTCAAAAAGAAATGAAGAATTGAGTTTATTTTTACTGATTATAGGAGGGAAATATGCTGCTCTACCAGTGCACAGCATACGCCGTAATACAATACACACACACGCAAGACGCAGCTCTGATTTACGCCTGCACCGTCCTGCAGACCATGTGTTTCCGAAGTGAACCAGGGTGTAGACCTCTCTGACCGTCTTGACTTCTTAGCTATCATCACACTTCATTTAACAGTAAAATATGTTTGCAAGTATGAGACTCAACAAGCCTAACTACGCTTATTTATGTACACTAAATTGTTTTAAAGTCACTCAATTTAGCAACATTATTTTTTTATTTTGTCTTTTATAAAACAATCACAGTTTGTCACTGGCTGGCATACAATCTCACATGTGCACACAGGGCTGCACATGTGCTCATGCTCACTAACATGTCCGCCAGGTGCAGCATCTGTGATTGTGTTTTGCGCTGCGTTGAAACATCCAACCGGTGATTTACAGACCCAGAGGCAAACCACAGAGGACAGAAAGAGACAGAGGTGGTGGAAAAGAAAGTAGGACTTAAGTTTAATTTATAAATATATATATATATGTATATATGTGTGTGTGTGTGTGTGTGTGAGAGAGAGAGTGTGTGTGTGCACATGGCAGTGATGGTCAGTCAAGCAGAAAAGACCCCCCACGTCACCAATTAACACACTCTCACCTTTGACCTTCTGGCCCAAACTCTTCTGAATGGCTCTCTAATGGAGGCCAGACTTTGTGTGTGCATGTTTGTGTGTTTCCTCATGCGCTCATGCTTGGTTGCGTGTGTCCGTCTGTAAGTGCATGAGAGCGACAGACAGACAGACAGAAAGGAAAGAGAGTTTGTGAGTACAAAGAAAAACCGACTCCAGAAAGAGGAGGAAGTTTACCCAGCCGACTCTGCAGAGCTGCAGGAGCTGCTCTATTTATAAAGGCATCAAACCTTCACTACATGTGTGCGTCTGTACACAAGAGCATGTTTTCATGTGTGTGTTTGCGTGCACGCGTTAGAATTAATAAATACGCACAATTGAAGGCTTCCTGTTATTTGGCGGTGAGGCCAGAGGAAGTTATTTTGTGGTACACTGATAATTTTGGTCAGAGCAGCAGGCTATAAATACTGTCAGCGCTACGCGCTCCATCCCTCCTTCCTCTCCTCGCTCCTTCCCTCCATCCCGACATCATCCCCCACCCAAAATGAAAAACTGGTGTGCTGCAGGAAAACAAGAGCAAAATAAAACGTGCTGGCAGTTGTTTTTAGATTTTTTACAGCATCCCTCTCTCCACAGAGTGCTCTGGTCTCGGGTTCATAGGAAGGAACAAACCAAAAAAGTCCAAGATGAACAAATGTGCACAGACGTGCATATGAAGGTCAATATAAGTTAAATAATGCTTATATTTTACACAAATGTTTGAGTTTGTTGCTCATTCTGTGCCAGTTGTTTAGCCCAAAAATAGTCGAGCTGGTGACGTCCCACATTTACTGTCAACAAATCCCATGAAATTTCCATCAGTAATCAATTTATCCTACAAACACATACTGCTTGAAACCTGAAACACTGATGTCCCAAAAGTATTAAAAGCACATAAATGAGCACTGAATTAATTTCATTAAAATAAACATGCATAGTGTAGTTTAGTTATTTCTTTTTTTAGTGTAGTTTTATTTTATTTTATAATTATTTTAAAATAAATTTATTTTATAACTTTATTTTTATTTATTTTATTTTATATTTTAATATTATTTTTACTATTGTATTCTATTTTTAAATGCAATATTTACCATATTTACTGTGTATTTGATGTTTGTGTAAAGCTGCTAAACTTTCATTGTTTGATGACAATAACAATAAAGTTCTATTCTATTCTATTCTATTTCTAGTTTATTTTGAGCCAACACCACTCACCACTGCACCAACAGTGTATTGATCCACAGTTGAAAATAGTCCCCATTTGCTCTGGTTGACTCTAAAAACTAGTGCCCCTGATTTAGCAAATTACCTTAAAAAATAAATTGTATATTTTTTAAAAAATATTTTGGTCTTTAGGAGGAACAGATCGGCCTCTGTGCCAGACTTGAAAACAAGTCGACAATAAGATTAAAAATGGCAAACCTTGAAGAAGTGCCTCTGTGTTTGAGGGTTTCACAGTGATGAGGACTTAAGTGCACACAATATATATAAAACAGGGGCATGTTCACCAATATAAATACACACTCATAAGAAACACACACTCTGGGACAGGGCTACACATTAATGTGGCATTCAAAGACGCATGTGGTCACTGCATGAGGCATGCCAGGAAATTCTTCCAAGGGCATGTTAATATTCCAGATGCTTTTGGATATAAACAAGCCTCCAAATTGGAGAGCGGAAATTTGATTTGAACGCAGCTCTGCGTGGCGATACAGAGATGTTTATCCCTCCCTGCCTATCTCTGCAGCCGGATGGCTGAGTGGCCACTTAGTGTTTACCTATGATAAGGGCTTTCTGTTTGACTAGCAGTTCAGCTGCAGTCAACACAGAGGCCACAGAGGGGAATGTCATTTTTCTAAAAACTATAAAAACTGTTGCTCTTGGTGGTTGAAGTCAGGCTGGTACGAAAGCTAAAATCAAAATGATAGAAAGTTTATATAGAGCTTAAAACACTCTAACATCAATCTTCACCTTCACCTGAAGCATCTTAAATCACACACTACAACACAAGACAGGATTAATACACACATGTACATGCATCTATTCAATGTTAACAGCATGCCATATCTAAACCATTAGCATCTTTCATGTTAATATTACATTATGGTATTTTTGTTTTCAACTGGCAGGAAAAATCTCCATCTGTAAAACTCTTGGCTGTTGATCAGGTCAGGTTTATTACTCCATTACTGTGAAATTTTGATCCATGGAGTTTATTTTTATTTGTAAAATAGTTCTCAAGGAGGCAACATGTGAAAAGCATGAAAAAGATGGAGATGAGGAACTACTTTTAGACCTTTTTCTGCGCACAGACTGCTGCTTTTGAGTAAATTTGGTGATAATTTCAAAAGAAAATTGCATTTATTGTTACTGATTAACAGCAACCGCTGACATGAATGAATTTTTGGTCCATGGGGGTTTTATATTTGCAAAACATTTCTTGAGCTGAGAAATTCAAGTAAACTCACTCACTCTATATACGCTAAAGGACTCTCACGCTACACCTCTAATGTTTCATTCATGTAAAAATGTATCGTCAGACAGATATTTTGGAAATGGACGTTTGGGGTTTAGACATCTGCCACAGGGAATCTGATCCGTAGTTAACACTGGAGAGCAGCCTCACCGCACGGCTTTTTATGGCTCTCCTTTATGTACAGGTTGTTAGTCTGAATGGCGTCTCATCATTAAGGACAAAACAAGCGGAGCTCAGAGTTTATGGCAGGAGCACTCAAGTCAGCAATCCACAGGAAACCACACAAAACCTCCTGTGGGCTCTGAGGGGTCAACAGAGCGACAGCAAACATCTATTCCACAGTATAGAGGAGGAAATATCAGCATACCTGAGCACCTCTAGTTGCTATGACAACTGTTGTGATAACCAGAGTTTACTGAGCCTCACCAACAAATCGTTGTAAGTGTTCAGAGTCAGCATCGTTCCTCTCAATCAGCCCCGGTTTGTCCCGGGACTTTATCCCCCCCAGCAACATCGGAACTCACTGTTTACCCATCCTATAATAAGGCTCGTTCAGCGGAGGACATCTTGATTAGGTCTGCTGAACGTCTGGTTCTCATTTAGCATGGAGGATGGGACACAGTGAGAGAGAGGAAGGAAGGAAGGAAGGAAGGAAGGAAGGAAGGTATGGAAGTATGTCAGTGTAATATTTGACGATCTGATGCTCATTCATTTCTTCCTGTTAGCTCCTGTTTGCTTAGCGTTTTAAAGACATCCAGCCTGACCCTCTGAAGTGAACTAATTAACACATTATATACGGTTGATTAAATCTGCACATAAACCAAAATATAAATCCAAAAGGTTGTGGTTATATTCTAAACTATGTTAGCCATGCTCAATGACTTCCTGTTTTGTGGTCACATGAGGTTATGAGACAAACAGACTTCAGGATGTCACTGCCAAAAACATGGTCCGGCATTAACTCCTCGTCAAACCACAACCTCTCATTTTTTTTCTCTTTTTGAACATTTACACTGGGGACTCAACCCCAAAATAATATTAAAAACACCATTAACATACAATAATCAAGTTGAGTGATGTATGAGGCATTTTTATTTTCATTTTAAATGCTTGTTTTTGTTCTTTGTACTTAATTTACAAGCACATAAAAGGTAGAAAGATGCATGTTAACACTGGAACCAGCGAATTTGTTTGTTATTTTGCTTAATAAATGACTTTTGATTCAATAATTTATCAGGATAAGTGCATCTAGAACTGTGCAGCTTCTCTTCATAGGATGACCTAATGGGTGTCAGTAGAGTTGTTGCATCAGAAAACACTGGTATCACACTCACATGTAGCTTTAATTCAACCTCAGTTGAACACACACACACACGCACAGACACATACTGCCAGACACACATAGCATAGCTACTTTGGTACGGTATATTTATTTGACTGTGTCATCAAATATGCAGCATCATAGGAGGGAGCATGTTTATGTGACAGAGTGGAGTTCATGTACCAGATAAGGGATGGTAGAGTCAACAGATGCCTGCTGATAGAGTGTTCCTTCGTTTCCGCCGCCCTTTGTTTACATAATGATAAGGTGGATCTGTGTGTGTGTGTGTGTGTGTGTGTGTGTGTGTGTGTGTAACAGACATGACTCTGTGAGTGTTTTCCCTCTCCCATTGGGCCACAACCTCATTTCATATCCTGACATCTCAGTGTGGATTATCATTCAATTTTGCACATTTCTGACATTCATGGTACCCAGAAGATAAACCATGAGTTTTTCCACTAGCGCCATCCATCTTGAGGGTGACACTGCCCTAAGCTTCAGCTGTGCTTTGTGTTTAAGATTTGCATGCTAAAATGCTTTAAAAAAAACTTTTAGTGCCACCTCAGTGTGGGAAATGAGGCACCAGTGCAGTCAGGTAGACAAACAGCCGATAAGAGAAACAGGATAATAAAATACAGAAATACAGTCGGTAAGTAGGAAGAGCAGAGTGGACAGACAGTCGGACAGACAGTCGTTGTCGTGTTTCCTCTCTGCAGCCTCCAGTCGAACAGAGCAGAGGAGTCATGCATCAGCGGAGGAAATTGGGAATGTGAAACATGTCAGATTAGAGAAGCAATCGGAGGGCCTGCAGACAAACTCAATGGCTTCAACCATGGGAAAAAAAACACACACTCAGACACGCACAGACATAAAACAAGCACACACACACACACGCACGCACAGACACACAAAAACCCATTCAGATTTTGAGCCACCTGCTGCATTCCACAGCCAGTAAGTCAGCTACTTAAGGAGCCAGCTTTTAATCAGCCAGTCGGTCAAAGAGCCAGGCTGTAAAGCAGCCATGCATCCCGTCAGTTAATCAGCAACTAACAACCAACAGGTCAGTGTGTAACCCAGTCAGTTAGTGGGATTTACTACTGAAAATGAGCACTTGGCATTTGCAGCATCAGCTTGCAACACAAAAACGTCAGCACAGAGCAACACCGAGACTGATCAGAAACAAAACATAAACCTTGACAAAAAAGAGCCATGTTTTTTAATAAAAACTAGTTTGAGCCAAGTGGTGGCCAGCCACACATCCACCCACACATCCACCCAGCCAACCAGGACAGGACAGGAGCAGAGGAAGCAGTTATTATGGAGGAAGCCAGGACGTCTTAAAGTCATTACATGCCCCTCAGAGAGGCAGTAAGAGGCAACACAGCTGACTGGAGCTCTTCAAAGCAGGAAGGAGCCCAGCCACCACCTCCACCTCCACCTCCACCAGTCTGCATGTTCAAGGAGAAGTGAGGAGTTTACAGGGTGAGCAGGGCAGATGAGAAGAGACATAAGGGTGTTTGGGTGTGTGATTGGCTCACCTGCTGCCACAGATCATTGAAATATTGACTCCCACACACAGAATCTTAGTTTCCTCTTCTAGTTTCTTTCAGTTACCTGTGTTCAGGTGTTGCTGCTTCTTCCTGTTTGGCCAAAAACTCACCTTTTAAAACACCTCTGAAATACAGGAAGTGTTCAGTCAGAATGTACCAAGTGTCAGTCACATCATGGGGGGGTATCAGGATTTATCATGAAGAAAGTCAGTTTATTTGTTTAGAGTATATTAGTTTGTCGGTGCTTTTGTTTAGGTTAATTACTATGAATAAAAATGGTGGCATTAATGGAGATCAAATTAGTCTGTTGAGTTTTTTTCAGTTTAAGTTAACTTAGCATGGCCTGAGTTACACTGTGTTTAGTTGACCCAGAACCTTATTACGTTTTGTACATTATTTAGCATTTTGGGGTAAATAAACCCTGATGCCTGGAGGCAGGATGGAAAGAGATGATCTCGTCTGGCTTCTTTTTACCAGAGATGTGGTTTTGTACAGGTTTAGCGCTGTTTCACTGTGCAATTTGTTTTCCAGAAGGAAAGTCCCACTTACTCTGGATAAACCACAAATGACTAGATGTGATGTTAGAGGGGATGAACCCACAGATTTATCATTTAATTTGCACAAGACTCTGCAGCTTTCCTCAGCTATGTGGAGGATTGTAGCACCTTTCTGCTCCTTCACTGCACTGTTTGCATTGTTTGCTTGTCTGGCCTTTTGTGCAACATGTTACCGAGTAGAAGCTACTGTGTACAGTTATATTTGTGGCAAATAAATATGCAAACAATCCATCAGAAAATCCAAATAAAGTGAGGTGATATTGATTGTTTGACAAATTTCCAATTGAAATCTGCCTTTTAATGGATTTTCTCTCACAATGTGAAGCAGGAAAGGCAGGATGATTGTGGCGGGATGCAGCAGGAAGAGAGGAAGTGATGGTGGTGAGTTACAGCAGAACTTAACGTTGGAAAGTAGGAGGTGAAGGATGGAGGCTTGGCTGAGGAAACGTCAAGACATAAAGAGAGAGAGAGAGGGATGAAAGCAGCTGATGCAAAAACAGACCACTTCCTGTTGCATTTTCAAAGTAAAAAACTGAAAAAACTGAATCAATGCTCAGGAATATTCAGATTATCAGATGCTATTCTGTATTTTATTCAGCTTTACTAGAGAATACATGAAATACAATGGGGGAGTCAACATGAAAGATTGAGCCGTTTCTTTTCCTTGGTGTCTTTCCAATAATGCTCATCATATTTTTATTATATTTGATTTTTTGCTCATAAAACATCTCCGGTAAAACAGAGGATTAATGTAAATGCAGCAGCATTGGGAGCCTGGAGTTTGTGTGTTTAGCCTAATGGTGCGTTCAAGTTGTGCATGAATGTCAGAATTTCCCCAGGTCAGAATTTAAATCAGAACCCTTCGTGAAGTCAGATCTCCAACTCAGAAAGTCAGTTTAATCTTATCAACCTGACATAGAATTCATGCTATCTGCTACTGATGTAAACAGTAGCTACATGTTCTTTTTTACGTGTAGCTCCAAGTTCTGACTTGCAGTGAACACACCATAAGGCAAACTTTCACTCTCCAGGGTCCTAAAGAGGAACTAAAAAGGTACTTTTCACAGTAATTTTTAACGTTACTTCTTGGTGTGAGGAATCAACAAAGTAATTGAGTTAGTTTTTGAGCGAGGCAAATAGTAACCGTAACTATATATTTTTCTCCTTTATCCTTCTCCTGTCCATCTTCACCAGTCGCCCTCGCCTCCTCCTCCTCCTCGTCTCTCCAGCACCTGTGCCCCATGCAGAGGGGGAGTTCCGGGGAAGAGGAAACCCCCGGGGCAGCCAGGCACCTCACAGATGGTTAGCAAATTACACCTTCATTACCTCTGCTCTCCTCTTTCCTCTCTTCCTCTGGCCACTGCTTCACAATGACTCGGTGTTCCTGTGACACCTCACATCTGTTAGCAGCTGACCAGTCTGCTCATAAAAGCAGCACCGGACGTTTTGGATAATGAAACCACAGAGCTGATTCTACCTGATGTTTGCAAGCTACGATTTTTATGTGAACAAAAACAAGGCAGAGCTACTTAACAGACAGCTCTGCTGCAGAATGATCCATGTCGTGTTGAGCATGTCTTTATGGAAATTACTCGCTAAATTGTTGTACAAGTAACAATAACAGGTAGAATAACATGACCACAAAAGGCCTGGGAGCCATTATGTAAGGTGCAGTTTGCAGAGCTTGTTTATACACAAAAAAATGATGTATTTTCTGATCATTGTGTTATGTTGCTACAACAATGGTACATTGTTTTGCTTATTCTAGTGAACTGAACTTATTTGACACTGTAATGAGTCCTTAAAACCGTATCGAAAACATGTGATTGAATTTTTCAAAATTTCCTCAAGACAATTATTTTGTTTGATGTAATTTCCCTGAGAAACGTTACATTATCTGGAAGAAATTACATTTATTGAGACCAGAAAAATCAGGATTAAACTAGAAAATATGTTGAGATTAGTTTCATGTCTAGATATTTCCCTGCGCAGCATTAATAACCACAGGGTGTGTTGATGTTGTGTTTATGGTCTGCCAGGGAACACTGGAAACAGAGAGCATATTTTAGTTTCAAGAAAGGCAACTCTTGGAGAATTTTTGTCACTAAATCACAGTCATTAATAAGTCCTATTAGATCATAAACAATATCGCTTTCCAAATAGTAGAATGATTTATGAGAATGACGGTCTTTTTGGAAAGTGAATGCATCAAACCGAGTGGGGAGGAAAAATTATAAAGCAGTCTGATAGAAAGATGCTCATCGTGGGAACTATAAAATGGAGCACTAATCATGATTCAGTGGGTCTGATATATGACACAAAATCAGCCTGAGAAGTCCGACGACGTGTCTCAAATTAAACATCCACAGTCATGCAGGAGGACGTTCGAGGTAAACCACTGAAGCGCCGGTTTCCTCTGCAGTTTGCATGAACATCATAGAACAGTGTGACTCATGTGATTAATGCTCAACAGTGAATGGTTCAAAAATCAGCACAGGAAGACATGAATGGGTTACCAAAAGTCACTCAAAGAAACATGACAGATGACAGACCAACAACCACAACAAGTTTGCCCTGAACAGAGTATTTCATTAATGTGACTACCAGTGTTAGCATGCTAATACGCTAAATGTTGGGCAGTGTTGGGCAGTTACACCATTACTTTTGACAGTAACTAATACTCTAACGCATTACTTTTTAAATAACAGAAACCAGTTACCATTACAATATAGTGACAAACATCACAGTGAAGCAGCATTGGGAGCCTGGAGTTTGTGTGTTTAGCCTAATGGTGCGTTCAAGTTGTACACGAATGTCAGAATACATGAAAGTCACAATTTAAATCAGAGCCCTCCGTGAAGTCGGATCTCCGACTCAGAAAGTCAGATTTCTCATCAATCAGACATAGAATTCATGCTATCTGTTACTGATGTAACCATTAGCTACATGTTCTTTTTGTATGTGTAGCTCCAAGTTCCTACTTGCAGCAAACACACCATAAGGCAAACTCTCACTCCCCAGGGTCCTAAAGAGGAACTAAATGTTTACTTTTAACAGGAACACATTACTACTCGTACTTTACATTACATTACTTTTTGAACGAAGCAACTAGTAACTGCAATTAGTTACTATTTTTCTACTAACACAACACTGATTGTGAGCATGCTAGCATGCTAATGTATCAGAATCTCACTCAGTGCACCACTGTGCTCATGCTGCTGTAGGCTCAGATACTATGGATACTGTTATTTACTTTTGCATGTCAATAAATATCAATATTGGTGACAGGAGTATATTAGCACTTTATATTTAAGCCTTTGTTTAACATTAAAGGGCACACTGACAGAGTGAATCTTAAATATTACTATTCTGTGAAAAAAACATGTATATTAAGTTTAATTTCCTCATAGCTCATAATTGGCAGTATGGTACTTTTAATTGAGGCATTAATCATCAGACAGAACATGGAAACACAAAACTTAACTCATACATCTTTCCAGGTTCTCTTAATTAAAAGTCTATGGTTTGGGCTGCACACAGTCTGTAGGTTAGCAGCTGTTTGTTAATTCCTAATGATCACTGACTGACTCACACACCCTGTATCTTATTTCCATGCCTCCTCCAGCCCAGCGTGAAAGCACAGGGCCCAGTGCTCCCATTAGTCAAGCCGAGGAAGGCATGGAATAATAATGAACGCACCTCACACGCATGAGCAAGTAAAGCCCCTTTCCAACCCCCCACCTCCACCACCAGGAGGTATTTCCATCATGTAAAATGTACGTCCCTCTCACTTCAGCAGAGCTCTCCATCCTCTATCACGTCTTCAGCGCGATGAAGACCAACTGAAATGACAGAAAAAAAACACACACAACTTCTTCTTATTTCTGTCTGCCAAAGGTTGTTGGAGTTTTAGTTTACATCTTCCAGCCATCCTCACCATCGCCATGGTTACGTCAGTGTCTAATTGCGGTGCAGCATCTTGGTTTGTTAATCTTCCCACATTCTGCTGACTCTGACTGACTTTATAAGAGTTTTTAGTAAACTCTTCTCACTTTATTATATTTTGTTTACTGGTGTTTTCAATTTCTACATGATTGTGTATTGATACTGATATTACATTATTATACCGTACTGCAAAAAAATAAAAACTAACAGTACTGTCCCCAGCCTTAAAGTCCCCATGTCACGCTGTAGACTGCCTTCTTGGGTATTATATGAAAGTATCCACTTTATTATTAGTATTATTAAGATTATTATTATTTGAAGGTGAAATAGTGGCATTGTAAGCCAGATGCAGATTTTCTTGCATCTCTGAACAGCAGCAAGTTTGGATTATTACTTTTTTTAATTATTCAGTATTTATTTCATGTGATGTCAAGGCCGTGCATGTTGGGAGTTAAAGACATTCCCAGAAAGATTGAAGGGAGTTATCTGACCTTTACAGCATCTGAAATATTGAAACCCAAGACTGTGGCTGCAGTGTATTTTGGTATTTTGTAATCATTGGTGAGCTACACAGCTTTTGCTACACATACGCCTTTCCTGTCATGCAATGATACACTTGGAGGCTCAACGCTCCTCCGGTCAACGGACAGTAAGTGTTTTAATCTGAACTGTTTGACTTAGTTCTGTTTATCTGACAGGTATCACTTTAAATGAGAGCCTGTCCTCAACGATCACTCTGAGATCTAAGTGAATGATGATGGGGATGGAAACAGAGAACAGACAAAGCAACAAGGTAGTGGTGGAGAAGAGTGTGGAGCAAATGGAGAGGCAGACAGGGAGATGGAGATAAAGGAGGGAGAGCCCACAGCAGCCAGAAGTCCTCCAACGCTACTGCAGTGGAGTGACAATGAGAGAGGAGCGAGTATGAGTCATACACAAACCCCTCCCTCTCTCCTTCTCGCTCCCTACCTCCCTCGCCCCCTACCTCCCTCGCTCCCTACCCCCCTCGCCTACAGTGCCGATGTAGCCGGGTTACGTCGATCCTGACTCATTCATTCACAGCCCAGTCTCCAGCCTACTTTTGTTATACAGATGAAATCGTGCTACTTAAGAGACCGTCGCTGCTCTCATTACAGTGCTGACATACTTTACCGCTCTGGCTGCTGGAGCCCCATTCATAAAAAAAGCTCCAGTCTGAGTGGACGAAAGCACACACACACACACACACACACACACACACACACACACACACACACACCCATTCACATCTCTAGTCCCTTATTTGGTTGCCTTGTTTAGTTGACAAGTGTGTGTCACTGCTGTTTAATCCCTGCTAGGAGTGTGTGTAACACTTTGGATAAGTCAATAAGTCTCTCCTCCATCATGTGTGGCTTTCACCTCTATTTGCCTCCCTTCCATCATTTTTCCTCCTCTACCTTCCTCCTCATCCTCTCTCACTGGAGCAGCAGCAGCATCTACCTCCATGTGGTTAGCTCATCTCCTTTTCTTCCTCTCCTTCTCTCTCTGGTTAGCTCATCTCATCTCCAGGCAGTCAGCTTTGCAGGCAGCTAATTATAGGCCACGCTGTGGAGCGCAGGGCCGGATGTGACAGCATGCTGTGTTTGTGTGTGTGTGTGTTAAGTGCAGACATATATGTCTCCTCATATGTGTCTCTGCATATGAGGAGTGTCCAACTAGTGTTTGTTTGTTTTTTTTACATCTGATCTAAAAGCAATTTGAGTTTTAGTCCCTCATGGTGGATATTCACTGTCCCCACTTCCAAACATTTGGGAATGTATTCCACCACTGAGGGTCCTCACAAGTATAATAAGGCAAAGGTGTGTGTGCATGCGTGTGCGTGGACGAGCCACCAGCAGGATATCCAATCCCAGCCCCTCCCACACTGTACTGCAGCTCTGACTCATACAAGGTGGAGGCAGAGACAACAGGGTCTGAAGACTGGCGCACACACACACGCACACACGCACACACACACACACACACAGACACACACTCATATGATCATCTATACAGCAAAGTAAACAGTTATATACACATATGCACACCACATATAGCACCGTGCAAACAAAACAGCAAGTCAAACAGCTTCCAGTAACATAAATCAATTTATATCCATTTAAGATCTTTTTTCATAATTTTTTATCCATTCCAAATATTTATAATAACAATAATAATAATAATAATCAAGAATTGTTCTGGTTAACAGTTTAAACACTGTTCTAAGTGAGTGTGCAAGGTATATTAAATTGCAGGTAACCATAGGAACAGCACTTCTGTGTTGTGCTACCATCAAGTCTCACTGCTGAAACAGACCAGAAACCACAAGTTAAGCCGTCTTCAACAATTTCTGCTGTTGAGAACTCACATAGGTGCAGGCCAGCGTTAACCCCATCACAATTAAGCATCCTGCATGAGTGAAACGTCTGCAAATAAAGCATCACTAACATCACCAGCACTGCAGGGAAGAGTGTAAAATATGTGTCTCTTTAACTGCTGAGTGCTCCACTGTGTCCACCAGCTAGTTACTAAGTTTGGTGTTTGGTGCTGAGCAGGTTAACGGGTTCATCAGAACGGTAAAGCTGCAGGCTATAAAACCCAAAACAACGAGCTGAAAGATGTTAAAACGCTCCACATGGTGACATATTTCAAATTTGGCCAATATATTAATAATAGTGGTTAATGCAGCTTGAGTTCTGATTGGCTTGTAGTTTATTATATGAGCAGAGCATACAAAAAATAAGGGATCTTTGCCTCTGCTTGTCCATTATTTTCATTTATCAGGGAACCTTGTAGTGTATCATTGCTCACTTAGAAATGACTTAGAGCACTTACAGTAGGTCATGAAACACATAATGCAAAATTATCCCAAATACATAGACACCTGATTCTAGTGTGATTATAGAGATACCTGAACGTGTCTTCCACCACACTATCAAATGCTGCCTCACAGTAAGAGATTTAAGGGAATAAAAAGCATCACTTACACTTAATCCATGAGATATATATGTTGAGAATTATCATCAGAAATATTTGCAGACTCTAAACACTGTGTGACAGCTCCCTGTATATATATTTTTAAATATATTCTTCTATAATTCCTGTCAGGTGACAGAAAGAGGAAGTGCAGCAGACAGAGAATGTGCACATGGATTTCTCAATGAAACAAGGCTGCATCCATTCATACATAGAAACACACACACACACACACAGACGGAGAGATAATAGCAGCAGCTTCACACGTAAAGGATGAGATCAGCAGTCGATGTGTATCCGTCAGGATGCCATGGGAACTCTCTCTCCTCCTCCCTCTCTTTCTTCTTCATCGCTCACTCTTTCCCTCCTCTCCTTCCTGTGTCACCCCCCCCTCCCCCACCACTATAAAAGGAGAGAGGCCTGTTCATTCATGCATTCAGCCAGTCAGCTGAGCGAGGAGAGAGGAAAGGAGGAAGGGAGGAGATAAAAATGAGAGGAGAGGAAGAGGAAGAAAAGGTAGGCTTCCTCACTGTGATGAATAGGTCACCTGTATTACCTCACTGATGGGGGATGGAGTGATGGAAAAGCAAACGAGAGGTAGGACAAAAAAAGACCAGACCCCTCCTTTCCTTTCCTTCTCTCTCTTCCTCATCCTCTTCCTCTCTCCATCACCCCCTCCCCCATCCTGACAGTATGAGTCACAGACAGACCAGTTCCCTTGATGCACTGCAGAAACGTAATGTGACGTAGCCTCGTCCCCCCCCCCTCCATCCCTCCATCCCTTCCCATTCATCCCTCCTCCCGTCATCACACAACGAGTCTCCATTCACAAAAAGCCCTGAGAGCTGAGAGAGAGCGAGACGGCAGGTGGATTCACACCACCAGAACGAGCACAAACTGCAGAATATCAACATAAAAACACAGAAATAAAAAAAAAACACAAAGCTGCAGTAGTAAATATATTACGAGAAAAAAAAGAAAATCTCAAAAAATGTAATGAGTGCACTGTTGATTCTGAGGTTTAACCATCAGTGTTGTGCACAGTTTAGTGTTGCCATGGTTACAGCATGTGCAGTCAAATATGAGCTAGATTGCCAAGAGCACTGATTTGTAACATTAATTAAAGTGTTGACAGGAAGTATGTCTGAGGTGTCCGAGAGTCAGTAGAATAGAATAGAATAGAATAGAATAGAACAGCAACACAATACCATACCAATCAATAGCTGCTGTCCAGCTCAGCGTGATGCATTAGGTGCACAGGTGGCAGTGATGAATAGACTACAGCAGAGAGTACAGCACAGCATAATGTGAGGCATCACAACAATAGGTTTTCAATAGAGAGCAGCACATGGCACGGAGCAGGAGCAGAGGGGAGATTATAGTCAGAGCTTCGAACCGATAATCTACAGTCTCTGAGGAGGCGAGGAAGAACAGCGTGAAGAAAACAAGGCCACGTCTCTGACATCACTACAGGGTGATGTCATGGGACAAACTCGCCTCTCTGCGTCTGATATGACGGCGTCTTATTAACGTTCACAGACGCTCTGCAAAGTTCAGACCTGCGTTTTATGACATTCAGACTCGACTCATCAGCAGTAAGGTGAGAGACATGGGTCATTTTTCATGTCATACGCTGAATGGTGCCACCAAGCAAGAAAAATACAGGGAGAGATTTAATGACACTACATTACTGTCGATGGACTCTATACACTGAAAAAAGATGGAGATCCATTTACCAGTAAAAGTGACAGAATAGCCTCAGAAAGCACATTATTGGCCTTCAAAATACTGTGCATTTATTATTAGTGTGTGCAGACTGCCAGCATCAGATGAATACTCTTACATTTCCTGAATGTAGAATAATTGAACGACTGCAACCAAGGAGCAATAATACACACTGATGACAGCTCAGGTTTTAGGGGATTTTTCTAATTATCCCACTAACTGCGGAGTCAGTGTATCTTGGTGTTGAAAGGTGAGTTTAGTGTACATCCTTTGAGTCTAACAAACATATTAAATGCATTTCCTTCCTCATAAAATTAATACTTTTGGTTTTTACTTTTAGTACGTGCTGCAAAGTGCATGCATTATGCACACAGCTGGGACATAATACTTCGTCATAACATTACGCCTTGAACTTTGACCCCTCTCGCTCGTATACTTGCACTATTCAGTGGGTCACAATAGAAGCATGCTGGCTGGTATACTGCAAATGTGACTTGATGTATTAGGAAATCTTGGTATTTCACTGCTACACTTAGTAGTACGGGAACATCTTCTTGCTTCGCTGTGCTTGTTTGCATGTTAGCATAAAGTGGCAGCTTTATTCTGTCTCCTGCATGTACAACAAAGAAATTGCATCCATTAGTTTTACTAATACTAAAACTAAACTTTACACTAATAATCCATCTGAGGTTATATTTAACTTCTAAGCAGCTCCCACCGTCTGATTCATTAAATGTTGTTTAAACATGAATATTGCATCTACATTACGAGTGTATGTGACTCTGATCTGAAACTGCTCTGAGTGTGCCTAATCCCGTTTGATTACCGCACATCACTGAGTGTTCACAGTAGTCAGAGAGACGAAACGCTTGAGCGACTCGAGTGTGATTTTCATGAATGGAAGGGTGACATTCAGGTTTGCCCTGCTGGTTGGTCTGAAGCATCTCAACGTACAGTATGATTCACCACAACAAAGTGTTAGGGAGGGGGTGGTGATGTCATCGGCGGTGGGGGAGTCATCTGTGAGTCAGAGAGGAAAGAGAAGAGGAGGAGACGAAGGAGGAGGAGGAGGAAGAGGAGGAGGGGTGGGTTTAAAAAAAAGGAGCACATGGGGAGGTGGGGTACCTGCTGAGTGTGACCCATGGTAACAGGCGATGCTGGCCTGTGGATGACTCACCACCACTTACCAACCTCACACACACACTAAACACACTAAACACGCTAAACACAGGGATGCTCGCACCATTCGCTATGACACGCACACATGTTACAATGACATCACAGCTGGTGTTGTGACGTTAGATTTTGCGTGCAACATAAACACACACTTATAGAGGGAGGAAGGGAGGGGTCAGGATGACTCACTCACTCACACACACACACACACACACACACACACACACACACTCAGGAGGCCAACAAACATCATTTGGATGCAACCCATCCTCCACACATCCTGGGGAACCTCCCCTCTGAAAGTCAAGATTAACAGCAGATTGTCTACAGTGATGGGAATCTTTTTCCTTTGTTTCCTCGTGAAAAGTTACCACGTCAAGCTAAATAATAATAATAAAATATTGTGTACATGTTTTCAAATCTAGGATAAAAACTCTTCTTTGTAAGCATTTTAAATTCTTTTTTTAATCTTTTTGCACTGTATGTTATTTGCTCTTTATTTTTAAACACTGTGTTTTTAATCATGTAAAGCACATTGAGTTACCTGTGTATGAAAGGCGCTATATAAATAAAGCTGCCTTGCTTTGCCATATATAATAACTGAGAGTAACTAAATTATTCAAGAATGAGGGAGGAAGAAAAATACAAAAGAAAAATAAAAAGACATCAAGGAAAAATGATTTTAAAATAAAACAAATTTAGAATAAAGACATTTAAACAAATAAAAATAAATTCACATCATTAAAATGTGAAATGTTTGCAGTGGGATGTCAAGTTTTTGTGTAATCTGCATTGGTTTTTGATCTCTGTATAAATTTGGTACACATGACAGCTTGGTGTTTATAATTATGTCACTGTTTTCAGTTTTTTCAGTTAATCTCAGACCACATTTCCCAGAATCCCCTCCTGCATGGATCTTTTTGATGCTTCGTCTATCTTAGGAGGAGGATAAACTCATTACTAGTGATTTTTCCACTGGCTGCTTTTCGGAGAAAACGGTGACAGCTTCAGCACCATTGACCAACACACTGGTGCTGTACACTGCTGTGAGCTACTATTACTGTTTCTCTATGTCTGTGATTTGCTTTTATCGTATGTCCAGTTTTAATAAAAACCAACCGATCAGTCTCTGAAAAGCACAGGTGTAAATTAAAAAATAATGATGGATGAATTCTATTTAGCTGCTGTTGTTTCTCCTTCATGAAACAAGTCCTCTCTTCTGTCCTAAATATCTTGTATCACTCTGTCAACATTTGTAAATTCACATTATTTTGCTCAAAATGTCTGTCTAGCAGAAAGCAGAAAAGGTAAAGTATCTCTTTGGAAACATCTCTCTCCAGGCTCTCTGTAAATCAAAAAAAAGCCTCCTCTTATCTCCTGATAGCTAAACCATACAAGCGGTGCAGCCACTTGGCTAGCACACATAATTCCCATCAATTACTCCAAGAAATACTTCCGCCTCGGTAAATCGAGGGCAGCTGACAAGACAGACAGCTCCTGGCACAATGGAGTTATTTTATGAAAGACATCTGGATGAAGAGAACACCTGGACTGGGTGACCCTGCTGGAGGAGGACCGATGTGACGGAGAGACTTCACGTGGGATGAGGCTCAGGAAGATGAGGATGATAAGGAATGTTGTTGTTTATGTGCTTTGCCAGAATTTACAGCTGAAACACTGTCAGCGTGTAAAACCCGTCCACACCTGGCAAAATGAAGTCTGTTTATCATCTGGTGACGTGGAGCGTGACCTTTGACCTCTTTTTCCTCTCTACTGGCTTTATTTGTTTTGAGCAAAATCTAAGAAATTAACCCTGAAAAGTAATTCTTAAACTGAGACAGTTATAAGTTTACACTTTCAGCCCCAGAGCTACTGAACATCTGTAATTTCTGGCCAACAGCTGTTTTGTGTTTCCTCAGAGCGCACCGTGCAAAAAGAAGAAATGACTTCAGGAAATCTGATTTTCAGAAAGATCCACTGGTGCAAGTCTGAGTTAAAGAACAGAGAAAACAGAGTTTCCCTTCAGCGAATCACAACTCTTCTAAAGAGTTTACCGTTAATATCCACCTTTAGGCTGGATGTAAGCAAGCACGGAAATCTGGTGCGCTTTACCCAGAAGTAAAATAATATTTTTTAGTGGCTTAAACCTGACGTGTCCCCCTCTGCTCCCTGTGAACAGAGCTAACGTCATGTCATGTCTGCTGGTGCTCGACCAACATCGCTCCGTCCCAATCTGACGCCACGTGACAGCAAAAAGTTTCCAACGAAACCAAACGCTGCTTCAGTTTCAGTTTCAGCTGGTGTGACATGTCTTCCAGGTGGGGTGACCTTCACTTCCTGTTCCATCTGCAAGGAAAAACTCTGCTGACATGTATAATTAGCCGCCACCAGTAAATCATCTCCATTCATGCTCTCCCGTGTGTTAAATTTAACATGGCTGAAAGTACGTTTCATGTCAGGAAGTGAACATTGTGGTCGGCTCGGCTTCCTCTCTGCGCCTGAGGATCTCCACCTCTATGAGGCCTCCACCATGATACTCACAACATGGAAGATCATGGTTTCAAATTGCACTATTTGTCGAAAGTCATATCTCTATGACTTTCTTCTTTTAAAAGTCAAATTTAATAGTACTTTTTTAAGACCTTTTTACTGTAAGACCTCAACAAATATAATTTAAGACCCAAAAATGTCATAACAATTTCTTTGGTAGAAAATAATCAATATATTGTAGGGCCCAACCAATAGTTGGAGTTTTTGAGGACGATGATGATATCAATATTACCTGATAACCGTTTACTCTCCGAAAATATTTTTTTATGATTTTTTTTCAGCCCTTTAAACTTGCAACAACAATATAAATTGAAGGCATAAGGCTTAACTTTTTTCTACAACTTTAATTTCACAACTTTCAAGAACAAAGAAGTGAACTTAGACAACAAAATAACGTGTAAACTGCAGTAAGTCTCTGAATACTGTGTTTTCCTATTGGCATCTACAGCATATTTATGGTAAATTTAAGACAATTTGAGTCCTTAATTACCCAGATTTTAATTTAAGACATTTTGAGACTTTTTGAAACCACGGGAACCCAGTGAATCAGGTATTTTGGAGGAAAACCACATTTGGAAATCATAAATGAGAAAAGAGGAATAAGTTTATTGTTAGTGAATCTTGTGGTTAGTTTTCCTAAAGTTAAGACACACCTGAGCTTCCTCTAAAGCCATGTCTCTTTACATGATGAGAATTAGAAATAGTTTCATAAAAATAGCTGCTACATCATGTGACTTTTTTTTTACTGTAAGCTTTTTATTACCATTTAATAAATAATTGAACAGCAAAATTGACTTTTTCCAGTTTAATTTCAATCATTTTCCAAGCCAGATAAAATTAATCTAAAAAAAAAAAATATTCAACTTCGATTAGAAGGAGGGCAAACATAAAAAGACTCTTTTAATATTTCATTGTTCCGCTGAAGAAGGAAAACAAATCTGTGCTCTGTATCAATATATTCCCTGTTCTTCACAGGTTTCTAAATCACATTTGGCAAAACGAATCATTGGGTGGCAGTGACCAAGACAAGGCGTCAGATTCGTTCATTTAAGCAGAACCACCAAACTGTCAGCTTATTCCATCAGTATCTGTGTGTCCTTGAGCAGGGCACTGATCCCCAGCCTGTCATGAAGCCCTGCAGCTCTGCCTCTCTGCTGACATCCATGTATTAAATGTAAGGAATAAACGCTCCTAATTACAGTGGGTGTAAGCTTGGACAGTTTCTAAAGACATGAGGAAAATGCTCGAGGGGAAACCCAGCCCAGCTGGTCTTCTAGAAATCCTCAACAACAAAAAGCTGATGATGTAATCTTTCCAGTCTTTTCTTTCCTGAATTCTACAGTGTTCCACAAGGGGCAAAAAGCACATTAAACTGGTCCTTAAAATCAACCCACAACCCCAAAGTATCCCACTGAATCCAGAGCTGAGAACCACCTCTTTAATCTGATAGGAAATGATAACATAAACAAGACCGCCCCCTAGTGGCTGAACAGGAGAACAGCTTGAGATGATACTACTGACAGACAGCAAAATAAGGCATTCAAATTATACATCACACACTTCATAGTTGCAAAATAGCACTTGACAATTCACCACGAACAACTGGAGGGTTTTACAGATTTCTCAGCATTCATTGTATTACACCAAGAGACGAATTGTCCAAATCATGTCAAGCTGAGGGGAAAATGTTCTTTTCTCCCTTTTTGATTGAATAAAAGCCAGAGAGTATCAGTATATTCACCGAAAAGGAATGGAAACGATGGAAGATGAGGGACTATGAGCTCAGTAGATGAAGAGGACTCGGGTGCGGGGAAGGGTGGAGAAGGTGTCGGCCATCTTACGGATCCTGGCGTAGTTAATGAATCCTCGAAGGAAGAGCAAAAAGCCTGTGAAGTTAAAAGAATGACACACAATGTCATAATCCATCCATTATCTACCGCTTATCCTCATAGGGTCGCGGGGGGGCTGGAGCCTATCCCAGCTGTCTTAGGGCGGAAGGCAGGGTACACCCTGGACAAGTCGCCACCTCATCGCAGGGCACATAGAGACAGACAACCACTCACATTCACACCTACGGTCAATTTAAATTAGCCAATTAACCTAATCCCCATGCATGTTTTTGGATGGTGGGAGGAAGCCGGAGTACCCGGAGAGAACCCACGCAGACACGGGGAGAACACGCAAACTCCACACAGAACCCGGTACCTTCTTGCTGTGAGGCGACAGTGCTAACCACTACACCACCGTGCCGCCCACAATGTCATAATAAGGGTGATAATTCATTAAAAAGTGAATATCGAGTTGCTCCAGAGAGCAGAAACATCTGATTCCCTGTTTGAATCTTAAATTCAGAGGTTTAATACTTACCCAGCACCAGGAACACCCACCACAGCCAGTACTGTCCATCAAAGTAACCAGGGAAGTATGTGGAGAACTGGAAACCCAACAGAACGACACAAATGACTGGTTAGAATAAACATGGTTTCACTCTAATGAGTCCTGTGTCTTAAAAGTGAAATGAAAAAAGCAAGAAAATAGTGCAGTGCCAACAAGCCAACCACTACAGGAACAGCGGGTTGTTTTTTGCATAGATAAAAGCACATTATGTGTGTCTGTATGAGCGCTGTGTGGGCTACTTCTCCTACCCTGACGATGAGAATCCATTTGATGAGGGAGAGGCCGAAGCCTGAGATAGCCCCGTAACGACCGGCTGCTGAGGTGGTCAGACAGAAAGACAGGAAGAAACCAATCCAGTTGAAGAGGAACGCCACTAGGGGAAAAACATGGAGGGAACACAATACTGTTTTACATGTCATCACATATAACAAAGTGACATAACAAGGGCTGCCGAAATTAGCATGTTAACTCATTTGATCCATGTTAAAGGAGATCATGAAGCAGAACTCCATTCAAATAAATAAACTCACAATGCAACCCTGACGATCACACATGCTGATAAAATTAGATTAACCAAACAAATAATCCACCAAAGAGCATCGTTTAAGTATTCATTTGTAAAGTGAAGGGCTGACAAAACTAGGACATCTCTGGCAACGCATTTCGAGTCCATTAACACAGATTCATTTTGACACAAATTCACTAATTTGTATCTGAAACAAGCAAAGCTAGAGAAGAAAAGAGCTGAAGGTGAAAGATGACAGATGAAGAGAGAAGAGACAAGTTGGTGACTGACTGAAAAAAGTGAGCATGAAGATGCCGTCATTTCCTATCCTCAGCTGATCAGCGTCTTCAAAGTCATCTCTGGTCACAAAGTCTTCATCCTGTGATAGAAGAAGTGACAGAGGAGCAAAACAAAAATAAAAACGTTATTTCAGCACTCAGATTATTTCACCACAGAGAGAGAGTTGCTGAGCTTTCCATGGCTTCACTTTACTTTACATAGTTGAGCACCTGAATGAAATCAACAGAGAGTAAAAACAACACAGAACAACCAACAGACCGATAACCATCACAACACAGCAAGCTCATTCATTTAGCATCAGTGCTGTTTCATCTGAGAGGCTTGATCAATGTAGGACAACTATCATCTAAACACTAGCTAACGCTCGAAACACACAGACGTACAGGAAGGATGGGTGCTGACTGAATACAGAAACACTGTAGTTACATGTGCGCTCTCTCACACACACCAAACACACTCCCACTCCTCCCAGTTACCTCCAGTGAACTGCGAATTACATCGTCAAAAGTCTCCAGGCGTTCCCTGTGCTGAGGCTGCTGCTGAGGGCCAGGCAGTGAGTAGCAGAGAAACACAACACCAGCAGATCAAACAGGCATCACAGTGACCGCTAACCAGTGACCACCAACCAGTGACCGCTAACCAGTGACCGCTAACCAGTGACCGCTAACCAGTGACCGCTAACCAGTGACCGCTGGGGGTCAGAGACCAGATGCCTTTCTTCCACTTGGCATCAAATTGGCATCAGGTCATTTCTGACAGATAACACCAATGGCTTCCATGTTAGATAAGATGCTCTGCTGCTTATTTAGACATTAATAGATTGTTTAAAATTAGTGATTATTTTTGAAACAATATTTCTACTTATTCTCCTTCTTTTTATGTCACTGGTTGTTCTTTTTTTATTTTTTACATCGAGGCCCTTATTTTGATGTCGTTCTATCAACTTTGCTGCTGTAACAACATTAATTTCAATGTCAATTTTCCCACTGGTGGGACAATTAAAGGATTATATTATCTTATCTTAGCACTGGTGTCCTTTTGAAACAGTTCCTCAGGTATTAAATGTGTAAAGTTGACAGCATCCTGTAGAAGATGAGGTGAGCTTTACCCATTGGAAATAAAAAGAACTATACAGTATAATGACTGGAAAGATAAAAGCTCCCACACACACAATGGACATGGATATTTCCCTGACAATAATGCAACTTAAGTGGCTAACATCAAAAATACTAAATGAACAAAAATAAATAACTAAATTTTTAAAAAGGTGCCACCAGTAATGAAAGGTTTAGAGTAAGTTAGTGGAAAACAACTAAAGAAAAATACTCTCCATACTGGATATTGAAGAACATTAGCTGTTTAACAACATCAATGGTAAAATACCAGTCCAAACCAGTACAGTATCAGTACAGGAAAAAGGTAACAGTCTGCTAAACTGATATTTAGTCAGATTTTGGAAGCACAAACCAAGGTGAAAAGTGCACAGAGGCTAGTTCAGGGGCCTGGGAGATAAAGCATTAACAACAGAAAAAGGCAACCACCTTTAGGACTTGTGTGTGTTGACTGTGTGTACAAATGTTACTGAAAGCCCTTTGAAATTAGGAATAATCAATGTTTTTCTTCATGTATATAAATCTTTTTTAAACAAGTATTAAAAATGCTGGCAGCAGTTCTTGTCAGAAAGACAAACAGACACAATCAGATAAGTGAAGAAAAAACAAAACAACTTTCCAGTGCAGGATGCAGATCACTTCCTCCCTTGCAGACAGATATTGTTTGAGCACAAACTACAGTGTGTGTGTGTGTGTGTGTGTGCGCAGTGAATGTAACCGCAGGCAAAATGCAAAAAAAAAAAAAAAAAAAAAGTGAGACACTCACTCTTCCGGTTACCAGGGGAACAGTAGTCTCTGCCTTGCTTCTTTCTGCTTCATCATAGGACGGTAGCGTCGTCGCTACGTTGTACGATGGAGGCTTTGGGAAAACACCGTCCTCCTTGTAGTCAAAGAAGGCTGAAGAAGAAGTAGCACAGTTTCAAACACAAAGGCAACATTTTAAGAATACATATTTCACATTGGCAGACAGCTGACAAGTAACTGCGGCACACATTTCCTGTCAGTGCCAAAATAAAGCCACTATTTACAAGGTGTTCTTTTGAAACTTGGAGGTGATCGCTGAACCTGCTCATCCCCACTGACTTTTTAAGACTACAATAAAAGTGCTGCTCTCTGTTTGGTGAGATTTTACTCATTTTATAGAGGTTATATAACTGGGAAGGTATGGTTAAGAACAACAATAATAACAGCACCCTTCTGTTGTGTAAGATAGTAAAATAAAATGTGCCACATTAGTACTGTTACACCTGTGTGTCACACTCATTTTTAAGATTTATGTAAAGGTAAGTATCAGCTCAGACTCATTGTAAATTAGCTCAGCATCAGGGAAAAATCTGGATGAGTCATGGTCTTACCAGCATTGTCCACTGTGACGCTGCTGTACGGAGGTGGAGCATCAGCTGCTACCTGTGGAGTCTCCTCTGGGTCCTCCTCATTGGGCAGCTGTGCAAGGAGGAAGACAAAAAACACATCCTGGTTTATTTAAGGCAACACAAGTGTGTCAGCGTTGTCTGATCTCCAATTGAAAAGGATGCTTATAGGTGGAGAAGCTTCACACTGTGTAGTGATACATTATTATCTCAACAGCCTAGCCTACTTACAATGACTTTTTTAAGAGCAGAATAAGAGGAAATGAGCACCAACCACAATGTGTCTATCATTTCAATAAGTAGGAGACAGTGACTGACCTGATTCAGCTAAAATAGAACCAGCACCTTGTTTATCATTAATCAATTAACACCAGTGTCACTTTCCAGGAAAGGTGGTGCTAAATATCAAGTAAGTCTGTCATTTCAGGGTAGTGCCTGTGTTTTCCCTGAGGTGTGGCTGACATTTTACTCTGCAGGTCCCATAGTTCCTTTCATTTCGCAGATGGGAACTGAAATCCCACCATGTACAGTATGTGTGGGATTACATTTAAAGGGAAATGGGGACAGTAGTAACTTGTAACTGGCAACTAGTACTTTTCCAAGTTATTACTTAAGTAACTCTGATTCCTTTTTGGTGTAACATGGTGTGCACCACAGTGTTATCCTGATGTTTGGAGCTAAAGTTACTATAGCTCCAACTCCTTTTGGACATAAATGGACGGCTCGGTTTACTTGCACATTGTTTAGTATACATTTTAGGATTGTGTAGCTTTTTGAATGGTTATATCTGGATTTTTGACAAGCTGTTCTGTGTGCTGTGCTGCTTTTTCTGTAGTCTGTAATTTTAACATGCTGCTGTTTACTTGAATTTCTGTCTATCCATCTATTTATGTATTTGTTGTCATGTTTAAAACACACCAGCTCACATATTTCACCCTGAACGCCTCCTCAGTAATAATCACAGCTCCAGAGTAAAACAGTCCTCTGTGCCTCACCTTGGCACTTTTCACGTTACCCACAGGCAATAATTGGCTTTCTAACAGACCAGTCTGCATTCATTAATGATCACTCTCATCAACCTCATGAGCAGAATTATAATAAAGACTGTCTGCCCCACCAACACCTTGCTAAGCAGGTTATCCGGTGGATTTAGAGGTTAAGTTAGGTGACCAGTGAACACACCCACTGTACTGCAGATCAGGTCGGTGTATCCAAATACTGAACGTCATTTAATGAATTAAACCTCACATCATAATACTAACTCGCTAGCATACAGTTAGCTGGCAAAGCTCTCCTAATATAACTCAACATAATCAGAGTTTTCACATTCATGTAGCGTTGCTTTAAATACACAGCTAACAAGGAAACGTTGGTGCTGACGTTAAGCTAGCGTATTGTTAACAGCCAACCCGATGAACACAACGAAATTAAACGAAACAAAAATAATAATAAAAAAAAGACACTTTCAGGAAGGTGACACAACTGATACACCTGGGAGAGTGTAAACTGCTAGTCAGCGTCAACGGTCTATAGCTGACGTTATCGTGTGATGTTAGCCACAATCTCAAACGTGTTAGCCTTTAGTAGCTGTTGGTGTTCTCGTACCTGCTGGTATCCGCCGCTCGGTTCGGCCATTCTGACTTGAACGACTGGGGCTCAATAACAGAGAGAGAAAGACGCTGCCGAGACACTAAACGAAAAAAATTGTATAACAGTTCAAACTGCGCGTTTAACTCAACCCTCGCTACAATTAAGCCCTGCACGTCCCTCGACTGCTCAACGGCCACTCCGGTGTCAAGCTACGTTGTTGGTTAGCATAATACAGAGTGCTTCCGGTTAGCATTATTAAACAAAGCACAGATTAAGAGCTATAGAGAATAAATGTATTGAGTCATCTTTGTATTTTGACAACGTGGTCTCCATTAATACCAATTTGGTTATTCAGTCGATCTTTCCAATGAAAATTCATTACTATTTTTGATAAAAAGGAACGTTTCCGGTAGTTTTATTTTGAAATCCAGTCCATTGACGTCATTGACCATAACAAACCCTCTACCGCCCCCCTTTGGAAAAAAGCATTATTGGATTAGAATTATTTCACACTTCAATATTGCATCTGGTAAGTAAGGTTACTCACTTTATTGTACTCTTATTGATATATTACGTTATATTATAGTATATTATGTACAGCAAATTTGCACTGTTTTTATTTTATGTCTATTTTTATACATCATAAATTAAAAGTCACATCCATAATCTAAATAGTAAAAAAATTTCATTTGCCATTAAAAACATATTTCTTCCTTTTTATTCAGTATATACTGTACATATTTATAGCTATTATTACTACCTATTCAATTATTTCATTGCAGTTGTTTCTTACTGTAACTTGTTTGATGATGAATAAAAACAATTCTATTGTTATATTTCTTCTAATAATGTCATAATTAAATACTCATGCATCTTAAGAGTAACTCATGAACAGTAATTAGCACATGATTTATGAATATTTCACTTAACACACTATAAGAATTCATCATTGTGCAATGAAAAACAAGTGCAATCGGGACTTGTAAGGTTTTATTGTATCTTTATCTAAAATAAAAAGACAACAACAATACCCAGAAGTTAATAGAAGTTAAATTGCTATCTAGTCAAGTTACTTCGCAGGTGTCCGGTACTTCAGCAGCACAGGGTAAGTGGTACCTATGTGCTTTTGGTTGTAGTGGTGGCAAACAATCTCCACGTCGTAGAAACTGAACTGGACTTTGACACGCTCGTTGGGAGAGGTGAGGAAACAGAGGGTGTAGAGGGCAAACTCAAACTCAGGACTGACCCCGATGAAGATGCTGCCCTTGGGCTTTATGCCATCCTTCCAGCTGAACTGCAGCGCCAGGATGTGTTTGTTCTCATCAGGCTGCAGTGAGAGAGAGAAAGAAATGACAGGTGATGAAAGAGGAGGGATAGAGAAACGTGGGATTGTTTGACACAGAAAGCCATGGCATCATTGTCAGCCTTTACACATTTTATCTCATCATTTTTTATTTTTATGTAATAATTTTGACTTTTTATCTTATAATTTCTCTATATTAATCTTTACTCATAATTGTCACTTACATATTACATATTATGTCATGCTTTTTTCTTACTATGTAAAAATTTTGACTTGCTATCTTATAATTTTGACCTTTTATCTTATATTTTGTCTCTATATCATATATTTTTACTCATAATTGTCACTTACCAACTCATCCTTTTCCCGTAATTTTGAATTTTTAATCTCATCAGAAATCAAAATTTAGCCTTTTCATCAAATATTTCTGAATTTCTACCTCGTAATTTTGACTTTGTATCTTGTATTTTCTCTCTCTATTAATTTTACTCATAATTGTCACTTATTACCTCATCATTTTTACATATTATGCCATACTTTTTGTTACTTTGTTATTTTATCATTCAAAACCATCTGTTTTCTTTCCCTGATGGAAACATGCCTCCATATCGACATAACATGCACACATTTTTGGGAAAGATGGCTCTTTTGCTGTTAGCAGATCAGAATATTTAACATGGGTCCATAATATGTGTAAAAATATATTGGCTCATATTAAGAAAAAAAGCATGTGCTCAGTGATTTGCATTGAGCTTCAGGTTAAAATAAAGACCAAAGACACAGAGCTGAGTAGAAAGAGAAAAGGTAGTCATGGCAACATGTGAAGTTTCTCATCAGTGTGAAAGAACAATGATGAGAGAAAGAGTGAAAATCAGCTCAGGGGAGTGGAGGATGAGAGAAGATGCCAGATATATTGGTATGATTATTGGGAAATACAGTACAGATACACCTGAGGTCAGACACCATGGCATCGTACCTGGGGTGAATGTGCATCTACACTGTAGCCTTTATAATCAATGTGTCCCAGCTTCTCCTGCAGGTAGAGCTGGATCCAGTTGTGAAAGCCGATGACAGTCCGCCCTCCTCTCGTCTCTCCAACAAACACATGTTCAAATCCAGAGGAGTCCGGCCTGGTAGGAGACAGACAAGGTGATGACCTGCAGGCTTTCCACTCCACACTGGAAGTTACTGCATGTGATGGATCTTTGTCACATTCAGACAGCTTCATCACCACAGTGGCAGATTCCACAGGTCAGGTTAAAGTTATGAGCTGCGCCCACCTGCTGGACCCTCTCCTCGCATACAGTTCAAACCAGATCCTGTACAGCTGCGCCTTGAACTGTGCCTCATCCTTTGGAGAGAGCTGCTTCTCTGCCAGGTATTTATGAGCTATCTGCAAACAAACAAGATTTTATCATTTACATATTTGGCCACACTATAAACTGAACTATTGGTACATTTTTTGCAGACATTTATGGTCTCCAGTGGATGAGAGGAAAGAGGATCCCAACAATATGTGCAACGCAAAGATAGTTTGATATGCATTATTAATGTTCATTATTCAAGCAAAACCTCTGAACTTGATTTTCAAAGATAATGTGTAATATATTTACATCATGCTGTTTGCATAGACTTACTTTATTTTATTTTATTGTATTTTATTATATATATTTATATTGGCTCTTCTACTGTTACTGCTCTTAATTTTTTTTTATATTGTTCTGTCACTTTACCTTTAAATTTACCACTGTGGGATGAAAAAAGGTTTGTCTTATCTTATCCCTACTTTAACCATGACGCCCTGATATATCCATGACTTTCCATCTAGCACCATCATCAGCTCAACATTAATTTGTCCAATACTTCATGACCAAATACTTGCAAAACTAATCATATTCACGTGCTAATAAGTAGTAATAGGTAATAAGCTGTGTTTGCATCAACCTCACTAACATGTCTGTAGACTTTTAGGACAGAATTACTAATTAAATAATAATAAAATCATAGTAAGAGTCAGTTTAACTGTATTATATGAATATTTAAACCACTGCACACCTCCTAATTAGTCCTCCTTCATTCATTCATTCATTCATTCATTCATTCATTCATGTTTGGTAGAAATGGGCCTTTATGAGGTGCAGCAGGAGAGGTGGGAAGTTTATTTCCAAATGTCCCCTCAGGTACCTTCATAGTGGGAGTCTGAATGATGGAGTCCAGGAATTTGTGATTCTCTGCCACCTCCTCAGGAGTTACAATTTCTGGCTCGCCGGTGTCACTCACATAGTTATCCAACAGGGATATAAAGGCTGCGGAAACAAACACAGCCACTGAGGTTATAGACAAAACTGGCCTCAGGGTGAACTCTGGATATCAGCTGTTATATAATTCAGCTCTCTGCACAGCGCAGTGCGAGGCCAACATACAGTAACACACAGCATAAATGTTTGAAGGAGCATCTCTCTGCAGCCAGCACAGTGAACTCTGCATGATCTGTGGTTATGCAACATGCACCAATGTTCGTCATGAGGAGATTAAGAGTAGATGAGGAGGTTTTAGTCTGAAGGGAGGAGACGGGGAGGCTGGTGCAGTTCAAAAAAAGGGGGGTCAAAGAATGATGAAGAGAAGTCCCTTTATTACCTAAAAAAGTCTCCTTTTTGAAAATGTTCTCATCAACAAAAGTAAACAGAGGATATCCTGCTCCATCGTTGTTGTCGTTGACGGCCATGCTGTCTCCAGCTTTGCCCTGCAGCAGGAGGGACAAACACAAACACTCACACCTTTTTCTTTATGTTGCCTTTCATACAGAGAATCGTTTGGAAATATGGGCGATACATAAGATCTGTTCTCTAATCTGAGCTGAGACCACATTTCCCACAATCCTCTTTGCTCTTCTTCTCAAACCGAGGTGTGACAGTCCATACAAAGTCATATATAGTGTTAAAATGACAGTTATGGACATGTCGAATGATGATGATGTGTGGTGCACCTGCAGAGAGATCCTGTAGTCTTTTCCAGGTGTGAGTCTGTTGACGTCGTTGTCCCACAGCTCCTGCACCATGGCCGACAGCTCTCTGTCACTCTCAGTCATGATGGGAGCGCTGTGATCTTAACTTGGTCCTCAGTGGAAGAGCTGTGGACGGTCTGGTCCCAGTATCCCAGTATGACAAAACTCTGGGGGAGGGGGAGTGTGGTGACAAAAAACATTTACTCCAGTAAAGAATACATATATATTTTAGACGTGTACTTCACTGTCTCAAAGAGAGATACTGCAGTTGAACATGTTGTGAACTAATTAATCTTAAATAATCTTTGGATTTTTTTTACATAATTGTTTCCTTTGTATCCTTATTAGATCACTTCTGATCTTAACTGTCTGCAATCAACTAAAAGTATTTCTAAATGTAACTCGCACATCCATTCACACCAAAATCAAGTAATCTGTTGTCCAGAACTGATTATCACAGAGACACATTTGAATAAATGAGGAAAGCACTTGATAATATATTTGCGTCATTGGTCGACAAAACAAAAGTCTAGTATTTTTTTTGAAGGTTGGCAGACTTGTGACTTATAATAACTTCATTCATAATAATATAATAACAATTCATTATGACAGCAAAGAATCTGATTTTAATTCACTTAATATTCATTGACAAACTTGTTTTATTTCATTTTATTCTATTTCTTTTATTTTATTTTGTTATTTTTACTCTATTATTATAATTATTATTATTAGTATGAGTTGTTGCTTTTTAGTTTTTTTGGGGGGCATTTTTAAATTTCCCCACTGTGGGATTAATAAATAATAATGAATAAATATCTTATAATATTCTAGTGTAGCAGGTTGTCAAAGAGGGACGCTTGCTAACACCTGAAAAAGAAAGATAAATTACTGAATACAGAATTATCCAGATTATTACTTAAAGCATGTTTCTTGTTGTTTGTAATTTAGTCAGTGAGAAAATTACTCATGTTTTTTGACAGGCTGATCATTATGTGCATGAGACAATAATAAAACACTATTTACTAATGATGGCTTTGAGTGATAAAACCACCTGTCTCTATGTGGGGACATTCATGACATGATGAGTAAAAGGTCATCATAACAAAAACACAAGACGTTTTGACTGGATTTAGCTTCTCATATGGGACAAATAGTTTTTCTCATAATCACAAACAGGAATCAATCATGTCAAGCACCACAAAAAAAACATGGCTGACAGCAGAACACGCGTGACCCTTAGCTCCAGGATCTTCATCACCACGCAGGCCGCATCCCATCAGCCACCACTTCACAGAAATCCACTGACCTTTCCCTTTGAGAGTCGTCCTGCTTTCTCCTGGTTCAACAAGTGACTGGAGGCTCAGTGTTGACGATCAGGAGCTGCTGGTCGAGGTTTCCTGTGTTGGTGAGAGCAGGCGTCTTTATGGGCATAGTGACAGTCAGTCAGTCGGTGGGTCAGTGCTGGCTGGAGGCTGGAGGGGGGACGGGGCAGGAGAGAGGGGCCATGCTAAAAGGGTTATCCCCCGTCAGCAACTCTAGCCAAAGGGATTACAACATGTTGTCGTCTCTTTTCTTTGTTTCTTTAGTGTTTCATTGTTGGTCTCTCTGCAGCACAGGGTAAATGTGGGTCATGTTTCAGGTAACAAGGTGCTGTAAAGACTTACTTAACACACACACACAACAACAAAAAAAACAAAAGTTTGGTCAAAATTGAGGATATTAAATCTGAAGCTCTCTGTGTTTCTGCCCAAAACCTCTGGATCTTTCTTCTCATCGACTGATCTGACCTGCCTTCTTTCAAAAAGACTCAACTGAACACCTCCTCAAGACAGCTGTTAATACCTGACTGAAGTTCATTCATGCTTTCCTGCTCTGTTTTACCGTTTTAAGGGTCTTCAGGCATCTTTGAGTGCCTTGAAAAGCACCACAGAAATAAAAATGTTTTATTATTATTATTATCATTAACAGAAGAGATAAAATCAAACTTATGAAAACTGACATGTAAAGAGTAATATTATATTAGTTCATTTATATAACATTTATTAGTACATTCTTTCACTTTTTGTGACTCTTGGCTCTCCTTCTACTAAATTACATCTTGCCTCACTAAATATTTACTTATCATTATTTTACAATAGCATAGCAATAGTTTTGATTATTACTCCTCAGATTCTCTTGTTGGGAAATTATCTGTATTTTATTACAGCTGACTTGTAGTTTAGTAGTTTTTTTATGATCGGCTTACTGCTGACCGAGCTAGCTCCTATATTAGCTTTCTGGAGCTAACATGTTGCTAATAAAACATACAGGCTCTCCTGTATGTTTATGTTTCTATATATCATATAGACTTTAATGTTGATCTTTTTATATTGATGCTTTGTTTCTTCCTGATATGAAGATCGCTGGATCTAATTTAACAGCTTGTCTTTACTTTTATGAATCCAGTTTCTTTCTCATTTAACAGTACGTTTTGTCTAAATCTTGTTGATAGAATATTATTTTTTATATGATTTCCATCACCATCATTGATTTTACTGTAGAAACTTTTAAGTTTAAAGTGTGTTTAAAGTGTATTTTCCAGCCTGGGATCCAATGAATGATTTCGACAAAACGTTGAAGCTTTAACATTTATTTTGAGGAACATTACACCAAATGATTATCCTGGAGCTCCTCCTGTATTCAAACATTTCTGATATGAGGCATGAAGTGAAAGTGAATCCATGAACCTTTCAAACCAGCATCTCTTCTAAAAACAAATGTGCACTTCTGAAACAGTGCAGAGCAAATGATTCCTCAATCAATATTGATAAGAACAGATTTGATGCTGTTTCAGTTTCACACAGAACTGCCCCATGTGTTTCCTTTAAATGAAAAGAAAAAGGAAAATAAATTAACATTGTACAAAATATCTTGCATCTGTAGATATTATACAGAAGATATGGCCTCTCTGTTTGTCAACATACAAATGATAGTAAATACAGTCTAATGTCATAATTAAATGTTTGGCTGTTGTGAGGATTTCCCATCTCATCAGCGGATCAACTGCCATGAACATTTACTGCAGCGTGGGAACTTAATGCACCTTAAATTAATTATGAAACTAACTATTCAGACATTAAAAAGAAGAGGAAAATAAAGTCCAGACCAAAGAAAAATGTCAAGTTTAACTGAGTGATTATAAACCTCCAGGTGTGACTCCGCTGCTTTAATCCTGTATTGATGATGATAAGTCTGTGAGATGTCAAAACTCAACATGAAAAAGTCAAATTTTTGAAATAGACGTCTTATAACATTGTCATATCTGAAAGAGCCACCATCACAAAACACATTTCCTTGATGTTGTGACTTTTTGAGAAAATACCTTCTTTCACCTCTGAGATAAAGCTAAAACTGCCTGATCCGTATTATATTAAGTAAATAGGAGCACATTTCCCCCATGCCATGATGCCTGATCAAAACTTACTGGTACCACTGTTGTCACATAATGAAGTGATGGTTATGGGAGATAAAGTGCATTTAAATGACATGTAGAGCAGGGAGGAGTTGCACAGTGTCAGTCCTCCTCATCACTCCAGAAGGCATCTTCTTCATCAAGATCCACACCTTGGAAGAGTCTGCAGCAGGAAATATAAAGAAATAAATAGAAATAGATCAAATAACGTGTTTGCAGATGCTCAGTGAGCGTCAGTGAAGAGAAAGAGCATCACTCACCGGTTGTAACAGGGGGAATGAGGGTTGTTAAAGTGACTGTAAGGGTTGACTTTGCTGAGGACGCCCAGGCACAGCCAGCAGAAGTACTGCTTACAGGAGGTGCAGGTCATCTTATTACAGCCGTCCACTTTCTAGAGAGACACAGAGACAAAGGACCAAATGATTAACAACAGTAGCTGATGACCTGGGATGTTCAGTGATAGTATGGAACAGATATTCATGTTTTTAAATACTTAATCATCAGTACATTTAAACCAGACAGGCTATTTTAAAAGAAGTGAGGAAGCTTGACATAAGGAGCTACTTCTGTTGAATTTAAAGAAGAGCCCGACTGATTAATCAGACGATCATAGCAGGGTGCTTCTTACACCATTTTAAAAGTCCAAATTCAATGCTTTTGAACACCTTTCAAGACCTCAACAAATATAATTTAAGACCCGAAAATGTCATAACATCTTTGGTAGAAAATACTCAATTTATATTCTCCTACATTGGAAATCAAAAGGTAACGTTTCTCATTTGTTATCAATAATCTTTTCAATTTTGTTCCATTGTGCTGCAGAACAGAGACCAACTTAACATGCATCAGTTAGATTACATTAAACGACACACTGCACTGCAGGTAGGAACCATACAGGACGACAAAATAACACTTAAATCACTCTCCATCAAGGCTCAATAGGAGCCTGCAAAAAGTCTTCATCAGGGATCTCTTTTCTTCCAGACAAGGACAGAATAATATCACTTCCAACACTTCAACAGGGCTCCTGCACCATTTTAAATGTCAAATTTAATACTTTAAGATCTCGACAAATATAATTGATGACACAAAAATGTCATAACAATTTCTTTGGTGGGAAATAGTCAATTTATTGTAGGGCCCAACCAACAAGGAGTTTTTGAGGCCGAAAAATCCAATAACAATAAAATTAAATTTTTTTCAGCATTTACAACATCACATAACATTTGTTCAACATTTCTCTACAACATTAATTTCACAACTTTCAAGAAAAAAGAAGTGAACTTTGTGAACAAAATAATGTGTAAAATTGCAGTAAATCTCTTAATACAGTGTTTTCCTACTGCCATTAAATACACCATCTGAAAATTTAATACCTACAGCAAATTTATGATAACTTTTGACAAATTAAGACCTTAATTACCCAGATTTTCATTTAAGACATTTAAGACTTTTTAAGGAACAACAGGAACCCTGATAGTCAACCCTGAGATGTCAGTAAAATAAGTATTTGTTTCAAAAGTCTGATCTGGGAGCAGCAGGTGGAGCCTCACCTGGATGTTGGTTCCACAGCGTGGGCAGCCTTTGCAGTTCTCACTGAGCCAGTCTCTGCTGAAGGACTCTTCCACCGCCTTCTGGATCACCCTCTTCCCAAAGCGCTGCTCCATGAACTTCTTCCCAGCATCTGTGGCTGACAGGTACTCATCTCTGAGGTTACGCAGTTCATCTGTGGAAAACAGGGACAGGAGCTCAGGGCTGGGACTGAAGAAAGTGACTTCATGATGTGTGTTTAGCTTTAAACACCACAACATCACAGCTTTACAGATGATTTAGTCAACTGTTTTTACCAGTTAAAAAGCCTAATAACTGTGACAGAGCAATATTTAACATATAAGTGTCAATGAAATCTTTAGTGCCCCCCTGGATTAAAAAAGTATTCATCGGCCTATCAAAGAATAGAATAGAATAGAATAAATTGCCCTTAATTGTCACAATGCAGTCATACAATGAAATTGAAATCTTTCAATGTAAATACAAGAATAAGCATAAGAATAAGTATTAAAAAAACTGTCTTATATACAGATATGAATGTGAGAATGAATTTACAACAGCTGTATAGACACTATATACAGGATAGATAAATAAATAATATTGCATGGGTGTTAAATAAAACAGCAGCAGTGACAGTCACAGATACTGTATATTGCACATTGAATGTTAAATTGATGGCTGAGGTTATATTCATCAGTAAGTCCTTTCACTCTCATACCGATCATCCCTAAAACTCAACTTCAGTATCAGCACACTGTCATTTAGATGGATGTTGATGAGAATTTATGCCACATTAATTGCTAAATGATGTAAAAGGATACACAGTGTCTCACATAACAGACCAAAACAGGAAGGTGAGCTGCGAGATTTGTTATTTACCTGCTTGGATCTTGCAGTGGGACAGACCATGATAGCCTAGCTTGCACAATGTGCAAAAGGCATATTGGCAGGCCGAGCAAATCCCCATGGTTGTATCCGGCTCGACCATTACAGCGGTGGCACAGGACTGCCGAGGACAATAGACCACGTCGGCCATGAGGTCCAGACTGGACTGGAGCAGTAGACGGTCATAACGGGCAAACAGCTCCTCATCCACCAGCTGCTTCACCTGAGAAGTGAAGACAGAGGGAAGGAAATGGTTTGTTTTTAGTTTTTACCCTCCTCTGGAAGTGATTATAGGACTACAAATGAACACACACACATATAACTTTATCGCATTTTTTTTTTTTTTTTTTTGTAAACCTGTGACGGTGTGGCCAAGGAGGTACATTTAGGCTCAGGGCAGTTAAGGCACTGAACGTTGCCGTCCCGTATTTGGATCTGGAAGTATTCTGTCATGCAAGCCTTGCAGTAGACATGCTGGCACTCCTTAAAGCAGAGGCAGCTGGAGCCCAGCTTCTCCACAAAGCAGATCCCACAGCCGAACACCTTGCTGTCAAACACCCTCTGGCGTTGCTCCAGGTCAAAGTCGAGGAGCTGAGGTAGGAGGTCGGCACGCGGGTCCATCAACAAAACGGCCCGTGGGTCCAGTTCAGAAGATAATGACCTCTGTGGTTGACAATTTTCCTTCTTTGCTTCTCTTTTCTTTTCCTCAGCATTTTCAGAATGACTCCCGCACTGCGTCAGAGCTGAACAGAATAAAAAAAAAAAAACTATTAATCACTCAGAAACAAATGAAAAAAAGTTAAGTGTTACAAAAGAAAATCGCTAAATATCATCTACCATTCATCAAAAATATTCTAATAAAGGGTGGTATCTTAAGCCCCTTTCACACTGGACACAGGATTTTCTTGCAGTGTGAAAGGGTTGTCGCTGCATTTTGTTTAATGGAAGCTCATACATGAATCAGCCCTACGCCATTTATCATTAAAGCTGATGTACATTAATATAACGTTACATATGCTGTACCTGTGGCTGCTGGCTCGGTTTTCCTGCGCTCACCACCTGCCTTACTTCCTCCCCTTATGACTTCAAGAGGAGACTGAATGCCCAGAAAGTCCAGAGCCTCCTCTTTGAGGAGCTGGATCCATGTGAAAAGAATGACACAGCCTTGGTTCTCCTCCCACAGCTCATCCAGACGCCTGCACAGAGAGCTCATCTGAGGAGGTAAAACAGCAAAAGAGAAGGAACCGGGATTGAGCATGACAAATAGAATTTATACTGTCAAAACCTTCTTTTCAAGGTAAAGTCACTGTCTCTCAGTATGAATATTTTAACAAACCTTGCAGACATGTGCAGGTCAGCTGTTGTACAGCTATGAGTCTTACCTGCGCTCTGGTCATCCATTTAGAGCTGAGAGTGAAGATTGGTGAGGATGTGGATGGATAGTCTGCAGGAAGCTCAAAATTGAGTACCAACGGAGGTAAGAAGCAGATATTATATTCAGTTTGCTTCTCTCCTGCAACACATAGAGGGTATTTAGTTACATTCCTAACAAAAGTGAGACCAATAAATATGCTACATAACAACAGTGGTCAAGCAGGAGAGAATAGCTTCATGAAAATCTACATAACAAACACTGCAGAAAAGGTGACTGGCAAATGATTCAGTGCTTAACTTAAACCTTGCTCTTAGTTTTAAACAGCTCCCTGACAGCTGTACCTTTGACAACCACTTTGAAATCAGGAGGGAGTTCCAGGCAGAGGTGGATCTCTCCTCCCTGAGCCGACTCTGCCTGGTGGAACTCCTCTTCATCATAGATGCTTGCTAAAGCAAGCAGCTCATCCTCCTGGGCTTCCCTGTCCTCAGACATTTACATTCCTGCAATGAAATCAATAACATACAAGACATGGGTTAAATATAATGAGGCTCTCGTGAAAAGCAACACAGACTGTGAAAGTGAGCCTTAGCTTTTATCACTAGCTACTACAATCAGCACAAATCAATGTTTTTATCTTTACACGCGACCCTATCATGTGCGGATTATCTAATCTAATGTTAATCAGTTGGTATTGACTCAAACCACTGTTATCCACAGATACGTGAATGCTAGTGGACATGGTATGTGTTTACACACAGCTAACGCAACTTTGTTGTGACATAACGTCAGCCTGACTGAGCTAACCTGCCTGTGGCCCCAAAGTTAGCAAGCTAGTTAGCAAAAGTAAACCTTCTTCATAGTAAACAAGGGCGCTATATATTAACAGTTTAATAACCACCTGTACAACAACGTGGGTTGTTTTGGTCAGGGCCAAACTGGCAAATTTAACGCCAGGACACGGTTAAGCTAGCGATCTGGGAAACTAAAGTTAGCTACCAGTGAGGGAAGCATTCAAGCTAGTTAGCTCACTGCTAGCTGTAAACAGTGACTATGGCTGCAGTGGCTAGCTCTACCTCTGTGGTAACGTCAAACCATGGCTGCTCTTCAATTATTACACAGTTAGTAATGTGTAATAATAATGAAGAATACTCTTACCTTGTCCGACCAGATCCTAGTGACTCCTGCCCTCTGACTGGCTCATGACTGGAGGCGGACAGTGTCGGTGAAACAGCGCCACCTGAAGGCCGGTGATGGTGACCATGGTGAAGGGCTCTTCTCTTCTTCTTTGTGGAGCTTATTCTTCTTCTTCTTCTTTTTCCTTTTAACGGCGGAAGCAAACTATTCCCGTGCATAGCCGCCACCCTTTGGTCTGGAATGAAACTGCATAAGCTTACAGACTAGCATATGCTACTGCATATGCATTTGTGGAAAATATATATATAAATCTTTGTGGAGTTTAACGGCGGATGGCCACTTTTACTAAGGAACTATGGGGCATTACCGCCACCTACTGACCTGGGGTGAGGTCAGACTCCTACGTCCCTTCTCACTCATTTCTCCTAGTCCTAAATTAACAAATGAATAGAAGAAGAGGAAAAGAAAATCATATACAGACATACCTACACACATACATACAAAAATCAAAATTAGGATGGTGAAGGTACTACACATTTCCCGCATTTAAACTATGTAACATTGGATTCCTTCTTATTTATTTGCAAACATATTTTGTGTGCATATTGATTATTTTATTACTTTTCACTGAAGCTAAAAGTTTACACATTATTTAAGAATTATGCACATTATGTCCTATTATGTCATATATATATATATATATATATATATATATATATATATATATAGTTTTTTTTGGTTATGGGTGTGTTTGCTGTTTATTTATTCATCTTTCTTGTGTGTATCTTTGTATTGTCTTTGGTTATGTGTGTATATGTTGTTATGAGAACATGCGCGATGGTAATAATAGAGGTGATAAAAGTTAATGAAGATAACTAATTGATAATACTAATGGGAAGTTAATTTATTATTTATATAGTGATTCATAGGAAGGGGTGGGATTAAATAAGTGCACAGTGCACACTACCTCCCACTCCTTTTCGAATCTGTAACAGCATTGTATGTCTTTAATGATAAAATATAATTATTGTTGCTAACCATTGATTCTGAAATATACAAAAAAGCAGGAAAAAAATGCTAATTATTACTAATTATGCTGCTTATTACTATTACTAATTTTCCAATTCCAGTTATTTCCTGTCATCCCTGGACAGAAAATGCATTTTAATGGTTGTTTGTTATTCTGGATTCATTTCTGACTTCTCAGAGAATTCCAGTGTTCTGGGTCAAATTTGGGCCTAAAAAGGTGAATTCAGTTTTAATTCACTCCTGTTCAGAATGCTGAAGAGTAGGGAACTCAGTGAGGAAGAAAGAGTCCAGTTAAAGTGAAGAAGATGATGCTGAAAAACACACAGGGCAGGTGTTCTAAATAAAATTAGATAAACACTGTGTCTGCTCTGAATATTTCATGACGACAAATGAAGGGTGCTTAATATGCTCAGTTTACTGTCAATAAAAGCCATTTCTCGCATCAAATGATTTTTTGTCAAGATTTATTTTTGCTTGTGGCAACAGCAGCACCCAGAAGGCCACTTGCTGGACCACCATTCACGCTGTTAAGTAGAAAAAAAAGACAGAACGGCTACCAGAGAACAAACGGGCCATTGCTTCTGAATGAGAAAAGCCAAACAATGAAATACTGCATGACAGGAACTTGTAGTATCTAGTGTCAACATACAGTACAAGTAAACAAAACAAAAACGTATTCCTTAATTTCACTACATCAGAATCCAGCAGTTACATTTGTATGGAAAAAAAGCACTATTTGTCATGTACAACATGGACCAGTTTGTGTTGTTTTATGTGTGTCTATAGCGTATTCAGACATACTGCAGTATTTTACATGTCTCCTGTGAGTATTACTAGTTTTCTGAACAGCCACTTTGCTTACAATAACTCAAATCTGACATTAACTTAAACGTGCTCAGGAGATACTGAACAAAACAATCTTTAAGATAATGGCCCCACAACTTTTGTATCATAAAGTCCATTCAATATTATCTTCAATATTTTTGTATCTACCAAAGTAAATGAGAAATGGCGTGTCAAGGTGGTAGACTGATAAATATTGATTATGGATGCTGCAGTCTGTCGCCGCTGTAGAAGAACGACAGAGTCAGGGGCGAGGAGCAGGGCGAACAAAGGTGAAACTCAGCTCAGTTAGTCAATATCCATATCAGGGAGTTTGTTCTCCGCTGTTCCCTGTTCTGAGCCTGCAGATGTGGCTTTGTCCGAGTTCTCTGTTCCCTCCTGCTCATTGACGGGCCCGTTCTCCGTCTTCTCCTCCTTGGGAGGCTCCACTTTGGGCTTGGGTTTGGACAGGATGGGGTTGCAGGCTGAATGAAGCTCCTGAACAGGGAAGAAGAAAGCATTCGTTAGGAGGGGCTTCTCCAGAGGTCAGCCTCTGCCCACTGTCATTATTTTACCCTCTTAGATATTCATATATAATTTTCATAATTAGCATATGACGCATTCCTGGGATGGTTCCTATATTTCATAAGAATGGGATGAGGGTGAGATCACACCTTCAACCACAATTCAACAATTAGTTCGTGCCAAAGTTGAAGAAATTCCCTCCAGGAATTCCTGAAATGTTGCTTTCACAAGAACTACGTACTACTAAAACACCTGGACATTTTCACAGCCTCCAGTATTTTGATGTGCTTTGAACACACCCTCAGTACCTTAATCTTGGCCTGGATCTCTGCGACTTTGACTACTGGGTCCAGAGTGAGGTCCTGATTATTCTGCTGGTTCATCTTGGTGTTCATCCAGACCATGGCGTCCTTCACCTGCTTCTCCACCCGAGTCACCTCCAGCTCATCCAGGTGATCATACAGCTCATCCTGTCAGGAGCAGCACAGATAAATGAGTGTTCATCTATAATCTATCATCCCTTAAAAAAAAAAGGACCCTCTGTTCCAGATTACCTTCGCCTTGTAGGCGTCAATGACCTTCATGTACATCTGGATCAGTCTGCCGAGCTCCTCAAAGGTTCTTGGTCTCTCCTCTGCTTCCAAGTATCTCTCATGAATTGGCTGACCCATTTTCTGTAGAAAAAAGAACAACGTCTGGTTTAGTTAACGCAGAGGAACCAAGTCTTATTTCCCAAAACTATCCGAAAAACAGTGATCTTGTAGTCTAATACTTAAACTATGAAGCTATATCAGCTTTCTATTACTTTTACAGAAACACAGCAGATAAACATAAATTGTAAACCAGTCATGTCAACAAGCAGGGGGGCTGCCCTTATAAACATCTACTTTATGTCTGGTTTCTTCAGCTTTGGTGCTACACTATCACTGAACACAAGTCCAAAAACTGTACAGATTGATTAGAAATATTACATTTTCACTTCCTCTCACCTTCAGCTCAGCCAGTTTGTCAATGTAAACTTGTTTCTTTTGGTCCTCTCCGTCTTCGTACAGCCAGTTCTCTGTGTCCTCCAGTTTTAACGAGAATGTGTCACGATCCTACATGTTGTACACAAAGCCAGATTAAATTCACTGTTTTCCACGAGCAGTTTATCTGGAGGTTTATTGTGATCGACACTCACAGCTTCATTCACAAACTTCTCCAGAGCTCCGTGCAGTTTGTCCCTCATGTCGTAGACGTACTCCTCTACGCTGTTCTTTGCATCATTCCTCTCCTTCTCCAGCTTATCCTGCATGATCATCTTACCCTGGAAGAGTCACAATGACAGTGCTACTGATTAGAAGTGGAAGTGCACACATGCAAACCACAAAGATCTAAAATACCATCATATTTAGAGCAATGTAACTACACTAATATACCCTTAATAACAAGATTTAGGGGAAATGTAACAAACATGATCTCTGAATGTGAGTGTGTTCAGCACTGTGGTGAAGAAAATCTAATCCTGCTCTTTAATAAATGTAAAACATGGTTCTTTAAAAATCAAATTTAATATTTTTTAAATGTCATAATTTGTTTGGTAGAAAATAATCAATTTATTGTAGGGCCTGATCAATATGGAGTTTTTGAGGCCGATGCTGATATCGATATTTAGCAGGAAAAAAAATCTGATAACTGATTAATCTCCAATAATATTTTTTATGATTCTTTTTCAGCCCTTTAACACTTGCAACAACGATATAGATTGAAGGCATAACACTTCACCTTTTTCTACTACTTTAATTTCACAACTTTCAAGAACAAAGAAGTGAACTTTGCTAACAAAATAACATGAAAAATTACAGTAAATCGCATCTGAAAATTTAATACCCACAGCAAATTTACGGTAAATTTAACACAATTTAAGACCATAATCACCCAGATTTAAATTTAAGACTTTTTAAAGGAGCTGCGGGAACCCTGAAAAATATGTTCACAAAAGTTTTAAGAGTATTAATTCATAATGATGTTATCAGATAAAGCGCATCTAATATAAATTATAAAGAGTCAGACAGTCGTTCCTATTTGTTTTAAATAAACAGTAGATGAATCCAGGACCTGTGGGTCTCAACAGCACATGGCTCAGACAAATACTGAGTGCATGCTCAACATTCCTGGTGATTTTTAGAGCATTACCTCATTCTCCACGAATGTGTTCAGTACGTCAGCGGACAGCTGCCAGTGCAGATTGTTCTCTATGGGCAGCTCCACTGTCTTCGTTTTGACTTTGGGCTTCTTGGCCTGAGGGGGCTGGTCGTTTTTCTTCACCTGCTTGGTGTCCTCCGTCTGAATAAGATGAGAACCATCTTAGTCTCCAGCTGTTTTAGTATTTAAAGGCCTTGTTAAATATTTGATAAGTGGAAACAGTGGTGAATCCAAGGATAAATGTTCAAAGGAATCAATCTGAGTGATATTATTATGAAAAGCCTGAAAACGCCTCGAGAGACTTCAGTCGGTTTCAACCTTTTTCTCCATTTTTAAGAGCATGCAAATCATTTTTCACCTCATTTTGTGCCTTTATGTCTTCACAGCGATCATACAATCACAACGATGAATGAATGATGAACATATTAAATTCAGTGCAAACTCTAAATACCCGTTTACTTTTCAGGAATTATTTCTCATAAATTTGCCTTTCAGTGAGAACTTTAAATGGTTGTTCTTGCTTTCTCTTTCAATATTTTTTGTCAGGTTATGATTTCAAATTCCCCTTGAACTCACCAAAACCATTTAGTGACACAAAAACACCAAATAACAGTAAATTCTCTCCATGATGTGTGGAAATGAACAACATCCCTCATCGAACACCAATAATCCAGTGACAACCATCATGTTATAATAATCATTATATAATTCATTGATTATTTTCTTAATTAACTAAATGCCCAATCAGCAGCAACTCGGCCGAAATAAAATAAAAAAAACAATTTCCATATCATGCCAAAGCAATATTCATCCTGACAAAAGGTGTTTATACTGAATACTGATATTCTCAATTTAAACATCAGTTAGTCAGAACTTGTTTATATTTTTTTCACATTGAAATGCCACTAATTACTGATTTTTGTTTGTTTGTTTAAATGTCTGTGGTGCTGAGGTTACCTCCATCTCCTCAGGGTCTGACTTGTTGTCTGTGTTGTCTCCAGTCTGATGTTTCTGCTCCTCTGAATCCACCTGCATCTTGTTCTGGCAAAAAGAAAGGCAGAAGGTAAATATGAAAGACAACAAGCAGCATATGGTGGCTCAGACCATTTCAAAAAGAGAGAAACACCAAACACATCTGTAAAAAGCTGAAACCTGACCTGATAAAATCCACTCAGTGGGCTTGTGCTGATCATTTCCTGGTGATTACTGTTTGCTCAAGTCATAAAGTTTGCTGGCATTTATGAGTCTCACTTTTAAGGATCTTATAGTTAGTACGTGTTGCAGAACTGCTGTGCATGATTGCATTAATTGTCCAGGTGTCCATGATCGTGTGTTTCCCCTATATGTGTCAGCTCTGAGTTTATACTCGCTGTCATTTGATAAAAGGGGAAAAAGGCAGACTAGTGAGCTCTGGAGCAAAGAACAAGCTGAAATAAAATGCCAAACTAATTACAGAGGAGCTGTTAGTGAGCGATAGATACAGCTCTTTGAAGCTGCCTTGAGCTTGTTCTTGCAAGACATCTAAATTCCACAGAGATGACATGATGGATTATTAAAAACAAAACAAAAAAAAAAAACCAAGGAGTGGCCAGACGGTCTGTGTGTTTCTCTCTCCTTCTCAGTCATTAAACACAGAGTACACACCTCCTCTTCTTTCCCTGTTGGGTCTGTTTCTATCTGCTCTTCCTCTTCAGCCGTTTTCATGACCTCTATGAGCGAGGCGCCTGACACGCTGAACATGCCGTGAACGTTAACCCGAACTTTCACCTTGACCTTTGCGCTCTCCCCAGAGGCCTGAGGAACCACATTCTGGATCAGGAACTGACCTGAGCAAAGAGTGAAAGGTTAGAATAGCTGTTAATATCTTCTTCTATTAGCGAAGAAGACTGAGGGGGTTTCCAGGAAGTTGCACATGTCATATAACATGTTTTAGCATTAAACTGCAAAAGAGCTGCAACCATTCAGAACTCAAAAATAGACCCTTTTTTGTAAAACAAACAATGACTCATTCCATACTTATTACTTATTGTTACTGAAAGTCTAACTTGTAGTACCTATGGGGCCGTTGGGATAGGGCAACTCCTTGGGGTTGCTGTAGTAACCTTCAAGGGTGAACGGCTCTTTCCGGAAGAAGGTCAAGACTTTGGAGAAGGGAGCAGCATGGTTCTTTGGGAAAACCTCACAATCACTTTAAAAATAGAGCAGGAAACACCATTCAGTTAATATGTTCCAGGGCAGAATATTAGCAAGAAAAATGGAAAAATAATCTAGTAAAGTATGAATGCATGAGGCAGAGATTTCAGATGTGTGTGTGGTACAAATAGACTGGGTGTGTGCAGGTGTGGCAGAAAATCCTGCAAAGACAAATGTGTCTGAAAAGACAGCAGGTGTGGTCTTAAAAAAAAAAAAAAAAAACAGCAGACTTTTAACCCCTTCATCACTGCAGCCAGCTGAAGGAAAGCTTTTTTTTTTAATTTCAGTTATATTTTAATATGATATTATATTTTAATATTTATGAAGACACTACTGGAGATCATACCTCAGTCCCTCCTCTGCAGCTGAACTCCACTTTAAAGAGATGGAGTAGGGAACAACATCTGTGATGGAGAACTCTCTGACTTTGAAAGCTGGTGACAGGATGGCACACTGAGGAGAGGAGGAGAAAAGGTTACCAAAGGTCATCTGTTTGCCGTTTTATTCTGACCAGCAGCACGACATTCAGTGTCCAACCCAAATATTTAAATTCCAAAGAAAAATTCTATCTATATTTTGTGTGAAGTTAAAAAAAAATACTTATAAATAACTAAAAATAATTCAGAAAAAAATGCATTAAAGTTGCATCACTGTGTCTGTAGAATACTCCTGCCATAGTGTGTGAGTCACTGACAGGTGAGCAGTACCTGCAGAGCACAGCCTCTGGCCACGGCCTCGTCTGCGTTCAGGGTGGTGCTCAGCTCCTTGCCGAAGAATTTGCTGATTCGCTCTTTGATAGCGGGGATTCTGGAGGCGCCGCCCACGATCTCCACTGCATAGATATCTTCCTTTTTCAGCTCTGGATAACAGGAAGCCAGAAACAACGATGACGCAAAAACAGAACTCGTTAAAGTTTACAACTTCTAATACTCTGAAAAACATTTTTGAGTGTGAACAGCACAGACATTTATGTGTGATTACATAAAAAATGACAGCTTTTCTTCAAAGTTAAATCTAGTGGTGAATGCACAATGTTTAAAAATACTACTCTTTATTAACTATTTGTAACTTGACTGCTAAGACAAGCAAGAGCAAGCACAGATAGAGAAAAAGGATGTGAAGATTTATTATTAAAGGAAGTCAGAAAGGGAGGCGTGTTGCCATTGCCTGCAGGGGAAGGTGGTTTATGAGAGCGTGCACGCTCTGATGAGGATCGTCCAGCTGCTATTAAAGTCAGATGCACTCACTGGTTTGTTCCATGACGCTGCGCAGGGGACCCTCGACTCTGGCCAGCAGCCCTGCACACATCTCCTCAAACTGACCTCTGCAGACACACAGTCATAGATTACTAATAGAATCACACACAGCGAGCACCTCTACAATTACTATTCAGACACTAGTCCATAGGTCGTTTAACTGTATCTCACCTGTTGAGTTTACCGGAGACGTCGATGTCATTCATGAAGCACTCGATGTTGAGCGGCAGGTCGGAGGAGTTGGCACTCATCAGCTTCTTGAGTTTCTCGCACTCTTGGTACAGTCGGACCAGCGCCCGAGGCTTGGACTTCACGTCCAGCTTGTACTTCTTCCCAAACTCCTCGCAGAAGTGGTTCACCAGGATGTCGTCAAAGCCCTTCCCACCGAGCTCTGTGTCAAACGCTGTGGCCAAAATCTGACAGAGGAGAAATATATCACAATGATGGCAAATTATCAAACTACCAGATGAATATTTCATATTACTGCTTAGCTGTATAGCTATATATTAACAAAAAACCAGACCTGTGCTTATTTTAACTATCTATTAAGCACATCAGCCACATTAGGTATCAAGTTATTGTTCAGGTCAAAGTATCTAAACTGTTTTATCACAAATTAACTACAGTGACAGTTTCTATTAAATGACATTAAAACACCGTTTCTGGATTGGGCCTACTTCAGTTGCTAGGCATTCATTTTAAGTGCCACTGTGTGCAACATGAGGGTTAATGATCTGTTCTGCTTTTTAATGCATCAAGTGATATTGCAATCATAAAATCATCCAGCTCACGAGAAAAGAAATTACCAACTTTTTTTTTTGCAAACCCCAACGGGAACATTGTGCTGTGTCATCATAACCTGCCCTAAAAACATGTTCCCTGTGAGTATTGCTTTTCAAAACGGGCACAAATTATTCATTACTCACCTTGAGCTTTCCCTTGTTGAAGGCACAAACCGACACCTGGTAACCTGAGTGGCCCACGTCCACAAACACCACGTTCCTGGGCTTCTCTTCTGGAGCTGGCAGGTCCTGCTTGTAGATGCCATATGCCAGAGTCACTGTAACAAGCGGGCATCATCTGTTGTTAGTTTGTGCTCACATCTGTGCCGAAATAAGTCTGCAGAAACTCTTTTCTTTGGTGTTGAGTCGCAGCTCGACGAGTAATCTTGATTTTTATCCCTCATCTTTTACTGTGTTTATTTTTTAATATGTTTTTTAAAAAAATATTCTTTGTCTTTTAATATTGTGTTCATTTAGAATAGAACAGAATAGTTTTTTATTAGTATTTTATGCTTACACTGTACCCTGTACAGCACTTTGGTCAACCACGTTGTTAAAAAAGTGCTTTAGAAATAAACTTTGACTTGACTTGACTGGAAAACACTATCAGACTGCAAATATCAATTTGCAAACATTTGTTTCACTGCAACAGATTAACGCAGACTAATTGCGTTAATGCGCTAAGCTGCTAAAATCAGAGCGACACCACATTAGCACTCTGTGTTTATGAAAAGAATGTCTGTTTCTCTTTTCCTTTTCGTCCACTTTAATGATGCTTTTTGGTAAATTATTTGTTTGCTGGATTACAGAAGAAGCTTGGAGAAATTCAGAAAAGATGGTTAATCTTCTTTTATCAGCATGTTTGATTGTTAGTTATGACTTTGTTCATTGATTTTTTTCAATGGAATTCTGCTTCATGACCTGCCAACACATCTCTGGCAGTTTGTCCAAGTAGAGTTACCGTCGCGCAAGTTAATGTGGCAACTTTCGAGAGCCCTATTACAAACTAAAACATAAATCAGAGTTTTGTTTGTGAAAATATGCTGCAGCAATGTTTGATTTACTTTGTTTTATATCTACGTCACGGCTCAAATCAGGGTAGCTTTGCTCAGCTCTGACAGCTTTCTGCTCCAGGAGATAAAAACATCACATCTCATGGAAAATAGTATCTAGTGTAGATTGTATTTCATAGTACAGTGTTATATTTGTCTAAAAAGTACCTGCAGTGGTCTCGTTCATTAGTCGTAGACAGTTTAGGCCTGCGATCTGAGCGGCATCCATAACCGACCTCCTATCTGCGTCAGTGAAATAGCTCGGGACCTGGGAGGGTTCAAAACAATGCAGATGAAGGAATTATCAATAATTAAAAATAACTGTATACACATGGTATTACTGTAAGGCATTGATAATGTGCCAAAGAAGTGCAAAACACATCCTTTATTCCCTTTGTGTGAACGATCACAAGACGTCTGGATAGTGTTGCTGTGTTAGTTTGCCAAAACAAAACATCTCCTTGTGGAAAAGAGCTAAACTTAGCTATTGGCTGCAGTAATAATAACATGTTCATCCATCTCTGGGGCTAATGCAAACTGTAGATTTAGGACGAGGGAACAGCAACAGAGATCTGTAGCGTTAGGTAGCAGATGCTGTCAGTGAATTCATAAACTCAGCACAGCAGGAAACACTCACACACTCATCCTGCTCTTCACCAACAAGGTGCAAGAAAGGAAATAAAGCTTTCAAACAAGACATCTGGTGAAATGCTGCAAGCTCACAATGTCACATAAGCAGGTGGGAATACATTTATACACCTTGGAAGCAGCTTTCACCGGGCATGTTATAACCCAAACTACTAAAAAATGCAAGAGCATGACATTAATAGCTGCCGCTCAAAAAATAGCAGGATGTAAAATACGATGTGCTGCTCTAATGTAGTACGGTGAATGTCACATGCCTTTTGAAGCCTCGTCAGTCCCACGCCACGTCTTTAAATAAGTCTCAGCAGTGATCCGACAAGTAAATTATCACCTCCTTAGATTTTTAAAGTCAATTAGACAACACATTGTGCCATAAAAAGGACACACAAACAACATCCAGTTGGATTTTCACAGTAAAATCAGTACTAATCTAATTTATTAAGAGGTTTTATAGCTTTTCAGACACTTTGCCTGTGTCTCCAGAGATGCTTACCGAGATGACGCAGTCTGCAACTGGTTTCTTCAGTGCACTTTCAGCAGTCTCCTTCAGTTTGGTCAGCAGCATGCCAGTGACCTGCTCGATGCTGAACACCCTCTCTTCCTCCATGTACATCACCTAGAATTGGTCAGAAAGATCATTACTCTTGGGACATATTGTTTACTTTAATGGTTTACAAGCTCATAAAAATCAGCCCCCAAAAGACTGTAAGAATGTATGGATATAATATGTCAATATGAAAACTGATGACTGATTGAGCAGGCATTTTCCATTCCTCAAGTCTTCTTCTTAATAGAGTACAGGAGATGCAAACTGTGCAAACTAACACTATCTATCTGATGATACCAACGCTTTTCAAGCAATCTACTTGCACGGTTCAGAGACACATCACAATGATAATTTCTTGGCACAGAATAACGCTATAAGAGACTAAATGTCATGGAAATAAACATCTTAAGTTTTTCTATAAGAACAGAACAGAGGAGAGTTATGATTCAGAGGAAAGTGCATTAAGAGAGGGGTAAGCATTTCAGTCAAGGGTTAGCTGCTTTCTATACTTTCTCTCTGTTAAATTTATATTAGCTGTCCTTTTTTTTTTTATTTTGATCAACTTAGTTCAGCATACAGTACAGTACCGCTGATAACCTTCAGCCTTTATCGTAAATGATTATCTTTTACTCCCTCTGTCATCCTCCTTCTTGTTGATATCTCTGTAACCTTGATTTCAGCAGAGACAGTTTAATATTCTTTGTCTTACTTTAAGCCCGGTGGATCCAGAGGGCATCGATACCAGCTCGTACACCACGTTTGACTTGGCTGCCTGGACATAGGGGTCTGAAAACAACCTGCCATGAAATCGCTTGAAGCCCTGCACCGTGTTCGGAGCGTTGGTCACCACCTGAACATGATGAAAAAATGAAATAATGCTTCAAGTTCTCATATAATTACATGCAACACTAAGGATGTTAACAGGGCAACTGAAGTGAGTCTCACCTGGCTCTTTGCAGCTGCTCCTATAGATCGATTTCGGGGTCCAAACGATACAAACGACCTGGAAGACAACAAACGAAAATGTTTAGCTACAACATTTTATAATATATTACGAGTGAACAAAACTGGACAGGCTGTTTCCTGTCTGCAGTAGCGGCCCTAGAAGTTTGAAGATATTTTCTTGCAAACAGTAGCTAATGTAAAAATGGAATACTACTTTTATTTTACCCTGACAGAGAAACAAGGATGGATACGATCCATCAATCACAGTTAACACAGCGCTGTATAAATACAGTCTGAAGAGGCGTGGCAGGTCGCCTTGTATTCTCTGGTCCAAACATGTCTGTCATCGTCATCCTTTCAGACACAGTTGTCGGTGCTACAGTCACTGTCAACAGTTGGTGATGTCAAAGAAGGGTCAGCGCCACACAACTCTGAGCAAACTGGCTCAACAAGATCACAATAACAAGATTTATATGATTTATGACGGGATCAGGACATTCAGATAGGCCTCGCATAAAACGTTCCTAAAATGCTTCTTTAAATCCTTGAAGATATGTTCATTTAAAGAAATAATTCAAACTTCAAAAACATATCCATCCTCAGTTAGTTTCAAGAGAAATTTTGAATTCATCAATTAGCATAAAAAGGCCTGTTCAAGAAAACATCTTTCCAGTTAACAAATACTACCAATGAGCGTCACATTTTTCAATATGAGGCCTGAATGAACATGTATTTCAATATTCCATCCTTGAAGAATATTTAAATACAGGATACTAGTCTAGTTATTTATTATAAGCAGTCACTTTCATTCATTAAGTCTCCTTAACAGCAGCCCCTTCAGATGCATTAAGATTAGAACCGTAACACTGTGTACAAAGTCTGTCGTTTCATAAAAAACATCCATCTCCATGACATCATTGTTTTAACAATATATATATTTCTTGTAAAACACAACACAAACAGTACATTTCCTCAGCGCCATTCATTATGCTAGTGAAAGGTACAGCAACTTGCTAGAATATTCCAACAAGCGGTTGGATGTTGTCGTCATCGCTGAGAACATAACGCAGGGCGCTCAGTTTGCCACACGGGGCACGCCGGTTGGTCGGAGATTTCGCCGTCAAAGATGTGAACTACAGTATGGAAGAGCACCGCCCGCTCGTGTTCGCCGGGCAACTACAGCCTGTTCTCTATTCCAACTATTACGTTACAGTAACGATATTAAAAAAAACTGTGAGTTCAGCTAACTAGCTCGCTGGTGGGGGGACTCCATGATTGTTGTTACTGTTAACGTTAAGGAAATGTAGGCGGTCGCTCGTTTAAAACATTAACACACGTTTGACGGTTTTTTTCACTCTGAGAGACAGATTTAAACGCCATGGGACACAAGTTCAGCTAACGGGAGCTAGTCAGTAATGCTGCATTCACGTGTATTAGCGTTACCCTGACACCGGCGAGACACAAACCCATGGAACATATAAGCACAGAAGCCCAATTCACACTACCTGTATTTTGAATACTTACGGTGTGCATCTGTCGCTGTACTCGTTGGCGACTGTCTCGATCCCTCCGGCTCGGGCTACAGCTACATAGCAGCTTTGAAAGCCCAAGTCAAATCCCACCACTGACATCTTCAGGGATACGGCTGTCTTCTAGCTATCACGGTAACTACAGTTCGTTGTTTAAAAAAATAAAACAAATGCACAGCTTTAAAAGGGATGGTAGAAGCCAGGAGAAGTAGTTGGGTTGCACCGTGTTAAGTATGGCTACTGCCAGTCATAATCCCACGCTGCTGACTGTTACCGGACCGGTGTCTCTGATCTGTGCTGGCAGGCTGCAGCAGCAAGGTAGTTCAACTGACTTCTCGTCTGACTTTATCGCGAGATTTGCGTCGTTCTAGATATCTCTGGACCTTTCCATAAGCATGTGGAAAACTGGTCTCCAATATTCCAGATTTAGGGCGAAATATCCGGATTTCTGACAGCTGAGAGCTTGTTTATGGGGTTTAGATTTACTGAGAATTTCACAACGCACCGAGAAATCAACGACTGATTGTTTTCATGATGCCTGGGACCAAAGGTGGGGGAAATAAAAATAGACTGCATGAGGGTGGTGAAAGTATGAAGTCATATCTGACAGTCTACCACAAACACTTGAGAGAACAAATCATCATAACATTTCATTTCATTTTTACATTTTTTAATCTTTTGCAGCCTTATCTTTCTGCATAGTTTGTGTTTTTAATGTATAAATAATACATAATTTCATTATTATTTATGTATTTATTATATTTTAGTTTTTTCACATATCTATTTATTTATCTGCAATCATCATAGCAACTGTATGTAGTCCTTGGAATAGACAGAATCATTTATTACATACATCAAAATAAATGGATTGTAAATATTGTATAACAAAATTGCCTAATCTCAGCATGACACTGTTTTTTAAGGAGTGATGATGATTATATCCCTACAGTATACAATACTTGTGTGTCGTACAGCTCTGACAAAAAGTAAATATGGGTAGGTGTAATGACAGTTGAATGGTGGGAGGGTGCACTGCGTTGGTGACAGATAACCAAATGCTCAACCTCAACAAATGTTTGCACATTATCTGAAGATATGGTCATAAAAAAACAAAACAACAGAAGTCAAAATGAGTGTTATAGAGTATGTTATAGAGTATCAGTATATCGCCATTGTAATTTATTGGGATTATTTTAAACATAATGTTTATGGTAGATTCATTTGTTGCAATGTCAGCTAATGTATAACTGTTACAGCTAATGGCATAGTTGAAAACCTGTCATCAATTCCTTGAGGTATTATTTGCGTTGTAATGGCAATAATAAATAAATAAAGTCCAGTTAGAGCAAAAATAAGAGGAGCGTCATGAAAAGTAGTAAGTTGGGCTATTGATAGATATATTTCTATTCTTTGTGATCGTTCAGTGTGACTGAAGCACTGTTTGATTGTGTCAACTCTTGCATTTGATTTCCTGCCATCATACCACAAATATATCACTATTTAATATGGCCCTCCTCAAACATTTTTAATGTGGCCCATGAATGGTAAGAAAATGGATCATATTAATTACGCACCGAAAAACAGGGAGTGGACGCATTTCATAGATGCAGTACATCATTATTGCCCATAGGGGGCCGCCGGGGGCCCTGAGTTCACTAACGTTACCGGAAATACACTGTCATTTGACACCAATGAAGAAGAAGTAAAGCGCAACATGGCGACTCCCATGCACAGAATAATAGCCAGGAGGCAGGCGTGAGTATAATTGACATAAATAGATAAAAATGCAGCGTTTTCATACATTTTGAACATAGAGGTCTTTTAAACATAAACAACATTGAGTTTATCGGGTTTCGTGTCACACATATGAGATAAAAAATACCAGCTCTTCGGGGCTAAATGGGACTCAAACGCGCCGCGGTCTTCCTCTACAACACAGAATTATTATGTGGCTGTTTTCTGTCCTCACACATTTATTTAGTGTTTGAACACGTCACTGTTATGTTTAATAAGCAAATAACCTGCGATAGATACGTTCTAAGCGATACTGTAGCGTCAAGTAACGTTAACTAACCGTGTTTTCCAGTGTAAGTTACACCTTGGCGATTGAAATATTTGTTTTATGAATGTCAGGATTGAGTCATATGGGGGAAAAATCACGATAATATTATTTTATATTGATTAATATGCTGTCATATTATCAGTTATGGTTGATAAACAATGTGTGATCTTAATGTCATTCCATATAGGGGTGGGTAGATGGATGTATACAACATTGCAGATTGTAATCTGAGGTTTCCAGAAATTTAGCCACGACTGTAAATTTTCTTCAGTTTTACAGAGTAGTTTTCCTTCCCAGATGTTAACCAGTGATGGGAGACCAGATAACATTCACACACGATTCATGATTTTTTTTTGTGCATTGTTTAGGTGACAGGACTCATTGGCAGAACATAATACAACAATCTGAATTTAGCAGAAAATGTATTAACACTCGATTAATAACAAGGAAATGTAGCTGCAACAGTGATGATTTGTCTTTTCCTCACATTTGTGATAATTATTGTCCTCGACCCTCATTCGGATTTGTCTTTTTTATTACACACAGTGAGGCAAACAAACAACATGTGCGTTGCCAGAAATGTTTGGAGATGGGACACTGGACCTACGAATGCTCAGGAAAGAGGAAGTATGTGCACAGACCGTCAAGAACAGCTGAGATGAAAAAGAAGCTCAAGGAGAATGAAAACAAACCCCTCAGCATCACTGGGTAAGGCACTGGTTCTAGTTTATGCTACTTCGCGTGAGTTCTTGTCAAAGTGCTGCAGGGTGATCTTTTGGGGTTCCACTAGCAACCAGGATTACATCAGGATAAGTATTTATTTTCTCCCTGGTGTGTACACCCAACATTGTTCAGGTAAAATAGATCTGCAGAAGATGGAGTAGAATGTTGGTTTTTAGCTCACAGCACTGTTTAGACTTTACTTATAGGCATTTTGAGGAAGACAGGAGGATCCCTTGTTCGTTTCAAGGGTCAGATCTTTTGCCCCTTTTTGGTTTTGGTTTATTGCTCAGTAATCATGAGGTCACAAGTCAGGCGCCTTAGAATATGGAGAGAAGCTGGTGTGCACACCTTTGTCTTTTCATTTATCTGCTCTGCTGAACAACCTACAATGAGTTGAGCGACCAGACTGAAATGATTTTCACGGTCGTCTTAGTCAGCCAGGGAATTTGACTCATTAGAGGAAACATGAGCTGAGGTGTCGAGAGCAAAGCTCAGCACTGAACAGTTTAGGCTCCATCCACACAACAACGGCACGATAAGGCTTGTGAGGTTTTCCTCACAACGTTGTTGGAAGTATTTCCGTCTACACAGCAACGCGATAATGAGTGACAAGGATGTAATAAATAGGCCACGCCGATAGGTGATGCTGCAAAGAAACACAGAGAGACCCACTGAAAGAATGAAAGAATGCAAGAATGCAATGAGCACGCACATGAAGTCCTTGTTTACGACTACTTCTGGTCACGTGATGATGTGACGTTATCGTTAGTAACAACGCTGGGTACACACTATGTGTGTGTGTGTGTGTGTGTGTGTGTGTGTGTGTGTGTGTGTATACATGTATATATATTATAAATGTTAAAATTTTTTTCCTTTGATTTGGCCTTATTTATTTATTTGTCTTATATTATGTCACTGAGTCTTTCATTCTCTTTACAGACCAGGGAGTGAAGGCTCCAGTGAGAAGAAAATTAAAAAGAAGTAAGTAAAATATGTATTAAAATGTGTTTTGACACTGTTGCAGGTTTTGTTTGTCCAAACAATATTTTTTTGTGATTTGAAGCAAGTAGTAAAGGTATATACTTTTTGTGCAATATGATTTAAAAAAAAAATCTTTTTGCCCCTTTGGCCAATTTTTACTTTACTTTTATTCAGGTATATTTTTGGTGACTATGTTGTAGCAAGTATAATAATGTTTCAGTAAGTCTGAACCATTTTGACACTGTAGTAATTTTTACACATGTGTATCGGCAGGGAAGGTTTAAAAGGAAACTAATAGCAACTATATTCAGTGTTTTTTGTGAAGGGGGTAATTCACACAAGTCACACGTGAATCGTTGGAGTCACATGAAAGGCATGTGAGAGTCGTCATCACGTGAATTACGGCGTCTTCCAAATCCCATACTTTTTGTCTTTTAGTACAAACTGCAGCTGCTATGATAACGTACTGTATGTTCATACAAACTGCAAAATGTGGCCAGATGTAGTAGGACATCCTGGTGTTTTGGACATATTGCATTGGGGATATTGGGATATATTCTGAATAATTTTTGGCCATGCTGAATAATAGGGAAAGCTCAGTCTGTGTTAGAATTCCCCTAGGAAGGGGTGACAATGTGATGAGGTTGTGTTAATGGATGTTAAATGACCTCTGCTGTGTTACTACTATGTTACTGTGTCCCATTCTGATTCAAAGCTAAAGTCTGTTGTTGACACAGCAGCTCCCTCTAGTGGTCAGTATTGATGAACTGCAATAATAATCTGCTCAAACTGATGTAAAACTACCATTGATCTCATATTGCCTGAAAAAAGTCTGAAAATGTGATTATCTGAATCAGTTTAATATGTATAAAATGGTCTAATTGGTCATTCTCAGTTTTTCTCACATCCAAACATTTAATGAGTTGACTATAAACATCAGAACATCCAGGTAACACATAGGTAACTGTGAGCATTGTGTGCACAATACCAAGACCCTAAGCAGTGAAATGGAATTCAGCCATCATTCATTTTATTACCAACACCTCTGCTATTTTTCTACTGCGCCGTGCCAAAAAACAAAGGCCTGTACTTTTAAGCACTTCATCACCTCTCTTGTTTCTTTAAAATCCCCCCAATGAATCAGTTTTGTCGGGTTTTTTTTTTTCTCCACAGTTCACAATGTGACTTGTCATAGCAGGGAACTCACAGGTGGAACTAATAACCTTAACGATGGCTGAGCCCCAGCAGTTATTGCAGTGCTGTGCAGCAGTTACTAAGGTTATTAGCTACACCTGTGTCCGCAAAGTCAAAATGTCTACTGTGACAAAGGGTCTGTTCAGTTATAATTTCACTCCACATTTCTCCCCTGCTCATGGGTGCCACCACCTCTAACACAGGGTCAAAATCAAAAACAAAACGGGTATTACAGCGTGTAATTTAGCGGTGGACTCCAGCATGGCTTCAGAATAAATGATGGTGCTGTGTCATGTGTAATTACTTTATTTGTTTTGGTTTGGCATGCCATTGTTGTGTGTTGGTGGGAGGAGCAGATGTGATCAGTTTAGAGGGACATTAGCACTACGGTAAAGGTATCGCTCCCCCCTCATAAAAGACAAAAAGACACTGATGGGCAGGACTAATCTGATTGCTTTTTTGGGTTGGCGTGACAACGTTGGTGACACATCCAAAGACATCAAAAGAAAAGAAAAAAAAAAGAGCACATAGGCCATGTGTGTAGGTCATGTCCCTAGCTGGCCCCTATCATCTCAGTTTAATTAAACAGCCAAACAAAACTAGACTGACACTTCTTAGACATTATGACACTTTCAAAGTAGACAAGTTGAAAAAGATGATACGGTTAAAGTCCTGTTTTTCTTCTCTGTTGTAAAGTGACACTACAGGTAGCGTGAGGCCTTTTACAACAACATGACGTTCTATTTCCTGTGCTCATGTTTTCCCTTTGTGCTCTGTCACTTGCTCTCAGGGCTAAAGATGGCAGCGACAGCGGCAGTGATTCAGGCGGCTCCTCAAGTGACTCATCGTCCGACAGCAGCGACTCCTCCAGCTCCTCTTCAGATGACAGCAGCAGTGACAGTGACGATGACAGCTCTTCATCATCTTCCTCTTCCTCCTCCTCTTCGTCCTCCGACAGCTCAGACTCAGGAAGCAGTAGTGATTCAGACCAAGGACCTCCAAGGAAGAAGAAGAAAAAGAAATGAATGAATGTGTTAGAATAAATGGCTTTCCTTGATGTAGTTTGTTCCATTAAAGTCAATTTCAGATTTCCACTGTTTTCTTCCCTCAAATCCATCATAGTTGGTTGGCTCTGAATGGACAGAACACTATTGAATACTGTACAGTTTTAGCAAAAATAATTAGTGAGAAGACCTGGATTGTGTTGTGTTCTGTTTTCAAAAACACTTCCCCCTGTTACTTTAATTAATGACATAAGATAATCCTTTTTTTAGTCCCACAAACAAGGAAATTAGCAAAATGTGTGATGTGATGTTTTTTGATGTTTCCAGGCCTACCGATGAAATGTATTTGAAATATCTGAGAAAGCTATTCTGTATGTTATTCATGTCAGATTTGTGATTTTGTACTAAAGTATATTTTTAGTCAAACTTAATTTGTACAGCTCACAACCTGAATAAAGCGACTCCATAAGACACTGAAATGATGCCTTTTTAAAGAATAGCCAGTAAAAGTTTGTTACATTTAAAATTAGTTTGACATTAGACTCTTGTTCCTTTGAAATTGCAGCTGCTTGTTTCACTGAAATAAACATGGCTTGTTTTTGTTTTAAGGGTCTTGTGTATTTGTAGAGGAGTTTATATTGCTAAAGAGAAACACATAAAGTATGAATTTATGATTACATTTTCTTTTTGCTAGTTATTTTTTAATAAATAGGATATTTTCTAAAAAAGCAAGCATGATGATTGTGAAGATTATCTGAAGTCTTTATTTCCAGTCATATTGCTTCATTGATTAGACTCTGGGCGATGGTAGTGATGAATTTGCATGTGGCAGCCCATAATGCCACATTAAGATTGTATTGCATGTGTGCAGCTTGAGGATAATGGGTTAAAATTGCAGAAATCTGTTTCCTCATGTGCTTGACTGACATTTTGGGAGAATAGTTTACTGGTTGATTATTTTCAAGAAAATATATCTTTAGCATCCAACATAGACTGCTCTAACCAGTCAACTCATTAACTCAGAAATATGAGTTGTGGCACACTAAAGCACAAATCTGAAGAAAAATTGAAAAGAACTGAAGAAATTGAGCTACCGTAAATGAATGACAGAAAACAAAACAAAAATCTTCCTAGTATATGTAACAGAATTTACAGCATTTTTATTAGCAGAGTAAGCTTTATGACAACAGAATTTAGAGATACAGTTGTGTGTTTAATATCAGATACGGAACAATGAAACGCTCCATTATTTCCTTCCAGACCGTCAAGTCTTTGCAACCTGTGCGTCACACCAGTGTTGCATTCAAATATGTTGGAATTACCAAGATTACTGATGGCCGTGCTGTTACTATTAAACTGCACGGTGCTCATTTAAATGCTTCTACTTTATTTAATTAAGCCCACCAAAGCTAATAATATGTTCGCTGCCAAAATATTAATTCAGTTCATGTGAAACAATTAACTTCCCTGTCACGTTTACTTCGTTAGGTGTTTGGCTAGAAATAGTTCCCACTGTAACGAAGGCAGCACCGATTGCTGCCATCCATGCATCCAGTCCTGTCTGTGGTACCTGCTGGCTACTTAACTTAGCAGCCTTACCTATCAGTCACTTATGTTCAGGAATAATAAAATGAAGGACAGTCAAAATGAAATTATTTTGTTTTCCCGCTCGATGCGCAGTTGCGTTTTGAGGAAAAGATGGGTATCATCCATTCGGTTTTAGTATTTTAGCTGTTAATAGCGTTTTGCTGAGTCCATTTTGCGTGTAACTGGAAGTGGAAAAGACAAAGAGAAAGGAGCTTTCTAGTAGCTAGAATGGTTTGGGCCTAAAAAGAAGACAAGAGGTAAGGATACTGAATGTCACAACATTCTCTATTTGGTGAATAACTGTACTCAGTGGTTATCTGACATTTTGAGAGACTGTTAATTTAAATTTCCGCAGAAAAATGCAATGGCTTCAGAGCAAGCTAGCCGCTAGCCTAGCCGCAGAACGCTAACGTTATGCTAAAGCAAAGATGCAGGTAGTCCAGTAGGTAGCGCGTTAGCTTCTTGCTAAACGGGCAGACAGTGTAGCTACTTTTAACTTCTGATTAAGGCAAATAATAATTCCTGAATTGACGATAACGTCAAATGTTGTGTCTCTCATTCGTTTCCCGTCCTCGAAAAGTGAGACAACCATCGGAGGGATAGTGTTTTTGTTCACGTAATGTTAGCTAACAGGTCATGACGTCTGGTGTTTGTGTTTTCCCTGTTTAGCCACGGTTGACATAACGTACACGCCTAGGTTTTCCAACTATTGTTAATTTGTGCGGGTATCTTACATTTGACATTTATACCGTGCTAACAGAAGCTGTTCTCAGTTTGTTTGTTTGTTGTGTAAATACCTGTTATTCGTTTCAACTTCGTAAATTAAACTGTAAATGAACTCTTGAAGCTGAACAACTGAAAATCGAGCACTAATTATTTTATTTTATTGTAGTTTCCTGCCCTGATAAACTCATCCTATGCCCATAACGTTAGTCAGTCTTTCTCAGTGACTCGTGAAAACTTTTGGTTTGTTGTCCTGGAGCCTCGGCACATTGCATCCCATTTTATCACAGCACATTGCTCTCAGTGTCACTCCTGGCTGTCCTAAGTGAAAATGGCAATGACGCAAAATTAATATTGAACATACATGTAAGAGAATAACTTATGTGTCTAGCTGTGGCCTCGATGAAGGACAGCTGATTTGCTTTTCTAGGAAGCCATTTTACGTGCCTCTGTTGGGGGAAGGGCCAGAAAATGCATCAAAAGTCCACAGTTAAGTCAGTAAGTAACTATTAGGAACACCAGCCGCATGATTGTACCTAGCAGGCTATGCTTGGTACATGGAAACATTGAGGACACTTGTTTATGTTGGTTGACACATCATGTTGGGGGAGGCCTGAGGTCATGAACTCATTTATGGCAGGTAGCTGTGAGCTGGTGGTGGGTCCAGGTTTAGCCTGTTTGAGTTGATTATCAAGTGTACTGCGCAAATGTTGGTCCAATGTTGATGTGCAGGAGCGATGCTGTAGCTTTTTTGTAATTAAAGTAAGACACATCTCCCTTCATTCATAAGATTACTGCATTGCCCTGCAAAATACTTTGTCTCATAGAAATATATATATTTTTTTAATCATGATAAACTCAGCATAATGGCTGTAAAACAAGTTTCCTTTTCAAACATGCGTCATTAAAACCATTTATTTAAACAATATTTTGTGTTGTGGGTAGTAATCCAGCTGCTTGAATCTAAATCCATTTTAGCAGCAAATATAGTAGAGTAAAAGAAGTTAACATCATGGGAATATGTCAGAAACCTTGATTTAAAAAAAAAAAAAAAAAACTGATGTTGCTATTATGAGAGCTGCTTCAGTGGTTTATCAGCCTATTCTGACATGTGACCAAACATTAACACTTGAGGTTATTTACCTTAATATTTAACAAAAGTTGCTTTTAATCAATTAGTTGTCAACTATAAAATTAACAAAAGTATTTTGAAAAGTGATTCATCTGTTTGAGTGTATTTTTTTTCCAAGAAATTTCGTTGTTTTTTTTTTCTGATTTTATGGTTTCTTTACTCTTATGATCTTGGAGGTGGACGAAATATTTGAGGATGACATGTTGGGCTTTGGGAAATACTGATATTTTTCACCGTTTTCACAATTTTTTTGAAAGAACCAATGGGAAAATTATTGTCAGATGACTCAACAATGTAAATAATTGTTAGCGGTAGCCCTGTTCTCTGTTACTCATGACAAAAGTCCATGTAAATGTGGTCAGTGTGTTGTGGCAGATAATGTTTTTTTTTTTTTAACTCCCTGTGACGCAGCTCGCTGTGAAATCGTCTTCACTTCCTGTTTAGGTTTTGCTCTGTGGCTTCAGTATAACTGTTTCCTTTGTAGCCATGCAAAGGACTCATCGTTTCTGCCGAGATGTTGTTTGTCCATCCCAGACAGGAGTTGGTGCATTTACTTTGGCTTTTGACACATCCATTGTACATTGTGGTTGTAGTACAGTGTGGTTTTCCAAGCTGGATGTTTGGAAAATGAGCAATACCTCGCTCCAGACTGTTCGACAACAACAAGCCGTTGTACATGATTGTCTGGCTGTCCTCAAAAACAGAGTCGTCCTTGTCTATATATACCACATGCTTTACAATTCTCCCCTATCTTCTCTTTATCACCTTCATCTCCCTTTGATTGTTAAAATGAATTTCATATGTGAAGTCAAAGTAGCAGTCATCTGGTTTGTTTAACGTATAGATGCTGTTCTTTTCCTTAACCCTGCCCAAAGTGAGGGTTAATTTTGTCTTGAGCTGAGACATGCAAGTTTTTAAAATGAAGTCATTTTCCTTTATAAAGTGAAGTAAGTTTTTTTTGAAGGATCTTCAAGAGTCTGCCAGTTTAATTAGCCTGAATCTAATCAGACATCAGCAGCTCTTTTTTTTTTTTTTTAATCCCTCAGTACTGTTGCTCACGCAGCAGAAAAATATGCTACTCACTGTGTCCCAACCTCATGCATCTATTTTGTTCTGTAGGATGTGAGTTAAGCTCTCATGAGGCTGTGCAGTCCGACGGAGGTGAAGCTCATTAAGGCCGTTTCATCTCACAGATTTGGCACGCAGCCGTGCTGCGAGATACAGAGCTTTAATGTTGGTCTGGAAATTATAACATTAAACACTAATGCCTCTGATAGAGGGCAACACAATTCATTGGCATTCAGTTTTTCACAGCACAGTAAGTGTGTTTGCAGCCAGGAAACAGTTAGTGAGATTGACCCTGAAGAGTAAAATAAGCGAGTGCAGGAAGTTTTATTTATATATAATTCACAGATGAAACATTATTTATAAATAACTCCAATTTAATCTATGAATTACACAGATATTTCATTGACATTGACATTTGACCACAGCATGTATAAAAAAAAAAACATGGTGTGGTGAGTGATAATTTTTTTTTTTTTTTCTCTCCCCGGAGTACTAAGCTATAGGTTAGCATGTTTCTATTTGTAGGCAGGCAGATAACCCAGTGTCATATTTAGCCCAGGCTGCTCTCTGAGGAATAAGTTTGTGCCTGATATAGAAAACTATTGCACAGTACAGAAATCCCTGTGTGAGGGTCGGGGTCATTTTCGGACTTTCCTCATCGTCATGTGTGTTAAATAAGAATTACTGCATGCTGTATGGATCGCGTGATGCCTTCAGTTTGAAATAGTTGTTTAAGGAAAGGTTAAGTGATGTTTTTGCAAGTAATCCTCTGTTAAATGGAGTCTTTCATGCAGGAAAGCACTAACACTTCAGATTAAAGAAGACATGATGAACCTAAGTTGAAGGTTCATCTCATGCGCCGTTACCTTACATGTAGTGAATTATTGTGATGTCTACCTGAACAGAGAATGAATTCATTTTCCCTCTCTGTGTTGTCATCCGAGCTTCTTCTTGGTTTGTTGACATAATCTGGCCATGTGTGCTTTTAGTACATGCACATGCATGTGATGCATCTTGACTTTTACTCATCAAGTCTCGATGATTTCATGCTTAAACCAAACAATTTGAACAGGACACTGGTTAATGTTTTCACAGTTTTAGAAAAGGTCGTAGAGTACACAACATGCATAGTCTATTTTGCATTAGTATGTTGAATCAGTATTGAAGACAGTCATGAGGGAAGAAAAGTAAAAGCTTCTTGACAAGCATGTTTAATTAATATAATTTAATAATAATAATTATTATTATTATTATTATTATTATTTTGAATCATAATAAAAGGATCTTAATTCTTTGAGTACTCACAGGCTGCAGAAGTCCGTGATCGGCGACCCCGCTGCAAAAAAAAGTTTGACAGCGAAACTCGTCAATGACACTTAAAGAGTTAACCTGCGTCTGCTGAAAAGCTGCCTTGATAACAAAGGTTTGTGTGTCATTATCCACGAAGTCCAGTGTCTACAGGTGTTTACAGTTTGCTATTTACCTTATTATTTTTATTTATGCTGTTATGAGGGTTTATGAGACAGGACAGGCCCAAAAGAAATGAATCAAAGTTAATAACCCAGTATAACTTCACTAAAGCCGCTGAACGTTTTTATTTTCCATATTTTATGATCTTGGCAAGAGTACAGTACTGTCCTGGAGGCATATTACACAGTGTTCAAAACACTATCATTAGTGTGTGTTTATTACAAATGACGCTCCACTTCTGAGTAAACCGGTTCGCTGGATGTCATATATTTAAAAACGCTGCTAAATGAATCTATTATTAATTAGATTTGAAATGCAGAATGGTCACAGCACTGGGCTCTTCGTGATAAACGCTAGCAGCTCCTTCTGATTCAGATAAAGCTCTCCTGCTGAGTGGAGGCCTTAAGGCAGTGAGTCAGTTCAGACGCTTCAAACCTGCCTGAATGAAAGGAAACCAGCAGTTGTTTGGAGAACATGCCAGTCAAGACTGAAGAGACTTGTTTTGATATGTTAATTACACAGAAATATTGAAGAAACAGGAACTAATGAATTCTAATTTTGATATCTTCATACTCAAACATTGTCAGCTGAATACTTTGACATTAAAGGGAGACAGAAATGAGTTGTATTCATTAACCTTATTATTGCATTCATGGCTTTGCTTGCTTGTGTTTCCTAAGCAAATTAGTTTGATTTCGTAGCCTGTTGATATAAACATCCAAAATGTCATTTTTCTGCCGCTAGTTTGGTGAAGCAGCATGAGAACACCATTATAACAGGCAGCTTCTCCTGGTCAGTTTTTTTACCAGGAGCCAAAATATCTCTAAAACAAATGAGCCCGCTAATTAAATTCAGTTAAAACAACTGAGCAAAACTGTTTCACTATAAAAAAAAATGAGCATTACCACAAGGGATGGGTCTAATACCCATCCCTTGTGGTAATGCTCATACAATATGTATCATGATACTTGAGTGTCGATACAATACATTATTGTGATATTGCGATATATTGTGATATTCTGCATGGATCACTGACAGATTAAAAGTGCAGCTTAAATTATATAAGCTTACACAGTGCTCGGACAATGCCACAATGGATTTATTTCCATCCAGTGTTGCATTAATTTTTTACCAAGCTCTTGCATTGATGATGGTAGAGTCTGACCGCTGCGCAAAGCCTTCTCCAGCACATCCCAAAGATTCTCAATGGAGTTAAGGTCTGGACTCTGTGGTGAAAATGATGTCTCATGCTCCCTGAACCTCTGTTTCACAATTTGAGCCCGATGAATCCTGGCATTGCCATCTTGGAATATGCCCGTGCCATCGGGGAAGAAAAAATCCATTGATTGAATAACCTGGTCATTCAATATATTCAGGTAGTCAGCTGACCTCATTCTTCCAGCACATACTGTTGCTGAACCTGCAGTAATTATCCAATAGTACCCCTGTTCCACCAAAAGGAACCTGGTGCTAGTTCGGTGCTGGTGCTTAGTTGGTTCAACTTGCGTTCCTCTGAAGCGCCGGTCGTTTTTCCACTGACAAGGAGCCCAGTCAGAGCCACGTCATTACGTCACTGCAAAACGTCAGGACGTCTGCATTTTCATTTTGACCCGGCAAAGCTTGTGCAGTGCGAAATCAAAACAAGGCTTTGAAAATAGACCAGAGCTGACAAAACTGGATTTCAGTGAGCAACAGTTTATGCAAAACGTCTGTGTGTCCCGGGAGTGCTTTCAAGATCCAAGATCATAAGAGTAAAGTGCTTTCAATTTGATTTGTGATCGAACCAGGAAGTATTTACTCTGGTTTTGATCTCATTAACCCCACCCCAAGCCCCCAACGTAATCGCTGCTTAGCTCTGGACCAGCAAAGACTTGGTGCTTGTCTGGCCCCAGTTTTAAGCACCAGGGGCCGGTGCTTAGGCTGTGGAAACACAAAGAACTGGTGCTAAGTCAGGTTCTGGCTCTGAACCAGACCTGGAACCACCCCGGTGGAAAAGGGGTATAGGAGGCTTGTAACTATTTGCTTAGTTAAATCCAGGTGGTGACTTTTTTTTTTTTTTTTTTTTTGGGCCGGGCAGTGTATTAGGGCTGTCAAAGTTGTCTGGGGTTACACATTGTTGATAACATTTGGTGTATTGTAAATGCACAAAAAAATTCAACTGGGCCTTAATTTTTAAGATAGAGGGTAGTGCAGCAGGTATCAATAATAAGGGCCTGTATAAAATGTGGAACTGTTGCAAGTTATGCTCTGTCAGTTCTGATGGAGGCCTTGTCCCGGCACCCGTCACTAAACAGCTGCTGATCTGAGGCAGGTTTGCAGCGTCTGAATGGACCCTCCCTCTGGAATGTCTGCCGTCAGCAGGTTTGCTTGAAAAGCACCAGGGGAGGTGGCACTGAGCCATCTGTACCCAGCAGCACTGAGTTCCTTCAGCCACAAAATAAAATAAGCTTTGTAAACAGCATTTACATGAACGCAGGAAACTGTTCCTGACTGATGACAGCTGTGGAGGGAATAGTTGGATAAACACAGATGACTAAATGTGATGCTGTATTTTTTTTTTAACATCCAAGAATCACGTGAAAGTGACTTGGTGTGCCTCAGACCTGTGAACGCAAAATCATCATAGTGTCAAGATTCTCTCTACTAACTTCAATGTTTTGCTTCGCTTTATAGTGCATTTTGTACATAATGACAATTATTATTGCTTTAAGTCAAACAAGAGTAGCTTCTGCTTCTATTTATAGAAATAAATGGAATCTGTAATTGATGTGCTGAAAATAACTGACAACGCCATGCAGTTATGAACTTAAACACAGAGAAAGAGATCAGAATAGATGATGTCAATAAAAATGTTTACAGTATCTTCAAATTTGGAGCCCATTCACAGTCCTGTATAATGGGAAAGTTTCCATTGACCGTCACGTCTACAGACAAGCTACACATTTTTAAAATGTCACAATGAAGTGAATGAAGTAAGTATTTTTAAAGGGGTAGCTGAAGTCAGTCAGTAGCCAGTGGCTTATGGTACCCTGGTTTTGAACTTATGTTACCACAGTTTGAAAAGAGTATTGGCAAACTACAGTGGCCTTTGGGTAACAAAATGTGAAAAAGCTCTCAGTAGAGCCAGATTTTATTTTTATTTTTTTTTCAGTTTTACTGTAGAATGAGCAGGCTCAATGAAGAAGATCTGCTGTCACTATAAAACTGCTCTTACTGTCAGCTGATTATACTCAATGAAAGCATAGTTTCAGGCAAAGTAAAAATGGCTCCAAATGATCTGGATGTGTGCACCATCTCTTTAGTGGTTATCTGTAATATATGAAGAGCTTCAGAAGTGATCAAATCTCAGCATTCACCCTCAACATAAACCCACAGAGAGATGCCACGAGTGAAATGACATGGGTTTACCAGATGGGGGGGGAAATACACACAATGCTTTTGGTGATAACACATTTGTCAGCATGTCATCATCACACAGAGCTGATGAAAACTGTCCGTTAGGTACCGGAAACAGCGTGCTGTCTCTTTAACTGGCTGCACGGTGCTTTGCCCTGTGCTTCGGCATAGTGGGGGAGGGAGGGAGGTTGTTGACGGAAAGACGACTCCTGATTGGCTGGGCCTGACTGAGGGCAGTGACATCACACAGAGGAGAGGCCCTATGGTGTAAAATAACATCTCCTTTTATGGGCCGAGGTGGACTGTTCCATTGTCAGTGAGAGGTGAGAGTCTACTGCCTTAATGCGTCTCCCTGCCTGTAGATTAATAACTAAGTGCACCTTTAAATTAATCTAAAGAGGTCTCACTCCAAGCTTGTTTATTGATTTAGTGTTAATCTAAACCTTTTGTGTTTTCCTGTTGTTAATCTTGAGTTTGGTAAACTGAAGTTAGATTTATTCTCACTTTCTTCGCCGTCTCTCTTTGAATTAATAACTCAAGGAGCAGTTAATCATTATGTTTTGTTGTTGTGTTGAGCCATAATTACGTCCTTTTAATGCTTGCTGAATGCAGTTAAATGATCCCTCTACGCCTTGCAGGGCAGTTTTTTCCTCTTAGTTGAAGTTTAAAATGCCTCACACTGTTATGATGAGGAAACATGCCTCGTCTCTTTGTTTTTATCCCATCTCTCATTCACTCTTAACATCCACACATTTCCCCTGTCTGCAGCCTCTCATGCCTTCACCTCAAAACAGAAACAAAAGCTCAGGCTTCACCCAGCATGCGACTACCCCCGCTGTTTGCTGACGTGGTATCTACCGAGAACGATCAGTCCCCTCCCCTCCCTAAGTCAGATTTGTCACCACTCCAAGGAAATGCACTGTACCTTTGAGTCGAGTAAAGAAACTGTAGTTACACTCTTCCAGCTGGACGCCCACAGATGAATTCAGGGATACAAAGGGCCAGGTTGTCTTCAGTTTGAGGAGGCTGGTGTAGAAATTTAGACTGACAGGTCATAACGAGAATACTTCTGAATCCCTGGGAGATCCTTTGAATCCTCCTCCCTCCTCCTTCCAATGTTTCAGTGGTTGGGGCCATGGCCTCTCAGTCAGGGTAAGAAATGCACTGCTTGTTGGCTACTTTACTCATTTCTCTTAGTGTGTGGAAAGAATAAAGCACCTATGAATCATTTTCACTGCGTTGTATAAGTCATACTAAAATGTCCTGTAAAGGTTGCCTCACAGGATCCCTGTCCTGGAGTCATGGATCTTAGATGACCATCAGTTCTTCCCTTTCCTTGCTTTTTTTTTTTTTTTGGTTGCTTCGAAGATGTGGCCTATCTTTTATGTTGTGAGTCAGAAAGAGGACTGAAGAGCTGATTAATTCAGGTACAGAGTGAACTGACTTTTCAACTTGGCAGACTTTGACCTTTTCAGTCTGCTGGTTGCACGTACAAAATGTTGAATGATGAAAATGAAGCGTTGCCACCACACTTCTGATAATGATAAACGCCATATGACCTTGTGTGGTGTCTAAGAACTGAGTTGCCTCTTGTTTTGAAACTACCTCAGTATGTTGGCAGCTGATTAAAGGCTTGGGCCTTGCATGCTGACTTGGCCAAGAAAAATCATATGTGCCTCTTAACGTTGCCTAATGAAATGAAAAATTAAATCGCTTAGGATGAATTATTTAGATTGCTAATTTCCCCAGAAGGCCAAAGGTTAAATGGCAGCTACAGTTTGGGTTGTTTAATCAGAAGTGAGCAATATGCTCAATGGAGTATAGGAAGGAGGGAAATCCCCACATCCTTGGTTTCAAAAATAGATATTAGATCTTGTTGTATTGTGGATAGTGTGAGGCATCGAGCATTAAAAGTCTGAGCCTTTCGTCATCCCTGCTGTCTTTTGTGATGCTAAGCTACACTTAGCTTAGCATCACAGTGTTCACTTAGCCTCTGTCCACCGTGTTGTAAACAGTACACACGTTTTGACATGTGGGAAACAATATAGACTGAAACTCAAAGTTTTTTTTCATGAATCAGTAAGAAAAATAAAGCATGCTTCTTGATGAATTCCATCTACATTTGATGATTTCTTCAAAACAAGAACTCCCAGAACACTACGCTTAAGACTTGTTTGAATTTTCTACCAGAAAGTTGTTTTTTTTATCATTCACATAAAGACACTGCTTTGTTGAACTTGCATCTCCATATGAACTAGTTTGAGTTTTGATGTTGGGTTCAAGCCAATTTAAAAACAGGTTTGGCTCAAATGCTTCATGCATGTCCACACAGTTGCATCTTGTCACCAAGTTTTCCACTCCTAAAAACACAAGACAGATTCATTGAAAGAAAACTTGTCAATTAAGGTATTTTGATGTTTTAAAGGCGCAGCAGTAAAGCAGCCTGCTGGCTGGTGTGGCCCTAAAAACCAACATTTATCCTGAAGTACTGTTGAAGCCAGGAGCAAACAGAGGATCTTCAGGATGACAGGGTGTAACCCCGTGCTCAGCTAATAAAAACCAACAGATTGGCTCAATTAGTTGGGCAAAATGGACTTCAGCAGCGTTTACAAAGGGTTGTGAGCCTGGGGCTTTTGACTATTTAATTCTGTGCTAATAGTGGCTCATTCACACATTCAGCCCCTCTCCAAAACTGACATGGACAGGCTCATTTACATTTAGCACCACCATGCTAAACACACCCTCACTGCTCAACCTTTTAGTTTGGTTCCTTCGGCTGAAGCAAGTTTAGTTTAAATTTTAGACAATGTGTTGGTGACAATGCGATATTGGTGGATGTTTGGATGGTGGGTAGCCTTTACTTTAAATTTAAAAAAAAAAAAAAAAAACCTTTTCTTTACACCTCTGCTGGTAAAGTGGTGTTAATGGCATGTTTTAAATTGTTCACAGTAGGAGTGAGTATTGGCAAGGACTTCACGATATGAATCGCAATACTTGAGTCATGATACGATACCTTATTGTGATATTGCACTATATACACAGATCACTGAGAAATTTAAACTGCAGCTTAAAACATGCACACACACAAAACATGACTTTTTTGGGGGGTAAAAAATTCATATTAAGAAATTAAAAATCAATATCATGTAAGAAGAAAGTATCGCAATATATTGCCATATCAATATTTTTTCCCACCCCGTGTTCGCAGTGGCCTTGGTTGCCTCCTAGCTTTGGTTTTTAATGTCACCCAGCTATGGAGCGTAAATCATGTTGCCTGTTATGACTCATAGTTGGGTGTTGTTGCTGATGTAAAACAGAGGCTTTGTAAAGCAACTGGTTGGGAAACTACTACCTGGACTTACGGATAAGTTTACAGATTACCAGTCAGAAGTTAAAAAGCACAACATGGTTTTGCTCAAGTGCTCAATCCTGACATCAGACCACCTGCTTCTCTTCATCTTTTTCATTCATAATTACTAAAGATTGAAAACTGTGAGATGTGTTTATGATCTAGGAGGAGGGCTGTGTGGTTGTTTTATAATCGCAGCATGTCAACAGCCTAAAATCGTTGTTGTCATTGGAAGAGCCCGAAGCTGTCGCCTTAAACCAGGAGGTGACGCCTCGCCTGGCTGATAATTAGCTTGTTTCTGCTTCTAAAAGCTCTGTGGTTCCTCTCCGTCACAGACAGAAGTCTTGTTTTGCTGTTCGTCAGGCTTGTTCTGTCTAAAAGTCATAATCCTGATGTGACGTTCATCCCCTGATAGTGAACGCAGTTTTATTTCATGCTTGTGCATTCAGAGTGAATCCAAATACTAGTGCATTCACTGAGTATGTTTCTGCCCTCAAATGACTTTCTGCGCTTATGTTTGCACAACATGAATTATGTACAGAAGGACAGTGAGGGCAGACTCAGCAGGTTATTATTTAATCCTAATTACAGACGTATTTATCTTTATGCTCTTGAGATGTTCATATTGACCTACACCAAGTTTACCCAGCGTCAAAAATGTGTTCAGCTTCAGATTTCCATGGTCCATCTATACAAGCAGATTATATGCAGTAGAGGTACACTACTGCAACTACTGCACATCGTCTAGACCAGTCTGTAAGCCTATTAGAGGCTACTTTCCCCACAGGTCATCTCTTTGCTCCCCTCTGTTCACGATTTCACCAATCACAGTCCTATTTGTGGTTTACCAAAAAACTGACTCCAAGTAGAGGGCAGACGATGGCTGACTATGTTTTGTGGAGAACAGTTGGAAAACCTGATCTAGCTGGTATTCATTTCCGAAACGAAAAATCATAGCAGGAAAGAAAACTGAAGGGTTGTGTGGTTACGTTTTTTCACTGCTGAAGAGTTTTAGGGAAGTCCTCACTGACACGTCCTCTTGCTTTCATGACGCTGCATATTTTAGGGCCATTGTTGAGATAACAAGTGTGTTTTATAGTATTTTATATTGACTTGTTGTTGTTCTGTTTGCCTTGTTAGCAACATGAACCGTGAGGACCGCAATGTGCTCCGAATGAAAGAAAGAGAAAGGAGAAATCAAGAAATCCAGCAGGGAGGAGGAGAGGCCTTTCCAGCTAACTCACCGCTCTTCCCTGAACCCTACAAAGTGGTAAGTTTGATTTCCTCTTGTTTACTTTTGACATGTCATTGTTGAGTCAGTTTTTTCTTTTCTCACTGTAACAGGAAGTGAGAAGTGAACATACTCCTAGCAGCATTAACGTCAACCCTTTTGACCCTTATGCAATATGTAGTAAAATATTTCTCTGACAATATATCGGAATACTTTTTCTTCTGATATAATATCTGTACTCTATATGCAAATTGTCTTTTAAATTTCTCAACTTATCGTATCGTGGAGTCCTTGCCAATATGTCATTTGGTTGAAGTCATTTCCATGTCTGAATGCATGGGAGTATACTGGGTTTCTATTCTCTACTGCTTTACTTATTTCATGACAATCATTTTGTTCCTATTTACCTCATATTATTGTTTTCTGTTTGTTTTTAAATAGTGCTTTTTGAAAAGGCAGATATATTTGGGCCTTGGGGAGTCAAAAGTTGGTTTAAATAGTTAAAGTGGAACAGATGGCTCAGGTATAAGGGTATAATTTTGCTATGATGGTTATTTTTCACTGTAATTAATTCTTCTGGTGGGTTGTCCTTGCTGGTAGGGTGAAGGTTAAACGTGGATTTAAAAACAATTTCCTCTAAATAGATCGAGATATTGAGATAAAAACACATCAACATTTTTCATGAAAACCTGAAGTCCCTGTTTGTCATCAGATAAGCTCAGGCTGTTTAGATGTGTCACTGCAGAGTTTTTGTCCTTGACCTGAATCTCTATTAAAAATATAAGTTTCAAATGAAATCTAATGTTAGCAGTCGTCATGCAATGCACTAAAATAAAACTCAGGCAGAGGTGTTCCAGGTAGAACAGGAGTCAAATGAGAAAAATGAAAAATGTCCTGAGAAGTTTTGAAATTGAAGTTTGCAGGAAGCCTGGCAGCAGTGCCTGCATTTATATTTGAACTTATTGTGACGACATGTCTTTGCTTTGTGTCTCTTAAATCTGCACAGCTAAAAATCAGACAAAAAATGGCTCCAAAAAAAGCAAAATGCAGAAACATTTGCATGTTCTTAGTTTTTCCACTATGCTTGTTCAACACTTTTAATTAGATCTATTCAAAGATAGATCTGTTAAAACAGGACCATGCAAACAAGCTGTTTTCATATCGTTTTGTCATAACATATTTTTTGTAACCACATCTTTTGTTATTTCTGTGGGTTTTTATACTGCTAAGATATTTCTGTGGGTTTTTATAAACTGCTAAGAGGAATGTTTGGCTTCAGGCTTCAAGTCATGTCAAAGGTGGAAACCCTCTTTCTTTTGGTGTCTTTGTACGTGTCTACAGGATTTATTTCATATTTGACTCCTTTCCTATGTTGCGTCAAAAAATTCACGAAGTCGAGTCTTGTTGTCAAGAAATGCCTGTTTTATTTAGACTTGAACACATTTGGTTGCTGCGAAAAAGGAAGGATTTGTGTGTTTGATTCTTCACAGTGACCTTCAGGATGCTGCGGTCTTGGTTTTGTTTACAGTTTGTCAGATGAAAGATAATTAGGGCAGACTCCAGAAATGCTTTAATACCCACGCATGACCTGTCAGAACAAGCTCTACTAACAATTCTCTTATTGTTGAGGCGATCTTCAACAAAACTGCACACTTTTGCACACGATTATAAAGGCATTAAAAACTGCATGTGCTTTTCTAAAGTTTGGCTGAATAATGATTAGCTGAACTGACGACACCTTTGTCTTTGAACAAGGTAGATATTGCTCCCATGTCTTACAGGCACACACAGATGTAGGTCAGCCAGCCAGTATAATTGTAAAGAGGATCCGAGTTCTCTGAACTGGTCTAATCTTTGCCACTAACCAGATTTGAGCAGTTTAAGTGGCTCCTCTCCTTGGCCAGAGAGAGAAATGTGTCCTGACAGGTTTGGGAATTGAGACAACCAGAGGTGAGCGTTTATCGAGGACCCGTGTGTTTTGGACCACAACAAAGTGAAAGGCAGAAAGACGCCTTTGAAGAAGTCCTTGACATTTTTCACTCGTGAAAAAAGGCAGCAGTGGCAAATGCTTTTTATTTATTGTGCATGTCTGTTTTTCGGTCTTTACCAAAAAAATATGTGGACTCTAGCCTCCTGCTTGTTTGAGTCTTATGTAAGATTTACCCCCCCTTTTCTCTGTCATGCTCCACTAAGTGGAAGTTTACCATGTTCAGCGTTAAAGCCCATGTGTGCAGCTGCAGCTGTGGCCTCCCAGATGTAGATCAGCAAAGCAGTAACACTTTTATGGTGCTGCGTTCACCCACAAAAATTAACCGTTGAAGGTTAAACTGTCATCTTATTGATGATACAGTTCATAGACACTGTATATAACACATTGTGTGATAATTTGATGTCGGATACAGGGTACCTGCTGTTCCTTAAAAAGTCTTAAATTAAAATCTGGATAATAAAAATCTTAAATTTACCGTAAAGTTGCTGTAGGTATTACATTTTCAGATGGTGCGTTTAATGCCAATAGGAAAACACACTATTCAGAGATTTACTGCAATTTATTTTGTTTCTAAAGTTTATAATGTTCGATTTAAATCATTGTTATAAAATTCATTTAAAAAATAGATTTTTTTCAGCATCGGCCTCAAGAACGCCATATTGGCTGGTCCAAAATATTGACTCTTTTCTACCAAAGAAATTGTTATGACATTTTTTGGGTCTTAAATTTTACTTTTAAAATCGTGCAGGAACCCTTCACATTCATGTTTGCCTTTTCCCTGCAGTGTGACTTAAAAACTTGTGCTGTCGCTATTTTTATTTTTACAAGCGTAAAAACCACAGAGGAAATTTGGAAGAGATGGCATCAGTGTTTTGTTCTTTTTGTATTTTACTGTTGTGAAAATGTTTGAAGTGATGTTGGAAAGGATGGTAACGACTATTTTAGGAAAGAAAACTCAAGGGGAGTTCAAGACAGTACAATAAAATACGTATTGTGTGTGTATATCGTCACAGAAGAAGGCTTTTCCTCTGCTAAAAATACTGCAGTGTTGCAATCAATGCCTTTTTGAACGAACTGTGTAGTGAGTCAGGTGTTAATAATTTACCTAAAGCACCTTCTTTCATACTTTTTCATTGCGTCATCAGCCAACATTTTAATTTTTATTTTTGCCAGAATATCAGACTTTAGAGGGTGTTTCTGTTCCCCTGGAGAATTAATCCAGTCATCATAAAGTAAGAAAAACACGTGACACTTCACTAAATCCATTACTCCACACATGAATCCGGCTATGCTAGCAGGAGCTAGCGGTGTGCTTGCTATATTATAATGGCTTGTGTTTCCTCACCCTCTGTGTGAATCTGTCAAACTGAACGGGAGGCGTGATGCTTCATGTGAAACTGGATATTCTGTACAGGAACCTGCGTCCTCTGAGTGATTGATTAACCTCAGTGTTGGAGCTGTGGGTTGACTCTTATCTGTGTTCACAGATGGGTGTGGGCTGATCTGGGTCCAGTTTGAACGGGCGGAGTGGCTGATCTATTTTCTAAATGTTCAGTCAGTTGTTTTAAATGTGTAGCTGGTGACATGTGGTTTAGGATATAATTGGTTTCTTTCTTTTGTAATATGTAAAGTTTAAGTTTCTCTTTGTTGCAGGGAGACATTTTCTCTCCACTTTCAGTGATTTTGATTGAAAGCATTGAACTTGTGCCCATAATGACTGTTTTCTCTGCCCCCTTCTCTCCTCTGCTCATTTCTCTCCCACTTTTTATTTCTTCATCATCATCATACTGTCCTCTTTCCCTCCTCTCCTCCCCCTTTCTCTGCTTCTCTCTTCAGTCCAGCAAGGAAGATAAACTGTCAAGCCGTATTCAGAGCATGCTGGGCAATTACGACGAGATGAAAGAGCCGATTGGTGACACACTTCCAAAGCTTGGTAAACCTTCGAACAGCTCTTCTTCTTCCGAGGAGAAATCGGGCCCGGCTCTGTTTGGCGGGGAGCAGCGTGGCGTCGGTAGCAGTGGCAGCAGCCAGAGCAGCAAGTGGACTCCTGTTGGCCCTGCAGCAGGTGGATCCTCATCCCAGTCCCAGAAACGCTCAGGACTGCAGGGCAGCCAGAGGGGCAGCGGCAGCAGCAGTAGCAGCAGCCAAAGACACGGCGGGGAGGTGCGGGAAAAGAAGTCGAGTAAACACAGTGGAGGGTCAGAGCACTCAAAGTCGCACACATCCAGTCCGGCCAAGGGCTCTCTGACTTCCTCCAGCAGCAGCAGCAGCCACCTGAGGAGCTCCTTGGCTGCAGAGCAGCATCACAGCAAGGAGCGCTACCGCTCCAAGTCCCCACGAGACCGAGAGGCCAACTGGGACTCCCCCTCACGGGTCCACACCACCTTCCCCACCGGACAGCACTCCAGTCAAGCCTTTCCACCGTCTCTCATGTCCAAACCCGGCTCCATGCTGCAGAAGCCCACAGCGTATGTGCGGCCCATGGACGGCCAGGAAACGGCAGAAGCCAAGAGCTCACAGGCAGAAAGCTACAGTGGACAGTCGCACAGCAGCACCATGGGAGAAATGAAGTCCAACAGCAAGGCATCGCTATCCAAACTCAAGATCCCCTCACAGCCTGTGGAGGTAGGGCTCTCCATAAAGATGGCCTTTAGGATATAAACCAGAATATTTAGAGCATGTATTCATAATAATGTAATAACTGGAAGCAGGTTACACTTGTAAGTCTAATAAATTGCTTATAGTTTAACTCAAGCCGCCTCTCACCTGCTGCACTGACCCACCTGTTAAACATGATGTCTTCTTCTTTAGGGATCCGGAGACACCAACTGTGTCGACGAGATCCTGAAGGTAACAGTGTTTTGCTGCTAACGTCCTCCTCCAGGCCAAAAGTTCACACATATTCAGTGGAACAGCCTCTTGCTCTATGTCGTATTACTCACACCTTAACAGTCATTCTGACATTTTTTCCCTGCATGTGTTTCTTCTCTCTTTCTTTCAGGAAATGACTCAGTCTTGGCCACCTCCACTGACGGCCATTCACACCCCCTGCAAAACAGAGCCCTCCAAATTTCCATTCCCCACCAAGGTCAGCCCTGCACCAGTCCTTCACTGCTGGATTCATGTTATCATGTGTATATATGGCTTAAACAGACCTTACATAACTCAGGCATGCATATTAAGTCATGGTGCTTGTATGCAGATGAACACAACCACAATCAAATTCATTAATTGTGACTGATTAAATGTATTTTTTTTTCTTTGTAACTCAGGACTCTCACCCTTTTCCAAGTGGGCACAGTGAGTATCACACACTTTTCAGATTTTTTTTAATTTTTTTTTTTAATATTATGTATGTATAAACTCATTTTTCATGATTGTTTTTTTTTTGTGTTCTTAGAGCGAGGTAGTTCTTCCAAGAGCTCCAGTAGCCACCAGGCCAAAGCTTGCGATGATCAGTAAGTTTATCTTTTCCTGCCGCTGCTCTCTCTCTTGTAGTGACATAGTAAAACAAATTGTTATAGAGACAAGCATAGATGGCCTCAGTATGTTAACGCAGACATGCACCAACAACCCCAAACAACAGTCACTCTGCTGTAATCAAACACAAAAATTTAATTCAGTTTTACTCCTGGTGTCTCAGTATGCTGGAAGATGACCTGAAGCTCAGCAGCAGTGAGGACAGCGACGGAGAACAAGACTCTGCCAAGAACGCCTCAAGGAACACATCAGCAAGGTAAAGCTCAGCGCAGAGAAAATTTACTTTTGGGAAATTCGAAGTTTTTGTTGGGACAGTGTCTGGGGAAAGTGCAGCCCAAGCTTGCAGGATATCAGTCCCACAGTGGGGTAATTTTTAGTATTACAAGAACAAGAGGCATCAGTTCAAAAAAAATAATATAGAGTGGAATAATTATGTAAATAATAAAGATGTGATGGTGGAAATATAGAAGCAGACAGACTCCTGCAATTCCTTAAAAAGTCTTAAATATCTTAAATGAAAATCTGGGTAATTAAGGTCATAAATTTACTGTAAATTTGTTGTTCAGACGGTGCGTTTAATGTCAATAGGAAAACACAGCATTCAGAGATTTACTGCACATTATTTTCTTCACAAAGTTCACTTCTTAGTTCTTGAAAGTTGTGAAATTAAAGTTAAATGTTCTGCCTTCAATTCATATTGTTGTAGCAAGTGTTCTTAAAAGTATTAAATTTGATTTTTAAAATGGCGCGGGAACCCTGACACTGAATGGTTGCATCTCAGAGGTGTCTTAAGTTAAAAATCTGCACTGGGTTCAGTTCCTGGTCGTGCAGCTTCTGGATTTTTCTGGTCGTTGCTGCAGTAGTTGGTAGGTCAGGATCAGGGGGGATAGCATAACAACCTTTACACTTATTATGTTTCAGTGGTGACAAGGCCTACACCGTTTGAATGCTTCCTTCAGTGCCTAAAACATGACCTTCTTTCTGTAACAACAGCAATAACAGCGAAGGAGCGGAGCAGTCCAGGGATGACTCCAGCAGCCACAGCGGATCAGAAAGCAGCTCAGGCTCTGACAGCGAGAGCGAAAGCAGCACGACAGACAGCGAAGCCAACGAGCATCCACGGCCCGCCTCTCCTGAGGTAAAGTGCTACTCAGTGATGATGCTGATCAACCATCTCTTTCATTCACTCATTAACACAAAGTCTGTGTTCCCTTCAGCCTGAACAACCCATGGCCAACAAGTGGCAGCTGGACAACTGGTTCAAGAAGGCCAAGCAGTTTTCCCCAGCCTCTCCAGTGGACAACAATGTTCCAACCAAGTGCAAGAAAGAGGGCAGGGATAACAGCTCAGGGCGTGGATACAGTAGTCAGGGAGGGGGGTCAAAAGACTCAGCAGCACCCACCCCGAGCAGGGACTTACGAGCGGCACAGAAGGGGGCAGAGGGTGGCCGTGGCCGGCAGAAATCCCCCGCCCAGAGCGAGGGTGGCACAAACCCACGAAGGAGCGTGGGTAAAAAACAACCTAAAAAGTCTGAGAAGCCCCCTGTGGTGGAGGAACCCAAGGGAGGGCTGAGGGTGGAGAGTGAGCCGGCTCCAGAGATACCTCCTCATCGGCCCAAAGCTGCTACCAAGGGTTCTCGCAAACCCAGCATCAAAAAAGAGCCCAAATCCTCCCCGAGGCCCACCGTGGCTGCAATCACAACTAATGCAGATAAACGCAAGGCCAAGGCACCCACCAAGACTTCCCAGAAGTCTCGCGAGTTTGTCGATACGGACTCTTCATCGTCAGACTCGGAGGGGAACGACAGCATCCCATCCTCGTCGCAGACGCCCAAGTACACAGAAAGTATCAGGACCCCTGTTTGTGTGTTTTCTCCCATGGAGGAAAAAGAGCTGCTGTCTCCGCTCAGTGACCCTGAGGATCGTTACCCTGCGAGACCTCAGCAGCAGGTCCTACTGGTGAAGATAGGTCAGTGTGGATTTACACCCTGCACACTCCTGAAGCTTTTCAGGGTTCCTGCTGCGCCTTAAAAAGTCTTAATCTCTTAAAATCCAGTCGTTTAAGGTCTTAAATTTGCTGTATGTATTAAGTTTTCAGATGTTGTGTTTAATACCAATAGGAAGACACAGAACTGAGAGTTTTACTTCAATTTTGCACCTTGTTTTAATCGGTTATTAGATTTTTTTCCCTGCTAAATCTCATTATCAGCATCGGCCTCAAAAATTCCATATTGGTCGGACCCTACAATAAATTGACTGTTTTCTACCAAAGAAATTGTTTTGACATTTTTGGGTCTTTCCTTCTCTTTGGATCTTATTAAACCCTTCCCTTTCCTTCCTCTGTCCTATAGATCTCAGCTTGCTGTCGAGGATCCCAGGGCGGCCCTACAAGGAGCCTGCAGAGATAAAAGTGGAGAGGGACGACTCTCTGGACAGGGACAGCAAAGACTTCAGCAAACAGAGCTCTGAGAAGAGCTCCAGTAAGGCCAAGAGGAAACACAAGGTACCAGGCTTCCTCTTGTGTTCCCTGCAGAACTGTCATGCTTTTAAAAGATGTGAAGGATTTACCAAAATAGTTTTAGAGGGATATTTCAGTATGGATCATTCTTTTGTCATTACTTTAATCGGGGAAGTTGTTATTTTCCTTCCAACAGGATACCATATCCCTTAAAATATCCTCCAAACAGATCTCCATTAAAGCCAGAAAATACCGTCTAATCAAGAAACAGTTGATTCAGTTTTGGTGGCGATCCAGATGAAAATCCTACCATCAGATAATTCTACATTTTTATTATCATAGCTGTTAGGTTAGCATGTAACAGCATGTTAGCAACCTCTTAAGTGTTATTAGGAAAGTACTGTACCTTGTCAAAGGTCAAGGGGTTCAACTTTAATGTGTCTTCTTTAACTTTTCAGAACGACGAAGAAGGAACCAAGCCAGAGAACAAGAGATGCAAGCTGGAGGAGAAGTCCCTATCTCATCATAAAAACAGCAGTAAAGAGTGGGTTTTCTTCCTCTGTCCTCCTGATGATGTGGCTGTAGTGACTTTCCAGATGATTCCCAAAATAAACCATGATGATTTTTATTACATTGTGACCCTTTAACCTGCACCTGTTAGCCTCTATTATAATAACATATGACCATATCCCACCAGGTCTAAGAGGTCTTTGGAGAAAAAAGAGGAGCCGGTCCCTTCTCCATCCATGTCAGGTCTTCAGCGGACGCCCAAGGCGGAGCATCCGAGTCGAAAGAGGACAGTCAGCCAGTCCTCCACGTCTTTGTCCAGCGGGACAGGAAGTGGAAAGGAGGGGAGCCACAGCACCAAGGGCACCTCCACCTCCAAACACAGAAAAGGAGAGGACAAGGGACGCAGCTCTCGTGATGGCAAGGTGAGCCTGAGTGACCTCATCGCCAGGTATTTGTTGTTTTCACTGTGGATTCCAGGAAGTGCATGAAAGTGCAATGTCTTTCATCATGTCTGTGAACTGTGCCTTCGTAAATAAGCATGTGAGGAGAAGGGGAATGACTACATTTCTACCTCCAGATAGCCTCAGTCTCGCCCTTTTCTCCATTTTTTTTCTCTCCACCGCTTCAAACACCAGGCCCCTTTTTCTTCTGAAACTTTATTCCCTCTCGCTCGCTGTCTCTGCAGGAGAAATCCTCAAAGGGCTGCGATAACCAGCTGGCTGTGCCGCCGCTCTCCACAGACGGCTCCAAGTCTCAGAGATCCAAGCTGGTGTTTGAGGACAGGTAAGAGGAGCTCCCTCCACTGTGGATAACCCCTCAGCAGGGCATGCAGAAGGAGCTGCTGGGGGGGTCTAGGGTTGCCTTTGAAGCGTAAAGCTGGAGGTCATGAATAGATGTGCCTGCATGCAGGAGAGATGACGTAAATTTCCATATTAAAAGGCCCTCTGTTGGGAATCGGTGTCCTTTTCATGCAGAGGTAAAGAACCAGTCGTGCCTCTTATTTTTGTGTCGTTTCAGTGTTTGATTTAACAGAACTATGTCATTTTTATGCGTCATTTCTAGGTGTTTTTGCTTTCTTTCCTGGTTCAGAGAAGCATTGAAATGTTTTTGACCTGTTCATAATGTTGTTTCAGGGTCCACTCAGCAGATCACTACTTACAAGAAGCCAAGAAACTCAAACACAATGCTGATGCTCTGGTAAGAGCCTGGTGCTTATTTACATGATTCTGCAGTCAGTTGCTGCATGCAAAGCAGTGAGAGCAGAGGTTGTTCAACAGGTTCTGTAAAACAACATCTTGGTCAGGTTGTCATGGAGATGAATGCTAGATATGGCACCACATATTTGTTTTTATTGCTCGCATGCATGTGATTTTTTTTTTTTTTGTCTATTTATTGTCTCTGCTAAGAAATTTAACTCTTCCAAAGCTTCTTTTCTCAGCACTCTCATAGTTTTAAAGCATAATTTAAGTTATTTTTTTTAAAGTAATTCTATCGTCCTTGTCTCCTCTTTTGCAGCTGGACCGCTTTGAGAAGGCAGTCTACTACCTGGACGCTGTGGTGTCTTTCATCGAATGTGGTAATGCTCTGGAGAAGAGCGCCCAAGAGGCAAAGTCTCCCTTCCCCATGTATGCTGAGACGGTGGAACTTATCAAGTAAGGACAAGCATTATTAGCAGTTTTATGATGTGTTATTGTCACAATTTAAAGGAGGACTCCACTGTTTGTCCACATTAAAGTCTGTTCACAGGTCCTGGGTAGTGCTACTGCACAGGTGAAGTAGGTCACTGTGTTGTTGTCAGTTGAACCTGAAAGCTACAGGTTTGAAAATTAAGCTAACCCTGGGGAGCACAGTGAGGTTAGCAGACCTCTGCATCCTGCTGCTCCAGGCTCCATTACCTGCTATCAGCATAACCACCAAACATCTAAAAAATAAACAACATCTCTGGTTGTGCTGCATCTATTATGATGTCTTTTCAGGGTTCCTGCGGCTCCTTAAAAAGTCTTAACTTAAAATCCGGGTAATTAAGGTCTTAAATTGTCTTAAATGTACCGTCAATTTTCACATGGTGCATTTCATGCCAATAGGAAAACACAATATTCATAGATTTTACTAATTTTGCACATTATTTTGTTCACAAAGTTCATTTCTTTGTTCTTGAAAATTTAAGTTGTAGTAAAAAAGTTTTTGAGATTTATCAGTTAGTTTTTTTTTTCCTGCTAAATATCTATACCGGCATCAGCCTCTAAAACTCCATATTGCTCAGGCCCTATAATAAATTGACTATTTTCTACTAAAGAAATTGTTATGACATTTTTGGGTCCTAAAGTATATCTGTTTCTGTTTTAAATGGTGCAAGAACCATGCTTTTCTGCCACAGAAGCATGTTTTTGTTTGTGATCACCTCAGATTAAATGTCTTCAAATTTGGCACAAATCCTCTCAAATATGCAGTGATTACATTTTGATGGTCAAAGAGGAGAGGGTCAGTGTGACCACATGAATGCTCCTGCAAATGTCTAATAGTTTAACATGACAAAGTGATGATATTTGTAAACTGCAGCTCTGTTTAAATGTAACTAGAATACAGCTCATGTTCCAGTGCTGTGTTGACTCAAGCAGATGCTTATCCTCAAATCTAAACATGCTCTGTGTGTTTGTCAGATACACTATGAAGTTAAAAAGCTACCTGGCTCCAGACGCTACTTCAGCAGACAAGAGGCTAGCTGTGCTCTGGTAAGAACGCTAACCGTCCTGCTCTTGTTCTCAAACTCTGAGCTACTTCATGTTTATCTCCGTATTGATGAATATCCACCTCTTTTCTCTCTCTAGCCTACGCTGCCAGTCTCTCCTCTATCTGAGGTTGTTCAAGCTGAGGAAAGACAGCGCGCTAAAATACTCCAAAACACTCACCGAACACTTGAAGGTACTTTTTTCTTTTTCCCAGAAGCTGAAATCAAGTTTTTCTTGGTAAAGAAACACTCTGTACATTCCAAGTATGTCTTTTCTCCTGTTAATGTGTAACCTGCTGTGAACATAATGTTCTTCCCCTCGTTGTTCTGACAGAATTCTCTGAGTAACACCCAGGCTCCCTCTCCTGGAATGGGAAAGTAAGTATATTTACCTGCCCTGTGGTTGCAGGTGCTTGTTCAGACACCTGTAAAAAACACACAGTGCTCTTTCTAAGCCATCACCAGCCCTGTCATGACCATAACCACATCTGCTTGTTTCTGTTTCCTAAAATGCAGCAAGGCAGCAGGTATGCCCTCTCCGGTGTCTCCCAAACTGTCTCCAGGAACAGGCGGCAGCTACTCGGGGGTCAGCAGCACCAGCAGCGCCAGCTTGTCTGTGACCATACCTCAGCGTATCCACCAGATGGCTGCCAGCTACGTCCAGGTCACCTCCAACTTCCTGTACGCCACCGAGGTCTGGGACCAGGCGGAGCAGCTGTCCAAGGAGCAGAAAGGTAAACAGAACAAGTTTAGGAAGAAATCAATACTTGGTTATAAACTGAGGGGGACCAGATGAACGGGGAAATTCCCTACAGATACAGTATCAGTCTGAAACCCACCAGGGTGAAAATTCTGTAACACTATCGCACCGTCCTTTGCCTTTTATGACTGGAGTGTTGCTGAAATTTGCAGCAACTGGCAACTTGTTAAACATTGCCACATTTTTAGTTTTCCTTTCTCTGTGACCTCTCTAATAAAGCTCAGCAACAGAAACTTAAGTGAAAATAGACTTAAAAATAAGCACAGGCCAGAAATGCAGCAGTAGTTACTGCAGTTTTTGCTAGTGCTGAAAATGATAAGTTTATTGACAGGAAATTAACTCATGCTGTTTTCAGCTTCTCTAATTAATTCTTAAATTTAATATCTTCAGGTTTTGTTGGTTGGACTAATTTCAGACAATTTCTGAACTAAGCATTTACAGCTACAGTCTTTAGAAACTAGCAGGTGCACTATATTTTAAAAATAATCCAACTGAAAAACCAAGTCCCATGTTTCCAATGAAAGCAAGTGATTATGAATGTAACCAACTGTCAAGCTAGTAGCTTCAGCTGCAGGATGGTGCAGGATGAGGCTGTACTTATTTAGTTCAGGTCAGAATTAAATTACTGGTAAACAGACTCATTGTAGTCCTGCAACTACCAGATTTTTTCTTTTTGTCAGAGTAGTTTATTGATTGCTGATCTGACCTCACAAAAATGCATTTGAACAACACTGAATCTTAAAAAGTAGAAAATCCAAATGATGTGGCTCTTTTTAAACGGACGCCCTCGCTTTGTCTCCTGTTTTTTCAGACTTCTTCTTGGAGCTGGACAAGGTCATGGGTCCTCTGATCTTCAACACCAGCAGCATGACCGAACTGGTGCGCTACACACGGCAGGGTCTCCACTGGCTGCGTCTGGACGCTAAGCTAATTCCCTAGCGAGGACTGGCTTGCTGCTTGCTGCTTCCACACACCTCAGCTCAGAGACACCGGCATGACGTACTGTATGCACACACAGAGTGACGAACTTCTCAGACATATATCCAACACTGTGTCCATTTTTCTACACCAGCTTGCCAAAAACACTGAGCAACCTACGAGCATCTCACAGCGTCGACGGCAGCACACAGGGAGAAGCATGGAAACACTGCAGCACAGGAGCAAAAAGAGCTTATCGCTTCATTTATCGGTATTCGTACGATCTCTGAAGGCCGTGTTTTTAATCTAGCGCTGGGTGACTCATCTGTTGTGAAAAACACTTAAAAATGGGATTTGGTTTTTAGGCTACTTTGGCTTTTAACTTTTTATTTCACTTTGTGTCACCAAAGTACCTCCCATGAACACCAAAGGTGCTTTAAAATGAAGGTTTCTCTTTATCATTTTCGTGCCTTGTATGTGAGCGACAGGAAAACAAACCGCCACCCCTCATATCTGAACACATTTTTATTTTCCCTACGAATCATTTTAAGTGTTTTTAGCAGTTACTGGAAGCTGGCAGCATTTTATGTTTTTGATTGCAGTCAAGATAATGCATTTAGAGCCAAGATGGTGGTGGCCATGAATTAAGCCACCGTCTTGATTTATCTTTCCTTCAAAGCTTCTCTGTGCTGAAGCTGAATCTTGGGGCCCACAAACTGAAGGCAGGGCTACTGAGCAGAGCAGACAGATGCATTTAAAACACACATATTCACACATGTTCTCTGTATCAATCAGCATATTAGTTTTTAACTGTGTCATTTTTATTTCCCACAATCACGAAGTACCTAAAGCCCCCTGCTTGTTTTTCAACCACTGTTTGATGCAAAGAGCAGCGTGGCCTCTAGGGGCCGCTAGCGGGGGCCTTTTGAGACTCTTGGCCTTAATAAAATTGATCTCCTTAATGTTCTCTCTAAGAGATTTTATGTCTTTAAAGCTCCAGAAAATGAGTCTCTTCCTTTGAAATGAAATGTCCTGCAGGAAGAGTCACTTCCAGACAGTGTTATTCCTTTTTAGTTTATTTTTCTGAGGAAGAGCAGGGAGTGTCTTTAAGTATTAAAGACTGTTTTTTTCCACATCCACGATGCAGTTATTTATATTGCAGTTCATGAGTCACCACTAACCTGGCACAAAAAGAGCAAATTCATCTGCTGGAAGGAAAGATTTAGAGCGGAAACTCATCAGTGTTGCATTTATAGATCAAAGAGTTTTAAATCTATCATTATATATTTCAAAGTATAACAGCCGATATAGATTTTATTTATATACCAAGCAGTTGTTTTTCTTCCTCTGGCCATAACTTTTCAAATGCTTTTAAAACAGGGTTGAACTGAGGGTTATGAGATACAAGTGTTTATGCCATTTTTCCTTTTTGAATTTTTATCATCCTTGTGTCAGCTGCCCACATATAAACACTTCTGTTATTTAACATTACTGGTCATCATCAAGGGAAAACATGCTGGAAACATCAACACCTGGTCAGATGGTATTCATGGGAACTATCACTGCTTGGTTTTGTTTTGGTTGATGACAAACGGTCAAGAAAGAAGTGCCAGAAAACTTTCTGTCTGTAGTCACTTCATCTCAAGACAGGTCTTCAGTGTACTATTTAGCCCAGGTTTCACTGTTTTTTTTTGTGTTTTTTTTCCTTCACTGACTCCCTGGCCTTTACTGTTGGAGGGAATACTGTTATTTTCTCTGGCACTTGAAAAAGAGAAATCCAGAGGAGGTAATATTTTGATCTATGCAGGATTTTTACAAAAAAAAGATCAGTTTGTGTGGAAAAACATTTTTTTTTTTGGCTCAGGATTTTTTTTTTCCCACTTTTTTTTCCGCCTCAGTGAGAAACCTGTTCAACTCAAGTGTCCAATGCCTTTAGCTTTTGCAATTTTGTGTACTGGTTTAGTATATATGTGTATATAGATCTGTTTTTATAAGCAAACACAGATGGCTTGAGCCATTTTGTACTTAAAGCTGGAGGCCACTTTGCTCACAGGCAGTCCTCTGTGGGTTTCGCCAGCCGTCAATGTCTTCATACACTGGTACACTTTGTAAGTACAGGTCCGCGCCTCGTGTTCCCTACACTATCTTCCAGTCAAAATGTACAAAATTTAGCATTAGAGTAATTTTTACGTTTGCTACTCACACTTATTTATTTTTCTGCCCCTTTTGCTTAATGTTTCTTTCTATTTTGCCATTTTAAGGAGTATCATTTAATGAAATAGGAAGATGTAAATGTATCGGGGTTGTTCATGATGAGATTTCATTGTAAGTAGTAATTAATATTAATTCTAACTTGAAAGAATCCAGGGTAAGATGACTTCTTTTGTTTTTTTGTTTCTGACATTCAGTAGGAAGATGTTAACACTTGCATGTTTCTATTTAAATACAAATGTATAAATTGTAAATATAACATTTCTTTAAGGGTGAATTTCTACGACAGGTTGACATTTTTATTGAAATTAAAAAACGCTGTAAATACATTTGTGAGATACTTTATGCACATTTTTTCCCCCTCAATGGGCTTTATTGTTCTCCTCTTCTTCCAAGCTGTTACAGAGTACGTCCCAGTCTCTTAACACTGTATATCAAATTGATTTCTCAGTCCTTTTCTTACTGTGCTCGTACACACTTTGTCTCCCAGTATCACGGTCGCCACATAATCATTAATGTCTCTAGATCCAAGTGCGAATATTTTGTCCTCTCTGTATTTGATATGGAGGCGTGTACTTTTCATGAAGTGTACAGTGTTGATCTCATGGATGGATGGATGGATGGATGCTGTGTACAGTCTGTGATGTAAAACCACGTCTGTTTCCTCCTCACCAGTGAGAGAGTGATGTATTTACTGTGTCCTTTTGAACAGTTGGTCCAACATGTCTTTTGAAACAGAGGTATTTCTCTACAGGTCAGAACAGTTGTAGCAGTTTATACAGTATGTTGTATAACACCTTTTTTTTCTAAAAAGTTTGTCTCTAAAGCGAGACCAGCAGCATACACTATGTACAATAGTCTAAATTGGATTAGTTTTAAGAGAACTGATGATAGAGATACTATATATGATGGATGCAATATGATTAAAGGTACTCATTGAGTTTGATCTTCAAACTTAGGTTATGTAATTTAAAGCATTCTTGTGAAGTGAGTATTAATTGTGACTAATGAGAGTCTGTCCTGAATATTCTTTGTATTTTGCCGTATTGAGAATAAAATATATATGGATATGTTTAATGCAGTGTTGTTGTTTTTTTTTTTTATCATTATTATTATTTTGGCAACGTGAGATTATTTTGTTTCAGAGCGAGTGAGGACTCGAGGTATTTCTTTTCATTTTGATAAGGTTATGTAACAGCATGTAAACTCCAGTAATGTTTACATTTACTTTTGAGGCTAAGTATTATTTTTAAGAAGATTAATTCTTATCCCTACTGAAACTGATGATGCCTTTAGTGCAGACCCAAAAATTATCTTTTTTCCCCAAGTCTAAATAATTCACGTCATAAACAACATCTAAACATTTTGGGGACAAATATCTTCATCATTTAACTGATGTTAAAAAAAGCCCTGATGAAAATGGATGTGAGAAAGTAGCGATTCGCAAACATAAATACTCCATTAAATATGAAAAACCTTGCATTCAAAATACTGCTCAGTAAGAAGGCTGTGTAAGTATCAACACTGTTTTTTTTTTTGTTGTCACATCCGTGTAGTGATTTTAAAAGTGTCATAGGCATTGGAATGATGACAATGTGAACAGGGAGGAGGATGATTTTGAAAAAGTATTTAATGGTCTTAATTATGATTTTTTTTAAACATTTCCTCTTGGATTTTAATCTCAAAAGGAATAAAGTTAAAAGTCTGAGACCAGTTATTATTTACCCAAACTGTTATTTGCAACAACAACAAACACAAACAAGTGTTCACTGATGTAATGAAATTCTGTGGCAAATTTAGAAAAAAAAAATGGATCAATTTCTTCAAAAAATATATAGATGTGTCTAAAAACAGAATTCTGTATCTGTCAGATAATAAATATTAATAATATCAAATAATAGTGTCTGCTGAATAAAAAGAATAAAGGTTGTCATAGAGGATCATATTTATGAGCCATCCAACGTTTTATATGATATAATAATATTATATTAAAATATGATTTATATATTATTTATATTTATGAGAAATAAATGGTGCCCAGTAAATCTCGTTTAAGGTGGTTTGTATAGCTTTGCATTGCGGAGCTTCTTACAAATGATTAGCTCCTTTCAATTATCCGCTGTCCTGGAAACATTAACTCTTATGTAGACAGTTTTTGTATTCCTCTTTTTACATTTTATTTTAATTTCTCTTTATCTTCCTTTGTAGAGTGACTACTGACCTTCAAAACTACAATAAAACGTCATGTTCTGCCTCTGACTCTTCCCAGTGAAACATCAAAACAAAACGGAAAAATCCCCGTTTTCACTCTTCCGCCATTAATACGGACTGACCAATGGGGTGTCGGGTATTCCTGAAGTGCCCGCCTCTCCCCGCATCTGATTGGTCGACACGGTGCTCCATCACCTCTTATCCGCTTCTCTCTCCAGGGAGTAAGGTAAGCTAACCGCAGGCGAAGGAGAAAGGAAAGCTCATTACCGGAGAAAGCGAGGCGCGTCAACGAACCACAGGAAAGTTAATTTTTATCCGTTTATGTGTTTTTTGTAACCGTTTTTCAGTCGAGAAGAGGAGACACAACCGAGAGAAACAAGGACTACAAGAAGAAAAAGGCGAAGTTACCGAGAAGCAGCAGGTACGTGAAGGGGGCTTTAGCAGCAGCAGGTGCATCCAGAGTCAGTATCACTGTGGCTGCTCAGTTTCGGTTGTCAACCTGTTGCTTATTATTTCTGGTTAAAGTAGCGTTATGTTCTTTATATAGTAACCATATCTTTATAGGTGTGGTTTTTAAAAGTTTGTTTGCTTGGGGGAACTATAATAAACGTCCTTTAATAAGCTACAGCTGATCTCAGTTCAGTTCTGATCCTGTTAGCGGTGGTTTGGTTTGATGTATTTGAACATTACTGCTGGATTTTCTGTGATATCTTATTGAATATGTGTATTTTAAAGTTTGCTTTTCTTAAAAAGCTATTTAAGATAGTTGCTAATGGATTGTATTGTGGTAAATCCAGATTATTAACTAAATTATATGTTTCCACCTTCAGTATATTAGTGTTTTTGGACTGTTGCATTCAATATAACGTCACTTTTGGTTCAAGGAAAACAGATTAACTGGTGATGAATGGTTAGTTACACCCCTGTAATGGATAATGTGGCCAAACTACTGTTGTCACCACATTTAATTACAATTTTCATACTTTCTGTGTTGCACATTACTGTTGTTTGACAGAACAACACAGCACTTTGTTGTCCTCCCTTCACCTTATCTCCTCACCTCAAATTGATACCTGGCCCTGAATTATGCACAGGAGGGCCTTTCTGCCTAATGACTGGACCATGTTTTATTTAAAGTGGGAACAAAAGGCGGCCCGGCTGTGGCCGTGCTGCAGCTTTGGGGGAAACCAGACACCAGTGTTTTGTGCTGTGGCTGAAACTGAAGCACTCATGCGTTGCTTTGGAGGAGCACACTGGGCTCTCTGTTAGCTGCTGCTGGATGACCCAGGTCCACACCACATTCACCCACAGAGTCCGACCCCAGAGGCTGCGACGGAGACCCACGTTTGTGCAGAGTAGATGTGCATGTAGGTGTAAGGCATGCGTCCATACAGAGGCATGCAAACCCAAAAGCATCCACCTTCCACACACACCTGTTGATTCATCTAATGCTGCACTAATAGTCGTCTACTTGTCAGGCTTGGCCATGATAACCTGACATAAGGCCACAGAAACATTCAAACACACATAAGATGAGATTTGCAAACAGGTGGTTGTGTGTGTGTGATAGCATGATTAAGTGTGTGTGTGTTTGTTGGAAGATTAAAGAGGAAAGGAAGCCGGAAACAAAAGATGGAAACAAATAGAAGGGCAAGGCTGTAAAATAGAGGAGGGTCACAAAGCCAGGAGGCACACATGTAAACTGACCCTGGGTGTGGAAACTTGATCTTTCCCTCTTTCCTTTTGCCTCCAAGGCAACAAAAATAGTGTGCACAGTTTCAATAGCATGTAACAGAAAAAAAGCATTTCAACAAAATGAAATTTGAAGTAGTGCAGGTATTTCAGAGCAGAGTGGTCAGAGGTTCAGAGCTGCATGTTGTCTGGCTGTAACAGTGGAAAGTTATTCTCAGCCTGGGTGCTTTTTACTTGGATGTTTACATTCTTTCAGTGACCTTTAACACGGACCTCCAGTAACAAGAACAGAAGTTCAGGTGGGTTCAGGTTCTGCAGCAGTGAGGAACCTCATGGAGGCTCCAGATAAAAAATACTTGTTGCTTAACGTGATGAAAATGACATGATAGTTATTGAAATCTAGTGACGGTGTCAGGGTAAGGTAAAGGATGTCGCAGGAAGGTGTCATGAACAGCTTGTTGGTTTACATCCCCCCCCCTTAATGAAGTGTGATCTAATCCCACCTTTTCCTTTGTACCTGCATGATGTGAGGCTTTTCACTGGCATTGTTTGAAAATAAATACGTCAAGGAAATAGCTGTGAATGAGTCATTCTGGGAGACGGGAATTCAGTGGTGTTTTTATTTAACGGTGAAATGATTGACTCAGACTGGCTGTAAGAATAGACTTCATATCTTTGTAACACGTGACAAGATATGAAGCAGCTGATGGAAGATTTAATTAACGTCAATGAGAAGGAAGGACAAATTTTATTCATACAGAGATCTTTTATCAAGAGTTTATTGGGTTATAAAGTTCAGGAGGACCTATTAGAGATGACCTCAGGATATTATGTCATGCAGCAACAGTAAGTATTTTAATAATAATCTATAATAATTTAACTGTAGTTAGCATGGAAGCTAGTCAACAGAAGGTGTGGCGATCTGTTTTATGAAAGTCATCATGACATCATGCTCTGTTTTGAAACTGATGACCTTGGTGGGGTTGATAAGATGACGGGTTCACGTTTTACAGCGAAGAAGAGGAAGAGGGAAGTCTCCTCATAAGACGCTAGTTAAAATGTCCCCACCGGATTAATAAGTAATAATAAGGAGGAAAATCTAAGCTGGCATGCTGCTGTGGGATCATTAATAAGGAAGCAGCTTGAGCTAAAGTTAATGTTACTTTAGCGTTACGTCATTTTGGTTGAACTTGAGCTTATCAGTGTGTGTTTGTGGTCGTATATACTGTATATGATGTGGTTCATTGTAAGAACCTTTGGCATAACCACAGTAAAGACTTCATCTAGATTATATATAGCCTGTGTGTTGAGGTCGCCTGGGTGTTTGCGTTGTTTTAGTGCTGTAGGAACAGAATGTAATCACTGTAATGATGATAAATAGTCACTTTTGAAGAGTTAATGACAGCACGTGTTATCCAGTTCACTTCATCTTTATTGTCCCTGGAGGGAGAGATTAGTTTATCAGATGAAGCAGGGAACACAAACTAGTAAAGACAGTAATAATAACGACAGACTTGATAAGTTCACAGGCTCTTGTTTTATGTGGAGTTAGCTGCTAGTTTGTTTGCTGTCTGTTCCCTCTGTGTTTTATGTTAAGTCATATGTGCACACAGAGCCAGCTAATAAAGCTCATTCTGATCACTGCTATTAATCAAATCATACATCCCTTTAGCCTTACTGCTCTTTGTTTCTAAAAACCTGCTAAAGAGAGATACCAACTTAAAATGTTGACGCAGGTTTGAAGTTAGAAGGTGAACTGAAGCCACTCTTTTATTGTGAAAATACCCTCCAGCTTCCTCTAGTCTAGTTTCCTCTCTTCATTTGTTATTTCAGAGCCCAGGGGGGCTTTTAATTTTCACCTGTCTGACCACTGACTGGTCTACAGTGATGACTTATTGTCAGATCCTCTTTCTTTTGTCAGGGGAACAGAGAGGCCTCTTCAGGTCCTTCTCATCTCTGGCTAATAGAGAGGAGTGTCTGGTTATATGTGTGTCTGCTCTGTTATCTGACTGGACCACACCTTCACCATTGTTTGGCCCTATAGGACCCTCACAGGGTCATATGTCATTATGTCATGCAGGTACCTGTGGGAGAAAAAACCTAAAACCTACTGCTCCTTTTCTCTACTTTTCTTTTAGTTTCAGTAAACACAGACTGTATTAAACACGCTGCAGAAAAAAGTTTTCTTCTTAACAAACATAACAAATCTTCAGGTTTTCCTTCTTCTAAAAAGAGAATTTTGAGAGTATTTAGTGCTCCTCTGTGCTGCCCTCGTCACCACATTTCTGTGTATTTTGGCTCATTATCCTGTTGAATAAAACCACTGACAGAACTGTGATTCATAGAAACCCATTTTAAATATCCTCATTACACTGCTGGTGAAACGTTTTAGTGATGTGACGTAACATTTTCACATGGATGAATGTTAGACCTGTAACGGTACGTTTTGAAAGACACTGTTTTTTTTTTTACTTTTGATTCAGTGTGAGAAGAAAGGAAAAAAATCCTTCATCATTTATTATGATTTTTTTAAACTGTTTCCCAACAATATAGTCGTACTGCTATTAATCAAATATAAAGTAAAATAAATGAAATATTACTGAAAGGGAGTTTTGAAAAAAAAAACATAATGATGGCAGACTGTCTTCAGTCTCTCCCTTCCAGTTTAACATTGTGAATGTTACAAAATATTATTTATGTTTTTTATGGCAAAGCTGCTGAGTAGTGTGAATGAAATAATATCAAATCAAAAGCTTTTGAGAGTTCATACAATGGAATTAGGAGTGTTGCTCCACATGATGCTTAGTCAGATGTAAAAAATGTAAGAAATAGTCAAGCTTTAAAATACAAAATAAAATACAAAAGCTAGTATTTACCAAGGGTGGGAAAAATATTGATATGGAGATATATTGCAATATTTTGTCTTCTGATATAATATATATGACAGTATAATATTAATATACATAAGTATATACGTGGATGAATGAATGAGCTGCTGTTCTCTGTCGTAACTGAACTCTGCTCATAATTCTGGCTCAGTGTGTGCTCCTTTAATGTGTCCCTGTGGAACTCGCTCTGATTTAAAGTTCATCAAACGACGTCATTCGTTCCTTTTTTTTCTCAAGTTCTGAACCAAACAGCCGTGTACCGAAACGGTTCTGTTCAGAACGTGCACATTTATAGCCCTAATGAATACATATATATATATATATATATATATATATATATATATATATACACACACACACACACATAAATATAATTTTAGCTGCTCCAGCACCAGTTGACAGAGTGATATTCTAAACTTATTGATTAGGTTTGGTTTGGGAGTAAGAGAGACTTTTTCTGACTTCGAGCCTTCATCGTGTGTCTCTGCTGCAGGGTGTGCTCAGGTGTCACAGCCTGATGAAAAGGTGTAGGTGAGGTCTTGTCACTGAGGTTTGAGTCGACCACAGACGCAGTAATGAGGCTGTGATACTGACTAATAAAAGAGGCTTTTACAGCCGTCTGACTGGACGTAGATGTTCGATGGATGTTTGATGTCCAGTCTGAGCCGTAACGCCTTCGACTCCTTGTTGTGACTGACGTTTAACAGTTTAATAATGTTATATTTGTGAGAAGCAGTGACTCAGGTAATTACACGACATGACACAATTTAATATAAGTCGGTAAGCTGTTGTGATAATCTGTCAATTTTTATTTTCAAGCATAAATAGTGAGATAAATTCTGTGGTTCCAGCCTCTGAAATGAGAGGATTAGTTGCATTTATTTTTTTTTATATCAATGTGATCAAATATCTTTTGACAAAATGAGACATTTGAAGGCATTTAACAAACAAATAATCCAAATTATTTTCTTAAGATTAATTGATTATGAAAATATTTGTCTTTTTTCATTTTGTCCTCCAATAATAGATTTGATTTTTATTCTTCCTCTCCAGCACCACATCTGCCCACTTCACCATTTCTTTCTCTGGGGTTACAAAGTCCAGAGTGTGTTTCCCTGTTTTCTGGTGAAGTTTAATCTCTGTGTAATTTATTTTACAGCCTTAACCCCCTCCCACCTCCACTCTGAGGCGGTAAAAAAGGAGCCTATTGTGATCAGCTTCCCCCCAAAATTAACCACGGTGGCAGCAGAGTCGCTGCTGCTGAACACAATGGAGATTTGGATCACTTGACTCCTGAGTGTGATGATCGCTGCTATTAGGTTACTGTAGATAATGATCCTAAGCTCTGTAACCTGGAATTAGCAGCACATATAGAGCTTCAACCTGTGCTGGGTTAGCGCTACGAGCTAACAAAGAGCTCCTGTGTTCTGGATAGGATGATCATTTTCTTTTTCCTTGTTCCATTCTTTTGATTATATAGCAGCATAAAGTGCCCACCCAGAAACACTCAGTTTGAGACATTTATCAGCCTGATCAGGGAGAAATCGTTGCCTTCATAACGGCTAAATGCTAACTCCATCTTCATTAACGCTCCAGAAAGGCAGAACAGCAGCACTAGTTTGTAAAACATGCAGGTAAAAAAATATGGAGGAAAGCTGAGATATGTGCGCTCTAAAATTTAAAGCTGCAGTTTTGCTTTTCCAGCGCCAAGCTGTCCACTAAAGCAGATTTATTCCAGGTTCATTTTACAGAAAAATCCCCCCTCATAGACTCGAGACACATGGAGATTTCTTGCTCGTCAGATGAAAGCTAAACTGACTCAAACTTTCCTTTTGTTTTTATAGACTTTTTATAATACAGAGACTCTCCATTCAGTAATAACAGCTGGGCAGAGATCACCCAGAGTCTTTTTTCCTTGTTAACCTTTGAATAACTTTTGCCAGTGCTTGCTTTTATATGCAGTGAAGCCCGAGGCACCTAAAACCTGACTCTAAGTCATAAATTAACCCAAAAGTGAGGATATTTCACCAGCTTTGCACATAAATTAAACAGCACAGGCCGACAGAAAAGGTCATGTTGGACATTTTTTGTGCTTTGGGTTTTTTCCATATCAAATTGTGCCTCACAAGGTGGGAGGTAAAATATGTGCCATAGACCAATCAATTAAAAGTTTGCAGGCGTGTGAATCAGCACTTGTCTGCAGGGTAAATGTCCCTGAGTGTGAAGAAAACCCAGCGATGCTGTGAAAGCAGTCAGGTGATTCGCCCCAGTTTCTGTGTTTTACAGCTTTATGGGAAACTAAAGTGGGTACATAAAGGCAAAGTAAATGTTTCCCTTCATGTTTCACTCTGTAAATATGCAGAGTTGATTTGGATAAACTCATATTTTAGTTCAGTGTGAGACGAGTAGACAGGAGAAGCTGAAACTAGGTCACTGATACGAGACTGAATTATTCCAACCTTTATCTTCATCTGCTTTAATTATGGATCATCACTTCCACTGATGACTGAGCTCCTCTTATTGAATTTGTTTTATTTCTCCTGACACATTGGATTCTGTCCTCTATAAGGTCAAAAATGTACTTCCTGTCGTTTTAGTTCAGATCTGTTGTTGGGTGAAGTGAATATTAACTGTTGACCCTCAAACACTGGTGGTTTTGCAATTCAAATGTGTGGCGCAACACTGAGCAAATGTTTCCTTGTTGTGCAGCGTATCATGTATCCGGACTGTTCTTTTCACGGCTCTTAAAGCGTCCCGACAGGTATAAAAAGACAGATTAGAGGCCTGGTTGTTCACTTTCACCACGCCATGTTAGATACTGACCCAGTTCTTCACACCTCTATCCATTTATCCTCACTTTTCTTTTTGTTTTCAGGGGTTTCTTTTTCCTTTCCTCAGCAGCCATGATGTCACTGATGATGTCATACATTACTGCAGCATATTGGTTAAAGAAATGTCGTATTTTTGACTGGACGAAAAAGGGCTTTTGCAAACTTTGAATATGAGGACAAAGATGATTATGTTTTGTCAAAATATGTGAAAATGTCCTTTAGAGGTCATTTCAACCTTAAAGGAATTCTTCAACATTTTGACAAAGATATTTATTTCTTTTCTTACTGGGAATTATTTTTCCTGCTTTTTTACAGATTAAACGAACAAGATATAATAAGTTTTTCCATAACTTAAATTTAGAGGCGATGGTAGGAGCGTATTTAGAAACACTGAACTGAGTCCAGTCTGTTTCCAGTCTTTATGCTAAGCTAAGCTAATTGCCCTCTAGCTGTAGCTTCATATTAGCATGCAGACGCAAGAGTTGTACCTTTTTTTTGTTATGGTAGACATTTTGGCATGTCACAGTAGGAAAAGTCATTTTTATAACCCAATGTTACAATGTTTTCCCCTCAGATCTGGTCTCAATCTAGCTTCTGTTCTGTGGCTGAAAATCCAGGTTCATTGGCTGTAATGGCCTGATATTAGATGGGTCCATAGAAGGAATGCTGTTGTCTCGAAGCTCAATAAGTCTTTTCGTACTGTAACTTGACTTTAGGCCGCTCCAGGAGGTCCAGTGATTACAGGACAGGAAACACCCACCTTTCATTCTGTTGTCTGAGGGTCTCAAAGTGAAAAAGGACATTGTGTTGATGTAGGTATTTAGGCTCTGGGTACAGTTCTGTGTACATTCCCACAAAGATGTGCAGTATCTAAATAACCCAAGGCTGTTGACAGTAGATGAAATACCTGGAGAACACTTGGAGACATCACGCAGTGCTTTACCTGAACACTTACTTTGCCCTCTATGATGGAGGATTGAATATATTCTGGGTTTTGGACTATTGGTGGAACAGAGCAAGATATTTGAAGACTTCAAAGACAGCTCTAGCGACTTATTTTTAGTCAATTAATCAAGACGACAAAACAATTGTTAGAAAATAATAACTTTTCCTGCTAAACTACTCTGATCAGTCTGCAAGTCACCACGTTTTTTTATTAAACGTAACCCCACAGGTTTACTTTGCTGTGATCTTCCTGTCCTGCAGGCGATCCTCTTATTGTCTAAACCTTCACACGTTACTGTGTGATCAGTTTGTGTTACGTAAATATTTAAATATAGCAGTCAGTTAAGTCCAGAGCTTTTTAAGCACAAATGTCAATATTTTCAATGTGTGGCATGAGTACTGTAGCTCAGCCTGTGGGCAAAAAGATCAGACATTTGGACATTACAAATATCTGATTTTCATCACTTTTCATTATTCCTCTTCTTCACCAGATGTGAAGGAGAATTTATAAGAAATTAAGAAAAGACAACATGGAATTAAGAGAAAGTGGCTCTGTCATGATGATGTTATTGACGTTGGCTCTACAGTGTCAACCATCAACATGTAGTAAAGGATTATCTTACTTAAACTTGGGTCAAACAAAGAAAAATGTTGCTTCATTACCCAAAAAAATTAAAGTTTGTGTGGTAAATATTGAGTTCTGGAAACAATTTTTATAAATATTACAATTTGGACGTAATATTTATGTTGATTTTTTTTTAGTTTTAGCTTTTAGAGTTTGCTGTATGTTTGAAATGAATCACATTTAGAGACTTCAACTCTTTTAACAGCTGCTGTTGGTCAAACTGGGAACCAGAAACTAGTGATGCCCTGGAGTAATAACAACTTACGTAACATGATTGAACACACTCTGAGGCGTAAAGGTGTGGGGTTAGCATTGTTCCATAAATGAAGCTAGCAGAGCTAAATGCTAACATTAGCTTTTGAACATGTTCATAGTCCATCATGATAACACGTTAACGTCAGAACTAAAAACAAAACGCAACTTTTACGATTAATCTAATGATTTTAGTCAACTGCTCTACTAATTTATTGATTATTCTAATGATTTTTTTAACAATTAATCTAGCAATTGTTTTTTTTTTTTTTTTACTAATTTATCAATTATTTTTGACATAATGTAACGATTGTTTTTTATTGGTTAATCTAACAATTATTTTTTCCGATTAGTCGCCTAATCTACCAACTAATTTATCGAGTATTATTATTATTTTTCAATTGTAGAATATTCTTATGTTTAAGTTGAACTAGTGGTTATTTTGCACTTTATTTATATATAACATAATATATATTTTATTTCTAATAATGAATTTTTTGTTTTTTTGAGGTTTATTTTATTCAATTGTTGAATATTCTGAATAAAATAATAATAGTATGTACAATTCCTGCTGATATTGTGTTGGATCAATATCGGTATTGTATTGAAAGTGAAAAAGTTGTATCAGGACACCCCTATCTTCAGACTGCAGCCGGTGAGTCTTAATAGTCTGTTCAGAGGTGAGTCCAGGAGACTCTGAGGACTTTGAAGGATAACATTATTAGAGACATGTCCCACCTTCAAACAGGAAGTGGGTCATTTGGTATTGTGTGCGTTTTTGTTTTTTTTTCCTCTGCTGTTTGTCCTCAGTTTCCTGCCTGGTTGTCTCCTCTTTCTCACTTTCATGTTTTTTTTCCTCTTTTCAGACATGCTTTGACTCTTTTGTCTTTTGCTGGTGCTTTCACACATTTGCTCCGTCTTTGCTTTGAAGGGATGCTGTTAGATGTTGTCAACACATGATCTTAGAGTCTTAAAGGGGTCATATCATGGAAAAATAAACTGGGTATCTAGAGAGTCTAAAAGCCTCAAACTGGACAGAGACAAGCCAGGTGGTTTTGTTGGTTGGTGGATCAGAAACCATGTGATTTAATTCAGATTTGGCTCCCCTTCCTGTGTCACATGCAGTCTCATAATATATCACCCACAGCTTAGACTTACCTTTGCAAAGGTGCACCATATAACTTTATTGCAAGCCAAAGATTTCGTAGTTCCACTACTTTTGGAATTCTGTGAAACTGTGTTTGTTTCCTCTGTTTGTTTTTGCAGGCCTTTGCAACACAGCTAATAATCATTTTTCCTTATTCCACCTGAAACAGACTTCTAACTACTAACAACTCTGTGTACGTCACTCTATTTCTTCTTCTTCTTCTTAAGTTTTAGGCAGACTAGGCACAGTGCACTAAGCACTAGCCTGGGCCCGCCCATCCCTCCTGTGGCGCTTCACAAAATTTCGTGACCAAGTCAGTTTGGCCAAGCTGCCGTTCTCTTCGATTTCAGATTCACCTTGAAATGGGGACCAATGAAAATGTAGCATTTCCAACGGCTTGTTTGAGACGTATTTAAGGCAGTGACGCTCACAGAAGTGGATCAGTTTCCGTTGTTACGCATATGTCATTACAAGCCGGCGAAAAAACGCTTTTACTCACTTATTTAACTCTCAGGACTGCGAGGAATGACTAAATTTCACATAGGGGTGGAATATCCCTTTAAGAGACAGCTGTTTTTCAGGTAGAGTTTGAGAAATCTAATAAAAAAACATGTAAACAAATTTAAGTATAAACCTGTGAATGAGCATGATGTGAAAAGTTTGTTGGCTCCTGCACAAACTGCTAATGTCTTTTCCACAAAATGCAAACGCTGCATTGTCAGTTGATGTCAGCAGTTGTTTATTGATGTATAAAACAGTGTGTTTCATAATAGCACTTCAGTTTGGCATCCAGTTCCTGATGATCTAATTGTTTCCATAATTGTCCTTTTTATAATCATCATCCCACATCCAACTTTGACCCAGATCGGTATGTTCTCATATTTGAATACTCATACCAGAGACTGAGAGCGACATGCTGCAGTAATGATGAATTTGCACGCCACATTTTTTAACCCAAACACACCTACACTTCGACATATCTCCTGTCGCCTGCAGCCTCGTTCTGTATCCAGTGTACGAGAATAAACTCACCGTGACTAGATCTTATTGCTGCACCCCGGGGGGGGGCCCTAATACAGAAGTAATTCTCTTCCTCTCAGAAGAAGCTGAAAGTAATAAGAAGTTTATCATTGACAGAGGCCTGTGTTAAAGCTGGACGCTGCCAGGCTTGATGCAGGGAGGATTCAGAAAGTTTCACTGTTTTTAGTTATGAATAGCGGAGCGTATGATTATATCTCTGATGGGTGTGTGCAATTAAGAATTAACTGTTTAACTAAAAGCCACATGCAGATGTAGAAGCTGTCGGCTATGTGTACTATATAGGTGCATGCAACTAGTAAAACCATAACTGTGAAATGAAGTAGTGGAAATATAAATTAATATTGTCAGTTTAGTAAGTATTTAGGTCAGATCAAGGCAGGAATGCAGAGCTTATTAGAGTGAGAGCACTGCCAGGCAATACAGACATGCTGAATATCTTTTTCTGCAGCAGGAATCACTCTGCAGACGTCGGTGATATAACAATACACGCCTTTCCCTTTCCCGCTAATGGACGCTGTGCTTTGTCTGCGCTCGACACCCGACCACTTCCACCTTTTCAGAAACAGCTTCCTGTCAGTTTCTGTTTGATCGGGGACAACAGGAGTGATGTCCTCCATCTCCTGAAGTGAAGTGCAGTTTATGTGTGATGCAGATTGAAACAGTCGAGATGAGTTTCTAACGGCACCTCAGTGGATTATGGATTGTGAGCAAGTAAACAATATTATAGTTCATGTTTTGATGAGGGCCTTCATGGCCAAAAGGTCAGTGGGACAGTTTTAATCCTATACAGGAAGTCAAAAGCTCTGTAGGTATTTGCAAGGACTTCACAATATGATACCTATCGCAATACTTGAGTCACAATACGATACATTATTGTGATATTGCGACATATTGCGATATTCCACATAGATCACTGATAAATTAAATTGCAGCTTAAAATACAAGTTGTAAATATATGTACAGTAAATATACAGTATATCAGTATATATTTATTAATCTTTTTTGGGAAGAAAACATATTGCGATATATTGCCATATCAGTATTTTTTCCAATCCCTAATACTCTGCTCTCTATGATCAGTCCTTCAGTCAGTTAAAACATAACAATTGTGTCTTCATGTGGCACCATTCACCCTCATGAATGTTTTTATTTAAAGCGAGTGACCAGGATGTTTTTAGTCAGAATATTCAATCAGTGACTCATATTTACCCTCCTACCTTGATGAGTGACTTCTCCAGTAATTCAATAATAGTATTATTAATAGATCTGCTTCTTTTATTCTTTCTTTTATTTTTATTTCTCAGTAATCTATATGTACATTCCCAATATTCACTTTTACTAAGATAGATTTGACTTTTGCTCTATATAATCCCCCTCATAGTCAGACTTTAGAGCATAAACTATTTCTAAAAGGACTTTTTGCTGGATGAATTCAGCACTGGATCACACCTGTGTGACCTCTATCCCCTTTCATTCATCGCTCCATAACATTGGTAACAAACCACAAATCATTTAATACAGTCTAAATAGAAAAGCCCCATTAAGTCTGGCCTGTAAGCCTGTCTAAAATATGCTTTGTTAATCCAGTTTTGTCACACTTACAGTAAATGTGCTGCTACTTTTGTTAACGTCATTATTTCCGCCTGTTTTTCCTGCTCTGATGTGTCAGAAGGTTGGTCTGAGCAGATTTAAAGTGGTGTTTCTCACTTCTGATGCTGTTTGAGGAACATTCTGTTTAGCTTCATCTTCATCAGCAGACTTAGCAGGTCCAAGCAAACAAGCTTATTGGTTTTAACCTGCTAGCATGGCGTCAGTCTCTGTAGTCCATGAATGTCTTCCTCCTTCTGTCTCTCATTGGTCTTTCCTTTCTTTCTAGTGGTTCTGCTGCATCTTTCTATCATCCTGTTCTTCTCCATCCATCCATCCATCTATATCTTCAGGAGGCTCCAGGTGGTTTTTCATGACCTTTAAAAATAGCTCCTCCTTCTCTCCATCAGCCTCAAGGTTTTATAAACCCAACATGTCCTTGTCTGACACCTTTCCTGACCTTGGTAGATATAGTTTTTTGGAAAAAAAATGCTCTTTAAATTCCTACAGTTGTACTTAGTTAGCTCAGTTACCAGGCAGAAAGTGGTCATGAGCTTATCCTTGTTTACACATCTCTATCTAATCCTTATTATTATTATTATTATTGTTTGAAAGCCTAATAATATATAATACAAAAAGTCTTGTCTGTTAAGTTCATATCTTGGAAAAAAGTTGTGGAGAAACACCATCACATGGTGCTAACAGCAACAAAAACTCAAAGAGGACAACCTTTGTCTGCAAGTTTGACCCAGATGAGTGATAAATAGAGTATTTAATTGCTTAAATGTTAAATTCAGTACTCTATTTTTCAGATAACATAGCTGTTGACTAATCTTTATGAGGTAATAACTTGTTCAGTAAACTGTTGTGTCATCAACATGAGGTTTTGTCTTGTTTGATCTTTACATTTTGATTTAAACACATTTTCTCCAATAAGTTATGATGACCTTTGTGTTAGTCTTAAAGAGAGGTGTATTTGGTTAATGATTAGCTGTGTACCCTCTTTTTAACTGTCATCAGTGTTTTAAACAAGAGGGGACTAATAGGTGTGAGGAAAATGAGGGAAAATGAGGGTGATGGTGGGGGATAGTTGGTCTTTGTGGCAGGGGTTTTTTTTTTTTGGGTAGAGGCTGGGAGGTCACCCATCCACCCTCCACTACCCTGTCCCCTCCTCCGTCCTCCCTCCTGCCTTGGCTCGTCTCCATGTGCCGGGCTCAGGGCCTTGGGAATGAATGGCGCCCGGCCTCTGCTCCGTCTTTGAAGCCAGCCAGGAATGCGAGGCCTCTTTTTTTTTTTTTTTTCTTCTCCTCTCTTTCTGTTGTTCGGCCGGCCGGCAGCACCAGCAGCTATCTGCTGCAGTGAAATATTCCCTCCGCTGCGCTCATTGTGCATCGGAGAGCCGAACGTCATCGGCTAGCCAATCAGGGGCTCCCCTTCGTCAGCCTGGGGTCTCAGTGGGGGGAGAAGAAGTCTTCTGTCTAATATCTGGCTCTCCTGGTTACAGAGTCTGCTTCGTTTTTAGAGCAAGAAAAGAGGAACTCACAGTAAATCCTTATTTAGGCTGAAACTCAGGACACATTTCTTTCTTCACATGGAAATCAGTGACTTTGACTCAAAGTTTGGGTGAGTTTTGTCTGTTGCTTTAACTTTTTAAACTTTGCTTCACACCGGTCTGATGTCAGAGTATTTCCCAGCCTGCCTTGCTGCTGCTCTGACTGTTGATCCAGCCTTGTGTTCAGCTTCTCCTGCGGTCATTGTTCGCTGCTCTCCTCTCCTGTTGTGGTGGTTTGCGTGTGAGGCTATTCGTCTAGGCCGTCACCCTCCCTCCATCTCTGCTCTCTGTACATTTTGTGAGCGTCTGTCCCCTCCATCACTTCCACTTCAGCGCTCCCCTGTTCAGGAGCCTCTCTCTCTGTGCTGGAAAGCACTCAGAGATCCAGCACAGGTCAGGAAGCCCTTCATAAACACACTGAAACCTCTTTAATACTGTAGCTTGAAAGGCTCTTGGCAGGTGGGTTTTTATGCAAAACCACCACCTAGGATCATTTTTGATTTGTTTTTTTTTTAGTTTCTTTTACTGATTATAAGGGACTTTTTTGGTACTTTACTTATTTTAAACTTACATACTGAAATGTCAGAGCTGATTAGCTGCTTGACTTGGCAGTGTGGCCCTTTGTGTGTGCATGACAGGTATGTAGCTTCATCTTAGACAGAAAATCCTGTAATTAGAGCCCACTGTAATACCTCCTAAACCTGTCATTAACCTGCAGCCACTCAGGACTGGTTACCCCTTTAGTTTATTAAATTCTGTGCACTTTTACAGTGAATAATTTTGAAGTTAAGATTGGACTTAATTAGTTTCTGTTCATCAGACTTTGAAAGACCCAAAGATTGTTCATCAAGTGGTGTTTTTGCCAACATAATCTGGTATTACAGAAATAATGATTTCCTTACAGTCCTAGTACCAATCATTATATTTTAATTCTGTAAGAAATATATAAAGCAGCTGCTTATGTCCCCAGAACAATAAGGAGAAAAGTCTTTACAGGTCAGTGCTGAGTAACAAGGTATTATACATCCGTCACATGACTGATCTTTCCAGATTTCTGCAGCTCCGCATGAATTCCTGACATTTTTTTTTTTATCCATGTGCTGCAGTGTTTCTCCATGAGCCTCAGGGCCACTACTCCTCTTATTCCTCCTCCAGCAGGTGTTTAACTATACTGACCCATAAAACCAGACTGCATTTAAACCAGAGCTGTGAAACATCTAAATGACTCCAAATGTGCTCTGAGAAAATGTGGAATTTGGGCTGAAATTTTACAGAACAAACAATTAATTGATAATAAAAAAACACTATTTTTTAAAATATCAAATGTTTGTTTTAAACAAACTCTAAACTGCACAGTTTTTGGCTCTAAAATATATAATAAAGCACATTTGTAGTCATGATTAGGTTTAGGGGGATACCAGTACCTCCATCTCTCTACATTTCTCTAATGGAAAAGAAAAGCGTTTTACAAAACAGGTGGAGCATAACAGGAGTTTGACCCTCAAAGTTGTTTTTACGTAGCAGCTGACGGGGGGATTTTACTGCATGTCATGTAGATGTATACCTGGATTGTGAGTCTAGACTTCAGGCTGATATCCAGTTTGTGCTGTTTGTGTTGTTTCTGCCCCAGGAGTCACTGAGAAGAGACTTTCAAGAGGATTTGAATAACAATGGAGGCAGGAAAATGACCTAACTAGAGACAAGCGTGACGGACAACCTGGTGCAAATGTGTCGGTGGTAACTTCCAGTTTCACCCTCAAGGAAGACACATGCATCAGCGCATGTACACAAAGAGAAACACATTTTCACGCCCCGCCTGCCCCAGTCCTCCATGGATTCCTACATCTTCCACTTTGAGAGAATGAGCAACGTGGACCTGCATCCTCTGAGCCTGCCCGTCAGCCGGCTCTCCCCAGCCAAGTCTAACAGCAGCATCGCCGACCAACTCACCCACCACCAACACGGCAAAGGAGACTCTGCCTACAGCTCCTTCTCTGGAGGGTCCACCGCCCCAGACTACCCCTCTCCCTTTCTCCCAGACGACCTCCAGTCCAGCTCCTTCAGCCATTATGCTGATCTTAAGTATGTAAAGTCCATCTACCATCCGACCCATGTTCTGCAGTCCGATTCCAAGACCATGGACCAGCTCTATCGTTCTGTGGAAGCTATCTCGCAGCAGTATCGCAACAGCACTAATTTAAACCACTACAACGGTTTCCATACCAACAACAAAGCACCTTCTAAAAAAGAGGTGCCACTGGGGGCTCCCTCCCAAGGTGCTCACCCTCCAGTACGTCCTCCTCCAGTCCCGGCTCGCCTGGATAGTTTCATAGCCACAAAAAACTTGGAAAACAGCCGGGTCCACCATCAAGGCACTGAGTTTGAACACCAGCAGCCTCAACAACAACAGCCCAGACCCAATAGTAGGTTCCACCCTCAGCCTCATAATCCAGACACAAGCAAATCAAGCTTGACTCCTGACCCAGTGTACTCAGTGTGGAGGGGCTCCCAGCAGCCACCGAGCTACCGTCTCCACTTCCAGCCTCATGATCAGACCAAGGCGCCGCTCAACCCAGAGCACATTTTAACATCAGATAACAAGGCTGTGTCTGACCAGCCGAAGTCAACAAACAGTCCAAGCCAGTCCGAGTACCTGAAACCCAGACAGACCTCCAGCACTGGTGGATGTAACGGAGACCATCACAACAAGCCCACCACCCATTTTGAGAGTCAGCGCAGAAGAGCGCACTCGGCTCATGATTGGCTTGGTTCAGAGCCCAGCCGAGCTGCCAGCCCCTGGAGTACCAGTCAGGGTTTCATCAACAGCAGCATCCAGCATAAGGGTCAGTTCTACTTTGTGACGGGAGTGTGTCAACTATCTGAATCTGGATTGAGGACACACTCTGGGTCCGTTTGTGGGTCTGAAGCTGGTAGCGAGAGCTCCACTGTGATGGAGACGCACCAGTTGAGAGAAAAAGAAAGATGCCACAGCACGATGGATAATATGTTCAGACCTCTCCAAGAACTGAGTCCAGATGAGAGGGAGGACCTGTCCTCCAGGAGACAGGACCAGGAGAACCACAGACTACCACTCATGGCGACGCCATCCTCACGAATCTTTGACTCCTTAGAAGAAGTCAACATGACGCAGGGTCGAGATATCGGCCGCCACTCTGCCAGCAACCCGATATTCTACTGTGGACCTGACAGGAACTGCCCACAAGAAACCAAACCAGTGAACAATGAACAGCCCAGCTACCACAAGAGAGAGCGTCAGGGAAACAGAGGGACACGCCAGCCACTGGGGGATCTAGCCAGCGACAGGATTAACAAAGAAACAACCCCACTTCTGTACCACCTCACTGGAGCCAGCAGGGCGGCGTTACAGCCCAAAAAGGATGATTTCAGTGTGAAAAGCAACAAATCAGGCCATGGAGACGATGAGGAGAGATCTTCAAAAAGTGACACGAGCAAGAAGGACAGAGGGGAAGTCATCCCTGTAGCCTGTAACACCCTGGATGACTCATTCAAGAAGTACTACAAAGAGAAGCTGAAGGACGCCCAGTCCAAAGTCCTGAAGGAAACATCGTTCAAAAGGAGGGACCTGCAGCTGTCATGGCCGCACCGCATCAGGCAAAAACCGGAGCTGAGGCCTGCAGTGATTCATGCTTTCTCCTCCTCACAGGACTCTGAGACCTCCACGGAAACACTCACTGCCTCAGCAATGTCTGAGGACACCGAGAGGGGCAGCGTAAAGGAAGAAACCAAGGAGAGTCCGGAGGAGAAGGACAAAGAAACTGAAAAGGAAAAAGGCAAACCGGCGAATGTGGCCCAGCCTCAGGTGGCACGCATCGGCGGCAGGAAGCGTTTGACTCCAGGCCAGAAGAAGATGTGCTACTCTGAACCGGATAAACTCAACCAGCTTGGCGGTGCCCCGGTCCACTCTGCCTGCCGCTCCTTTGGCAACGAAAGCGACAACCAGTTTGCAGTTGATTGCGAGGGAGAGGAGAATATGGAGCAAGGAGAGCAGGGACTGGTTGCAGCGAGGAGGAGGATGTTCGAGACGAGAGACAGAGCGCTTTCAACCTCCAGCGCTACAAAGACGAGCTTAAAACTCCTGCAACACAAGGCCCTAGTGGAGTACATGGAGCGCAAGACGGGCCAGAAAGTGGCCGAGCCTCAGCAACCAGCGCCTCAGTTAGCATCCCCGTCCAGACAGAGGCACTCTCTGGGAGAGAAACCCTTCGACTGGGTTCCCAGGCCTCTGTCAGGAAACCAGGAAGGTAAAAACACCAAGAAGAAGCTCAGACCTCACTCTGCAGGCCGCATCCTGGACTCGTCCACCAGCTCCATCAGGTACCAAAGAGAAGCACAGCGAGGGAGCTTGGTGTACAGATCAAGTTTATTCATTTGAACTTTCACAAAACAGGTACGCCCAGTTCTTCTCTGTTGAGTCCTGTTCAGGACAGTACACCAGCCAGTCCAAACAACCCAGATGGAGGGAGAGCCACGGTCCATCTCAGGGGAAGTCCGCCTCTGTGGAGAGTCTTCTGGACCAGCCAGAACCACCTAGCTTCTTCAGGAACAGATCCACGTCCACACCGCATGCCTTCCAGGTTAAAATGAGCTAACAAGGCATTTATTAATCATGTAACATGTTCCAGTGCAATTCATCTGTTACCTTCTGGCTCTTTTTCTGGGTCTGTAGGCACTGGAGTTTGAAGAGGATCTGGTACCAGTTAAGAATAAGGAAACCTGCAGGTATGTTCCAGTGCTGCAGACAAAATATGGACATTTTTATCACACAGTTTGTATATATTAATGCTTTTTGTTACACATTTAATCACTGATTGTTTTTGTCAGTCCCCAGACAAATGCCACAGAGGACCCCTTAACAAAGCCGGCCCCTGAGGGCCAGCAGCGGTCCCGTGTGGTCGCACAAAGGGGGAAGTCCATGGAAGAGCTCGGGGCATCAAAGTTAACAAGACCGTCGGTGCTAAGTCGAAGCTCTGAGCAGCTAGATCAGCTCTGGAGGGACTCGACTGCATTAGGAGGACCAGATAAGAGGAGTGATGCATTCTTGGCTGAAGTGAGAGAGGCTCAGGGGAAGGACCGAGGGTGGAGGAAGGAGGGCATAGCAGAACAAACCGGAAAAGAACCTGAGCTTGTTGGTCAGAAGAACACTCAGGGACAGACCCAGAATCAAACCCAGAAAAGGTCTCTGTTGAAGCAGAGCTCTGAAGCAGGGGAGGAGGCCACAGTGGGAACCAGGAGTAGGTCCACCTCCCCGACCCCCTGCTCCTCAACCCTGACCAGGGTTCACTCTGGATCTCCTGGTTCTCACGTCCCGGTCACAGATGAGCCCAGATCCAGTAGACTGCCCAGTGGGACTTCATCTGACCCTCCTTCCCCCAGATGTCCAGAGACAAAGCTTCCCTGTGAGACCAGGCCTAGCTCCAGGTAATATTAGACTCCTCCTGTGACATTCATTGTTCTGTTATCATTTGAATATATCACCCTCCAGATTAAAGCAGCTTATTTTTTTAATAATAATTTCTAATTTGTTTGATTTGCAGTAGAGTCAGGACTCCTCCTGTGATTGGATCAGGGAGAGAGCAGTCGGTGGATGAACCAATCAGTGACGCTCTACAGCCTGATTCAAACCAGGAAGTGTCTCTGAGCTGTGGCGTCACCACAGATCCATCGCTGTGGGTCCTTCCTGCAGAGGAAGAAATCAAACAGGAAGTCCAGGCTTCAGCGCTGACAGACGGCGTGTCCACCAGCTCAGTCTCTCCAGCACAGACAAGAGAAACCTCTGTGTCTCCTTGCACCTCCTTCTGTGACGCAGACATCAGTCAGCAGGTGGAGAAGGAGGTAACGCCAACAACTGAAGAGGAGAAGTCAGGAGAAAACGAGGAGGTGGAGGAGAGGGGAGCACCGGAGGGAGAGACAGAGACTCTGGAGAAGCCTGATGAGAGACCTCAGTGGGAGGAGCTGGTTGAAGCGGCGGTCAAAGCCGACCAATCGCTGGCCAGAGTGCTCTACCCGCTGGCCAATCGTAAGACGGCGCTGATGCTGATGGAGCAGCTGCTGTCTGAGGACACACTGCTGATGGAGGAGCACTACAAGAAGAAACAGGAGCAGAGAGGAGCAGCAAGAAGGTGAATGAGTCTAGTTATTAATAAGCTCCCATTAGTTTACACTAAAGAGACATTATATACAGTTTGAACAGGAGTGAGGAATTTAAACTGAATTCACCTTTTTCGAGCCAAATTTGAGCCAGAACACTGGAATTCTCTGAGAAGTCAGAAATGAATCCAGAATAACAAACAACCACTAAAACACATTTTTCTATTCAGGAATGACAGGAAATAACTGGAATTTAACATCTCAGTCAATAACTAATAATAATAATAATAATAATAATAATGTTAATATTAATGAGCTGTGAGATTTTTTTCTGCTTTTTTTGTAAAACAATAATAATAAATTTTAGCATTAAAGATAATTTTGATTAAAGAGCTTTTCACTTACTGGTGGATTAACCATTACAGGAATATTAATATCATATTAATTCCAATTTTATATATATATAGATATATATTTATATAAATATATATCTATATATCTATATAGATAGATATATAGATATATATTTATATAAATATTTGTCTGTATATATATATATATATATATATATATATATATATATATATATATATATATAATATTTCCAACAATCAAAATATTATTAGTGGAATTAAATATAATATATAAATATAGTATATTATATTGTATTATATAAATATAAATTTGAATTATATTAATTCCAATGTTAATTGGAATATTATTAAATAATTAACCATGACAAAAAATATTCTGGTAGTCATAATAAATAATAAATTTATTAAGCTCCTTATGAGCACAAAGTTGAAATGGTGTTCAGAGTGTGAAGTTAATGAGGACTCCAGGGTTAATGTTTCCCTATGAAATGTGATAGTATTCTCTAATAGAGCTGAGCTCCACTAGTGCCCTGTTACCTTTTGTTGCATCACATGCACAGACACACCTGGCTATCACCTGTCTGCTTGTGCAAGCACTGTTCAGATACAACACATAGAGAACAAGCAGTTGCATTGCAGAGTTGCATAATATGTAAATAACCGTGGTGTTTGCTCAATGTGAAAGACATGCTAACGGGGTCCTAGGAAGGATGCTAACTGGACCTGAACACGTTTCTTTTTCCAGTGCTGAAATGGTGGACGGGGCTGAGCCACCTTCTGCTCCTGATAGCCATAAAGCTCAGTGTGCAGACCTGCAGAGCAGAGCTGACATGACTGAGAAAAAGGTAACTATTCATCATTTTAAACAGTCTCACTGGTTCCTCATGAGAGCCCAAAGAGAAATAAACCGCTATAAAGATACCTCAGTGTTTAAAAATTTCTAAAATCCAAATGTTCAGAAGGTCACCAGGACAGCAGAACAAACTCTGACCTCTGGTCTCTTCTGTTTTCCCTCTGTAGTGATCTCATGTTGATACCATCTGGTTGCTATTTGGCCTTATGTGGATTCATTTAAGTCCAGATAGCTGTGTGTTTCTTATCACATGATGTACTGTCTGCCTCTTATCAGTATCTCCACTTGCCAAATGTTTGGCTTTGCAGATAGCATCACTCTCTTCCTGAATTCCTCCCACATTCAGACACTAAATATGAAATCATTTTAAGGTGAGTTAAGTCATTTCACTGTATATATCTCTGAGCTCTAACACATCACCTCCTCTGCTAACAGCATCTGTTAGCAGCCTACATCGAGGAGCGTCTGCGTTCGCTGGAAGAGATGCGTGGTGGCCTGCAGGCGGAGATCCAGGAGAACGTGGCCCACGGAGAGGCCCTGGAGGTGCTGGTCCGTGAGCGCTGTCTGCCCCTGGAGCTGGAGAGGTACAAGCTGTTCATAGGAGACCTGGAGAGGGTGGTCAACCTGCTGCTGTGCCTCTCTGCTCGGCTGGCCAGGGTGCAGAATGCCCTGAGCACCGTGGACCAGACCACTGATGCTGAGGAGAAGGTGAGCAACCAGAACCTTGGTTTCATCCTCAGGGTTTAAGAGTCTTTTTATGCTTCAGACAGTCTTAGTTCTTCATTCATTTCTGAATGATGTGATATACATCCTTTAAAAGTCTTTTTAAAAAAAAGTCTATTAAAATCTGAGTAATCAAGGTCTTAAATTGTCTTAAATTTACCATAAATTTGCTCTAGGTATTACATTTTCAGATGGTCCGTTTAATGCCAATAGGAAGAGATTAATCTTTGGCTATTGGCTATTGGATTGGCGATTGGATATTTTTTCCTGCAAAATATCGATATCAGCATCAAAAAACTCAAAAACTCTCTAAATTGACTGTGACATTTTTGTTTCTGTGACACTTTTGGGTCTTAAATTATATTTGTGTATTAAATCTGACTTTGAAAATGGTGCAAGAATCCTGATAGCTTATAAAACCCTGTCCTGCTTGAGCACTTCATTAGATTATTGAGATGTGTGTGTGTGTGTGTGTGTGTGTGTGTGTGTATATATATATATATATATATATACTGTTTGCAATAGACAGCAGTAATATAGGGTTGATTTTGGGGGTTAAAGGTCAACTGAACTCCTTAAATCAGATGCAATAGAAATAAACTGATGTCCTGTAATACTCAGTTTCACTTTAAAGCATTGGTGAGTGTTTTATGTCATGTACCCTCACAGATGTCACGTTTCCCTGCAGCTCATGAGAGTTTCTGCTGTGGCCTCAGCTCTACTCTGCTGCTATTTGCTTTACTTTAGCAAACATGCCACAAGTTTGAAGGGTGACTTTAATTCGGTCAAGGTTTCTCACCATTTGGAATCCAAAAAATGTTGTTATCTGTGTTTATTTACCAATTTTCTTCAGCTTTTCTCTGTTTGAGTTGTTAGACCTGCACTTTTTGGTTTGACATATTGAGGAGTTATTCCATGAATAATTTCATTGTGCTGCATGGGAGGGAGAAATTGTTGAAATGTGTTTACTGTCAGACATTTAGGTCTTTAATTCAAATATCACGAGTTGTGTTTCAGGATCTGACTTGAGTTCGTTGCTTTGTTTCCTCCTCTGAATTCATTCATTCATCAGTTTGCGTTTGCATGGATGCACTAGATTTCTAGATTTATTCCCTTTAAAGGCCTTGTTATGGCCAGTTGGTCGAGGTGTAAAAACCTGGCTGAACTTGCTGCAGACTGACAGCTTGTTAGAGGCTCATTGGTTTTCTTGCTGCTATCAGCAACACTGGTGTTTACACTGACTCACCGAAACTCCAGGCCAGGTTTCGATGACATTTGTATCTACCCTGCCCTCTGTTGACACCAGGTTACACTGCACCTGGCTGTTTGAAATGCAATCAGACAAGTTTCACTGCTCTCTATTATATCAACACATATTATTATTCAATTAAAACAAAAATACAACCCAAAATATGACACATTTTCAGATTGTCTATCAGCGCTCTAATTGTGCATTTTTATGAGCCATCATGCATGTGATATTATGAATATGGATCTAATGCTGAGAGACAAAACAGAAAGGAAAAGTCTTTTCTAATTCATGTCCTTTATTTTCTGTCTCTGCACTCAGCAATCCCTGGACAGTCGCCACCGTCTGCTGTGCAAACAGAGGGAAGACGCCAAAGACCTGAAGGACAACCTGGACCGCAGGGAGAACCTGGTGTCCACCTTCCTGTCACGCCAACTGTCCACCGAGCAGCTGCAGGACTACCGGCGCTTCGTCCAGACTAAGGCTTCGCTGCTCATCCGGCAGAAGGACCTGGAGGAGAAGCAGAGGCTGGGAGAGGAGCAGCTGGAGGCCGTTTCGAACAGCCTGCATCTGTGAGGGGAGCAGCAGCGAAAGCTCACGTTCCTCCTTTATTCTGCCTTGATGGAGGGTTTAAAAAGACAAGTAGAACCTTCACTTTTCACAGAGACCCAGCTGATGACCCGTCCTTTAAAGGACGTCATATATCGGCTGTGCATGAGATGAGCAATAAAGACTGAAGCTCCTTCCAGTCCACAACACTTAACCAGGCCGTCGTCAGTCTGCACAATCTGAAGACTTCTTCAGGAACTTTGAGCAGAGGACTGAGCTGGTTTTTGTGCCTGCTGTGGAATGTTTTCTGCATGTCCCCTTTTGTCATCTTCCGTCCACTTATTTTTAAAAAAAGATGGTAGTGCTGCAGCACCTCTGGAAACCTGTTATAAGCTTTAAGATTGTATTTGGACCCAGAGAAAGAAAAGAGCGTAGCCAGACGGGGCAGTGCATCATGTCAGTAAAATGTATAATAGATGTCTTCAATTTAATCTTCTTTTTTTTGTAAATAGTCTTATTTTAAAATGTTTCAAATTAAGGCACTAAAAACCAAAAAGGGTGAATGAAAAAAGCACTTTGTAATGATACATAAATGCACATTTCTTCAAATCAGATTCAAGTAATTTCAAGTGAAAGCCTTACTCCATCCACTTCAACAGTGCTTCTTTTGTTTGTTCTCTCATTTCTTTTTAATAGGAATGTTAAAAAAGGTACATGAGGTACATACCCAGCAAATACCTTTCCGGCTAATTTTATATGTGATGATATTAAGTCTTGATGGTTTCATGCTGGAACGACTCCTCATAAGAGGCGCTAAACCTCTTTAAAGCAGATTATTAGCAGGCAACAATTAATATTTTCTCCCTCTGTCGCAGAAGTGACACGTGATACTTGAAATACTTTTTTATGAAAGAGGAAAGTCCACAATCTTCACTTCTGGTGTCGTCAACTGATTTTCTGGTCTCTACCTCCACTGAGTAGCTCTTCTTAAACCTGTGTCACTTTTAACTTTAACTCACACATTAAAAGGCTCTTCTTGTTCGCTCTGATTGAAAACTCACTCTTGGATCAAATGAATGACTCTTTAAAAACTGCATCTGTGTGTCCACCTTCACTTTTATCAGTCGTATTAATTTCTTTTTACAGATACATTAGAGAGTGACACGATCTGTTGTTCTACATCATAACGTGCAGTGTGTGTGTGTGTGCGTGTGAAATCATGAAAGTCTTTATTTCATGTGTAGTTTAGTTGTTGAACAGAGAGACAGGACTCCTCTCTGTTTGAAGTTTTCAACAAAACTCCTATGAAGTGATCAAAATGTTCCACCTGCTGGCTGAACTGGAAAAAAAAAAATCATCCAGAGTATCATATTTATGTAATAATGACCACAAAGCAGCCTCTACTCATGATAAAGAAATCCTAACTCAAACATTGTGTAGAAAGATACTGTCAGTTTCTTTTGCTGAACACTCTCTCCACCCCCGGCACACATTTCTCTGGAGATTTACGGCCCTGTTCGCTTCAGTTTGCTAAACAAATGTATGTTTGTTTTGGCCTTTGTGCTGACGCAGGACCGAGGGGTTAGAAGGACTCGTGTTGTGTTGGAAGCCCTAAAGTATGCAGCGTTTTGGAGAAAGAAAGGCCACAGAGGAGAAACGCTCATTTTATGTGTGAATACTAACAAACTTCCTGTACTCATTTCTTTGTTCCTGTCATTCAATCAAAGCAGTGTTTTGTTGTTGGAGAAAGTTGGCCTGTTTTTTTGAAGTACTTTGTTCCAGATACTGGAATATGTGACATTTATATGAACTGAATCCGTTTCAAAGCCAAGAAGGAAAAGACGTATTTCAGTGGGATGACAGCAGAGAGGTTTCTAAATCCTAAATCTAAACTTTCTACTCTATTCCAAACTGTTTTCTTTTGACATTTTGTCTTTTGTGCCTGTTTTGAGTTGTAAACTCCATCATGTTTGTCATATTGTGAATAAATTAAGCTGTGTGACACTTCTCTCCTTTTTCCACCTCACTAGCAGCACAGGCTAGGAATATTTAATATTCAAGGATATTTTTGTCACATTATTCCTCATCAACTTGTAACATGGTGTTAGTAGTGAGCCAGCAGTGGGTCGGTTGTTCCTGCAGAGCTCGTTTCTGCCCTCTGCTGCCAGATCAGTTTACTGTCACTGAACTGGGATCAGCTCCTTTACACTATATTTTCATTCATATATCTGGTGTAAACACTGTTTGGATGCTTCATTGTCTGTGGGAGCAATTACAACACGGGATTAAATTCATGCTTTTGTACATAGTGAGACATTTTGTCATATAATTGATCATAATTGAACTCTACCCTGCACTAAATCAGCAGACATGTTTCATCATGGCTTTAAATTCATTGTGCCACAAAAGCGTAACTTGAGTCGTCGGCATCTCAAAATAAGACAAAATAATGTGGGGAAAATTATGCTTTATTTAAAAGAAAACACCATTAGGAATGGTGAAAACAAAATCAATCTAACAGCACCTAAATTTTAGTAATCCCTGCAGATTACTTCCGGGTTTGCTCCCCTTGGACTCTCAGGATGATTTCCAACCGGGCCAATCAGCGAATGGTGGGGGACGGGGGAGGCGGGTGTTAATGATGACGTCGCATGCGCTGGTTGGTTTGGCAATGGCGGCGGAGAAGGAAGTGAGACGGAATCCATTTAATCCGTTTTGGCTAGGCTCACAGATATTCAGCAAATGAAGTCGGAGCAAGAAGAATGTGTGACCTAAGACCAGGCAACCGAAATCTCACTAAAGTAAATATGCTATACTAATACGTCTGTGGTTTGTTGTTCTCACTGGTTTGGTGATAAAACAAACAATAGAAAGTATATAATTTGTGAGTTTCAGAGTTGCTAGGCTAGCTGTTTCCCCCTGCTTCCAGTCCTGCTGCTAAGCTAAGCTAAACGGTATCAAGGTAGTCAGGAAGTTTAAATGAATAATATGACTTTTTTTCAAATACACTTAGATTTAGATAATTATAATAACTCTCTTATATCCATGCATAAAGCTGGAGTCAGGGGGCAGTTAGCTTAGCTTAGCATAAAGAAAGTAAACAGGGGAAACCAGTTAGCCTGTCTCAGTCTGCAGACAACACATCCCACCGAACAGCACCTCAAAAGCTCTTTAATTACATGTTATTTAGCTTGTTTGGTTAATTTGTGCAAAAACTGACCAGTAAATTGTGTCTTTAAGTGTTCATGTTGTGAACTTAAGAGCTGCTAGTACAGTAGGCAAATTTTATGATGTTTGGATGGAGTTAGGCTAGCTGTTTCCCTCTGCTTCCAGCCTTTACGCTAAGCTAACCTAGTTTACTGTAAACATGTGAGAATGGCATCCATCTACTCATGAAACTCTCTTTTCCAACTCTCAAGAAAGCAAACAAGCATAAATATCCAACTGTTAATTTAAGAAGACCTTCACATTTTGGGGCCTAAATGTCAAGCGTTCAGGGGGATTTACTGTCTATATTTAGCCGTCTGTCTCCTTCATGCCTGTCTTCCATCTTTGTTCAGCCTCTCAGAGGAATGCAGTCCTGTTTGTTTGTCAGCAGCAACAAAAGCTCATTAAAGAGAACAGACTGAAAAAAACAAAAAGACTTAAAGTTGGCAGAAGAGGGAGAGGAAACCCCCAGGAGGACAGTTAGTGAAGCTGACTTTACCAAGTGAAAAACACTTTAATCAGACTCTGGCTCAGGAAGTCTCAAACTGTATGATCTTTGTCAGACACTAATTGCAGGGTAATGGCTCAGCGTTGTTAGAAAGGCGACGTAAGTGATGGAGCGTGGGGAGGAACAGGACGCTCTTAACTCCACGGTACTGCTGGGTAATGAAGTGCTTTCCTGCAGATAATCACTGACTGAGTCCTTCTGGAGACAGATAATGGTGCTTGTGATTTTAAACTCAGGGAGGTTTGCAGATCAGACTCCACCAGGTGCTCAAAACTCACTTTTCAGCCTGAACTCTGACCTCTCCTCCTGCAGGAATGTCAGCACACCTTCAGCCTCCTCCTCCTCTAACCTCTGGCAGTCATTACACAGCTCACTTAGGAGGCCTCAAACAACGCCTTGGTTTATATCACCGAGGTTTATCGCCTCTTTGTATGTTTCTGTTGCAGAATAAGAACTGCTCATTATATTTCTCCACCACCTCCAATTTCATTGCAAATAGGCTGAATAGCGAAATAGAAATGTTGTGTTTAAACCCATCTTCATGTGGAGACGTCTTCACTAGAGTCAAACTTATACTGTATTATGTTGATTTGCAAATACAACAAGAGAAATTTACACTGGATTGTGTCCAATAATTGAGTAAGAGAAAGTGAGAAATTTCTGACAAAATAAAAATGGAGATGAGGTTAATGTAGGATCAATATGAAGCTACGACCATCAGTTAGCTTAGCTTAGCATAAACACTGTGTATTTTTCAGTCCTTGTTTATTTATATTGTATTATATCATATTATATTAGACCATTCTGGATCTTAATCTGAGAATTTCTCTTACATGTTTTACTCCACCACATTACTGTGGGCAACAGTTTATTACATTGCATGTTATGGATATGGTTATAGATTGGTGTTACAAACACTGTTATCTCTGAGTACTCTCTCCACCACTCCACGTCTCATTCCTGACATTTGATGGCCTTTTCTCCTCACAGCAGCAGCAGAAGAGAACATTTGTCTCACAAACCCCCGAGGCTTGGAGATGAAACATCGCCTTGACGTAAAGACGATGTCAGCTGCTGCAGGGAAAGTGACATCATGAGACAGGAAGGAGACGTCTGGAGGCGAGGACAAGACGAGCAGTCTGAGGATGTGACTGCAGGACAGCTCTTCACACTGCTTGTCCTTCTTTACGTGACTCTTCATCTTAACCCACTCAGTGCTGTGCTGATCGTCTTCTCTCGTCATGATGAACAGGAAACGCTCATCTCCAGTCACCTGCTGAATCAACTGTCTTGACATGATGGATACGTGTTTGTGAGACGTTTGGGAGTGTAACGATTTACTTTACACCTGCACACCTCTTTATGAATGACATACCTTTCTCCTTTTCTATTGATGCACCAAGATAAATCATCCAGTGCTTGTTTTCTTCCAGAGATGTTTGCTTCGCAGTGTTAAATATTTAATCTGCGATGAAGAAAAAGTCCTCTAAATCCTCCTCAGAGACACAAACTTTTTATTACTTTATTATTTATTCAGTGACTTCTGGTGGTTTGATTCACCCATAAGTCATCCTCAAGTTTTAGTTTGTGCACGTTTGCTTTTGGAAATCCAGCGGATGACTCCACTATTACTCAAGTTCATCTCTGGGAGGTGAAAACACACAAGTTCAGTCTTGATCTCTCTGCTGGAGTTTCACTAATATAACTGCTTTATCACAGATTTTATTTCCTGTTAGTATTGATTCACTATAATTAAGAGAATTCAGACATTCATAAATGAAGTTAATTTAATAATCTCAAACCAAAAACTCATGATCATCAATTTAAGGTTGGTTGCTTATTTTTTTTGTGTCATCTGAAAATGTGAATTAAGCATGAAAACGAGTCATTGATTACTTTTAAAGTTGTCACCAGTGTTGAAGGGGGCCTGAAAGTCAGAGGAATATATTTTATATTGTCATCATATCCTTCCTGATCATAAAACAGAATAAAATGCTCACATAAAAGCATCTGATATGACTCTGTGCCTGAAGCCGCCGTCGTCTCGCTCCTCGCTGGGATCCTCGCTCAGGGAGAAAAACCCCGGCCTCTGCTTGTGCTTCTTCTTGAGGCCCGTCATGTGGGGCTGGAAGAGGCGGCTTATCGAATACCGGCCCTTGGCCAGATCAGGGAACAGGTCTAGCTCCTCTTTCTCGTGCTGAGACTCGCTGGCTTTGGGTTGACCCAGCATCTCTCTCACCGTCTGAGAAATGCCTCTGTGCAGGTAGTGGTAGGCCTTCTTCCCACAGTTGTCCCTGATGCTCGGGTCAGCCCCGTGCTCCGCCACCAGCATGGCCATGATGTACTCCTGGTCATGCAGGGCGGCAATGTGCAAAGGAGTGTATCCGCCGTGTGTTCTTGCATTGATGTCCAAGTCGACTCCTCCTTGCCTGGACAGGTCGATGATCTTCAGAAGCATGTCACTGTTTCCACACTTGGCAGCCCAGTGCAGAGCCGTGAACCCTGACATGAAGTCCCTCTTCTCGGCCAGCTGGTTGTCGCTCAGCAGGAGGCCGTAGACTTGGCTCCAGTGGCCGGCGGCACACTTGACCAGCCATTCGTGCTCCGACTGCTCTAAGGGAACTGAGGAGGAGGCCCTCATCTCTTTGGGCTCCTCTGATGCCTTGGTGCTCTTCCCTGACCGTCTCGGCTGGGGCGAGCTGGGCCTTCTCTTGTTCCTGAACGAGTCCACGCTGGGGCTATCAGGAAGGTCATCTGGGTCTGCCTTCAGCTTGCAGATCTCCACCCGGGTGGCGCTGGGTGGCATCCTCAAAGGTAAGGCGTATGGTTTACTCTGCACTGCTGCACCTCCTCTTGAACCATCTGCATCCTGCTGATTTTGGATCTCAAAACTCAGCATCCTTTTAACTCCAATATCAGAATATTTGCTCCTTTGCAAAGCCTGCTCTATAGGAGAGAGTGATTCTGTCTGGTTTTCAGCACTTTCACAGCTGCTCTGCTCTTGATCCGGATCAGGAGCAGCTGGTTTCTCCTCTGCTGCACCATCAGAGCCTCCAGTGGTCTGGCTCTGCACAGGTGGGCGCTGCTGCTCACCTGTCAGGATCTCTTCGCTTTCTGTCTTTTCCTCTCGGCTCTCCGCAGTCTGGTTTCCGTCCAGTAAATGCTGATACACTTTCCTCACAACAACGCAACGGACACCGTCGATTTCCTTGACGAAGGCGACATTGTTGACAAAAGTCTTGAAGAGCTCCCTGTTCCGCTCCTTCTCTGCGGGATCGTCGCAGTCTATAAAGCCTCTGAATTTACCTACCAAGTCGGATTTCTTCATTTTGCCTCCTTCCGATATCAACATAAACAGGATGGATTCTTGCGTCAAAGCCATTATTAAATCTGTTGGCTTCACGCGCACTAAGCTGAAAACTTCCTGTTACCTGAGTTACCTTTGTACCACTGTCAGCAGCTACAGTAGCCTATCACTCACCTGGCCGCTCACTTCTCTCCTCCCCACCTGGAGGAGGTGTTTTCCGGGATGAGACGTGGACACAATTTGAATAATATATTCACTTATTTTTTCCTTAGCCTCAGGGCAAACTGCCAGTCACATTATGTCCTAATAATGCATTTAGTTCATGTATTTTTGTCACAATAAAAGTGACAGTAAGGCTGAGAGAGTGTATCTTTCCCTTTATCAAAGAGTTAAACAAGAAATAGTAAACAACATAATCGGTACCTTATACTCCACTATACAGCATGTTTTATTAATTTACAATATACACTTTAAGTTATTAGACTCACATGATATAACATAATATAATAACATTTGATAATAATAATGAGAAAAAAAACACTTACCATTAGCACTGATTAAAAAAAATAGTAGTTTTCACTCCTCTTACACTCAGAAGACACGAAAACGTGTGACGTGTAGGCTAATATAAGCAGGGTTTTTAATAAATAACTTAATTTAAGGATTAATGTTTGTTGGAACAGTCATTATCAGGTTTTCAAACTCTAAAATATTACCTTCAAATCAGTCAGTCAATCAATCCTAAAAAAGACAGTATTAGGCCTTTAAAAACACACATCCACAAAGTTTATATATATTTTAAACTGCAGTGGCATGCATAGACTTTTTGAAGGGCAGGGGCGTAAAGAAAAAAAGGGCACCTGCAGTGAGTTCTTGCTACTGAAGAGTGCACCTATGTACAGCATGTTTTTGAGGGTTTGCATTTTTCCACAAAAGATGGTATTTTATCATGTTTTAAAGTAGAGATCAGTTTAGTGTGTTTTTTTTTCACCCAAGAGGGCACTTTTATATTGTACCACGTGGCCCCAGGACACACACACGGTGCACTATACATAATTCAGAAACACTGGTTCGCTGTGATTGGCAGGTCAAGATACTCCAGAGAAAATCTGTGACCTCATTAATTCATTTAAATGTTATTGGCCTATCTTGAAAGCCACCCACACATCTTTGTGCTCCCCCTTGTCCCTCTGTGGTGCAGCTCTCTCCTGTCCTGGCTTGCAGTGTTGTGTAGAGTGACATTCCAGGACTGAATGGGAGTTCCTGAGAAGTGGCCATATTGGAACGTATCTCTCCTGCTCAAAGATGACGCCTAAACGTCAAGATAGTTCACTTCCTGCTTTAGCGTATGCAAAAAATGTCGATGTTACATCTCACATTCAGGCGACCTTAAACTGCTACAAATTCAACACGTGAAAACAACATTTATTTTAAAATTCAACATTTATTTTAGAAGCACGCTTGATGGTTATTAAAAATAAAAACAAGCTGGTGAAACAAACGGTGAATATGCATTTAAGTATACGATACGGCTTTAGTACGCATGCGCAAAGGAGTACGTGAAACTGTTGTTAGCTCTGTTTCGCGCAGTTATTTGTCTACCTTGTCGTGTTAACCACACAAAGCGGAGTTTAGAGAAATCAAGCAAGGCCTTTTACGCTGTAATCGACTCGAAACGAAGGAGAGGAACGATTTAGCATGACTAAGCGAACCAGACGCGACGTAGCAGGGAGTTCTCTTGTCGCCTAGCTGGTCGCCTCCCTGCCTCTGTCTACTGCTCAGCTCTGCTCAGTAGTTTAGCAGGCTAGCACGGAGAGACGAGGACTGCCCCGCTTCGCCTCTGTTCAGTCTGTCCAGCACAGCAACACCATACATTCCACACCATGGCTGCCACGGACGTTGACATATTTTCGGTAAGTAAACACCACAGGGTTTTTAGTTTTTTGGTGTTGTTGTGTTTGTTTTTTTTCCCTCCGCCCGTCGCAACCGCCACTGAAAAAGCATCCCAGCCGGTAACACTTGGTTGTGATTAGCAAAAGTGTTTGTGTTAGCTGCGGTGGAGCTAAAAGCCTCCCCCGCTTTCGAAGCCTTGTACTGTGGGCTCAGTCGTGATGGTGGTGGTGGAAGTGAATTTTGGGATGATGACTGCGAAGAAATGAATACGACGCTGCTGTTTGTTGACCATTTTAATAACAGTAATATTTTAATAGTAGTGTTTTTGTAATCGAAATTGCGTTTATGTCACTGCACGCGTTGCTAACGTTACACATACAGTATGGGCGCAGCACATGACACCGTTTAACTGTTACTCTATGTGTCTACATATATATATATACACACTATCATCATATGAATGTTTTTAAATTACAACAGGATAAAAATATTATAAAAACCACCACAGACACAGTAGAGCGGGTTTTACTTGCTGTTGTATAAACCTGCAGTGTTTATTTGAATTAATACTACCTGCAGTGTGCTGAGTCTACGACCTGATCGTGTGTTGCCATGTGGTTTAACTTCCTGTTTAGGGGTACACTTTTTTAACTGATATTTATGTCGATGCTACATTGCTGGTGGCCAGGTGTGTCTGCACAGCCTTTGGTTGGACATATCAGGTGAGAGAGAGGGAGAATGCAGCCTGCATTGTTTACAGATTGACAAGCCCTAGTTTTAAGCCAGGTGTGACCCTGGAGGTACAGCACTGTGATGCAATAACACACAGTAACATCTCAAGCATGTCAAGAATTCACACAGACACGCAAGAAAGCATTTGGAAAAGATAGTGACGAGGCAAATACACAGGAGGATTAACTTTTTGGCTGATGCTTCAGGAGGTCCTCTGTGGTGGCGAATTGGACAGTAAGCAGCACTGAGTTTCAGGGATAAAGAGATTACGATCACACTCTGGGCCAATCCTACCACCTCTTGATGCAATACGTCTGCTAAGATCCAAAAGGAAGGTGCATGGGATGCTGCTGCACACCTGGCATTTCTGGTGTTGAAGAGGGGGTCCATGTTGCAGAGGATATTGCCAGCTTGTCTATTTTGGAATACAAAATCAGGGTATTGATTAATGAGGAAAACATGCTGAGCTGGACAGCAGAGTTGGCAGCAGTGCAGTTTCCTTGCTATCTGTCCGACTTCCTGTCTAACTTCCTGTATTAAGTGAGACCATATCGAACAAACTGGCTTGCTCGCCTTGCAGTTTGTGTTAATTACGTGCAGCCATTGATGGGGATGTGTGGTCGGTTGCGTTGCTGGCACACATCATTCCCATCCGATGCACATCATATACGCTTTGGGTTAACTTTCTAGGTCAGAGCCGATCAATCAATAAAGCCAGCTACTCTACAATCTGTTGTTGTGCACACATTGATTGCATTTGTAGCATATGCCGTTCATTTCCATGGTTATGTAATGAAACGCCCTATGACATATTTTGCATGTACAGTGCTTACTGACCCTGAAGACTATTGTCTCTTCCGTGAGGACTGCATGCATGAAATGAAATTAGCTTCATAAAGTGCTTAAAGGCAACTTGAGACAAGGAATGAGGAATTGCAGGGCAAGTTGCTTGCACTTAAAAACTACAGCCTTTCTTGTTTGTGCAAAGAGGGTGATGTTTACTTGAGAATTCATGATGCTGTATGCCAGTGCTTTCTCCATGTTGTTCAGCTGTATGTTGCCTCAGACAGATTGCAGCTGTATATATGGAGCATGCAGGCCAGAGCTGCCCAGAGGCCAGGCTGTCAAATCTGATGTAGTCGATGAATCATGACAGTCGAGCTGCACCGTCTGCAGTGACGAGTCGATATCCATCTATAGAATAGGTCAGAATTTCTCAAAGCCTGTTTGTTTTTGATGTTGTAATGCCATCAGTGTTTTTTCTCCTGTTTGAACAAAGGAATAAAAGCTCCTCATAGAACAGCTGTTGATCTGGAAGTTAGAGGTTGTTCCCAAGTTTAATACCAAGTCAATCCTTCAGAATAACTTCAATTTTTTTTTTTTTGTGGCTTGGCAGCGTGACACAAAACGGCAAAATACAAAAAATACATTAGCTTATTGTTCTCAAGCCAAAGGACTTTCTGCATCCAAAAAAGGCACAAAATCTGTGGCGATTTCAGTTAATATCCATTTTAACGGCATTCCATAACCTAACTTGTGTAGATGGTGAATAATTTTGCTTTTACATGCATGTGAGAGAAAATCCCACAAAACCCAGAAACTAATCCAGTTCTAATCCATAAAGAAATCATAAAGATTTTAGCTTCTGGCTAATAGTATGATTATTTTTGGGTTTTGTTCTCAATTCAGTGATAGTAATAGTGATAGAAAGGGTTTAAAAAAAGATGACTGAGTTGTGCATCTGTCTCGTAAAATAGTTCCTGTCTCTCTCTTTTTTCTTCTTTCCTGTTGGGCACAGATGAGTGACGAGGCTGAGCGATAATGTGGCCTCATGCATGACTGAGACGAGAGAGACGAAGAGATGACTGCGTTTGATAAGATAATGAACATGTTGTTTGTTTGTTTTTTTTAAATATTTTTTTATTGTGAATTCCTGATGGCGCTCACATGTCCTCCAAATCTCAACCGTCAACATTTTTGCCATTTCAACATCACAGCTAGCGACAGCACAAGAAGCAGCAGGAGAACGGCTATTACTGCACACTAAATCTGTAGGTGTGGTACTTTAGCGATGACAAATATTGCAAAAATGTCTCAGCTAAGTGTATTTCTTGTCCCATGACATCAGATGTGGTTCTTTGTGCCCCAGTCCACATATCAAAAGTCCTTACTTAGCGGATGATCCACTACAGCCTGGCCTTGTCTTGTCTTTGGCAGTGGCAGCAGCGTACCAGATGGTGATGGAGGAGGTGACGATGGACTCAATGATGGCAGTGTAGAAGTGCACCATCATTGTCTTGGGCAGGTTGAATTTCCTGTGCTGCCACAGGAAGTACATCCTCCGCTGTGCTTTTTTTGGTGATGGAGCTGATGTTCAGCTCCCACTTGAGGTCCTCTGTGGTGATGGAGCCCAGGAAGCAGAAAGACTCCACAGAGTTGACACAGCACTTATCAAAATGAATCGTGAATAATCTAAACAAGGTCTCTATAATCAGTATTAATATTAAGTGGAAACAGGTTGATGACATTAGTCAGTAGGTAACAGTTGATTTAATTTTTCTCTTCCTGCTAAGCACAGATGTTAGTTCTTCTGTGTCAATAACAGTTTCATGCTGAACTTATTGCAAAAGAGATTTTTATCAATTTTCAAATATGGACGACTAGACATGTTTGTAGCCTCTGCAAGAGAATTTGAGAAAGGATTAGCTACTCAAAAAGTTCACACTAAAAGTGTTAATAATATTTCTAACATCCAGCATGTAATGAGTCAAACAATAACAGTTTCATACAGAACTAATCTATCCATCCATCTTTAGGAATTACTCCTCTCTCATTGGTTGTGTCGTGGTACCTGTGTTGCATTCACTGAAACTGGGAAATTACAAAACTCTCCAGCTCAGTTAATGTACACTTCCATTTGATTCCTTTTGAGGTTAAAAAAAACACACATCCAGGGCTGAACCCAGGCTGGGTTGCTTGGTACTGGGTCATAGCGTTTGCTCTGAATACCTGGATTTATGTTTGACTAGAAAACTTCTCTCTCTGCAAACTTTTACTTGACTTTGGAGATATTTTGACTTGTCTGTTTGGATTGAAGAGTCCCAGTCAGCTATGATGCTAGTGAGGCTCTGCTCCTAACAGAATAAAGTTGTTTCCATCAGCTACACACACTGAGCATCGAGTCACCTGGGCCCCTCTGAAGCTGCTTCCTGTCAGCCTGGTGCTAACGGCTGTTTCCTCACCCTGACACAGTCGACCAAAAGCTTTTCATTCCTGTCATATTTCAGCCCGCTGCTGGATGGGTGGTCGTCCATCCACAGCTGATGCATGTCATTGTCATTAACTCTGAGTGTGTTAGGAGCTAGCCAACCAATCAGGTTTATGTTTTTAGACCCATGATGCATGATTTATGTAATCCACTTTGTTCTGAGCAGAGCTTAAAACAATGATCTGCTGTGGTGAACTGTGTAATCCATCAGCCAAAGTGCAACAAGAAAATGACCGTAAATGGACATGTTTTCACATGATGATCATCATACATGCAAGCTACTTTATACTCTATACTCTGGTACATTTCAGAGGCAGAAAGTCTACTGTTTTTTCTAGCTATTTTGCAGATTAATATTTTTCATATAAAACATATGATACACTTCTTCCTCCCATTCTTCCTCTTCTGCCACTATTGTTTTCCTTTCCAAAAAAAGAGAAGAAACCTGCCAGAATATTGTGAAATATTTTTTCATGCAAATCTGCTCGTGTCCAGTAAGGTATTTTTTTTCCTTAATTTAATGCAGCGAACTGCATTATTCATTCTTGTTTCAAGCTACAGGCAGTTATTTGTAAAACATTTTCAGACAAGCACTGAGTTTTTACATTTATTGTATTTGTCTTGTTGGTTTGTCTTGTTCTGCTAGTTCTTATTACTTCCTGGTCACACTTTCTCTCATTCTGGGGAGTTTTTGTCCATGTCTGCAGTTATTTCCTGTCTTGATTTGTAAAAATAACTCTGCTGTGATTTACAGTTTCTCATTATTATGTGCTCCTGTCTGTTCAACCTAGAATCATTTCTTGAGTCTTTGTTATTTTTCTGACTTTAAAAGCTTCTCTAATGTGCTTAGTTTGGGGCAGTTTACACAGGAGGAACAAGGTTTATAAGGTCAGAAAACTTCTCGAGCCTCAGATATGTCTTGAATAAGCACAGTGAGTTAAAATAAATGAGCATGTGTAAATTTCCAGACTTGTGGTAAGACAAAAAAATTTGTCAAGGTGCCCTTGAGCAAGACGCTGGCCTAATCATCAACTGTGTGCGGTTAGACAGCAACCACATGAAACTGGGGGTGTTGAGGGAAAGGAGCAGACAGGCCTTTATTTATCCTTTGTTGGATAAATAAAGGCTAATATAGATTGCTCACATCTCCTATTTTAAACACAATCCAGAGAGTGATTCCCGCCAGGCTTGATACCAGAGGTCATGCCCTCCTCCTCCTCCAGCGATCTATCCGAATATCTACACAAGTTTTGTTCTGCATTGCATGTAGACCTGTGGTGTCGCTGTGATGTCATAACCCCACAGTTTGCTCCAGCTCAGTACTGCAGAGCTCAGAGGTGGAGGAGGGCTGTGCATGCTTCAGTTCAGCTGAGCTCTGCTCTCAGGCTGTTCGGTGACATCAGCCTTCAGGTATGTAAGCCAGACGAGCTGGGGTCGCCTCATTCATCTCCAGGTGCTGTCTGTCTCCTTCAGATGGGTTAGATAAGGGAGATCAAAGGTGAAAACGCTTACATCCAGTAGTCTTTGTTGTATATCGGTAATCTTTTGTGCTTTCAGCTCCAGGATGCTCTCTCCTAAAGGCACATTGATTATAACGGTCTCTTTCCTGTAGCAGTGGTGATTGATTGATTGAGAGCTCTTTTTTTAGGTTTGTTTGGAGGTGCATCTTGGGATGGATGCTCTTGTTTCATGCAGTCACATCGCTTGAACTTTGTGGCTGTGGTGCCTCATCAGAGCTGAAGTGATATAAAGGAGATGCTGTCCAGATTTTACCCAACTACCTTCAGTAGCTCAGCAAACTCCCCTCTGGAAGGATTATCAGGACAAGCACGGCAGATACAACTCCACTCAGTTTGACCCTTCATTGTATACATATACAATTAGCATCCACACACTTTCTTGACTGCTACCGTTACGATAGCCCACAAACAGTCAGCTTTTTAATTAGTGATGTTAACCAAGTCGGATGTAAACCTGTAAACACAAAACCCAGAATACCCATATACATTCAGCCATGTGACATTGGTTTCTGATTCAAATAAGTTCGATGCTAATTCACAGACACTCACTGGCATGGCGTACCAGTCCTGACCATCAATTAAATGAAACCAAAACCAAAAAGTGACACACAAAGTTTGGAGATCAGGAATGATAACAAACAAACATGTAACCATGTATGAACTTAACAGATATGAAATAAGCCTGTGCATTAAGGTGGTAAACATACTTATTACCTCAAATACCAAAGAGCAATATAACAACTATGACCTGTGTATGTTTACATATGCAATAGTAAAACTTACTGGAAAGTTCTACACATGCTAAGCGAGTTTTATTCCCAACAGAGGATGTTCTCATTTTCCTGATAGAGTTCATCCTCTGTCTTGTGAAGGATTGTTATTCTTGAAGCTCATCTGTCTCAGTTCAGCGATGAGCTTTACATCCACAGGAAGGATGGACTCTCTGCTCCAGCTCTTCCTACCTCTGTATAAAGTTTGTTTTCCTCACACAACCAGGCTCTTGATGTTTTGTTTGTGTCCCACAGAATGAAGAGAAGCGCAACTTGAGTTTAGGTGGCCATGTGGGATTCGACAGCCTCCCTGACCAGCTGGTCAGTAAATCGGTCACGCAGGGTTTCTGCTTCAACATCCTCTGTGTAGGTGAGTAAAAAAAACAATGCAGCAGTGAGTTAAATACTGTGTACAGTTAGAGATAAACTGCACATCTAACAACAAAAACACAGCAGCGACTTTGTTTTTGAAAGCAGTTGCTTTGCTGGAATAAAAACTTTGTCTCTCTCCACTTCCTGTCGCCCACAGGGGAGACTGGTATCGGCAAGTCGACGTTAATGAACACGCTCTTCAACACCATGTTCGAGAACGAAGAGGCGAGCCATTATCAGAACGGCGTGTATCTGCGGCCGCGAACGTACGACCTGCAGGAAAGCAACGTCCACCTCAAGCTGACGATCGTTGACACCGTCGGTTTTGGGGATCAGATAAACAAAGAGGACAGGTGAGCATGGATGATTTTAAGACTGACGTGATGAGATGGTTTGCAGCTCAAATAACATTTTTAAACATTTCAGCGACAAAGTATTTGTTCTGCAGAAATATTATTCTGTATGAGACTATAGATAGATGTTAATACTGATGCACCATTTACCGTTCCAGGTGTTGCTAGTGAATAGTACAGTAGGAGCCACGGTTTTTTTTCCTATTCCAGCTGCAGGCTGTGCAGTTCCCAGCCAAACGCCATGCACGGCTTTCCCCCCTCCCTCTTCTATGTTAATTCAAAACACGCCCATTCACACGATTCTAGAGTATCGCCAGCGGATGGCGCCTCTCTCACTAAAGAACATTGTCTACAGTCACTCAGTTTAGAGGCAAAAATGCATATAGGACAGGCGGCACATACAGTAACAACAAGGAAAAAAGTCGCTGACTGTATAGCCTATTACAGTGTAGTTCCAGTTCATACTTAAAAAGAACTAGGTCAAAGTTCACACGTATGAAAATGAACTAGTTCACGTTCATTTGTCTCTTTTATTTAAATAAATCAGACATGATGTCACTCAATAGAACCGCGTCACTCAAGAATCGCAGGCGGCACCGGACTAGCTCAGCGGTACCAGCTGGCTCCCCAACACTTTTTTTTATTTTATTTCACCTTTATTTTGCCAGACAAGTCAGTTGAGAACTAATTAATAATACAATGCAAGTTAAACAAATGCATCAGATTTGAAGCTGCCAAATGCCAGGAGGACAGGCAGCACATACAGTAACAACAAAAGAAAAAATATCTTTTTAGAGCTCACTACAAATGATGATCTTCCCCAAAATGATTAGGATTGATTAGATATTAGTTGGATATTAGATCATTTTATTGACTGTTTTTTTTTCTCCTACAGTAGGCTACTTCTATATTTTCAATGAGATGAGTTTGATATGTTTACTCTGGGACATACATTTTTTATTTGCTTTATTTTTATTTCCAGTCTGTAAAGCTCCTCTAAAGAGTGCAAATAACAGATGAAACTCTCAACACAGTATGTTCTGTAAAAATACATCCCAGTCATAATTATTATGTGCCCGGAGAGAACGGGGAGGCTCTCCGACAGGCTCTCCGGCCGCTCGTTGTTTTCTACAGTCATGTAGTGTGAACGAGGTATTAGACTGTTACCCACACCAGCTCCGTGGTTGTACAGGGAGCTCTGTGATTAGTTATATCAGTGAGTGCGCAGAGCTCCGACAGATCACCAGTTGTCCATAACTAAGCAATATAAAGTCCAAAAAATATTATTTTTATTGAAAAAAACACATGATGTAATCATTTCTAAAATGGTTTACCTAACGAAGTTATCTGCTTTAATCCACATTTGCTGGTGTTAAGATAAGACTTTTTTTACTTCTCAAAATCATGCACTGCCACGCAGTGAGGAATGGCGTTTTATTATTATTATTGTTAACAATAAATCTGCATTAAAAACAAAGACACTTTGTAGTTTGTTGTTATTATAATAATATAATAATGATACTGGACTATTTTGTCCCTCGCTCCTCACTGTCTGAAGCTGTACTTCGCGTCCTGCGTCCCTGAGGTGTTGAAATCAGAAATCACTGTCCATGCGTCCTTCATTTTCCCATGAAAAACGATGCATTGTGATGAACAACTCGTGTTTAACATCACAGTAACTAGCAAAAGAAACACCTAAGAGTGAATGTGTTCATTTTTACGCACCTTGTAACCCACATTTAATATTATATTCACATTAATATGTGGCACCGTGGCGTAGTGGTTAGCACTGTCACCTCACAGCAAGAAGGTACTGGGTTCAATTCTGTCCGGGTACTCCGGCTTCCTCCCACCATCCAAAAACATGCATGGGGTTTAGGTTAATTGGCTAATTTAAATTGACCGTAGGTGTGAATGTGAGTGGTTGTCTGTCTCTATGAGTCCTGAGATGAGGTGGAGAGTTATCCAGGGTGTACCCTGCCTTTAGCCCTAAGACAGCTGGGATAGGCTCCAGCCCCCCACGACCCTATGAGGATAAGTGGTTGAAAATGGATGAATGGCTGGATGAATCTGAATTTTGAAAAAGACCAAAATACCAGATATGTTGAGACCAGTTGTATTGCTCTAGCTCCTTCCTACATGAAGTTATAGTTAAAAGGCATATTTGACCTGGGTGACCTTGACCTCTTATGATCTTGACCAAACTGAATCGGTGACTTCTTGCTTACAGCTTTATAAGGGGTGCTTTATTAGAGATTAAGAACATTTACTCAAATACTGTACTTACATACACTGTGTTGCATTTGTGTACTTTACTCAGACATACAAATTTACTTAAAGGAATGTTAATTTTTCCTTGTGTATGGGTGCAGGAATCATGAAATCAAACAACCGATAAAAATGGGATGAGCATGAAGTGCATAACCATCAATGATTGATGATGAGGACTAAAATAATGTGGGAGGGCTGAGGCACACATATAGAACATATTCAACCATAAACAATGATTCGTGTGTATTCCCAGTATTTTTCCCAGAGCCATCAGTGCTCTGGACACACAAAATCACAATAACCACATCACTCAGGGATGATGGGGGGAAAATATGTGTAACTGACACATGCAATAACTGTACATGTGCAAACACCTTTAACACCAGTGAACTGAAATACTTGTGCAATGATTTTTCTGTGCAGTACCTGTGGATCTTCACTGTAATATCTTAACTGTTTATGTTTTTATATTACTGTTTTTTATTATATGTTGTTTACCTACTTATTTTTGATGCATTTTTTCTACTATGATTCTTATTTTTCATAAAGGCCCTTATCGTAACATAAATTACCCCATTGATGGGACAAATAAAAGCTTATTTTATTTTATTTTATTGTAAAAAGGTTTGTTGTTTTTATGCATATCATCATGCATTTTGGAGAAACTGGAGTGCCTGGAGAAAACCCATAGACACGGGGAGAATCAGTCTTCCACAGTGCAGGAACCTGCAACCTTCCAGAGGTTTCTTTATCACAAAGAAAACCAGTCGGTCTGTCAGGCTACAGGGCAACTGTGAGAGGAAACTGCAGTGCCTGGAGGAAACCATGCAGACATGAGGAGAATCACTCTTCCACCATGTTGAGGCACTGCAGGAACCTGCAGCTTTCCAGAGGTTTCTTTACCACCAAGGAAAACACCTGGTTGTTTTTGTCTGCTTTTCCTTCTTCTGCCTTTTCAGTTCCTCCTTTTGTTGCTTCTCCTTCTTGGCCTTCTCTTTCTTCTCTCTCTTCTCCTTCTCCTTCCTCTCGTTCTCCAGCTTCTTCGCTGCCTCCTTCTTTGCCTTTATGTCGGCCTTTGTGAGCTCCACCTTGTCCTTCTCAGCTGTCTGCTGGAGCTCGTGAAGGTTCAGGTCACAAACCTGGAGGTCAGATTTGTTTTGGCTCAGGACCTCAGAGCTTCCCTCCTCAGCAGGTAGCTCGCTCTTCTTCTAATCCTCCAGTGTGCTGAGTTTGGTTTTCCACTCAGCCTCACTCTGAATGAACTTTCTCTCCAGCTCTTCCAGTCTGGCCTTGTACTCCACACTCTCTGCTTCTAGAGCCTTATTGTCGCTTGTTATTTTGGCGATGTGGTCATCCTTTTCCTGGATGACCTGGCTCAACTCCCTTGCAGAGTTCTCTTCAAGAGTCTGAAGCTCGAGGGCCATCTTCTCCTGTTCGTGACACCACATGGTTTCCCACGTGGCGTTCAGGTCCGTTGCCATACTACTGTTCAACTCTTCATATTGGACGGTGACGTGGTTGAGTTCGTCGTAGGCGTACAGGGTCTTTTCCTGCTCATGAAGCAGACTTTGCCACAGAAAGCTGATCAACTCCTCTCTTTCAGCTGCAGCCTGCTGAATCCAGGCTGTCTCCTGCTGCCAGCTGAACTCCCTGGTGGCCATCTGCTGCTTCAGGGCTGTGATTTCTGAGGCCAGCCTACTGTTTGTGTTTTGGGCCACCAGTAGACTCTTTCTCAGGTCCTGCAGCTCTTTGTTTTGGAGGATGGTGATGGTCTCTTTCTGAGGATTAGGCTTGGTGGTCACCGGCTTCTTTGTCTCCCTCTCCTTTGCCTTCAAGGCCGCCTGAGCCTGTTTCCTGATGACTCTCTCTGACTTGAGAGCCTTCAAAATTTTGGATTTCTCCATCTCCCAGCTGGACTCCTTGCTGGCCAGCTGCTCCTTAAGAGCAGCATTTTCTGAGGCCAGCTCCTGGTTGGACTGGATGATTGAAGCCATTGGAAGCCGAACAAAGATGTTTGTGGTACCAAAGTATAATCCAGAAGCTGTGTAGTGTTCTGTAAACTTGTGGTAGCTGCTACTTCTACAACGTATCTCTCTGCTCGAACAAGGACCCAACAGAACTTTCTACTCTCACATGAAAAGAAATAGAATGTTTCATGTGATTTGATGATTCCATTAGAATTCATGCTACTGTTGCCAGGGCAACAGCTTGGGTCTTTGTTTACTTCCTGTTGCTTAAATTTTGATAATATTGAAACAATAAATGCAAATGAGGCCTATTTAGAAGGTTGTTGTTGTTGTTGTTTTGTTTGTTTTATACAGTAATATTGCTGTATTGAAGTTGTACTAGTTGTGTTCCTCTGTAACTAGTTATGGCGTCAAGTTTGAAAAGGTCTATAACCCAACATGGGCTTCACTTCATTGTTAACAATATGAAACATTAACCGTCCTCTATTCAAAGCCAAACATTTTAATGAAACAGCTGTTGTCAGCAGAGCAGACAAGCGCTGTTTCAACCCTCTGCTCATCTGCTCAGTGCAGACCTGATCCCCTGTAAACAGTATGGACATGCTAGTTTAGCTGCTACCAAAACAACTAGTCAGTCACTGCGTATTTCATTAAAACAATTAAAGACACTTCATAGTAAATAAATCCACGTTTATACTGCTCAGTGTTGTAGGCCTACTCATGCGTGTCGATGATGTTTTAACGTTTCGTGGACGTTCTTTAATGAAATAAATGATATAAATAACAAATAAACAAACGAGCAGCGGCTCAACTGAATGTTATATGGATTAAAGCAGATAATTTCGTTAGGGAAAAACATTAGGAATTTTAGAAATGATTACGTTCATGTGTTTTTTCAATAAAAATAATATTTTTTGAACTTCATAATGCTTAGTTAAGGACAGATGGTGATCTGCAGGAGCTCTGCGCACTCACTGATATAACTAATCACAGAGCTCCCTGTACAACCACGGAGCTGGTGTGGGTAACAATCTAGTGCCTTGTTCACACGACATGACTCTCTGCTCCCTGGTCAGAGTTTTGAGGTGTTCACACTACAGGACTCTCTGTTCATCAGACGTGTCAGACTGCAGCACTGCCGTCCAGTCAGCCTCCTCACATTAATTCTTGGTTAATAAATGAGCCACTTGGTTACAGTGATCACTGAAACGGCTCTGAGGCTCACAGGAGCTTTTCTTTTTCCACAAAGTATATTGAAGAACATCATTTATTAAACTTGTGGGATATAGAAAATGTTTGCGGCATTTTTTCCACATTTCACCGTAAATATGTGACAATATCAATGAATATATGGCACGGAGGGCCCACTTCGTCACCTTAGAGTCTCTCCGGGTGCATAATATAATGCAAATAATAGAAACTATTTTTCAATAAAAAAAAGTTGATCGTTTCGAACTTTATAATGCTTAGTTAAGGACAGAAGATGATCTGCTGGGCCCTGCCCAGTCACACAGCAGCGTGATTTAGACAATTGGAAAAAGTCATGATCACACCCAATATGTTTCCTGACGGTGCAGCAAAATATTCTATGATTGTCTTCTCAAATATGATCATTATTCCATCTAGTATGACGGGAAATCTTTTTCGTTTGCAGCTTGTGTTTTAGCTGCAGTTTGTAAACAAAGTCTTTCCTGTGGAAAATTTGCTTTGTAAAACACGTTTTAATTCAGAAAGTATCTTCAAATATGACAATTTATGTGGATAATAACAGCAATGTAGCCAATTTATTTGATTTCAGCCAAAACTTTAGTCACATGGCTGCTTTCATATAGAAACCATGAAACAGAATATCAAGGTCCAGTCACGGAAACATGGGAAAAAAAACAATGGCTCCTCCTTTATAGAGCAGTGGTTTCCAACCTAGGGCTCAGGGTCCGCCACATGGTCACAAGATAAATCTGGGGGTCGTGAGATAATCAGAAAGAAGAAAACTAATACAGTTTTACTTTACCTGCTACTCAACAGACCAGTGCAGTCCATGTTTAAGTCAAGCTGTTGCAGAATTTAAAAGCCCCATCAGGACCATCTTGATTTATTCTCATAAACAGCTCTCATTCACCTGGTTCTCCTAAATGTTGTGATGACAGATTTCCCCGTCAATAATCACCCAAACCTCCTTTTCTGTTTTCAACAGGCCACAGTTTTGTTGCTTTGGGATACAGATGAGAGAAACAGACACAAACTAATATCAGCCAGGTTTGGGTTTTCTCTGTAGGATGGAAATAAGTCGAGGTGGGACAGCAGTAAAAGAGGAAATAGCTGTTGTTGTTTTAACATGCAGCTGTAGCCAGCAGACTGCACTCTCACGCCCTCAGCTTTCTCTCTGTATAAACCATCATGCTGCAGACCGGCTGTAAATGCACACAGAGAGCCTCAAAAGGTCAGAGTTGGTGCATTCCTCTGAGAAGATTGAGACTGGATGTGAAGGGAAAGGATGGATGCCTGAACATACATAGAATATGTTGTTTGCACTTGAGAATTCACCAGAAGACTATATGTCTTCTGGTGAATTGATTCATTAGTTACAGACGGCTGGTGACGTAATTTAAAGGTTTTCCTTTATGAGTGCATGCCCTTCATGTAGACCTGATAATGAAGCATTGAGGTGGAGGGTTCTGTGACTGATATGGTGGTTGGAGGAGTTTCAGATGGATGACATAACTCAGATTTTACAATTTTTTTTCAAGCATGTTTGCTTGTCAGTCTAGCCAGAGGGAATATGAAAGCAGAGGTGACGCTGAGCTGGTTGAGATGTGCACAAATATAGCAGCATAACATCAGTGATTTACATCTGTTTGAGAAGCACATCAGTGCCCATAGACTCCTGTCTATAGCTGCTGATGAACCACAGCATCACTTGAATGGGAGTTTCATTTCATTAAGCACTCAGCACTAAGCTGAGATCCTGGCATAGAGTCCGATAACACAGTTACTAAAAACATAACACAACTTTTTACCCTCATTACAAGCGCATGAATAAGAAGATAAACATTGAAGCGTTGATCCTCACGGCTTCCCTTCGGCTTCCTCCACAGCTACAAGCCCATCGTGGACTACATCGACACGCAGTTTGAAAACTATCTCCAGGAAGAGCTGAAGATCAAGCGCTCGCTGTTCAACTACCATGACACCAGGATCCACATCTGCCTTTATTTCATCGCCCCAACAGGACATTCCCTCAAGTCCCTGGACCTCGTCACCATGAAAAAACTGGACAGCAAGGTAAACACACTTTCACTAAGATCTGGAGATCCCTGAGTCTTGATTGTCATTATGCACGTGTAACAAAATTTTGTTGAGTCTATCAGCTTAAAGGCAACACGACTGCTCACGGAAGAGCCTCAAAACATTTCTGATCATGTTTGTAAAGCCCAGAAGAGACAAGAGGTGGACAAGGTTAGCCTCACATAATTTATGGAAGTTTATGTTCTGTCACCGATGGATGATGCTTTGTTAAGTGTTTATATACCTACTGATCAGACTGTGGCAGCTTCAGGCCTGTTTGTGTGGTGATGCAGTGATAATGAATCCAGAACAAAGCAGATGGTCAGCTTGCTTTACCTCTGCCAACCATCGAAGTAAAAACTTTGCCAAATGTCTCCTGTTTATGGGGATTTTCTGGGGAAGGACTTCTCACTGTTTTCCATCATATTTCGTTAAACATAAATGCTGATTTGACATCGACACATTCACATTATCTTTAGTAATTTGTTCTAGTTTGACCTGAGGACCGACCAAGTCAGGGACCAGGATAGTGAGGATGGGTACTGGCAAGGACGTCACAATATGATACACATCGCAATACTTGAGTCACAATACGATATGTTACTGCGATATTGCAAATTCTAAATGCATACATGTGTGGAAGTCATTCTGGATTAGCCCAAAACGTGACTGTTTTTGCAGGTTTCAGAGCAGTTTTCTTTCTTTTCTAATTCAGCACTGACCGCTGAACCTCTGTGGCGTCTTCTTTATCTTTACCAGCCAACAGTGATCAAACCTTGGCATCCTGTGCTTACCAACTGTCTCCTGATGCCACTAAAACCACCACAGCCAACTCTCTGTACCTTTGCTTTGAAGCGAGACACGGTAGCTAAATATATTATCTTTTATGTGATTATGAGCTGAACCTGCTAAATCTCCTCCTTCATTCACATGAGCCAAACCCTCTTTCATAACTCCATTATGTCTGTTAGCGAAATGTTTTTACTTATTTTTCATTTGTACGGTGCCAGGAAGTGTTGAAAGTGTAAAATAACAGCGATGTTGGCAGGCCCTTTTTAATCCAAAGTGATTTACTGTGTTGTGAGTGAAACAGTGGGTTCAGTTTCAGCCTGAGTGGGTGGCCACGGTGAAACATGGCTGCTGTTTCATCTGAAAACAAGCCAGTGTTGATGTGACGCTGTTTAGTTTTACAGGCCTGATGGGGTGTTTATGCAGTTGTGGTCACTTTCTACATTAAATAATAACATGTTGCAGACACAACATACTGTCAGCCTTTGCATATTTGGCAGTTTTATTTCTATAATTTCTGATCTCCGTTGCAACCTGCTCTGTGACCAGAGCACACATTAAAAATTAGAGCTTCAACTGGAGGGGTGTAGTGGCAATGATTTCACAATACAATACGATACATTATTGTAATATATCGCGATACTCTACATAGATCACAGAGAAATTTAAAATGCAGCTTAAAATTGAGAGTGTATGTACACGTATTTATATATACATACATATATTAGGACTGTCGAAGTTACCACGTCGATGCAGATTATTTACTTATTTTATTTAAATTTTTATTTCAATGTGCAGAAGCCCAAAACATGACTTTTTTTAGGGCAAAAAAATAAATATTTAAGAAATTAAAAATCAATACTATATCATATATATACAGTCATGGAAAAAATTATTAGACCACCCTTGTTTTCTTCAATTTCTTGTTCATTCTAATATCTGGTACCACTAAACGTATAATACAATGAACACAACAAAAAATGCAGCTGGTCACATAATACTTTATGTCCTATTTGACATTCTTAAGCTTAATTGATTCCCAGGGTATATAAGAGGCCATTTCATGTCACAAGCAGCACTGCACATGCAAAGGCCTAGAGTGGTTTCCTGCTTACATTCAAGCCGTAGCACAACTCAAAAGTTGTCAGCTCTCACATAATGCCTAAAACAAAAGAATTATGTGAAGCAACAAAGGCAGCCATCTTGGCACTGCTGGAAATTGGCATGAGTGAGAGACAGGTAGCGAAAAAACTGAAGATCTCCAAGACAGCCGTTCATTCCAACAAAAAAAAAACAAGCTGAACATGGCACTACCAAATGGCTACCTGGCCGTGGCAGGAAACGTCTTTCTACCCCACGAGATGACCGTGCACTCATCCGTTCCTGTGTCAGGAATCGTCGTCAGACCTCCAGGGACCTTAAAAATGAGTGGGCACTGTCGAGAAATGTGACTTGCTCGGCAAGGACAGTTCGAAACCGACTTGTTGAAGCTGGTTTGAAGTCACACAGAGCACGCAAGAAGCCCTTCATCAATGAAAGGCAGAGGAAGGCCCGGTTACTCTTTGCTCGAGACCACAAGGATTGGACTGTTGATGATTGGGCTAAGGTTCTCTTCAGTGATGAATCCAATTTTGAATTGATGCCCACTCCAGCCAACTTACTGGTTAGGAGGAAGCCTGGAGAAGCTTACAACCCAGACTGTCTTGCCCCTACAGTAAAACATGGGGGTGGATCAGTCATGATCTGGGGTTGTTTCAGTCTGAGTGGAACAGGGCAAATGCAATTGTGTGAAGGCCGAATGAACCAGGTCAAGTACAGGACTACCCTTGAAAACAGTCTTCTTCCATCAGCTGGAAAACTCTTTCCTGCCTCGAATGACTGGATTTTCCAACAAGACAATGCCCCTTGCCACACGGCAAGGTCAGTTAAAGCCTGGATGGAGAACCACAACATTCGCACCATGCCTTGGTCTGCTCAATCACCAGATCTTAATCCAATTGAAAACCTGTGGAAAATCATCAAACTCAAAATGGAGAACCACAAGCCCAAAAACAAAGAAAATTTGTTTGAATTTGTCCAACAGGAATGGGCTGCTGTGACAGCAGAACAATGTCAGAAGCTGGTGGAGAGCATGCCAAGACGCATGGCTGCAGTCATCAAAAACAATGGTTATGCAATCAAGTATTAACTCGTGTGTGTATCATGTGTTTAAAGCAAACAGAAAAGAAAACATGGAATGCTTAAAAGTAGTGTTTTTGGCGGTACAATGCCATAGCTATTGATGTAAGAATTTAAGTAATTTTGGTTATTATCAAGAAAACCATGGAAAATGAATAATCCTTAGTTCTTAAATTAAACTCTCATGAGCTATTTTTGTTGTTATCATTATAATTGTCCAAACAAATGTACCTTTAGTTGAGCCAGGCATTAAAATTAACAAGAAATTGAAGAAAACAAGGGTGGTCTAATAATTTTTTCCATGACTGTATACATATATATATATATATATATATATATATATATATATATATATATATATATATATATATACGTATATATATATATATATATATATATATATACGTATATACATACATACATAGCGTATATATATATATATATATATATATACGCTATGTATGTATGTATGTATATACATACATATATATATATATATATATATATACATATATATACGCGTATATATATGTATATATATAGTCAAAAAATGAAGAAAATGCCCTTTATGTTTCCAGTTTAAATTTGATCCAACCAATTATAATGAAATATATGAACACTGATACTCTGGTTTCTAAATGTTTCCTAGGAGGCTCAATCATCATAAAAGTAGACTCAAGGTCTAAAGTCACATTTTTTAAATCTGTGTTGAGATAAATTCAGGTCAGAGGATGTACTATTGTGTGTGTGAATATGGACTTTTATCTGGAAATTGAGACAAATGAAAGGAGCTGTTCTGTCTGTCAGACAGTTTTCAGGGAAATAGACCAGAAACAAGAGTTCCCTCCTTCTGCAGAGTTTGCTGTCAGTACTAGATGATAACTACGGTGTTTTTCTTTCTGCCTTCAGCCAGCCTTCCTTCAGAGGATGAGGTTTGTTGTGGATGAAAGCAGGAAGAGAGATTAAGGTCTGAAGAAGGAGGCCTTTTGTTGTAATTGTCCTGTTTTCCTTGAATGGAAGGAAATCTTTGCAAGCTAATTATCTAGTATTAGGATGTAGATGATGCAGTTGTGTAGAGGTCATTTGACAAACAACGAGTGATATTTCCTTCCAGCCTTTTAAAACACATCCTTATTTGCACTATAATCCTGGATGATGGAGTATTTTCAGATTATTATCCAATTGTTACGATCAAAAATTCATATTCATAACTCAAGTCGGCCTATCTTGGGATTTCTGCAGCAATAAATGTCAGTAAAGCTGCTTAGATAATTAATAATAATTATTAATAGTGACTTTTACTATATTTATATTTACACTATAGATATTTTCAAGACAGATGCATGAAAGTGGCTATTATTTTTCACTCTCCTCTCTCCATTTATGTAGAGGTTGATGTTTGATCCGTGTAAGATTAAAACAAAACAGACTTTTTATTTTTCAGTGATTATCCTCTGTGCTATATATATATATATATATATATATATATATATATATATATATATATATATATATATATATATGCACCTTCTAATACAGGACAGCTTATATATTCTTTGAAATTTACTCCATAAAAGAAGGACAAGGCTCTACACTTTTAATATTTTTTGTTTATTAAATCCCTCGTCTCTTCTTCTCATCTTTTCCTCAGGTCAACATAATCCCCATCATCGCCAAAGCGGACACAATCTCCAAGACCGAGCTGCATAAATTCAAAATAAAGATTATGAGCGAGCTGGTGAGCAATGGCGTCCAGATATATCAGTTCCCAACAGACGACGAAGCCGTCAGCGAGATCAACGCCTCCATGAACGTAAGCGATGTTGTGAAAAAGTCTCATGCAACAGAAGCCAAATGTTCTTTAACATGTTTCACATCTGGCAGCAGCAGATGCACAAACACATGTGGTTACATCAGCGCCCACACTCACCAGCTTGCTCCTCCAGTTGGTTTCAACTTGCCACCTAATTTTTGAGGTTGCGTATCAGGCATGTTTTCCTCATGATGCCTCACCGTCGATCCTAACGAGGCGTAGTAGCTCTGGTTTTATTACTTGGAAGTTACAGTAAACATTACATTAAAGGTAAATCTGAACATAAACACTGAAATGAGAGTTCACTTGTGAAGTGGTCACTGTGCCGTGAGGAATATCAGCATGATGGAGCTCCTATTGAAAGTGTGACAGTAGAAAGAGGAGCTGGGACTCAGTTAGTGGCTCCTCTTACATCTGTGACCTCTTGACCCTTTTAACACCCTGACGTCTTTCCCTGCACAGGCCCATCTGCCTTTTGCTGTGGTCGGGAGCGTGGAAGAGGTCAAAGTGGGGAACAAAACAGTGAGGGCCAGACAGTACCCCTGGGGAATCGTGCAAGGTGAGAACTAATGAGAAGAAGGTCATGATGTGTTCGTCCATCAAGCCAGCAGTGAGAACATGAAGGGTCAATGGATGCTGAACTCTTCAACTAGACCTCCACTGACTGAATAACCAAACTGTGATACTGGATCTGTGATTGTTTGCCCAACCATCATCAAAAACATAACAGTGTAGGATTTATTTTATGCTACATGTTTAGAGGTTGTTTAGAGCTCATTATAACTCAGCAGCTGAGGGAGAGAGAGAGAGAGAGAGAGAGAGAGAGAGGGTGAGCACAGCGTCCATCACTGTTCACGCTGAAGCATGATTTCCTGCTCACAGCAGAGTGGCGAGTGCGTCCCACAGTTTGTTTATTTTTACCCGCCCTTTTTAATGCAGCGTGCCCTCCACAGCTACGAGTGTGACTTCCTGCTGAGTGATGCTGTGAAGTGAAGGGCGAGTGATCTGTGTGTGCATGGACTCTGTTTCTGCCTGAATAGTTCTGCCTTGGTTTGTGGAAACATCTCCAGGGACCTTTGCTTCCCACGGCTCGTTCCTCTGTTTGTCAATGAGAGCAAACACTTTAATTTAATAATGTCACGCAGAGTTGTGCTGTGAGAATAAAGCTGCTCAGATGGGAAGAGAAGCACCCTCCCTTCCTCCCTTCCTCCAGCTCTCTCCCTTTCTTCCTCCCTCCCTCCAGCTCTCTTCCTCCCTTCATCCCTCTCTCCAGCTCTCTTCCTTTCTCCTTTCCTCCCTCGAGCTCTCTTACTTCCTCCCTCCCTCCAGCTCTCTTGCTCCCTCCCTTCCTTCCTCCCTTTCTCCAGCTCTCTTCTTCCCTTCCTTCCTCCCTCCCTTCTTCTCTCCCTCCCTCCAGCTCTTTTCCTTCCTCCCTTCCTCCCTCTCTCCAGCTCTTTTCCTTCCTTCCTCCCTTCCTTTCTCCAGCTCTCTTCCTTCCTCCCTCCGTCCAGCTCTCTTCTTTCCTCCCTCACTCCTTCCCTCCAGCTCTCTTCCTCCCTCCCTTCCTTCCTCACCCTGTCTCCTCTCTCCTCCATGATGCACTGACCTCTCATTCTCCATCCCTCAGAGGACTCTATGGTTATTTATAAAACCTGATGTGTCTCCTGAGGGGACGGATTCCTTTGGACTCCATCAGTCTCCATGGAGCTGTAGTCCAGCAACATATAGAATAGTACAATCTGAGAAAGCTTATCCAGGCTTTACTGTCAACTCATTTCTGTGGGATTTTCCTCCCATCACACTTATTTTGTAATTCTTCATCAGAAATTAAGAGGTGGATATACTGAGGCTGATATCAACACAACAAAAGCCTGGCTGTAGATTGTTTAGAAAACATGAGGACAAAAGTCACGAAAGCACAGTATTTGATGACATGAGTGTTCTGTTGTTATCATTTATATATCATTTATCAGTTGTTTTCCGAGGATTCAAACCAAACTCCAGATGTTACATAAAATAATTTGTCCTTCAATATTATACTTTGTGGACTAAGTCCATAAAGATATAAGATATAAGCGCCATTGGTAGAGAAGAACTTGACGTTGTCATTTCTGTTGTCTGCATCTAATTATCCCCTCAACCTCGTCCATCTCTGCCTAACGACAAACATCTGGTCTGGATGCGTTAACAGAAAACCACTTGGCTTTTAGTCGGACCAAACAACAAGCTGTCACAGTATCAGAGGAGGACAGACGTCTCAGTGTTTTCCTCCTCTTGGCCGACTTAAAGGAAGGCCTCTGTCAGTGGAAACAGTCTGTGGATGCCAGATGTCATATAGACGGGTTATGCTAACCTCTCAAAGAGCCATGGGAAATTTCCATGGACTTGAAGGAAGACAGAGGAAGGCCTGTGGGCTGATAAAGAGTCACTGTCGGGTGCTCAGTGTGTTTATCTTCCCTCAGGATCTTGATGCTGTGTTATCTCTGAACTCTGGACACTCAGCAGACCTTTTCCATATTCTTTCTCTGCTAAGCTGGTGCGTTTGTTCATCTGTGTGCTCATGTAGTGGATGTTTGATGTTAGATTAATCATTTTTTCATCAGGGCTGGACGATGTTATGTTCAGTTGCTTTTATGCAGGAGTGAAAGATGGCCTGTTTTTTTTCCCCCTCACCAAAATCCTCCACCCATACAGCCACATATTAGTTATAATACTCTGTCATTCCAGAATAAAGCAGGCATTGGGGGAAAATGTAGTATACAATAATGAATAAGAAAGAGAAAAGATCAGAGACAGAGTCAACTATTTGATGCACTGCCATGAAACTTTGTGAAATATGTGAACTTTTGTGATCTCACACATTAATGGTTCCCAAACATATTCTATATCGTAACTTCCTCCCTTCCTCCCTCCCTTCAGCTCTTTTCCTTCCTCCCTCCCTCCCTAGGGATTGTTTGACGTCTCATCTAGCGCCACCATGAGGCCCACCTTTGTGGTTTTATGTAAAATATCCCAACACAACTAGTGGATGGATATTCTCTGTGAATGTCACCAACATCTCACAGAAAACTACCAGATATGCTAACATTGTTCTCCATGTAGATATTTACATTTAGATATAAAAAGCTTCACCAAAACCACAGCCTGGGACACATGCATCATTTTTGATATATTCTTGAATATAATATAAATCTGGTAACTGCAGATTTATTGGAGCCATGTCCCTGATCTCTGTGTGGGAATATCTACTTGATAATGTTTCTGTTCGCTGGCTGGCGTGTCTGCAGAGCTCTGTGCTGACATTTCTTCAGGGCTCGGTGCTGGTTGGCCCTCATTCAGCCCTCAGTGGGGGGCCAGCACAGACACACTATTAGATGCCAAATGAACAGGCAGTTTCAGTAGGCTGGATGCAGCCCCAGAGAACAGCTCGTTCCTCTTTTAACTCCTATATTCCCACTAATGATGGGTGGTCAACCAGCAAATTGGAGTAAAAATAATGAGTGAGTGATTCAGACTATTTCACGTCTTTTTAAGATTAATTTTAGGCCCAAAAACATGAAAGTAGACAGAGATAAATTGGTGGTCTTAGTACTTTGGGTTGTTTTTATTTGCAGCTCCCCTATTATTTTCAGTGAGGAGAAGCTAAATGCTATGCTAATTGGGCTTTTCCAGTATCATCACTTTACATCCTCACAGTTCACACTCGTGGTGCTATTTGAGTGCAGCATAGCTCCCTTTATCCAGCACTGCCTCCCCAGTCTACATGGCGTTATCACGCCTCGCGTGCAGACAGAAAAGCTCTTTACAGCGTCTTTCTGACCAGCAGGTTGATCAGATTCAATTTCAGAAAGGAGAATGTTATTTCTCCTCTGACAACACAGCGAGTCCCTCTGCTGATGTATGAAGCTCTGTGCTCTAGGTAGTGCTCCAGGTTTTTAGTGCTTTGCAGAAATTTGGCATTTCAGTGTGCAACTCATTTAAAGATTGGAAGAGATTGAGCGTATCAAATAATAACAAGTTTTCCAAGTTTCCACGTAGGACTATGAAGGGAAAAAATAACATCAAGGAGAGAAAGTAAATTTTCAGACAGATTTTTTTTTTTTGCAAATAGGACTCAAAGTCTTTGAAAACAGTTTTCTTTTTAAAAAAAAAAAAGAAATTTCTGTTGTTAATTGTAAAATAATTATTGTGTAGGAAGCTGTTCGAAGCTGAAGCTCTGCCTTTGAAATTATTGTTATTGTACTAAAAACGTGACACTAATCCTCACGACATCCTCTAAGTTCAGCTCACATGTAAACACCTCTGTCCTCTTGTTCAGCCCATATTGTTTCCACAGTGGGAGTAAATGAGGTCATGTGTGAGTAAAAAAGTAAAGAATGTACAACCGCTGTTGGCGAAATCTGATGGATTTGCTTTAATTTGTCCAGCTTGTGCAGGCTGCTTCACATTCCTGCAGAGATGTGGTGTGATTTCCTGCTTTTGAGAAAGAGATGGAGGGGAAGGAGGGTGATTTGGTGACAGATGGGGCGTTAAAATAAGAAGCTCGGCACAGAAAGTTGAAACAAGATGACTACATGTTTGTCTCTGATGCTGAAAACCAAAATGTGTTTAGCACAAATAGGAAACCTGCTCCTCTAATATTCTGGTGTGTTTTTTCCTTTTAGTGGAGAACGAGAGCCACTGCGACTTTGTTAAACTCAGAGAGATGCTGATCAGGGTCAACATGGAGGATCTGCGGGAGCAGACCCACGCCCGCCACTACGAGCTGTACAGACGCTGTAAGCTTGAAGAGATGGGCTTCAAAGATACAGATCCTGACAGCCAGCCGTTCAGGTAGGAGGGAAACACACCTGAAACCAGAGAGAGACTCTGTCCTGAAGAGACAACACCTGATCTGTTTCTGCCTTTTCCACTCTTCAGTCTCCAAGAGACGTACGAAGCCAAGAGGAAGGAGTTCCTGGGTGACCTGCAGCGAAAAGAGGAGGAGATGCGACAAATGTTTGTGAATAAAGTAAAAGAAACGGAAGCTGAGCTGAAAGAAAAAGAGCGAGAGGTTTGTGTCTTTTATCGATAACTAGTTCAGTGAGAGTTAGCGCTACTGTTAGCAGGTAGCATTTCTAATCTGTGGTCTGCCTCCCCTGTCGTCACCATCCTGTCTCTCCATCAACGCCCTCCCACTCAGCTGCATGACAAGTTCGAGCAGCTGAAGAGGATGCATCAGGAGGACAAGAGGAAGGTGGAGGAGAAGAGGAGGGACCTGGAGGAGGAGATGAACGCTTTCAACAGGAAGAAGGTGGCAGCCGAGACGCTCTCCTTATCTCAGCCGCTCAAGAAGGACAAGGACAAGAAAAAGTAAGCCTCCTTTTATCACTCTTTAACTAATCCTGATCTTAAGTTCTGAAATCTGGTTTCAAAGCTTGGAGCAGCCCTCCTGTTTGTGCACAAACAGGTGTACTCTGAACTGAAAGCCTTTTTAACTGAATGTGCTGTGCAGTTATAAAGGCCTGGCATGTGTTAAGGAAACTTCCTCCCTTTTTTGTGTCCTGCCCAAGCTGAACATTTCCTGTCCTTTCACTCTTTCCTTTTGCCTCGCTCTCAATACTCAGGATATTCAGGGAGGAGGCAGCAAAGCCATTGAAAGCCAGGATTACAAATAGGTGATGCAGGGCAGAACTGATTTCAATAAGGGTATGCTGATCCTGCACATGATTTCTTTATGATGGCAAAGGTACAAAAACAATAGAAGCTGTTCGTGTTTTAGCCCAGTGACTGGTCTGCAAACTAGTTTTCAGTTTGTAGATTAAATCTACAGACTCCAGAAGAATAAGATAGAATAATAAAATAAATAAACACATAAGAAGAATAAGAGTGGACTTCATGATGTGTTTACTTGTACAGTTACACAGTTTACAGTAGGCATTACTTTAAAATCCTGGTTTTGATTTACCAGCAATGTGGCCAAAAGTATGTGGACAGACCTTTGTGTTTGGTTCTTTTTAAAGTCTTAAATTCAGGTGTTCAAGGTCTTAAATTGTCTTAAATTCTTTTGGGTCTTAAAATATAGTTGTTGAGGTCTCAAAAAGGTCTTAAAAAGCTTGTCCCTTAGAGCCAGTTAAAGGAAATAACTATTATAAAGAACAGTATTGTTCCAGCCCGTGGACACACAGTGATTCCTCATTTTAAAAAAACTGTTTGTTCACTGTAAATACATAATAATCTGATAATATCTGGAGCTCGTGGCTGGTTTGTATTTGAGGTCGGCTCTCTGACAGTTTATGTGAAGACATTTGGCTCCATCTTGTGGCTGCTTGAATGATCATTTTGTGATTTCACATCATACAAATGCTTAGTTTATGTTCTTATGTGGTTCATTTAAACTCTAAAGGTTTTCTGCTCATGAGGAGACACGTTGATATTAAAACTCTGAAATGCTCCTTTATATCAGGAACAAACAACACATTATCTACATTTCCTCTTTGCTTCAGCTCTGCTTCGTCCTTTTTTTTTTCTGCAGAAATCTTTATTGCACATTTCTTATTTTCATCTTATTTATTTTCTTTATTGTTTGTTGTTGTTTTTCAGTTAATTTATGGCCGCTGTACACCCTCCCACACACGACCATGGATTTGTCTTCCATCACCATAGCAACGACAACACCTGTTTTGTTTGTTTCATTTTAACATTCCATCTTGGCATTGTGGACCAAAGACACTGAGGATGAAGCCACAGGGGAGAAAAACAGTGTTTTTTTTGTTTTTGTATTTTGTGTTTTGTTTTGGTTTTTTTTCCCATCAACTCCTCACAGAAAGGTTCAGATCTTTTGGTACTGCCTTGTAACACAGAGAGTCAGAAAGTAATTTCCAACAGTTCATCATGTATTTAAAGAATTTAGTGTCTGTTTGACTTAAATACAGTTAACGTTTAAATGACTTATTGAAGATATCAGTGAAATAAAATATTTCTTCATCTTTTTTTATCTGAGCTGTTTGAAATGTCATCGAGGTTAGATCAAGTATATTTCACAGTAGAATAAATCCCTTAAATAGCACGTCAAGCAATAAAACTGAGTACCTGTATACTGTGTATATATATATTAGTGCATATACACAGGTACTGACTACCTAAAGTATAGTCTTAACTAACAAAAACTTATGCAATATTCTGGTGCTGTTTCATATTAACTCTATAAATTTATGTGAATATTTTCTGGAGCTTACCCAGCTTATTATGCAAAAAGATGTATTAGTTTTTGAATATGATATTGTTGTAAGAAGCACATGACGGTGTACGTCATCTACTAATGATGGAGCTTTATTGTGTGAGTGCTGCGACACAAACATGAAGCCAGTATATAAAAGAGCGTGTAAACACAGAGGCTAGAGGAAAGCCTCAGAGAGCAGCTCTATTTACTGTCTGTCAGTGGAAATAAATGTAAGCCACCCTCCCTACTCCCATGTGTCTCTGCTGCATGATTTGTGTCGCAATGTTCAGTCAAGAGACGAAGGTGAAACAGGCAGGTGAAGCCTCCTCACGCACACACACACTGTTTCCTGTTTGCTCAGTCTACCCATAATCCTCCCTGCTCTCACCACCAAGCTGCTGACCTGTCTGTCTAAAGAGGAAGTGTGACAACATGAACAGACCCCTGTCGCAGTGTTTGCTCATGCAGTAGCTGACAGGAAGTAAACATGGAGCGATGCTGTTGCCTCAGCAACAGAGCGCTAATGAAAGGGTCTGTACAGGAAGCATGTTGACAGGAGCTGCAGCTGCTGGTTGTGCTGATTAAAAAGCACATGAGTGTTCAGCTTCATGTCCAGTAAGAAAACACATCAGATAGTCAAGCTTAAAAAAAACAAATAATAAATGCAAAGTTTTGTAAGAAAATAAGCATATATTTACAGTAATAAAGAAGTCAGTAATAACATTAATATATCTACTTCTCACTTGATTTACTGTATTTCCTCAGTAGACATCAGTTTATGGTCTAAATTACAAATTTTAATTTTAATACATCATAGTGTTCATTTAAAATAGACAGTGTCTAATTTACAAAGTTTAGCATTTTGGTCGGCTAAAAGCACCAAAGTCAGTGTTCAGGTGTGTTTAGCTCCAAAACAGTAGTCCACCGTATAACAAGTGACTCACTAATTTTGTAATGCTTGTCCATTTAAATATTAGTAATTGATTAATTAATTAAGTATTTAATTTTTTTATTTTTTATGTATTAAACATTTGCATGAGGTGTTAGATGGATAGATAGATAGATGGATAGATAGATAGATAGATTATTAATCCAGAGGAAAAAGTTTTGTTTGGACACTTTCTTTTAAAGTTTCTTAAATTAAGATTAAATTAATATAAATTCACAATGTAATTTTTAAGGCTTTCGCCTCATGATTGTTATTATCGATTGATATTCTGTTTTTTTTTTTTTGTTGTGTTTTTTATTAATCGCGGTGTCCAAGGGTTTGACTGAAAAGGTTTCTAATTTCTAAATTAATTTATCATCCAGTGTTGTGTTTCTTTCACGACATGACGGTTCACACTGACACTGTAGAGCAGCAGGCAAACGCTGCACATTAAGGACACTAAGGTCAAAGTTCACCATCAAACTGCTGACTAGAAAGACATTAAACACGAGTGTTTTTTTATGGAAGCTCATTTCTTTCAGTAAAAGAGATAAAATTTTAGGAATTATGAAAACATTTTGCTTGATAAGTCAAAACTACGAAACAAAGTTTTGATTTATCAGGTTTAAATGATACAACTGGTGATGTACTATTTTATAGTTTAATTTTAGTTTATTACATCAGTTTATAAAATGTCTCAGTGAGGCAGACAGAAAGTTTGTTAAAGCTGCTTTTCTTTTTCTGTTATTTTGAAGATGCCTTTTTATATTTAAGCCGTTTTTATTAGCAGTAACTCATCTTCATCTTCTGATTATCACAGTCTTCTGACACTGAGGCTCCTCTCATTTATCATTGCACTGTTGGCTTTATTGTGGACAGTTAAGAAAGAAATTAATGCAGCAGAATTAGAGATGTCTTTTTTTATTCCACTTATTTTTCTTCCTGAGACCCTTCACCTTTATAATCCACAAAGTAATTTGAAGGTTTTTCTAACTGCTGATCTCCAGCACAAATGAGTGCAGAAGACTCACTTCTTTCTCCAAACTTCCACATTATTTTTTATCTTTTAATTTGTCGTCGTTAAACCAAAATGATCCATCCAGCTTCACACCATGTAACCATCAAAACGTTATACAAAGTCTCCTTTACCATTTTTAAATCTCATTTAGAAAAAGTCCAACTTTGAACTTTATATTTCAGAATTTTAACTCAGGATCCATTAGTACGACATGATTTATGGAGAGACCTATTCAATTAGTTAACATGTTAACACCACCTGTTTATATTTCCTCCAGGTGATGCAGCACTAAAACAACACGGTCCAATCAGAGGAGAGCTCCTCCTATCTTCACTGAGTGGAAAAAAAACCCCCACAAAGTTAAACTTCACACTTTTGAAGTTGTCACTTTATTTCTGTGCTTCACCAGACAATAAGATGTAGCTGCCTCACAGATTTGAAAGGAAAAAAAATCAATGTCCAGCTTGATTTTACAGTAACAGTTCACATTAAAGATCACATCGTTTAATACAGTTTAAACTGAAAACACAAAATAAAAACAGGATGTTTTCATCCCTGTTCTTCAACAACAATAACTGGAGTGTGAATATTAATAATAAAACAAGATTTAAATGAGAACGTTAATGCTAATCTCTTGACGTCACTGCTCTAGTGTTCCTACTGATCACCCAAAGGTGCTCTTCTTTTGTCTGATATGTAACAATATTTTGCATAAACCAAATGAAATTAAAACATTTGCAGCATTCAGTCAGGAAATTAAAGCTTCTTTTTTTTAGTAAATTATTGCTAAATAAAACCACACAGAAAATAGTACAAGACAAGTAAGTAAGAGATTAAAATAATAATAAAAAGGTTGTGAAAAAATATAACTATTTGCATAAAAAAAAAGCCCGTCTTTATCTCAAAGTGCTTTAGGGCTCTGGAGGGAACCTGAGCACGAAAATCAGGATCAGCTGTGAAACTTAAAAAGAGCTTCGACCTTCGACCACACTAAAAACAAACTCATCCTTTAACGTGCGACTAAATGAAACCATGTGTGGTGGCTGTTAAAGGACAGCTAGCTTAATAATAAAAATAATATTAATAACAGGTGGAGAACTTAAATGGGTTTGAGTCAGTTTCTTCAGACCCTCTTTTCAGATCTGATCTACAGTTTCCTGGACTCTGGACTCTTCTCGCAGTGTGATGAGACGACTGGAAGAAGACATGTCTGACTAGTTGACAGGCGGGTGCAGCGGCGGGCAGGGCGACTCGTTTTTCTGCTCAAACAGACCCTTGGCGTTGCTCCCCTGTGCCCCAGGAGTCGCCTCCTCGTCATACAAACACCTGAAACCGTCGTAAAACTCGTCAGAGTCCCCCTGCTCTCTGCTGGGGCTCCAGGCTCGCTCCTCCTCCTCCTGGATCAGAGCGCCGTCCAGGATGTAGACGGCATTGGCCGGAAGGGAGAGCTCCAGGCTGTGCAGGTACTCGTCCACCGTCTCTTTGCAGTGGATGAACTCACCGCTGTCGACCTGGGAGAGCAAAGACGACAACAACGAGTTTCACAAAGACGATCAGTGCCGCCATCTTTGAAAGCCTCTCTAGACCTTGAAATAGTTTGTGAGTGCAGGTTTGTGCCGTTTAAAGTCACACTTTAACTCTTTTATGTCTCTAAAATGTCCTTTTCTTCCCTCACTGACCATTTTGGACCCTGAGAAGCAGCCGAACAACTTTCATAAAGTGTTTTCTACATCATTTGTTGACCTGAATGTGCACTGTAAAAGGTGCAAGCTTTCTGTTTTTGTTTTTCTTGTTTGTTTTTTTTTAAATAGTGTAACTCTAAAGAGAAATACTGCTGTCAGGAGACTATAAATCCTTTCCATGTTTTTAACTGTTATGGAAAATTAAAGATTTTTGTTTTTAAAGAAAAAAAATATCAGCCTCTATTTATGCAGATTCTAATACTTCTAGTTAAATAAGACACTCTCATATACTGTTTCTCCTTTGGTGTCATGCCGTGCATTTCTCTCACCTGTGCTTTTTTCAGCAGATCTGTGAGGACGGAGAACCAGTCGGGGGTGAGCGCCTCCAGCTCCAAAGTGATGATGGCCAAGGCCAGCGTGGAGCCCTTGAACTGCCAGAGCTGGTGGCAGGCCATACAGTGCTGCACCTGCCTGGTCCACAGCGCCACATGGAAGCCCGCCGGCCTCTTCTGATGCTCCGGCCCAGCGGCGAGCACACCGGGGTCAGCTGGAGAGTCCCAGCCGACGCCGGAGCCGAGCCCGATGGACGGGATGAGGTGAGGGTGTCCGGAGACGAGCAGGGCGTGGAACTAGAGATGAGCAGAGGAGAGGAGACCAAAACGTTAGCATTAAATATGTCACTGTCCTTCATCCATCCGTTCACTCCTTCATCTCTACTCCGAGCGTTTAACGTCCAGCCTTCCTTCTCCTGTCAGGTTTTACTAATGTTTGCCTGAGGAATCATAGTAATCTTGTTCGTATCGTATCGTATCGTACGTGCAGTGCTTCTCTGTGTTCCCATCTGTAGGCAGGAACTGTGAATCGCAACCTGACTGGAGGCCAAAAGGACACCTTTGAGTTTCTTCACGCTCCCCCATCATTACATGAGAAACATCACAGACTCAATCTCAGCACATTCTTCTTGTTCTTTGTTCCAGTCGCCCTCGTTGTTTGGCTTGTTTTCTTTAGTTTGTAGCAACAATAAGCCATGGTTCCTTTTTTTTTTTTTTTTTTTTTTTGAAAGTAAGTGAAATTTACTGGGAGGAAGATTCAGCGATGTGGTGCAAAAGTCCAAAAATAATCCCTGAAACAGAGGCTCTAATTTCCTCCTCCTCAAGTTTTTCTTCTTCACTCCATTACGGGAACGTTGGGAATGATTCAGGATGATGTAGGAAACAAGGATCTGGCGTCACATCGCTGATTCCCCCTTTACTGAAGCATATCGAGAGGTAACGATTTATTCATACCAGAGTGTCATGGTGGAGAGTCTGTGACAAATTATTGATAGATTTTATCAATCGCTGTTTTATAGACACTTTATTCAGGAAAGGAAAAGCAGAGTAACTTATTCAGGGCAGGGGGGAATGAAGGTGTGAGATAGTATTGTTCAAAAGTATTTATTTGAAGAATATTTATTTGAATAGAATAAAAAGATACATTTATTTTATTTATTTTATTATAGTTTTTATTAATACGTTTCATTATTTTAAAAGTCCTGGATTTTTTGTAATACTTAAAGCGCTGTAAAAAGTTCAGATCTGCTGTTAAAGTTCGACAAAGAAGAAGAATCAGTCCAAAATGTGCCAAAAAAAAACACCAAACTGCTTTTTAGTGACAGTTTACATCAACATAAACACTATAGAGTAATCTACAGGAGTGCAGTTTGTCCTTTGATCCAGACTGAAATGATCGACTCTGGTTTTTCTTGCGCAAGAAAATCAAGTCACATTTTAAGTATCCCTCAGACTGAGCAAATTGTCTCCATGGAAACCCTTTGAATAGTGTGGATCAATACAATCTGTGTGAACTCTATTTAGAAAACTATGGGCTGTATTCATTCATTCAGCATCCAAACTGCAGTCTGTTTTGCTTTAAATCACTTTCATTGTGATCCATGAAGCTGTGCTGCCAGTCTGGATAAAAGTTTACACTTTAAATCATCAAATTATCGTTCAGTGCAATAAACTGTTTGCCATAATGTTCAGATAATGAAAGCAGCCAGTGTAATCGTTAATCATGACATCCTGGATGACTTCCTGTTAAAAGAGTGCGGCCCTGGGGCCCGACAGCATGAAGGGACCTAAATGATGTTGTGTGTTTGTCGACAGTTCACAGATGATTTGTGAGGGTTTTAACAGGAAAACAATATTGTGCCATAAACTCACAAACACTTCAGAGCTGCACAAGAGTCACAAATCTACAGCATGTTGTAATTAGTTTCCAGCCTGGAGGATCTGATAGCTGGAGGGTTTGTGTTTCCACCGTAGAGCTGCAGGGCACAGTCAGTCAGAAGTGCCTTGGCCTGATAAGCAGCCTTACATGGAAACACAAGGCTCTATTCACATAATCCACGTGCTTTTTGTCCACATTAGCAGGTTACAGTGTAACCTGGTTTGTCCAGTCGTCACTTCTGCACCAAAGCTGCCGACAAACATTTACTCAGCATTTAAATAACGACATAAAACAGGCAGATTTAGATCATTATTATGTATAATACTTAATTATATTTTATTGTATTAAAGAACTAAAAGTGGATCTGACGCATATTCTGTTTGATTTTGTTATTTGAATTAGTGAGAGGAACGGTTTTATTTTCCCTTCTGGGCTACAGTGATGATCAACCAGGATTAAGTGGAGTTTATGATAATAATAATAATAATAATGACAATAATAATGGGCACAGTGAGTTAAATCAATTAAATGCACAATCTCTACTAGGACCAATTCTTCAGGGGATGTGAGGGTTTGTAAAACAAGCATGATGGGTCAGTTTGTGCTTTTGTGCTGCTGTTTTTTTTTTTTTTTGTAAAACCAGGACCTGATCTGACAAACCAGCTCACTGTGAGATGCTCTTGGCAGCTCAGGTCCAGTTAAAAAAAAAAAGAAAAAGAAAAAAGTCCTGTTTGCTCATCCATCTGCTGACTTACTATGTGAATGAAGTCGACTGGCGTTGAGGTGTACAGGTCCCAGTTCAGCTTGTCCAGGATGATCCTCTCCATGCGAAGAATCTCCGCTGTTGAAAAGCTGCATCCGCTCTGACCTACCAGGTCCTGAACAGAACCTATAACCTGTTTAATCAGACGCCAACAAAAAGGGAAGCAAATAAACGTATTGTTTTGAAATAGCACTGACTTTGGTGTTTTTCCTGCATCTTTAAGGAAGAGCTCACCTCATCTTCCTCGTTGATTTTGGCAGCCAGGACCAGGGAAGTAAAAGCGATGCATTTCAGGTATTTTGGTTGGGCCTTTGAAAAGAAAGAAATACAGATTTACTCTGATGCTTTCACTGAATTCACAGATAGTAGGGGTGTCCCAATAAAACTTTTTCACTTCCAATATGATACTGCTATCGCAGCCTGTTGGCCGAGATTACCTACTTTAAAGCTTGATCAAGTAATTACTCAGAGACAATAGGTATGAGGAAAAACTGACCCACAGCTACATCTGAATAAAATAAACTCAAATAAATTAAAAGACCCTGAAAAATAGCCTCAATAAATCCAATAAAAAAAGAAATATAAATTTTTAAGGTGTAAACTATCCACTTGTTTAACTTAAACATAAGAATATTCTACAAATGAATAAAATAAAGTCTGTAATGAACCATCTGGAATGACTGTATCAGAGTGCTGATATCAGAGATTTTAGATGCAGGCAGATATAAACCGAAACTGATCCGATAATGTCATGTTGTCACCGTCTACCTTGACAGTGGACAGCAGCCGGTTGAGGACACAGACTCCCAGAGCGAAGGTCTCTGGACAGAAGTGGAAGAGCCGGCTCATCTCTCCGAGCCAGACGATCATTTCTTGGTACTGGGCTGCCGAGATGTCAACACCCTGAGGCGTCAAAGGAAAATTAATTGTTAGAAGTCAGATACTCGACTATAAAACAGGTCTTTTCCATTATAAGCTGTAAGGCTTTGTTATTTAAACTGTACATTTCACACAGAAACGTTACAGATGTTTGCCATCAAAAAGCAACCAGCCAGTGCTCAGGGTTGGAAATGAAATGACACTTTGCACCTTTAAGACAAGCTGTTGATGCCCTGCCCCCCTCGTCTCACCTGGATGCATCCATTCTTGAAGACAGGTACCTTCCAGAGACGAGCCTCCCTGACCAGAGCGGCGTCCAGCAGGCCGACAAGCCGACGGCTCTCTGCAGCTCCTGGGCTCTTCATCACCGCTACAACACAGGCCAGGCTGCAGCCAGAGCTCACACCTGGAGGAGGACAGGATAAGAGGTCACCATGGAAACAAAACTTCTTGATCATCCATTACAAGGTGAACTAATAATTATTTTCATTATTGACTCATCTGTTTAATTGATAACCTGTTCGCTCTTAAAAAAAAGTCAATCATTGTTTCTCAGATCACAAGAAAGAAGCTGAAAGCTGAATTTTGTCAATTTTTCCTTTAATTATAAATATAAATTTGATTTAACTAATAAAAATAAACTGATAAATTGTTGATCAAAATAGTTGGAGATTAATTTAACACTTGACAACTAATCGACTAATTCTCTAGTCTCTTGTATTCACTCAGAGGTCTAACAATAATAACCACCTACATATTCAGATTTTACATCCACATATTAATGCATTTAATGCACAGCTCACCTTCATTTTCATATTAAATCTTTAATGAGAATGAGAAAGTATTTTTAAGAGATGGATTAAATATACAAACAAATTAACTTGTAGAATAAACTGTTTAAGCAGCAAAGTTAAAAGAGTTTTATTATTATTATTATTATGTGGTAAAAATCAGACCAGTCGCAGTGTGCAGCAGGAAACCGCTGTTTGCAAAACAACATCGCCATTTTTCCCCAGCCTGATCAGACAAACAGAGCAGGTTTGAAACAGCTGAATTTTATGCAAAATGTCTGAAAAAGTGCTGGGACTTTGTTCCAGACAGCTACATGCTAACATCAGGATCCAGGCGGGATAAAAGGCTGCAGACTCCTGCAGACTCCTCACTGCTGCAGCACACATTTATCTGCTTTTCTTACCTCTTGGATCTCAAACACGGGATATCCCTTCGACGGCAGGTGCATTTAAACGGCTGTTTCCCCCAATTAGTCCATATTCACCGAAACTGACAAACAAGCAAACAACAGTCGGATGCTGTTGGAGAAAATGAACCCTGGGACATAAAACGCGACTTGGGGTGAAAACACGGGAAGGAGCGGCATTATATCAAAACGAGCTAATAAAAACAAAAGGCGATGAAGCGCGAAGTGCGTCAAATATGTGGCGCAGAGGCGAAAATAAGCGCAAAAAATAAGACAGGAAGCGAAAGAAACTGAGGACGGAGGGCGAAGCTGTGTTTTGAACGCGTCTGACTCCGCCCCCCGTGACGTCACGTCTTCTATGGGCAGAAATGTGTTAGTGGGTCAAACATACGGGACCCCTGACACAAAATGGTCGAGCTTTGACTGGAAATGGAAGATTTGTACAGTTTGACCACTAATGTGTTTGTCCAGGAGCTGAAATATAGATTTACCCTCTTTATGTGAATTAATAAGCTTCTCCTAATATTTCTAGAGGGACATTTGACCCCATAATCCATCATCACAGTGAAGATGATCCTGTGTTGGACTAGAATAGAATAATATGACTTTTATTGTAATAAGTTAAAAGTGAAAGCACATAGAAACATAGAAATAACAACACACATCATGCATAAATCAATAAATATCATGCATATGGCATTTTGCATGAGATGTGGTCAGGGTGGGGATGAAAAAAATCTGTTCTTTAGTCTGTTAGCCAGGGGGCGATCAGTCCTTAAGGTTCAAAGATTCAAAGTGTTTATTATCATATGAACAGTAAGTGTTTCTCTTCCTTTGCTATCCACAATAAATGCCGAGCAATAAGTCAAAGTGTAGATCTCTGTATTACTGCACATTTATGCTGTTAATATTGCAAATTCTGCAGCAAATATTACATTTCTACTGCATATATTAGACCTCTGGTGTTAATAGTACATTTCTGTTGCAAATATCACATCTCTACTGTAAATACTATATTCATGCTGCATATATTACATTTCTGCTTTAACTTATCACATGCTACTATAAATCTCCTCTGTGAATATGGGTGCTCTATATTCTATATTTATATTTTTATATTTTATATCTTCATTTTAATTTCCTTATTTATGTGTCCTAAGCTGAGAGACTCTACAAAATTTAGTTATGCGTGCATAATGACAATAAAGAATCTTGAATCTTGAAAAACACAAATAAAAGGCAGCTTAAAGGCAAACAAGGCAGCAATGTGATATATATATATATATATATATATATATATATATATAATATCATAAAAATCTAGTCAAGAAAAGAATTGATGAACTTTGCATATAAACCTAATTTATTTAGACTAATGGGATAGATATTTGGTTTCTGAACAAAATGCATGGACACTGAGAGAAAGGGGGGTGCGTTTACTTATTGATCTGAAGATTATTATCTTGATTAATTATTCAGTGTCAGCAAACGGTTTTATACTATATAGTACGAGTCACAAGAGAGAGAGATGTTCAAATCAGAGTCAAATAAAGCACATTAAAGTGTTGCTTTAAATAAACACTTGATCATAAAAACTGATGCTGATTGATCAATCGATTAACCAACTAATCATTTCTGCTCTAGCTGAAAGAGAGAAAAAAAAAACAAACAGATGCACCTGAACCACCACAGGTATGTTTCATGCTGATGCTGTAACAGCTGTTTATGATGAACTTCATGTATGTCAGCAGGAATAAGACATGAGTGGTATTAATGCAGACTGTGTAAAGTAAAGCACGGCCTCTATAAATGTGTTAATCTGTAAGAAAATATGAGTGTCAATATGAAAATAATGCAGTGCCGCTGATGATAAAATTATATTATCAGAATAAGGACACTGTGAATGAAACTGGAGATGGAGACGGTCACAGTCTCTACTCTTTATTGCTTCATTGCATTTTTAATACAGTGGTTTGTTTTTATTTTTGATGGACCAAAATCAGTTCATAGCGGACAGAAACACACTTGTGATCGTGGTCTTGTACTAAATTGGCAGTTTTATTGACACGCTGACATACCTGAGAGCCAACTTTCAGACATTCTGTGTCCATGAATAGAGTCAACAAAATGTAGCTAAAGCAGTCAGCAGACTGAGCTGCAGACAGGAAGTGTTTGCTTTCCACTCTCAGTCACCAGCTGACTGATAGAAATAATGCTGACCAGCGTTGAGTGGATCTTTTCAGTGGTTCTGTCCTGTATCCAGTCAGGCTGTGTTTGACTGACACTAGCTGTTTGTTCTGTGAGATTGAGATGAGAATTCCAGTGAGTTTTTTTTTTTTTAATATTCTGGGGCTTGAACCAACACATGCAGTGACTGCTGATGTGTTTGCACCGTGATGTGTGTTTGTTTACATTCCATCGCTCTCTGGAGCTGAAAACTGTTGATGTCTGTGGTTATTCATGTTTAGCTGCTCCCTGTTGGTACACAGCAGCAACGTCAGGGTCAGTCAGGTTGTTTTTAGGTTGGTTCTGCACAAAGCTGAGACTGAAACGCTGCTAATTCCCACCGGAGCCAGGCAAAACATCAGCACACTAATGACTTTATAGTGTTTAGAAGAAAAACAAACATAATATAAGTTTTCTCTTTTTGAACATATATTTGAAAAGAGAATTGAATTGTAATGTTTTTGTTTAATTGTGATTTTATACAAACACAGTGATTACACACACATACATTATATACATATACATATGTTCATGTGTGTATATATGTGTATGTATGCATATATGCATACATACACACAGCAGAAAATGAACAGCAGTTACAAAATATAAAACAGTACTTTTAAATATACAGCAAACATGAATTGAAATATGGCAGCAGGATTTGAAAAGTTAAAAATGTATAAAAGTAATTATTAATGTGAAGACAGAGATACAATCAGATACAATACTGCAACGGAGAAGTCAGAACAAAAATAACAAAATAAAACAAAATGTACATGCAAGACCAGACTCAGCAAATGGCACGACATAGCTAAATAAAATAAAAAAAAATACATTAAAAAATAATGATGAGAGGTAAATATAACAACAGATTACACTTTGCAAGAAGAGAAAGTCCATTATCAATATTGAAATGATTCTCAGCCAACTTTTACTTTGGGATTCACTTGAAAGGGAGAAATAACTTCCCTGCGTGCAGGAATTAAGAGAAGTGAGTAAAGGTGAGGAGTTAACAGGAACTTGGATGTAAAATGATCAGATGCTTGAGGCCGCTGTAGCTGTAATACACCATCAGTCCAGCAGAGAGCAGCAGACCTCAGTTCTGTCCAGAGATCAGCAGCCGAATAATAACAGTAATAGAAATTACATTATAGATTGTATAGACAAGGTAGCGAAATGTAGATTACGTTCAACCAGCGATGCAAAATATTTACACTATATACAGAAATATATATATAATATAACACAATATTCAATAGTCACATTATAAACAGAAAATGTGCAGTTTGAATGTACAGCAGAACACTCATAAGAACTACTCTATATTTCTACATAATTTATGTTTATGCATGTCACGTGGTTGTGGGCGGGGACTAGTGATTGAATGAATGACTACACCTGCATGGAGGGAGGGTGAGTAGGGAGGATGTATTTTTTTTGTTGACTTATGTATATTTATAACTATTGTTTTATATATTTTGTGACTGCTGCTGTAGGGCCCCAGCAGTTGACGTCACGCAATCCCAGCATGCAACAAATCAAAACACCGCCATCTTGGCAGGAAGGCGCTCTGTTGAAACTACTGTCAGGGATCTCACCGCTTGCAGGTACAGACTCCAACGTTCCCTAAACTTCATATCTGATTTATTTCACGTGCTTTTGTTACGTTTCCGAACAGTTAAACGCACGTCAGACCAAGGTATTTATGGCGTGGATGTTGCGGTGCTTCCCGTTGCTCACAGCAAGAAGCAAACGCAACATGAAATTTTTTTGTCTGCAGAGTCGTTAAAGCTTCCTTCAGATAAAACTCACGTTATTTCTGCAAATGTACTGTTTGTATGTCTGTTCTTGTGATTACAGCAACGAACAGAGCATGGTGTGATTTCTAGTGATATGATTCACGAGAGAAACATCGACAACTATCAAACATTTCAAGATTCATGAAAAACACCCCTGCAATTCGCAAAGGAGTATATATATATATATATATATATATACGTATATATGTATATATGTATATACAGTATATATACATATATACATATATAGGTATATATATGTATATATGTATATTTAGTCACAATATATAGAATATATAGAATTTAGTCACAATTTTGGAAAATTGTGACTAAATTCATACTATAGCATGTCGAAAAAGTAAAAAAAAAAAACTTTTTTTTTTCTTGGTCTAAAAAGGCATCGGAAAGACTTAATAACATGTTTTAATGATTTCATAGCACAATGTGTTAAAAAAACCTTTTTAAAAAGCCATTTTATAGATTTTGAAAATTGACCAAAAAAGTCATACTATAGTATGTCGAAAAAGTAAAAAAAATCCATTTTTTTTCTTGGTCTTAAAAGGCATCAGAACGACTTATAAACATGTTTTGAATGATTTCAAAGCATAGTATGTTGAACAAATCTTTTTAAAAAAGCCATTTTATAGCATTTTGAAAATTCATTTTTTTTTCTTGGTCTAAAAAGGCATCAGAAAGACTTAATAACATGTTTTGAATCATTTCATGGCATAATATGTTGAAAAGAACTTTTTTAAAAAGCCATTCCACATTATTTTGAAAATTGACCAAAAAAGTCATACTATAGCATGTCGAAAAAGTCCAAAAATGTTGTTTTTTTTTTGGTCTGAAAACGCATCGGACAGACTTATTAACATGTTTTGAATGATTTCACAGGACAATGTGTTTAAAAACTTTTTAAAAGCCATTTTATAGCATGTTGAAAATTGACCAAAGAAGTCATACTATAGCATGTCGAAAAAGTCAAAAAATCCTTTTTTTTTCTTCGTCTGAAAAGGCATCAGAAAGTCTTATTAACATGTTTTGAATGATTTCATAGCATATGTTGACGAACCCTTTTTAAAAAGCCATTTTATAGCAATTTGAAAATTGACCAAAAAAGTCATACTATAGCATGTCGAAAAAGTCAAAAAATCCATTTTTTTTTTCTTGGTCTTAAAAGGCATCAGAAAGACTTAATAACATGTTTTGAATGATTTCATAGCACAATGTGTTAAAAAAACCTTTTTAAAAAGCCATTTTATAGATTTTGAAAATTGACCAAAAAAGTCATACTATAGCATGTCGAAAAAGTCAAAAAATCCATTTTTTTTTCTTGGTCTAAAAAGGCATCAGAAAGACTTATTAACATGTTTTGAATGATTTCATAGCACAATGTGTTTAAAAACTTTTTAAAAGCCATTTTATAACATGTTGAAAATTGACCAAAGAAGTCATACTATAGCATGTCGAAAAAGTAAAAAAATCCAATTTTTTTTCTTGGTCTAAAAAGGCATCGGAAAGACTTATTAACATGTTTTGAATCATTTCATAGCATAGTATGTTGAAAAAACTTTTTAAAAAGCCATTTTATAGCATTTTGAAAATTGACCAAAAAAGTCATACTATAGCATGTCGAAAAAGTCAAAAAATCCATTTTTTTTCTTGGTCTAAAAAGGCATCAGAAAGACTTATTAACATGTTTTGAATGATTTCATAGCACAATATGTTGAAAAAAAACTTTTTAAAAAGCCATTTTATAGCATTTTGAAAATTGACCCAAAAAGTCATACTATAGCATGTCGAAAAAGTCCAAAAATTCATTTTTTTTTTCTTGGTCTAAAAAGGCATCAGAAAGACTTATTAACATGTTTTGAATGATTTCATAGGACAATGTGTTTAAAAACTTTTTAAAAGCCATTTTATAGCATGTTGAAAATTGACCAAAAAAGTCATACTATAGCATGTCGAAAAAGTCAAAAAATCCATTTTTTTTTTTGTCTAAAAAGGCATCAGAACGACTTATAAACATGTTTTGAATGATTTCAAAGCATCGTATGTTGAACAAATCTTTTTAAAAAAGCCATTTTATAGCATTTTGAAAATTGACCAAAAAATTTATACTATAGCATGTCGAAAAAGTAAAAAAATCCAATTTTTTTTCTTGGTCTAAAAAGGCATCAGAAAGACTTATTAACATGTTTTGAATGATTTCATAGCACAATGTGTTTAAAAACTTTTTAAAAAGCCATTTTATAGCCTTTTGAAAATTGACCCAAAAAGTCATACTATAGCATGTTGAAAAAGTCAAAAAAATCCATTTTTTTTTCTTCGTCTAAAAAGGCATCAGAAAAACTTATTAACATGTTTTGAATGATTTCATAGCACAATGTGTTTAAAAACTTTTTAAAAGCCATTTTATAGCATGTTGAAAATTGACCAAAGAAGTCATACTATAGCATGTCGAAAAAGTCCAAAAATTCATTTTTTTTTTCTTGGTCTAAAAAGGCATCAGAAAGACTTATTAACATGTTTTGAATGATTTCATAGCACAATGTGTTTAAAAACTTTTTAAAAGCCATTTTATAGCATGTTGAAAATTGACCAAAGAAGTCATACTATAGCATGTCGAAAAAGTCAAAAAATCCTTTTTTTTTCTTGGTCTGAAAAGGCATCAGAAAGTCTTATTAACATGTTTTGAATGATTTCATAGCACAATATGTTGAAAACCCTTTTAAAAAGCCATTTTATAGCAATTTGAAAATTGACCAAAAAAGTCATACTATAGCATGTCGAAAAAGTCAAAAAATCCATTTTTTTTTTCTTGGTCTTAAAAGGCATCAGAAAGACTTAATAACATGTTTTGAATGATTTCATAGCACAATGTGTTAAAAAAACCTTTTTAAAAAGCCATTTTATAGATTTTGAAAATTGACCAAAAAAGTCATACTATAGCATGTCGAAAAAGTCAAAAAATCCAATTTTTTTTCTTGGTCTAAAAAGGCATTCAGAAAGACTTATTAACATGTTTTGAATGATTTCATAGCACAATGTGTTTAAAAACTTTTTAAAAGCCATTTTATAACATGTTGAAAATTGACCAAAGAAGTCATACTATAGCATGTCGAAAAAGTAAAAAAATCCAATTTTTTTTCTTGGTCTAAAAAGGCATCGGAAAGACTTATTAACATGTTTTGAATCATTTCATAGCATAGTATGTTGAAAAAACTTTTTAAAAAGCCATTTTATAGCATTTTGAAAATTGACCAAAAAAGTCATACTATAGCATGTCGAAAAAGTCAAAAAATCCATTTTTTTTCTTGGTCTAAAAAGGCATCAGAAAGACTTATTAACATGTTTTGAATGATTTCATAGCACAATATGTTGAAAAAACTTTTTAAAAGCCATTTTATAGCATTTTGAAAATTGACCCAAAAAAGTCATACTATAGCATGTCGAAAAACTCAAAAAATCCAATTTTTTTTCTTGGTCTAAAAAGGCATCAGAAAGACTTATTAACATGTTTTGAATGATTTCATAGGACAATGTGTTTAAAAACTTTTTAAAAGCCATTTTATAGCATGTTGAAAATTGACCAAAAAAGTCATACTATAGCATGTCGAAAAAGTCAAAAAATCCATTTTTTTTTTTGTCTAAAAAGGCATCAGAACGACTTATAAACATGTTTTGAATGATTTCAAAGCATCGTATGTTGAACAAATCTTTTTAAAAAAGCCATTTTATAGCATTTTGAAAATTGACCAAAAAAGTCATACTATAGCATGTCGAAAAAGTCAAAAAATCCATTTTTTTTTCTTCGTCTGAAAAGGCATCAGAAAGACTTATTAACATGTTTTGAATGATTTCATAGCACAATGTGTTTAAAAACTTTTTAAAAAGCCATTTTATAGCCTTTTGAAAATTGACCCAAAAAGTCATACTATAGCATGTTGAAAAAGTCAAAAAAATCCATTTTTTTTTCTTCGTCTAAAAAGGCATCAGAAAAACTTATTAACATGTTTTGAATGATTTCATAGCACAATGTGTTTAAAAACTTTTTAAAAGCCATTTTATAGCATTTTCAAAATTGACCAAAGAAGTCATACTATAGCATGTCGAAAAAGTCCAAAAATTCATTTTTTTTTTCTTGGTCTAAAAAGGCATCAGAAAGACTTATTAACATGTTTTGAATGATTTCATAGCACAATGTGTTTAAAAACTTTTTAAAAGCCATTTTATAGCATGTTGAAAATTGACCAAAGAAGTCATACTATAGCATGTCGAAAAACTCAAAAAATCCAATTTTTTTTCTTGGTCTAAAAAGGCATCAGAAAGACTTATTAACATGTTTTGAATGATTTCATAGCATAGTATGTTGAAAAACTTTTTAAAAAGCCATTTTATAGCATTTTGAAAATTGACCCAAAAAGTCATACTATAGCATGTCGAAAAAGTCCAAAAATTCATTTTTTTTTTTCTTGGTCTAAAAAGGCATCAGAAAGACTTATTAACATGTTTTGAATGATTTCATAGCACAATGTGTTTAAAAACTTTTTAAAAAGCCATTTTATAGCCTTTTGAAAATTGACCCAAAAAAGTCATACTATAGCATGTTGAAAAAGTCAAAAAAATCCATTTTTTTTTCTTCGTCTAAAAAGGCATCAGAAAGACTTATTAACATGTTTTGAATGATTTCATAGCACAATGTGTATAAAAACTTTTTAAAAGCCATTTTATAGCATGTTGAAAATTGACCAAAGAAGTCATACTATAGCATGTCGAAAAAGTCCAAAAATTCATTTTTTTTTTCTTGGTCTAAAAAGGCATCAGAAAGACTTATTAACATGTTTTGAATGATTTCATAGCACAATGTGTTTAAAAACTTTTTAAAAACCATTTTATAGCATGTTGAAAATTGACCAAAGAAGTCATACTATAGCATGTCGAAAAACTCAAAAAATCCAATTTTTTTTCTTGGTCTAAAAAGGCATCAGAAAGACTTATTAACATGTTTTGAATGATTTCATAGGACAATGTGTTTAAAAACTTTTTAAAAGCCATTTTATAGCATGTTGAAAATTGACCAAAGAAGTCATACTATAGCATGTCGAAAAAGTCAAAAAATCCATTTTTTTTTTCTTGGTCTAAAAAGGCATCAGAAAGACTTATTAACATGTTTTGAATGATTTCATAGCACAATGTGTTTAAAAACTTTTTAAAAAGCCATTTTATAGCCTTTTGAAAATTGACCCAAAAAGTCATACTATAGCATGTTGAAAAAGTCAAAAAATCCATTTTTTTTTTCTTCGTCTAAAAAGGCATCAGAAAAACTTATTAACATGTTTTGAATGATTTCATAGCACAATGTGTTTAAAAACTTTTTAAAAGCCATTTTATAGCATGTTGAAAATTGACCAAAGAAGTCATACTATAGCATGTCGAAAAAGTCCAAAAATTCATTTTTTTTTTCTTGGTCTAAAAGGCATCAGAAAGACTTATTAACATGTTTTGAATTATTTCATAGGACAATGTGTTTAAAAACTTTTTAAAAGCCATTTTATAGCATGTTGAAAATTGACCAAAGAAGTCATACTATAGCATGTCGAAAAAGTCAAAAAATCCATTTTTTTTTTTCTTGGTCTAAAAAGGCATCAGAAAGACTTATTAACATGTTTTGAATGATTTCATAGCACAATGTGTTTAAAAACTTTTTAAAAGCCATTTTATAGCATGTTGAAAATTGACCAAAGAAGTCATACTATAGCATGTCGAAAAACTCAAAAAATCCAATTTTTTTTCTTGGTCTAAAAAGGCATCAGAAAGACTTATTAACATGTTTTGAATGATTTCATAGCACAATGTGTTTAAAAACTTTTTAAAAAGCCATTTTATAGCCTTTTGAAAATTGACCCAAAAAAGTTATACTATAGCATGTTGAAAAAGTCAAAAAAATCCATTTTTTTTTCTTCGTCTAAAAAGGCATCAGAAAAACTTATTAACATGTTTTGAATGATTTCATAGCACAATGTGTTTAAAAACTTTTTAAAAGCCATTTTATAGCATGTTGAAAATTGACCAAAGAAGTCATACTATAGCATGTCGAAAAAGTCCAAAAATTCATTTTTTTTTTCTTGGTCTAAAAAGGCATCAGAAAGACTTATTAACATGTTTTGAATGATTTCATAGCACAATGTGTTTAAAAACTTTTTAAAAGCCATTTTATAGCATGTTGAAAATTGACCAAAGAAGTCATACTATAGCATGTCGAAAAAGTCCAAAAATTCATTTTTTTTTTCTTGGTCTAAAAAGGCATCAGAAAGACTTATTAACATGTTTTGAATGATTTCATAGCACAATGTGTTTAAAAACTTTTTAAAAGCCATTTTATAGCATGTTGAAAATTGACCAAAGAAGTCATACTATAGCATGTCGAAAAACTCAAAAAATCCAATTTTTTTTCTTGGTCTAAAAAGGCATCAGAAAGACTTATTAACATGTTTTGAATGATTTCATAGCATAGTATGTTGAAAAACTTTTTAAAAAGCCATTTTATAGCATTTTGAAAATTGACCAAAAAAGTCATACTATAGCATGTCGAAGAAGTCAAAAAATCCATTTTTTTTTCTTGGTCTAAAAAGGCATCAGAAAGACTTATTAACATGTTTTGAATGATTTCATAGCACAATATGTTGAAAAAAAACTTTTTAAACAGCCATTTTATAGCATTTTGAAAATTGACCCAAAAAGTCATACTATAGCATGTCGAAAAAGTCCAAAAATTCATTTTTTTTTTCTTGGTCTAAAAAGGCATCAGAAAGACTTATTAACATGTTTTGAATGATTTCATAGCACAATGTGTTTAAAAACTTTTTAAAAAGCCATTTTATAGCCTTTTGAAAATTGACCCAAAAAAGTTATACTATAGCATGTTGAAAAAGTCAAAAAAATCCATTTTTTTTTCTTCGTCTAAAAAGGCATCAGAAAAACTTATTAACATGTTTTGAATGATTTCATAGCACAATGTGTTTAAAAACTTTTTAAAAGCCATTTTATAGCATGTTGAAAATTGACCAAAGAAGTCATACTATAGCATGTCGAAAAAGTCCAAATTTTATTTATTTTTTTTTTGGTCTGAAAACGCATCAGAACGACTTATTAACATGTTTTGAATTATTTAATAGCATAATATGTATAAAAACTTTTTAAAAGCCATTTTATAGCATGTTGAAAATTGACCAAAAAAGTCATACTATAGCATGTCGAAAAACTCAAAAAATCCAATTTTTTTTCTTGGTCTAAAAAGGCATCAGAAAGACTTATTAACATGTTTTGAATTATTTCATAGCACAATGTGTTTAAAAACTTTTTAAAAGCCATTTTATAGCATGTTGAAAATTGACCAAAGAAGTCATACTATAGCATGTCGAAAAACTCAAAAAATCCAATTTTTTTTCTTGGTCTAAAAAGGCATCAGAAAGACTTATTAACATGTTTTGAATGATTTCATAGGACAATGTGTTTAAAAACTTTTTAAAAGCCATTTTATAGCATGTTGAAAATTGACCAAAGAAGTCATACTATAGCATGTCGAAGAAGTCAAAAAGTCCATTTTTTTTTTTTGTCTAAAAAGGCATCAGAAAGACTTATTAACATGTTTTGAATGATTTCATAGCATAATATGTTGAAAACCCTTTTAAAAAAAGCCATTTTATAGCAATTTGAAAATTGACCAAAAAAGTCATACTATAGCATGTCGAAAAAGTCAAAAAATCAATTTTTTTTTTCTTCGTCTGAAAAGGCATCAGAAAGACTTATTAACATGTTTTGAATCATTTCATAGCAAAGTATGTTGAAAAAACTTTTTAAAAAGCCATTTTCTAGCATTTTGAAAATTGACCAAAAAAGTCATACTATAGCATGTTGAAAAAGTCCAAATTCAATTTTTTTTTTCTTCGTCTGAAAAGGCATCAGAAAGACTTATTAACATGTTTTGAATCATTTCATAGCAAAGTATGTTGAAAAAACTTTTTAAAAAGCCATTTTCTAGCATTTTGAAAATTGACCAAAAAAGTCATACTATAGCATGTCGAAAAAGTCAAAAAATCAATTTTTTTTTCTTCGTCTGAAAAGGCATCAGAAAGACTTATTAACATGTTTTAAATCATTTCATAGCAAAGTATGTTGAAAAAACTTTTTAAAAAGCCATTTTCTAGCATTTTGAAAATTGACCAAAAAGTCATACTATAGCATGTTGAAAAGTCAAAAATCCAATTTTTTCTTGGTCTAAAAGGCATCAGAAAGACTTATTAACATGTTTTGAATGATTTCATAGCATAATATGTTGAGGAACCCTTTTAAAAAGCCATTTTATAGCATTTTGAAAATTGACCAAAAAGTCATACTATAGCATGTTGAAAAAGTCAAAAATCCATTTTTTCTTCGTCTGAAAAGGCATCAGAAAGACTTATTAACATGTTTTGAATGATTTCATAGCATAATATGTTGAAAACCCTTTTTAAAAAGCCATTTTATAGCATTTTGAAAATTGACCAAAAAAGTCATACTATAGCATGTCGAAAAAGTCAAAAAATCCTTTTTTTTTTCTTCGTCTGAAAAGGCATCAGAAAGACTTATTAACATGTTTTGAATGATTTCATAGCACAATATGTTGAAAAACCTTTTTAAAAAGCCATTTTATAGCATTTTGAAAAAGTCAAAAAATCCAATTTTTTTTCTTGGTCCAAAAAGGCATCAGAAAGACTTATTAACATGTTTTGAATCATTTCATAGCACAATGTGTTAAAAAAAAACTTTTTAAAAAGCCATTTTATAGCATTTTGAAAATGTCAAAAAATCCAATTTTTTTTCTTGGTCTAAAAAGGCATCAGAAAGACTTATTAACATGTTTTGAATGATTTCATAGCATAAAATGTTGAAAAACTTTTTAAAAGCCATTTTATAGCATTTTGAAAATTGACCCAAAAAAGTCATACTATAGCATGTCGAAAAAGTCAAAAAATCCAATTTTTTTCCTTGGTCTAAAAAGGCATCAGAAAGACTTATTAACATGTTTTGAATGATTTCATAGCACAATATGTTGAAAAACCTTTTTAAAAAGCCATTTTATAGCATTTTCAAAATTGACCAAAAAAGTCATACTATAGCATGTCGAAAAAGTCAAAAAGTCCTTTTTTTTCGTCTAAAAAGGCATCAAAACGACTTATAAACATGTTTTGAATGATTTCATAGCATAATGTGTTGAAAAATCTTTTTAAAAAAGCCATTTTATAGCCTTTTGAAAATTGACCCAAAAAAGTCATACTATAGCATGTCGAAAAAGTCCAAATTTTTTTTTTTTTTTTTGGTCTGAAAACGCATCAGAACGACTTAATAACATGTTTTGAATGATTTCATAGCATAGTATGTTGAAAAAACTTTTTAAAAAGCCATTTTCTAGCATTTTGAAAATTGACCAAAAAAGTCATACTATAGCATGTTGAAAAAGTCAAAAAATCCATTTTTTTTTGGTCTAAAAGGCATCAGAACGACTTAATAACATGTTTTGAATGATTTCATAGCATAGTATGTTGAAAAAACTTTTTAAAAAGCCATTTTCTAGCATTTTGAAAATTGACCAAAAAAGTCATACTATAGCATGTTGAAAAAGTCAAAAAATCCATTTTTTTTTTCTTCGTCTAAAAAGGCATCAGAAAAACTTATTAACATGTTTTGAATGATTTCATAGCACAATGTGTTTAAAAACTTTTTAAAAGCCATTTTATAGCATGTTGAAAATTGACCAAAGAAGTCATACTATAGCATGTCGAAAAACTCAAAAAATCCAATTTTTTTTCTTGGTCTAAAAAGGCATCAGAAAGACTTATTAACATGTTTTGAATGATTTCATAGCACAATATGTTGAAAAAAAACTTTTTAAAAAGCCATTTTATAGCATTTTGAAAATTGACCCAAAAGTCATACTATAGCATGTCGAAAAAGTCATTAAATCCATTTTTTTTTCGTCTGAAAAGGCATCAGAACGACTTATTAATATGTTTTGAATGATTTCATAGCACAATATGTTGAAAAAAGACTTTTTAAAAAGCCATTTTATAGCATTTTGAAAATTGACCAAAAAAGTCATACTATAGCATGTCGAAAAAGTCAAAAAATCCATTTTTTTTTCTTCGTCTGAAAAGGCATCAGAAAGTCTTATTAACATGTTTTGAATGATTTCATAGCACAATATGTTGAAAAAAACTTTTAAAAAAGCCATTTTATAGCATTTTCAAAATTGACCAAAAAGTCATACTATAGCATGTCGAAAAAGTCAAAAAATCCAATTTTTTTTCTTGGTCTAAAAAGGCATCAGAAAGACTTATTAACATGTTTTGAATGATTTCATAGCATAGTATGTTGAAAAAACTTTTTAAAAAGCCATTTTCTAGCATTTTGAAAATTGACCAAAAAAGTCATACTATAGCATGTCGAAAAAGTCAAAAAATCCATTTTTTTTTTCTTGGTCTAAAAAGGCATCAGAAAGACTTAATAACATGTTTTGAATGATTTCATAGCACAATATGTTGAAAAAAAACTTTTTGAAAAGCCATTTTATAGCATTTTGAAAATTGATCAAAAAAGTCATACTATAGCATGTTGAAAAAGTCAAAAAATCCATTTTTTTTTCTTGGTCTTAAAAGGCATCAGAAAGACTTATTAACATGTTTTGATTGATTTCATAGCATAATATGTTGTAACCCCTTTTTAAAAAGCCATTTTATAGCATTTTGAAAACTGACCAAAAAAAGTCATACTATAGCATGTCGAAAAAGTCCAAATTTTATTTATTTTTTTTTTGGTCTGAAAACGCATCAGAACGACTTATTAACATGTTTTGAATGATTTCATAGCATAATATGTTGAAAAAAAACTTTTAAAAAAGCCATTTTATAGCCTTTTGAATATTGACCAAAAAAGTCATACTATAGCATGTCGAAAAAGTCCAAAAATCCATTTTTTTTTCCTTGGTCTAAAAAGGCATCAGAAAGACTTATTAACATGTTTTGAATGATTTCATAGCACAATGTGTTTAAAAACTTTTTAAAAGCCATTTTATAGCATGTTGAAAATTGACCAAAGAAGTCATACTATAGCATGTCGAAAAAGTCAAAAAATCCAATTTTTTTTCTTGGTCTAAAAAGGCATCAGAAAGACTTATTAACATGTTTTGAATGATTTCATAGCACAATATGTTGAAAAAAACCTTTTAAAAAAGCCATTTTATAGCATTTTCAAAATTGACCAAAAAAGTCATACTATAGCATGTCGAAAAAGTCAAAAAGTCCTTTTTTTTCGTCTAAAAAGGCATCAGAAAGACTTATTAACATGTTTTGAATCATTTCATAGCACAATATGTTGAAAAACCTTTTTAAAAAGCCATTTTATAGCATTTTGAAAACTGACCAAAAAAAGTCATACTATAGCATGTTGAAAAAGTCCAAATTTTTTTTTTTTTTTTGGTCTGAAAACGCATCAGAACGACTTAATAACATGTTTTGAATGATTTCATAGCATAGTATGTTGAAAAAACTTTTTAAAAAGCCATTTTCTAGCATTTTGAAAATTGACCAAAAAAGTCATACTAAAGCATGTCGAAAAAGTCAAAAAATCCAATTTTTTTTCTTGGTCTTAAAAGGCATCAGAAAGACTTATTAACATGTTTTGAATGATTTCATAGCACAATGTGTTAAAAAAAAAATTTTAAAAAGCCATTTTATAGCATTTTCAAAATTGACCAAAAAGTCATACTATAGCATGTTGAAAAAGTCAAAAAATCCAATTTTTTTTCTTGGTCTAAAAAGGCATCAGAAAGACTTATTAACATGTTTTGAATGATTTCATAGCATATGTTGAGGAACCCTTTTTAAAAAGCCATTTTATAGCAACTTGAAAATTGACCAAAAAAGTCATACTATAGCATGTTGAAAAAGTCAAAAAATCCAATTTTTTTTTCTTGGTCTTAAAAGGCATCAGAAAGACTTAATAACATGTTTTGAATGATTTCATAGCACAATGTGTTAAAAAAAAACTTTTTAAAAAGCCATTTTATAGATTTTGAAAATTGACCAAAAAAGTCATACTATAGCATGTTGAAAAAGTAAAAAAAATCCATTTTTTTTCTTGGTCTTAAAAGGCATCAGAAAGACTTAATAACATGTTTTGAATGATTTCATATCATAATATGTTGAAAAAACCTTTTTAAAAAGCCATTTTATAGCCTTTTGAAAATTGACCCAAAAAAGTCATACTATAGCATATCGAAAAAGTCAAAAAATCTATTTTTTTTTCTTGGTCTGAAAAGGCATCAAAAAGACTTAATAACATGTTTTGAATGATTTCATAGCATAGTATGTTGAAAAAACTTTTTAAAAGCCATTTTATAGCATTTTGAAAATTGACCAAAAAAGTCATACTATAGCATGTCGAAAAAGTAAAAAAATATATATATTTTTTTTTTGGTCTGAAAACGCATTGGAAAGACTTAATAACATGTTTTGAATGATTTCATAGCAAAGTATGTTGAAAAAAAACTTTTTAAAAAGCCATTTTATAGCATTTTGAAAATTGACCAAAAAAGTCATACTATAGCATATCGAAAAAGTCAAAAAATCCATTTTTTTTTCTTGGTCTAAAAAGGCATCAAAAAGACTTAATAACATGTTTTGAATGATTTCATAGCAAAGTATGTTGAAAAAAAACTTTTTAAAAAGCCATTTTATAGCATTTTGAAAATTGACCAAAAAAGTCATACTATAGCATGTCGAAAAAGTCAAAAAATCCATTTTTTTTTTCTTAGTCTTAAAAGGCATCAGAACGACTTATTAACATGTTTTGATTGATTTCATTGCATAAAATTTTGAAAAACTTTTTAAAAGCCATTTTCTAGCATTTTGAAAATTGACCCAAAAAAGTCATACTATAGCATGTCGAAAAAGTCAAAAAATCCAATTTTTTTCCTTGGTCTAAAAAGGCATCAGAAAGACTTAATAACATGTTTTGAATGATTTCATAGCACAATGTGTTAAAAAAAACCTTTTTAAAAAGCCATTTTATAGATTTTGAAAATTGACCAAAAAAGTCATACAATAGCATGTTGAAAAAGTAAAAAAAATCCATTTTTTTTCTTGGTCTTAAAAGGCATCAGAAAGACTTAATAACATGTTTTGAATGATTTCATAGCATAATATGTTGAAAAAACCTTTTTAAAAAGCCATTTTATAGCATTTTGAAAATTGACCAAAAAAGTCATACTATAGCATATCGAAAAAGTCAAAAAATCCATTTTTTTTTCTTGGTCTAAAAAGGCATCAAAAAGACTTAATAACATGTTTTGAATGATTTCATAGCATAGTATGTTGAAAAAACTTTTTAAAAGCCATTTTATAGCATTTTGAAAATTGACCAAAAAAGTCATACTATAGCATGTCGAAAAAGTAAAAAAATATATATTTTTTCTGGTCTGAAAACGCATTGGAAAGACTTAATAACATGTTTTGAATGATTTCATAGCAAAGTATGTTGAAAAAAAACTTTTTAAAAAGCCATTTTATAGCATTTTGAAAATTGACCAAAAAAGTCATACTATAGCATGCTATTATCATAGCATAGTATGTTGAAAAAACTTTTTAAAAAGCCATTTTCTAGCATTTTGAAAATTGACCAAAAAAGTCATACTATAGCATGTCGAAAAAGTCAAAAAATCCATTTTTTTTTCTCGGTCTAAAAAGGCATCAGAAAGACTTATTAACATGTTTTGAATGATTTCATAGCACAATATGTTGAAAAAAAACTTTTTAAAAAGCCATTTTATAGCATTTTGAAAATTGACCAAAGAAGTCATACTATAGCATGTCGAAAAAGTCAAAAAATCCAATTTTTTTTCTTGGTCTAAAAAGGCATCAGAAAGACTTATTAACATGTTTTGAATGATTTCATAGCATAATATGTTGAAAAACCTTTTTAAAAAGCCATTTTATAGCATTTTGAAAATTGACCAAAAAAGTCATACTATAGCATGTTGAAAAAGTCAAAAAATCCAATTTTTTTTCTTGGTCTAAAAAGGCATCAGAAAGACTTATTAACATGTTTTGAATGATTTCATAGCATAATATGTTGAAACCCCTTTTTAAAAAGCCATTTTATAGCATTTTGAAAATTGACCAAAAAAGTCATACTATAGCATGTTGAAAAAGTCAAAAAATCCAATTTTTTTTCTTGGTCTAAAAAGGCATCAGAAAGACTTATTAACATGTTTTGAATGATTTCATAGCATAATATGTTGAAACCCCTTTTTAAAAAGCCATTTTATAGCATTTTGAAAATTGACCAAAAAAGTCATACTATAGCATGTCGAAAAAGTCAAAAAATCCAATTTTTTTTCTTGGTCTAAAAAGGCATCAGAAAGACTTATTAACATGTTTTGAATGATTTCATAGCATAATATGTTGAAAAACCTTTTTAAAAAGCCATTTTATAGCATTTTGAAAATTGACCAAAAAAGTCATACTATAGCATGTTGAAAAAGTCAAAAAATCCAATTTTTTTTCTTTGTCTAAAAAGGCATCAGAAAGACTTATTAACACGTTTTGAATGATTTCATAGCACAATATGTTGAAAAAAAACTTTTTAAAAAGCCATTTTATAGCATTTTGAAAATTGACCAAAAAGTCATACTATAGCATGTTGAAAAAGTCAAAAAATCCATTTTTTTTCTTGGTCTTAAAAGGCATCAGAAAGACTTAATAACATGTTTTGAATGATTTCATATCATAATATGTTGAAAAAACCTTTTTAAAAAGCCATTTTATAGCCTTTTGAAAATTGACCCAAAAAAGTCATACTATAGCATATCGAAAAAGTCAAAAAATCTATTTTTTTTTCTTGGTCTGAAAAGGCATCAAAAAGACTTAATAACATGTTTTGAATGATTTCATAGCACAATATGTTGAAAAAAAACTTTTTAAAAAGCCATTTTATAGCATTTTGAAAATTGACCAAAAAGTCATACTATAGCATGTCGAAAAAGTAAAAAAAATAATTTTTTTTTCGTCTAAAAAGGCATCAGAACGACTTATAAACATGTTTTGAATGATTTCATAGCATAATGTGTTGAAAAATCTTTTTAAAAAGCCATTTTATAGCATTTTGAAAATTGACCAAAAAAGTCATACTATAGCATGTCGAAAAAGTCAAAAAATCCATTTTTTTTTTCTTCGTCTGAAAAGGCATCAGAAAGACTTATTAACATGTTTTGAATGATTTCATAGCACAATATGTTGAAAAAAACCTTTTAAAAAAAAGCCATTTTATAGCATTTTCAAAATTGACCAAAAAGTCATACTATAGCATGTCGAAAAAGTCAAAAAATCCATTTTTTTTTTTTCCTTGGTCTTAAAAGGCATCAGAACGACTTAATAACGTTTTGAATGATTTCATAGCATAATATGTTGAAAAACATTTTTAAAAGCCATTTTATAGCAATTTGAAAATTGACCAAAAAAGTCCAAAAATTCATTTTTTTTTTCTTGGTCTAAACTATACTATATGTAAAAAAAAAAAAAAAGTTAAAGCTGTCAAAATGCCACCAGAAAGACTTCTAGTACTGTGTTGAATCAGTTCAGAGCAAATATGTTGAAAAAAGGAGTACAAAAGAGAGACTTCATGGCATGTTGGAAAATGTGAAAAAGTCAAACTATAGCATGTCAAACAATTCAAAAGTTGTGATTTTGTTGGATGATTTTATTGCACGATATGTTGACAATTCTCAAAAAAGTCATACTATATGTGGAAAAAAGTAAAAAACAAAAAACAAAAAATAACTTGTTAAAACCACAGCTTGTTGAAGGATTTCACAGCAAAATACGCTGAATAAAACGTAAGTTGAAAAACCATTTTAGAGCGTTGAAAATTCTCCCAAAAAAAATATCCTGCAGCACAAGAAAAAAAGTAAAAAAGAAAAAAAAAAAAAATGTCAAAAAGAGTCATTAGAAAGACTGTACTGTTGACTGACAAGCTGTTATTTGAAGCTGTAATTAATGTATGCACTATATTTACACCAAAAGTCATTATTCTGTGACGTCTGTGCACTATTCAGTTGGTTTGTGTTTACCCATGTTGACTGGCATGAATGGAGAACAGAGCTAAAAAAAAAAAAAAATGCCATGATGTTAATTTACTCACAATGCTGTATTGTTTGTCGCGTCAGGTGGATGCTGTCTTCCATCCAGAGTTCAGAGGAGGGCTCCAACGAAGAACAGGAAGTGGGCGTTATGAACCACCTCCATGACTTCCTGCTGGAGCTGCTGCTCGCCAACGGGACATTTCTCAGTCTCACACATCGTAGATTATGTTGTCATGTCAGCTTCTTGTGAGCACCCAGCCACTGATTGCCGTCTCATGTCACACTGAGGACATGTTAGCGATCACACCAGAGGATTTACAGTCGATTGTTAAAAATTAACGTTGGACGGTCTGACATTTAAACCAAAGACACAGCCACAGCAAACACTCTTCACATGGGCCTCAACTTTTCTTGCTGAGTGTCCAGGATAATTAAAGTAATAGAAGTTAATTAATGGTGAAAAATGTCCTCACTGTTGATGGAGTCAGAACTTTCTTTCAGTTGTTTATTGAAATGTTGTTTTTGGTTACATCACATTGAAGAGTTGTTTCCTCCCTGTGGTTATCATCAATAAACTTTAAGATGAAAAGTTCAAAGTTTGTGTTTATCAGTGTCAATGAAAATCGTGGGTCTCAGGTTTCCTTCAGCAGCACTGATTAAAGTACTATTCAAGACATCTGGGCTCTTTATGACTGAGACAGTGAAGAGCCTTGAATTTATGCCACACCAACACCTGCAACAGCTCCTAATCAATATCCTCACAGCCCTCTGGAGTCCCTAAAAGCAGAGAGAAGGTGGTATTATTATTATTATTATTATCATCATCATTATTCGTTTATAGATTGAGAAAGTCACAGGACAAATAAATCCTTGGTGTACAAAGTTCCCTGTGGGTCAATCAAACAGAGTCAATGTCATGACGAACATATCAACAAGAACAATAACAAGATATATAGGATGGAGATTATTATTATTATTATTATTGCAGAGCAAACTTCACCTCTGGTTGTGCCTCCACATCCACAGTGAACATCAGCCAGACCAAGTGGACGTCTTAAACTCCTGGTCAGCTCTTAACCTGGAACACATCACATTTTGAAATTAACATCCATAACCCACTAAAGAATACAGGCTGGTTCGTCCTAACAGGACAGTGAAGAAAAGTGAATAAATGGATTATTATTATTAATTATATACATATGGACACTGATGAGTTTAAATGAAGTTAGAGGAAGGAAACATATGACTGAGCTGGTTTTCAAAATAAGATGTTAACAACATAGAGCACATTATCAGGAAATAATATTAAAAGGATTATATACAGAGGAAGTCTAAATCATGTTGGCTGTGTCCTAAAAAAAAAATGAAACTACAACCACTGATACATTTGAGGTGATGACATCAAGCATTTTTACTGCATCATTTTAGAGATATTCCAAAATAAAAGTCCCATGCAAATGCATCCTGTGCAGGTCTGAATCCTTGAGGTGTTATAAAAACACACTGCTCCATAAATTGAAATATTTTACTTCACAACACCTGACTGCACACTAAGTGAAATTACTTGAGATCTGAAGAGCAACTAAAAATCAAAGAATTATTTCCCTCACAACCTTGTGGTAGAGAGAGAGGGAGAAAGAACGAGGTGATTTTAAAGCAGCTGTGTGGAAACTTTACCTGCTGCTGAGGAAACTAACATAAACTGACACACTGCAGTGAGGAGTCAGCTCCCTTTGAATGAATTACAACTCAGTCCCACAGTTTGAGAGATGAAAACCTGGTTTAAGCCCTCTGACATCCAAACCCATAGTTCTCTGTTAGCTACTAGGATGAACATATATTAATTCGACCCATAAACCAATCAGATCTCATTTAACTGATGAGCTTTTGTTTTTCTAACAGAAAATTCTGACGTAAAAATACTACATATCTGAGCTATCATAAGAGGAACAATTAAAACTGGAAATGAATGTATTTTTCATTTTATGGGGACATTTAAGCAAATGAAAACCATCTACGTTGTGACTTAAAAGTACGATTTTAAAGTACTTGTATTTCCATTCTCCTCCACCACGTCAACAACAAATATTGTACTTTTTCTGCACCACATATTACATGTATTTCATGAATTTCCCTCAGGATTAATAAAGTACCTATGGTCTATCAAACTGTTATTGTATGAAGTAAATAGCATCCTCCTTTATCAGCTGCAACATTGAACTGATGTACATATAAATGCATCAATAATTACATTCAATAATGTAACATAGTAATGTACATAAGAGTCCAAAAATGGGCCAGTCTCCATAATGAATGTTTTTACTTTTAGTTACTTTAAGGATGCTTGACACTACTTTTGCACTTTTAGTAATATATTTTGAATAATATACTGTAATTTGAATATTTTGCATACAGGACTTTAACTTTTACAGTTTAGAGTCCAGAGAGTATTTATAAAGCTAATGAAGTGCAGCGGCTTCATTAACCTGACCATCATATAACTGTCATATGAATTACTGTGAGATGAATAAATTATCTATCTAATTATGGGGGATTTCCTCTCACCAAAGGACCCGTCATGGATCAGACCAGAGGGACCAGATTTTATTATTTTTATTTACCGTCAGCTGATGTGACACAAACAGTTAAAGTACTGAAAGGAAACACCCATCCATCATCAAGATAACTGCATCAAAAGGAATAACGGCAAGCATGACCATTATCTTCCTCTAGATATTAAACATGACTCTAAATATATTTACAGTGATATTACTCACTTGTAAGGTCGTCCTGATCTCCTCAGTCCACCCAGAAAACAAACTTGATTACAGTGTTGTTGGACGCAGCGTTAAGGGACGTGATCTAGAGGGAATACAATATTTAGTCAATAACATGTCAAACAACACATTTCCCACAATCTTACAAAACACAACATGTGAGCAGTAAAATGACATTACTGTAAATCATTTACTCATCTTTCAAATATAATCAAAACTGTTATTTTTATGATATGAATTGTCCAATGGATTGCAGTTCAGGACGACACCGATGTCAAATTATATTTATTTTAACTGCAGAAGGTTTGATATAATTATAGTGAAATCTGCTTAAATGCTACATATGAATTACGTATTGTTAATGACAAAAGAGTATGGGAAGGGATGGGATATTTTAACTTGAAAATAAACCAAATAACATCTTCACTGAGCTAGACACGCTTCATGTTGTACGACAGCTAATTAATATCATTAGTTAATTCACACAGAAATAGAGTGGTCTCCTTCAGCAAGTCGTTGCCATTTTAGTGTACAGTCAGACAGGATAAAGAAAAGCTTCCCTGGTAGATTTAGCAGTATCTGCACAGTGATACACAGATACCACCGCTAGCTAGCATAGCGTCGGCTAGCTCCATAACATACAACCATATTCAGTCATTGACTGTGTGACTGAAGCGTTAAAAGATGTTGAGACCGACTCCACTTTGATTTGTAGCGCGTCGCTGTTTCATTAAGTGTGTTGTCTGAATAGAGCTAATCACTTTTCTCCTAACCTACGCTTGTTAGCTCCTCTTCCCATGCTAGTAGGCTAACATGCTAGTTGGCGAACATACTAGCAGGGTAACGTCATGCTAACATTTAAGAGTTGATTCATGCCTGGCGGCGAACCGAGACAATTCTACAACTGTAGCGATTCAGCTGGCATTCGGTGATCAGTCAAAATATGGTTAAAGCGTAAAGAAAATATATCTTACTGTATCCATGTTCAGTTGCACAGCGTGCATCTGAGAGCAGCGTCCAACTTCCGCAAACAGCGTCCGACTTCCGCACGTCGACGTCATGAGTACGAGCCAATCACAGCTCAATATGACAGAACGTGAGTCTCGATCAACTGAGAGGGACACAGCGCAGAGGTGACTATTCGGTTCAAGTAAAAAAATAATTTCACATAATTACATTCAGTTTTTAGTTTACTGGTAGTCACTTTCAAACTAATACATTAAATGTTAAATCGTGCTATTCAAATTCATTTTTTGCTTTTCTTAGAAAAACGGTGTCACACTGCACTCAAGTAAGGAATGACTTGTGGAAAGCTACTGGTTGCATGTCAATCTCAGGTTAATGCTGCGTTCGTTATTTACAGCAATTTTTGTATAAAATCTTGCATTTCCCCTTTAGTTGGGCAGTTAAACACCCACCCAGCTGTGAGGGGCCCCTTCACATAACACATTATGAAGCAGCAGTCAATCAGTGAGCGTAGAAACGGTTCTTTTTAAGGCATTTTTAGATTCCTTAACATACTGGATGAAATCCCTATATGCCCGCATGCAGGGATTAAACTCACACAAACCTATTTGATCAACTATACTTATTAAAAGATACAAAATCCAGTTCTGCACCTCAGAAAATTGCATTTCACATAATACTTTTAAGGGCCTTCATTTTTCCTAATTGATTTATATACTTTCAATAAATTTTAAGCCCCCTATTTATTCATTTATTTTTTATTTTACCCATTGAATAAAATCAAAACAATTCAATACACAGAATGACATGAGAGCAAATATGTAATTACAACACAGGCAGATGAGACTATGACAAATAAATGTCCAATGAAGAAGCACAAGCCCATATTTTCATCACAGTTAAGATTTATTTCATTCAACATTTCACATTACAAATATTTAAAAAGTATGCATACTGTTATAAATAGTTGGCTGCAAACAATTAAATAACATTAGATTTTTCTTTTTCGTTTCACTAGCACTTCTACAGACCAACTCCTAGAAATATGGACATATCCGTATTACATAACTTAATTAGAAAGGAAAATACAAAAATAGGAACTTATAAAGTGAAATGACAATAAAAATTAAGGTGATATCTTAAGTAAAAAATGCTATTAATAAATACAACAACCTTCCCATACACAGTTAAAAACTATTGAAATCTTGCCATTAAGTAACATCATTAACAGACAAATATTTAAATATTTATTTTCCTTCAGAAAATGTGAACCATATATTGTGGAGCACAATATAGCAATTAGTAAAAACTAGACACTTTAACATATTAAAAGCTTCACCTCAAAAATATAACAAAAATCTGATCAAAATTATAAAAATCAATTATACATTCCAATTAAAAATATACCAATAAACAGCTAAATACATTGTTGACCTAATAATTACAATGCAATCAATCACAGTAGCTTAAAATAAACAAAATAAGCAAATGAGCACAAAACCTTTAATGTTTTAAAAATAACTTCAATTATTTATATTAGTACAAATAGTTTGATTTCTTTTCTTTTTTACAAACACCAGCATGAAAAGGATTACAATAACAGTAGAAAATGACTGTGAAAAACATATTAACATCTTCTTTAATTAAATGTCTGCAATTAAAAATGGCATTAAAGAATTACATTGCAAAGAGTCTTTATCTGGAAAAAGGTTCAAAAGAAGTATTGCACATAACAACTTGAAGTTAACTTGCAACATTTACCACATTCAAGTCTTTAAGCTCCCCTTCCTCCAGATAGGTCTCTATCAGATCACCTCGACAGACAGCGGGGATGAGTTCTCAAGTCTTATTAAACAGTGTTCCTAAGGATGCTCAAAGTCCTGCACTGCCAAATCCATTAAAGTTTATGTCTTGTTTCTCTGTCATGTGCATCCTGCAGAGGTCTGCGAATGGGGAAGCGAGGAGATCAACACGTGGGGAGGGGGGAGGTGGTGAGGTGAGGTGGGTTTGGGGTGTCCTTAACAACTGAACAGTTGAGAAACATTTGGTGCACACCACAACAATTAATTTTAATAGCTAATTCATGTACTTGTCATTTTCTCTTTTTTGTCATGCATGCTAAGGATTACAATAGGTGCTAGTTGGCAAGTTCAAGAATATATATATATATATATACTTTTTTGAAATATTAAAATATCTAAACATCAAACATCCATTCTTGTGATACAAGATTCAGCGTTATGCGTGAACCAAATTTTGCATTCTCCTTTATATTAAGTTATACTCCATCTATGGAGAGGAAACCAAGACAGAAGTTACCATTTTCCAACTAGTATAGCCATGTTTAGAGACATTAACATCAATTTCAAATTACATTACTGTTTTTCTTTTTTTTCTTTTTTATTCTCGCCATGCTGTTATCGACCAGATTGACTGGAAATATCTAGTGTACGAAAAGCTAAGAGCAAGAGAGCAATACACTTTGGTCTCTCCTCTGCAGATCTGAAGTCGCATCAACACAAGTGCGCACTTAGTTGTAAAGTTTCCTCAGCACTGAAATGTATAAAAAGCATAATTGAAAATAATATATATTGAAATCACTCAACTTTTTTTTCTTAAAATGAACATTTCCATATATGCAGATCTCTCAGTAACAAAAGTACAAAAGCTACCTTTCACAATGTGAAAAATTGAGGTATTGCAAAAAGGAGTTTCCCCATTTGTGAAAAATGTGCCTAAAATGACTGTTGGAAAAAAAGAAAAAATATTTAGAAAAGTAGTGCATAATAAATGTTTATATGTGCATGACAAAATAATTTAGCTAGAAAACACTGTACCAAAAATCAGCAGGCCATGTATAAAATAATTTTTTCATCTCATTTAACAGCAAATTCTTCACAAAGTGTTTTAACTTCTAAAATGCTCACCCACCACACCACAAAACTAATGTCCAGGGTGCAAAACTGGTGCAACGACATCACACCGACATGAGGAGACGTTTCTCACTAGTGTGTATAATCAAGTTTCTGGACTAACTCCCTGACATATTGAAATCATATCTAAATGCTCGGCTAGTCGGTTACCACTGAGTGACTGAAAACACCAAAATAATGTGAGGATTTTACTTTTGTTTTGTGAAATATGCACTTTATGTTAAAATTTCTGCAGACCTATTTGAGATTAAAAAAAAAGAAAAAAAAAAAAAGAAACGAGCGCCCACTATCGTGCACCTCCATTTAGCGCTATGAGTGTGTGTGTGCGTGTGTGTGTGTGTGTGTATTTTCCCACTGCAAGCCCTGTCATCTTTTCCACTGGTGTTCTAATGTGTTTTGACTGCACTGTCAGATATATATATATATAGATATATATGTATAAATATATTATGTTCAAGGCCAATCTTTGGTTTGCTGGGCTTGACAGTTAAGCAAAACTGGGTAGAAGTGGCAGACTTTAAAAAAATATATATGAAAAAAAAAATCATCCTTGAAGAAATGAGGAGGAAAACAAGATTAAAAAAGTAAATAAGAAATGAGCTACAGTATGACCCACTACTGCACAGCCTTCTTTGGTTCCCAAAGAGCCACTGGGTCCAACCAACTGTTATCAAGAGCAAACTGCATGTGGGTCACCAGTGTGTGGTAGCAGAGCACACTGCACAGACTATCTTCATTTATGCTTCAGAAACACTGGATGCTGAGTTGGGCTAGCTTGGCAGGAGAAAGGACGGAGGGTACACCTGAAGGGCAGACCCTCCATGACTCAAATGTGTGCTGACGATCAGGAAATCAGACAAACTTGAACTGCTTCTTTCATTAAATGTAGCTGACTCTCAGATGCAAAGCATAACTTTTCCATATAGACTTGGGAGAATTGCACAAATGCATTAAAAACCTAACAGAGGACAGGCATGTTTGATGCTATCCCCGTAGAAACTGCAATAAAAGGCGGTTGCTTGACCAGCCTTCTCTGGAGGAGTGACCGTCACCTCATTCCTGACAGATCTGGACCAAACCCTCGCAGAGGGCAGGTCCTGATCCATGAGCGAGGCTCGGCTCTCTGTTAGCTGCTAACTTAGCATAGCAGCAGAGGCTGCAGGCAGATATGAGGAGCGGGAGTGGGCCTGGACTTCTCTCCTGTACATTCCCCGAAAATACACTGTATATACGGTCCGATGCTCTGTCCCTAGCTCGACCCTGGGTTTGATTACAAAAATAAGGAGGTGATGAAGCAAAGTGAGTACAAAACTGTGCCGGTCACATCACTCTGCTTGTTGCATCACTTCCCTTGGACTCTAGTTCTGAGGAAAGGAGAACACGAGCGGTGACAACGCTTTCTTTCTTTCCTTCCTGTTTAACTGTATTCGGCACATTAGCAGCTGAGTTTGAGGTATTAGTTTTTGCATGTCAAACTGGAGATCAAAACCCAAATGTGTGTTGCTAAAATTTTTGTTGCGATTTTCAAGTAGCATCAAAATATTCGTATGATGTTGGAAATCATAAAAAGAGAGGTTCAAACATTTTGATATGGGAGGGGAAAGAGTCCATGTCATTCTGCAGTGGGCCCTCTCTGCTATTCAGAGTTAATTCAAGGTTCAGCTTTGGTTAACGACTAAGGGTCTCATAGACTGTATCTGCACACTTTAAACTGGAAATAAGTGCACTCTTCTTTAGCAACACCTTTTTCAATTCACATTTGCTCTGGAGCCTCTTGTATGAACAGAAAGAAACACGCTGCTGTCTGAACAGCATCAGCTCTGGAGACTCAAAATAAAAAGCAACCGCTCTGCTGCAAAACAGGCCAATCATATGTCGAATGAAGTGTTTTGTTTTGGGGCTTCTTGTATCAAAATCAAAAGTATTGTTTAGAAAAAAATATGCCAATTGAATAACAGAGTACCATTTCACACCTCTAACTTTCCTATATATGTATTTTTAAGAACTAATAAAAATATTTTGAAACTCAAACAAATAAATAAAATTATGTTACACATCTTTTTTTCCTTGCTGGACACATTTGGATATAATTCCAGCTTTTCTTTTCTATCTTCAAAATATAGATATATATTAACTTAAAAAAATGAAAAAAGGTTCAGTGAAATTAGAGCAAAAAGGAACCAGCAACAGAAAAGTGCATTTATTTGTACAATGATTTGCGACTCCTGCTCTACCTGCCCTCCTGCTCCCCTGTTGCCTCTCCCTCTCCGTCGTCCTCTCAGTTCCAGCGGAAAGAGATGTGACGAGGTCGGTCGCCTCCTTCCTTCACCAGGGGTTTGTGAAACTCTCTTCCGGCTCGGGAGTGGATGGCCGCCCAGCAGTACTCGCAGTAGTACTGCAGACAGGTGACGTTGGCGCAGAAGAACGGTGCAAACTTTCCACCACAACGAGTTCCCTGGCACTCATCACACAGCTGGTCATCCAGCACGTATGGCTTCACTTCCACCTGCAGACACACGGGGGAATAATTAGATAAAATCTATCCACCGCTAGAAGTCCTGCCAGGTGTTTTCAGCAGGAAATGAAACTACAGTTTATATCTGGAAAAAAGAATAAAGAGACAGTGTCACATTTAGGAGGATCTACTGACACTGAAATAGAAAAACATATAATAAGTGTGTTTTTGTTAGAATGAGTTGTTATGCACATTATTTCCACAACAGTCCTGCAGTTTGTCTCATGACCACCAGATGTCGCTCAATCCTACCATCTCTTCCTGTGGAGTTATAATCCTTTAAATTTACAGTGAAACCTCTTTTCATACCATACATGGTCTGCACTTTTTTCAGCATTAGTCAGTGTATTTAACCTTCTCTGATTAAATCTTCACCATTAGTGAGTGTGTGGACTACTGAAACAAGGAGGAGCCACAGAGCTGCTGATGAAGAACCGTAACAGACTCTTCCAGTTCTGACTGTCCACCATTCACTTCCGTCCTCATCAGTGAGTTTTTGGGACACTATGCCATCAGCCAGTGAACATCACTGAGGAACTCCGTCTACAGAATTTGCCCAGTAATTATGTAAATAAGAAGGCAGTGTACTCTTATTCCACATCATATCATTAAGATATCTGAGCTGGTTTTCTGTTCCTGTGGTGATTTCCTGTCTGAGGCAGAGGTCTGAAACGCTTGTTGCTAGGTGATGGTAATGAGAAACCCCACAATAAAATACGATCCAAAACTTCCTGTTTTCAGCTTAACGCTCTTTCTCAAACAGAGGATGTGCTTCAGCCAATCAAACAGAAGCTTTGAGAGTTGAAGCTCAGAGTTGCACTTTTCTTCTATTTATCATTAAATATGGAAACTGTGTCTCCTGCTTCCTACTGTCCTTCCTACTGATATGAACACCTGCTGAACTTCAACACTTTCAGTCAGAAAAGAGGCAAAGGTGAGGAGAGTTTGAGAGAAAGAAAAGGAAGTGAGGTAAATAATGAGGGAAGGGGAGCTCTCTTTTCTCTCCACTCACCCGTTTATCGATTTCTCCATGCTGCAGCTGCACAAAGCGAGCGCTGATAGCAGCAATGTAGCTCTGCTGATTAGAGAAGGCGACCCGCCCTGCTCCCTTGGGGTACTTCAGCTCAGGGTCAGTGTCAATGCCGGCGTAGCAAACCCCACCATACAGGCGGTCCATGATCATGGCCAGCTCCACTGCAGAGAGGCGAAAATAAAATGTTCACAGAATCACACAAAAAGCATGAACACAATAACAGAAACTATCTAAATCCAGCGACCATATGTAAACACAAGAAAAGGTTTGATCCATGAATTCATGCCCATTTAGCCAGTGAACAAACAGGCTGATGAGAACGTTGATCTAAGAGCTTAAAGTTGTCAGATGGATTAAAGTATTCCATGGGACAAATATGAGAGCGGAGTCAGCAGCTGAAATGGCTACAAGAAATGTCTCTCTTAACAAATTTATAAGGCAGATTTACTAAAGGAAAAATAGCCCCAAATATCAAACAGGGCCATAAAACATCCGATGCCCCATGGGGACTGATGACCTTCCACAGCTACAGAGTAGAAGTTTAAAAACTAGCAGCAGTGCAGAAAACATGAAGAAACTGTGGAAAAAAACATGGCTAAAAATCAGTATAAACTGATGGAATATTCTCCACAGCAACAGAAGATCCAGGTAGGTCAAAGCTGAGAAGTTTATTTACAGTGAAGGAAGCAGGAGCAGCTAACTGTGATTTACAGTAAAAACTAAGGGACTAAAGCCTCCTGATGAAGGGACAACAACAAGCCTGGGGATCCACCAGTATTCACAAAACATACTTAACATATTTAAACACTCTGACCAACATAAAAAAATGAAGGCTACCTGCACGGAGAGGACGAGGGACGCCTCCCACAAAGATGGTCTTCCTCGGGTCCAGAGGCTGAGATCCATCCATGACGAAATCACTGTCATTCAGGTTCCATGGGCGGATCTGGACCTGAGGAACACAAGACAGGTTTCAGCACCAGGAAGGGTCATATGATGCACGCACACGTTCAGGATTATACTTACTAACAAAAAATGTGTCATAATATGAATGAGATCTGAAACGCTCCATTTTAGAACATAAATACTGAATACAAGAGACCCAAAGGCACAATGAATAAGGGCTGTGAGTATTTCTCTATGGAGCGTATCAATGTGCTCACACAATTATTGATTTTATACTTACATAAATAGGTTAAAAAAATCTCACTTTTTCCAATATGGGGACTTTAAACAGAAGCTGGGTGTAAAGTCAAGTCAAAGTCAAACTGCAGGAGATGCCGGCAGCTGTGTGTGTGTGTGTGTGTGTGTGTTTCAACTGACCGGCTTGTCTTTGATGGTGGGGCTGGACACACACAGGTACAGCTTGCCGTCCTCTTCGATGCAGGCATCGATCAAAGCCTGCACTGAGCTTTCATCCTGGAAGAGCAGGAAGGCGTAGCCTTCAGGAAATACAGCAGCGTTATTCATGCGATGTGTTGACAAAGAGACATTTTGGAATGACTGCCACTGAACACACCATGATGCATTCACAGTAGGAGGACATAAGCTTTAACAAACAGACAAAGGAGCAGACAAACAGTCCACAAATGCTTACAAAACACTTCAGATAACAACATAAATATGACAGCAGGCTGCACAGATGAACACAGACACAATAACTGGAATATATTTTTGTATTAATAAACTGTGGTGCTGAAAAGGTATTGCAGCTTCCATGACAATATGGTTAAAAAGTGTCATAAAACAGCACAAAATAAAGACTTTAACGAACCTTTGGGTGGAAAATAGGATTTGCTCTCCGCTTTGTGAGGCCAGTCCACAAACAGATGTCCAAAACGCCTGAAACTGGCCGTGATCTCATCTGAAACCAGCAGATAGAAAGCAGGTTATTTACTTTGGTCTAATCAGAATGACCCAGAAATTAAATCCTTATTGATTTTAATGTCATCACTTTACCTTCATCTATATCCGGGGGCAGCCCTCCCACAAAGACCTTACGTGAGTAGCGTTCAACACGCTCTCCATTTTGGTGAGGAAAACAGTGAGGAGAACCAAGACCCGCAAGACCCTGATCACCACGTTCATCATCAGGGAAACCATCCTCCATGGGGAAGAGAGAAGAGTGGCCTGAGAGGGGGAGGGAGGGAGGAGAGAGGAAACAGAGGAGAGAGGAGGAGGAGGAAAGAGTGAGAGAGAGAGAGAGAGAGAGAGAGAGAGAGAGAGAGAGAGAAAGAGGGAGGGACGAGGAGGAGGGGGGAGAGAGAGGTAAGGCTTATTTCCTGAGCAGAGTTCACATCCAGCAGGTTCTTGTCGTCATGGTTACAGAGCAGCTCTGACTACTGAACAGAAAACTTTCCTTCACTTTTCACTGAACAGTCCACATGGTGTTAGTCTGAGCTCTAGAACTTGAGTCTAGATCTAACATGAGCAGGGATGAACTGCAGCACATTTCTGTCTCTGGTGAGCGTGCTGAACTGTCCTGGTATTTCCTTATTAACATTCAGACTACTATTATGGAAATATAGAAGTATGAGTGTAAACACAGCACTGTTATTACTAAATCATATATAAACAAATACAAATATGCCAAAAAGTAACATGCTTATGAGCTCATTTCATCCATGGAGATACTGAACAATGAACAGAAAGAACGAAATTCAGGGCCAGTGACTGTGATGAACTTTAACTGAACATGTACACTAGAGAAGTAGTAGAAGTCTGATCATGTGTTTGTTTAACATTACATAGAGCACTTTGTGTCTCTGCCTCATTAACTTTCAGCTGACCATGACAATAACAACCTTTCTATCTTAACGAGATAGAAAAATGTGTGCAAAAATAAGTAAAAAGCAAGCAGAGTTAGGTATAAGGAGACACTGAGGATGCATCACTTCACAAGCTCAAGGCATCATGCAGACATGTCACTTCACTGTACGGATACAAAGCATAGTCACTCATTTACCTATAAAATCATAACAGAACAGCTTTGTGTCACCAATTCATTAAACATACTGAGACCTAGAGAGCTGGATTTATGCAGGAAATGTGACCCATGATCATATTTTACCTCGTCTCCTGCTATAATTCCTGGCTGCATGTGGACAAAATCAAAGAAGAGGGGGATTATAAAAGATGCATAACACACTGTGCCAATAAAAGAGCAAGCAATGATGAGTTTGAGCACAAGTCTGTATGAAAGTATGAGGTAAGGACTTCATCCATCATTTCATCTCAGCGTATTTCCAAAGAGGATGGAGATGGTTTGCATGTTCACGCTTATCACCTAGCTCAGTACTTTAATCATCTTCACTTTCAATAAAAGATAAAAGACACAATCCAAAGAAGACGAAGGACACATCAGTGCAAGTAAATACAGGATTACAGCATTAGACAAGGGAACAGCTGTGCTACTGTGTGTGCCATGCAGAGAGAATTTCCTGCTTCGACTTATGACCAAGAATCTTATAAAAAGGGATATAAAGAAATTATCCAAGGACTGAATCATGAGGCACCACAGCTGATCAGGGACAGTGATAATATCAAGTTTAACCCTGAGAACAGCAGCAAATTCAGCCTCACTGACAGTGACCCAGTATTGGTGGCCAAATAACAGAACAGGTAAAACCAGGTGAGTCTGGATCTGGCTTGTCATTTCACATCTTTACTCTTACAGTCAAACTTTTAAATAAACACTCCTCTACAACCTCCACTGTTTCCACTGTAACCACAACAGCATCACTGAGGCCAGAGAAGGCATCAGTGGCTCAGAGGAGAGCTATCCCTGTTATCGGCCTTTGTCAACTCACGGTGATTATTAAACTTGTGTGACCATGGCAACCTCAGGAGAGAGACAGACGGAAACAGCGTAGCCAGATTCAATCTAAGGGCACAAATAAAATCAGCATCCAACTGTGATGACTGAATGCTGCTTTAAAAAAGGACGTTTCCAAGGGACGTATTTGCAAAACCCTGTTGAGAAGTTAAGACTATAAAAATTTCACTACACTTAAATGCATGCCATTTTCATTCATGAAATCAAAATTCCTGTTCCTGCCTACTAAGACATCTATGATCCATGTGACAGTCACAGTCAGATGTCTTTTAAATCATTCAGTTTAACAAACGCTCACTGGGACGTCAGGCTTCAGGTGAACATTGGAGAGAAGCATCAAGAACATGGAGAGGATGAAGAGACGACCTGAACACACCAGCAGTAATCCTCTGCTCCCTCTGCAGACTTTACTACTGAGATGGACATTAACTGTGGGAGGAGGAGGTCACGCAAAGCTACAAGAGAGAGGGCAGAGAAACAGGAAAGCAGACAGGAAGAAAGCAGAGTGTGTGTGGGGGAGAGTGAGAGGGGGGAAAGAGATTGAAAGAGAGTGAGAGACAAGCTGATAAAACACTGTGAGGGGGTGAGAGACAGAGAAAGAGAGAGAAAGAGAGAGAGAGAGAGAAAGTGAGAGAGAGTAGAGAGAAAGTGAGGGAGAGGGCAGAGAGAATTGAGAGAGGCAGAGAGAGAGCAAAAAAGAGAGGTAGAAAGAAAAAGAAGAGAAAGTGAGAAAAAGAGAGAGCGAGAGAGAGAAAGAGAGAGAGAATGGTTGAGAGAGCTCTGAATCCTATCCTATCCTCTTCCTCCTCCATCTGTCTCAGCTTGCTGACAGCTCTTGGTCATGTGATCTCATCATGTGACCCAGCGATCTTGTGAAGAAACTAGTGGCCTCTGGACCAGAAGGAAGAACTCTAGAACAGCATCATATGATAGAGGGAATGAGAAAGAGCAGAATAGAGAGGCAGCTGAATATTAAATATTATTAAACTATCAGAGAGGCAGTGACACACAGCATGTTTCAGTCTAACAGGGCCATGTAGAGGAATCAATAAGCTGTGTAGGTTCACTGCTTTTTTCCAGAATGAAGGACAGAAACCTGACTGGCATCACTCATAACTACAACTAGGTTGCTTGCATCCAGGAAAGGGAACTTTCTTCATGTTAGCAACACATTTAACTCAGAGGCACCAATGTAAAGCAGTTAGCTAACACACACATAACTAGTCCCATACTATTATTCTTTTTCTCAAGAGATCAAAAACCACAACGTCTTCTCTCTGTCCACATCCATCTATACTTATACTACATATATTTATACAAATATGAGGGTCAATCAGTGTGAACAGTCAAAAGGCAGTATCTAGTGGTGTGGCTGCACCAACTAAAGAGCCCCTCCACACATTTCTCTCTGAGTGCAGAGCCACAGTTGGCCATCACAGGATCCATCTTCACCATAGTAACACTATTCTAGAAGAAATGGAGGTCAGATGGTGGTCTGCAGCTCACATTATCAGTTTGAGAAATATGGTGGCCTGAAGATAATTAAGACTGCAAAAAGCTCTGCTGGAAAATGGCAGACTGTAGATATGCACAGCTCATTTTCAGCCAATGATTCTTAGAGCCAGATGATTAAAACACAAATGAAAACATAGTTATTAATAATATTTTTCATTTCTGCCAAGCCCCAAAATGCTACAAACTGTTCTTGCAAAACTAATTTTAAGAGCTGAGTATTTAATCTTTAGTTCATGTTGACATGATTGCAAAACATAACAAGGCTTCAGTCAGCAGACACCAACACTGAAGGTCACCTTCACCTGCAGTTCTCAGTGTCACCTGCACACAGGTTTAACAAAGACAAAGCAAGAGCCACACTTCATATATGTCCACTTATCTGGGGAAGAGTGATGGCAGCAGCATGTTTTTAATACAGGAACAACCTTTTTTACTTTCAGATTAATGAGCAATTTTTATTTAGATCAAAGGGCAACAGCATCTAAAATGTGACATCCTCTTCAGTAATTATGCACTGAATTTTATGCACAATGTTTCTATACGTACCATTGAGGGGCAGAGGGTTGTCTCCTCCTGGATGGGGGAATCCCAGACGACCTGCACAGGACACAGAACAGAAATATATAACATGAGAAGACAAAGAATAAATGTTACACAACGGGGATTTTTTTTTTAAAAATCATTACAAGAAAACCAAGCATTTTCATGTTTTGTCCATCTTTCTATAAATGTAGTAAATTATCAGGTTATTGTTTTGTGCTGCAATTCATTATTTAAGACCTGTTTGAGCTTCAACAGAAACAAAACTACAAATCACACAAAGAGACAAACAATCAGAGGAAAAACAGCACAGATATCAGTTTAGCAGTTTGGGATTTACCAATGTAAGCATGATGATAAATGCTCTAGATTAGTGCTGCATTTGCACAGATTTACTTCACTGATGGATGATATTTGAACAATTCTGCACACAACGTGGGAAATATTCCAAAAAAGAAAAAAGCTGATTTGTGCAGAAGACCAGATTGGCCAGTTTTGGACAGTTCATCACTTTAACAGACTAGAAGACTTCAGTCTCATTAGAGGGACACCAACCATCCTGTGCGCCTCACTCTCTCTCTTTGAGCCTCATATCCTACATTTTACATCAAACCATGTGCACACGCACACGCACACGCACACACACACGCACACGCACACGCACACGCACACACACACACAAATACATGTTATGATGCCAAACAAGCTTCAAAGTTATTCAAGGCCCTCTTGCTGCAGAGGGATAATGAGGTGAAAGAGCTGAAATAGTACAACCATTGTTGTACGGTACGGACCGCCCTGTGATTGGTGTGTTCAGTCACATGGTCATCTGCTGGCCCCTCCCCCACACCTCGCCTATGCAGCTCAGTAGCTGTGGTGCATAAAACAAAACTAGACCACAGAAACCAGGATGGACCACCCAGAGCTACTAGAATATTCAAGAACATTCATCCAAAAACAAGTTCACTGATTCTCCAAAACGCTCAGTTCAATCAAACTAAATTAGAGGTGCCAACTAAACCAAAGACGAGCTAAACTGCTCTCAACTGCATGGCACAACTCGACATTTCATCTCCCTCTGTAATTTAGCTCAGTAATATATGTTCTGATAGCTGCACCGCCCAAAATCAGTCACTGGAGTTTAAGAGTTTTTAATAGCCTCTGAGGAACAAGAGTGTCGGCATGTCATCACGCCACATCCCGGTGTCTGCAGGGCTCAGTGTGGCCGCTCTGTGAACCACAATAATGTGTGCATGTACAGAAACAGTTTAAACACATTCATATGTGTATGTATGTGTATGTGTGTGTGTGTGTGTGTGTGTGTGTGTGTGGAGGCTGAACAGAGGGTCCTTTCTGTCAGTCAGGACAATGCTGGAAGCCATTCAAAGCCACTTCTACTGTAGACATTTTGTCTCGCCTCTTCCCTGCTTCACTTTGTTCACTGTGTTCTACAGCTCAATGTGCCTGCTGTCTGTGTTTATTAGCCTACATTTATATGTGCATGTGACAAAGAGCAGGAGGGGAAATATGCTGTAATATGTTTTTTGTTCACTGTGAGGGAAAAGGAAAGGACTCAGGGCAGTGAACCAGCTTGGAGTATGATTATGAATAAACAGATTAATATTTCTACAGCAGGCCAAGACCAACAGGACAAAAAGAGATAAGGGGTGAGGATGAGATATGGTGTAAAATATGGAGCACTTTATAAGGAGAAATCTGAAGAGGAAACCTGAAAAAAATAGATCAAATGAGAGGAAAAGGAAAGATAAGCATACAATGAATTCACAAGTCAAAACATTCACATTGAACAATTATTGGAAGTTGGGGTCAACAATACTCCATACTTTCAGAATCCTTGTGGGTTTTCAATTTAGAAGAAAACTTATTTTGTCTTCAGGTGTGGAGATCTCAGATCTAATGTGATCTATTGCCAAATATGGCTAATGAGGAAACCTTCCAGCCCTCCTCTGTTAACACTGAGGGTTGACAGCAGAGCATTAGATCACAGCCGGATGTGCCTGAGCCCAGTGGGAGTGAAGTGTCTGTAGTTCATTCAAACAGATTTACATGGAGACTAGACGCTCACTATGGCTCCATCCACACGACTACGGCACGATAACGCCTGTGAGAATGTTGCTGGAAGTACTTCCGTCTACACAGCAACGCAAAAACGAGTGACAAGGATGTAATACATATACACACCGATAGGTGGCGCTGCAAAGAAACACAGAGAGACCCACAAAAAAGAACGAAAGAAAGCATTGATCATGAGCATAAAGTTCTTGTTATTTAAGCTCACAAACATAAACACAGAGAAGAAAAAAAGTTAGTGTGTTTGTGTGTAGCGGGTACACACAACAATGCCGAGACGGAATTGTCAGATCTTCTCACTCTGGAACCCGTCGTCAGAAAATAATGTTGTTTGTCACCGACAATGCCAGAGCAGCTAAACTAGCTAGGTCAGCTATAATTACTGTCAGTTACACCCTCTAAAACAATAAACAACACCAGCTTCCTGCATTCATTTCTGGGTTTCCATTGACCAGTGTTACCCAACACCATTCATCCAGTGACAGATGTTGTCTCCACTAATCAATAATCCAAATCAGTTCCAGTCCAATTTCCAATGGATGATTCTCTTTTTCAGTCAATAACAAGTGTATAGAACATACGCTCACATGTTCATAAACTAATTCAGTTTGGTGTCCATATTTCTATTATTCTGTAATTTGACGGAAGGCTACTATTAACACATTGAGTGCCAGCTGTTTTATAAAACAGGAAGTGTCTTGTTCCAGTGTTTTTGGCCATTTTGAGTCATATTTCAAGACCAACAGAATATTTTGTACTATGACTCTGAAAACACTGAATAGCTCAAATGAAAGAAGAGACTATTTCATCATGAAAAAAAATGCTTGTTTTTATCTTGTTCCATTCTTGTTTTAGCAGAGGTAGAGTAGAGGACACTTTCACCAAATTCACGTATACGCACGTGTGTGTATATATATATCTATATACACACACGTGCGTATATATACACGTGTATATATATATATATATATATATATACGTATATATATATATATATATATATATATACACGTATATGTATATACACGTGTATATACATATACGTATATGTATACATACGTGTATATATATATACGTGTATATATATACTGTATATACATATATACGTATGTGTATATATATATATACACATACATATATGTGTATATACATACATATATACACATATATGTATATATACACATACATACACATATATGTATATATACATACATACATACACGTATATATACACATGTGTATATATACGTGTATATATACATATATATATCTATATATGTGTGTGTGTGTGTGTGTCAATGGCACTTAAAGAGTTAATGACTGAAGAAGAACTGAAAACAAAAATCAGTCGAACCAAACCTAGAGCCTCCAAAAGGATCAGAAACTTGAACCACCACCTTTATAACAAAACAGAACATTATAATCCTTATTAAGGTGAGGCTTAATAGCAGGACTGCTAGTTTCAGCTATAGGTGTACCAGTAAAACTGACAACTGAGCGTATCCATGTGTAAAATTTCACATCAGTAATCATCAGATCCATACAGACCAGCAATACAGGGATTCACACTGATCCAGAAAAAACACATTAAAGGTGCACTTATAGCCTTCATTGGATAACGAGCCCAGTGTTCCCTTTTCACACTTTTTAATAGATTAACAACCACACACTGACTTCAGAACGAACAATGCTCAAACGATCATAAGAAACTAATGATCAGATCAGGAGTCTCTCCATCAAATCCTCTCTTAAATACAGAAGCTTGAGCTGCTCTCTGAAGAAAAACAGATCAGACTGAAGGTGAGAAAACATTTTTTTTGTTTCTAAGAGTGGGAAGGAGTGAAGAGAAAGACAGAGGTGTGAGATGACCTCTGGATAAGCAGAAGAAGACACAAAGTCTAGACATGTGATCTGTAGACGAAGTGAAACGTCTCTGCTGAGGGTTGAATAAGAGTGTGAGCAGTTATCAGTTGTCTCTTCTCAATGGGTCAACTTATATTTCATCCTATTATAGTGTACATGTTGTTATAACAGTTAAAAAGTGAGTTGACACATGCCATGGGTAAATATTTTGTTAGTTATGTATTGAAAAAAGGTCACATGTGCATCACACATAACAGCTAAAAATACACCTAGAAGGCGGGTTTAAGGGGAGAATTCACTCGTGCATCTTCTACTAAAAACTACATATTATGCATGGATTATAAGAATGATCTGTTGTAGTCCGTCTCTGCTGTCTGCAGAGAGTCAAATGAAAGTAATTGATGATGTTCACCTTTCAGGGTGTCCTGCTCGGCCCTCATGATGTCGATCAGGGAACTCTCCAGTGTGTTCATGTTGAAGCTGTCAAATGACCTGGTGCGTTCCTGAAGAGACAGAGAGGACAGACAGCATTAATATTTTAATTCATGCGGTTTTTATGGGAGAAATCACCTCTAAAAACCTGAGATGAGCAGATTAACTGGAGCTATTATATTAATCTATAACTTTCAATGTATTTGGCTCAACTAACCCAAACTGATCAGAGAAAAAAAAAAAAAAAATAAGCTCATCTTTGGAGGATTTCTCCTTCATTCTTGCTTCAGCTCTCGGCTTATTTCTCAGAAAAATACACTTAATTTCTGTTCTTATTTCTACCATGTTTAGAATAAATGTGATACCAAGATATTATAAGGCCTTAAATTAAATTCATGATGAACTCTTAATTCAGTTTTGGCTCTGGCCTAAATAACTGGAGAGACAAACAAAAACAAAGTCAGACTGAGTCCTAGTTTCATATAAGAGGAATCTCAAGTGATTCACTAAAATATTCTGATCACCGACGTTCAAACTGAGATAAGAAGAAGTTGGATAAACTGCAGTTTTTTCTGCTTCAATGTTTGATGCCTCATTTTCTCAGCGATATTTCTCTGGCACAGGTGTGTGCGAACAAGAAAAGTTATTAAAAATATTACAGGAAACTCATTTGTTGATGAAATTTAATTTGTCTAAATGTTTAGTGAGATTATTTTGTATTCTTTAAAAGCTATTCACACAGTTACTGTGTGTTTATTTGCTGCATTACTTAATTTCACTCAAATGAGATGCAAATTCAGTCGTTCAGTGAATTCACACACACACGCCATGCTGATAAGGCCAAACTAACTATGCAGCCTTTGACAATAGTTTCCTTCTGTCCAGATAAACCACAGTTTACATTTAATGTATATTTAAATCTGGTCACAACATCACACCACTCCTTGTCTCATTCTTTCCTCTGTCTCTTCCCCTTTTTTCCCAGTCATTCTCCAAAGCCTTCTTAAAAACAGAAATACCTTAAAAAAAATTCTCTTCCTTATTTATGCATCAGAGATCTCACCATGACTCTTCAGACTACAAGTTGTTGTTCAATTAACTGAAATGTTTAGTCAGTATAATAGTATATTTTTTCTCTACTGTGTGGTCACGACAAAAATAAACTGCATAATATAGCGAACAAAAACAGTAAAAACAGTATAGTATATGCAGTACAGTGTACAACACCGGAGGAAAATATTTAACACAGGGAGCCTGCAGGACGATGAAGATACAAGTCTGTAATATAACCTGAATAACTAAATACATGTCTGGAGCTCAGTTTCTGCTACAAGATTTAAGTCTGGAAACATCTGCAGACCTTAGAGTTGTGCACAGCACAGTGTTCTATTTAATAAAAGTTCATTCTGCAAGAGCATGACTCATTTTTCTACCTTTTATCAGAAACTTACTATATATTTGGTGCATGATTTCTGAGAAAAGTATTAATAATTATTAACTATTAATAATATTCCCAGAGCGACTGCCATCGTTCTGCAGTTTGATGATAATAGGCAGGCGTAGCGACAGTTTACACTGAGGTCTGATTGAGCTCTATTGTGCAGTCAGCCTACTAGAAATCACATCCGTCTGCACCTAACAATCAAAACACATTACACTGATCTGAACACATTTAACAGCACCTATAAGGCCTGACACTGTGTGAAAGCCTGGTGATTAAAGTGAACTGTAACAAGTCAAAAGAAAATCTACAATCCTGACTAAATAAGACATAATTGATTTAATATAATATAATATTCATGTGTGAAAAGCAGTGTGACATCAGCCCAGCTCTGTCCTCAGACTGACTGATAATAACTGGCTTTGCACAACCAGGATTACCCAACATGCCTGTCATCCTGTAGGTAACCTATAGTGTCAATCACTCTTTCCTTTCACCCCTTTGTCTTCCCAACAAATCCATCTACACATACCATCTCTACTATGTACTTATCTATCCAGTGACCAGGTCACGCCCTGGTTGATGTCTGTGGAGAAGCATCTGAAAGGGAAGAAAAGCTCACAGCACCTTTTTACACCATGAACTCTACAGAGGTCAAACTCTAAAGGGTTCAGAAAACCAGACTGAACCTCATGACCAAGGATCAGCTCCTTTACTGCCGTCTCATCTACTGTCTGGTGTCTGCAGAGGCTCCCAGGCCAAACATCCATCTCACAATCAGATCAGCCACAGAGCTGGTTGGATGTCTGGCACATACTGGCTAAAGAAACAGCCAAAACCCCCCAGCTGTAGCCAAAATTTAACCAGCATATTGACTTGTGAAACATAGAAATGCAAAGATGAGTGGCAGCAGAACACACCCAGCACAAAACAAACATCAACACGGGCATACAGGCCAGACTGGGTCCACTGTTTTCTCATATCCGCCTCAGTATCTTATGTGGACTTAGGCTGATGCTGTGGGTCAAATAAAGCAAACAGTCAAAGACAAGGGAAGGACTGGTTCCTGTGGGAGGACACCTGAGGCACATGAAGACAATAAAGAGATAAAACAGATACAGGTTATGGTGTTTCTGTGGTATATTACTATGGTTTGGTTTCAGAGGAACACACATTCATTTTGTGGTTGAGATGGACTCAGTATGGCAGACATGAGGCCAGGCCAGAGCTCTGCAGTTGCTAAGCGTTAGCCTGGAGAGGTGCAGAGGGTCATTAATCATCAGCTTCTCTCAACAACTGGCCAGCTGACCAGCTAGGCACTGATCCTGACAGACTGCAGGGCGTTCACAAACGAAACTACAGGGCCATCACATCCAGCGTCCATGACAGCTGCACCATACTAACCCGAGGTCACAGGTATATAAACACTGAGGACATGGCAGCAACAGTGAAATATAGCTCGGTAAAAAAAGGATAAAGGATAAAAAAAAGAAAGACACACCCTTTTTTCCCCACAGTGACTGTCAATAGAGACCTGCTAGCCTGACAAGCCAGACTATGACATGGAATGTATAGTCTGGGGGTAATCGATAGGCAGAGTTGAAGCCTGTGGATGGGACCAACCGTTGTCGTTCAAACTGTACGTAATACAGTGACGATATGACGCTAGCAGCAGAGCCAGCTGGTATATTAGACTTTTGCCGTAGTCGGTCGGCAAAGTAGCCAATCGGCCAAACAGCAAATACATCCTTCTTTAAAACGGACGACTTGAGTGCTTCATTCTGCTCAACTTTCTGAGAAAAGCCCAAGTCTAACTTTTTCAAAATCGATGACAGAGCCGATCCTGCCAAGCAAAAATATTTTTTGCCACTAGTGTGCGTCTAGATTTCTAGGCTAGAATCCTGCATCACACAGCATGGCGAAGTGCTTCTACCAAGCCCTGAACACCGACAGTGATCTAAAAGTACAGGGCAGTGAACGCATTGTCAGATTTGACATGATCACCTCATAAAGAGGCAGAATGTTGTGTTCAGTGAATCAGAAGATGTGCACTGGCATGGACTCTAAACTAGGTTAATTATGATTAGATTTAATTAGTGATGTATAGGTTCATTTACCACTGTTTTTTTAACTGAAACATTCTAGTAGGTACGTACATTTAGTCTGCATGAATTTGCATGAGTGGTAACACCTCCTACACTCTGTGTTCTCATATAAACAGCTCATCTGAAAGACTTGGAGAAGCAGCACAGCAACTCATCACCGAAACAGTTGATCACCAGAAAATGAATCTTATCTTTTCACATAAAGACATCAAACATCAACTTCTAAAGTGAGAAGATTTGCTGGATTTCTTTGTCCTCACATTGTTCTGGTCTGAAAATCTTTGGGTTTCAACTGCTGGTCTGACAGGAGAAGAAAAGCGGATGCCTTAAACTTGGGTTTGTGTCTGTCGCCATCTTGGTTTTGTTTGCAACCAGGAGTGACATAAGAGGGTGGAGCTAAGTACATAAAGCCGAACAAGTTGATGAAAATGTTACAACTGACTTTCATGAACTGAAAACACACGAAAGGTTAAAGTTAAAAGTCCAAAACATGGAAGTGGCAACAACCTGTTAATCACACATACCTTACTTTATAGTTTACTTCACTCTGAATGGGACCATAACTTGCTACATGAACGTGATTAAGACCATAAACTGGTGTTTATTGAGGATATAAATCTAGTAAGAATTCGGCTCTTTTAATCACAGACTTTTCCAACCAGAGGAGTCGCCCCCTGCTGGCTCTTTAAAGCTGTAACTGAAAAGTGAAAAGGGTTGCAATAAAAAAGTGGATCAGATTGCCTGCAAAGTAACAAAGCCTCTCAACTCCAGAGAAGTAACCATCACAACACAGGGGTCAACCACAACATATTTTGATGGAAAGAATGATTAAATACAGCAGCAGTGGGTGATTAACGCCAACATTAATCTTCCCTGTCACCTGTCTGTTCATGAAAAATGGAAGTTTAGAGGGTGGAACAAAAAGATTAAAGGACATGAAGATATGGGTGTAGTGCAAGAATATTTCGACCTCTGCCTCACATTCAGCTGATGTTTTTCCTTTATTTTTTCATGCATCTAATCACATGCCGAGACAACAGGGAGAGAGAGAGAGGAAGCCTGAAGCAAAGAAGGGAAGGGGGAAATGGCAGATGAAAGAGGGGGATGATGGAGAGAGGGAAGGCCAAGTAAAGAGAGAAGAAAGGAGGGCAGAAAAAGGAAGCATGTTGAGCTTCTGATTATGGTTCAAAGTATTTCAAAGGTCTGCTATGACATTAAATTCCCTTGAACCATCAAAAACAACCAATTACTCAGTGTCAGGATGCAACAGGGTGACGAGGCAGAGACTCTAGCAGTATCTGCACTGCTTCGAGGTTAGACTGAACTGAAGCCTTTACTGTATGCAATGAGTTAGCGCTAAGCTAAAGACAATATGACAGCTAGACTCTGCTTTGTCTTCTTCCTTTGTTAGGACATGTGCAGAGGACTTAGGGACTAATTAGGGCTCATGTACTCACTGACATGTGCACATATGAGCTCTCCTTCCTGTTTCAGAGTCTGTCAAGGGTGTGAGAAGGACACAATGAGGCTGGATGAGCACTCATCCACACCAGAGTCTCAAGGACCAGAGCTAATGGCAGAGACCTCTACAGCTTTACGGCATTAGTTTTTGCAGCAGAATTTGCATGCACGTGTGAAAAAGGACAGGAAGAGACATCTGGCTTCAAAACAAACCCATCAGCCTCAATAAGATCCCATCCTCAAATCAGACAACAGGTGCACGCAGCAATTGTTTTCCACTGCAGGCTTGAAGAGCTGGTTTAATAATGCAGCTTCATATAACAGCACTGTCTACGGCTTCAGTACATCCAAGCTACACAAACGGAGAGGAGGGAGCTGGATCCAACAGTTACCCAGATTGCTTACTGAGACAATATCCTGTCCTGGCTTACTGGCCTTCAGGCCCTGCAGGTCTTGATCTGGTCACAGGCCAAATTCACCAATCTCAATGTTCCCAGAGCACCTGACACAGGAGCAGCCCTCTGAACCTTCAGCTCCCCAGGTGAGCAAGCAGAGTGAAAATATCTGTGTGGATTTTCACAACCTAAGACTCTAAAATTGCCTGCAGGTGTGAATGTGAATGGTTGTCTCTGTGTCAGCCCTGTGATTGACTGGCAAGATGTCCATGGCGTACCCTGAGAGTCAGCTGGGATTGGTTCCAGTCCCACCACAACCCTCAAGGATCAGCAGGTACAGCTGATGGATGGACTGATGGAAAGGATGAAAAGAAAAAGCGAAGGATGCAGCTCCTGGCATTTATAAATGTACAAATTTCTAGCCTGAGGCTAGTTACTAGCTGACCAGTGTATTAGCAGCCTGGAGCCCATCCCATGTATTAAAGCTGCTCTAATACAGCAGTGACCCTGCCTGCTGCAGCAACAGACACAGTGCAGAAACATTTTCTTCCTTTGTGTGGCATGCTGCTGTACACCACTTACTGTAGGATAAACTATCCTACAAATGACATGTGGCCCTGCTCTCAAATTGCATCGACCCATTTTACACATAAATGAATGTCAAGGCCTCAGGCATGGACAAGATAAAGTCAACCTCTAGCTGCTTTAGCATCTAGCAGCTACATGTTGCTGCTTTAATGTGTTCCTACCTACTCAGTAGGATATGCAAATGTTGCTGCCTCTTTATGGAAGTCAACTTTCTGCTTTTCTGAAGCAAAAGAGACTCATCACTCATCTGTTGTGACAGCGCTAAGATGGAGACAGAGAGTCTAACAGTGAAATAGAGTGACAACAGTTCCTCTGCTGGGCTCACAGCTACAGGAGCTACTGTATCTGTATTACCACACCCAGGGTGCCTTGAGTAATGTGTGTCATCAGTCTGAACAGTTCTCCATCTCCATACTGCCTGACAAGAACCAAACAAAGCTATGTGACCACTGCAGTCAGTAAAGGAAATAAAACTGCAATGAGTGAAATGAATCAGCCTGAACATCTTAAACTTAACTGATCTGATGAATACAGCTGACACTTGACTGACAACAATCAACAATGGTTACCATAGTGGCAGCTTCAACACTGCAACCTGATCTGAGGCTCACACCAAAATGACACATTTTCCAATTCAATCAGGAGGGGGTGGAACAATACAAACAGGTTCATAACAACCTGATATACTCAGAATATTCTCCTACATGTACGTCACACAAATGTGTCTCTGCTTTGAGCTGGCACTATTTTATATAATCTAAGACCTCTCAGTTCAGAGGGCCCTGAACGGCTATTTTCATAGTTTTAATCTAGACGCATGAGCTCTGTGTTCTTTCTAAACTGGCCATGCTAACATGAACAGTGTCATGGACACACAGTCAGGTTGTTCTGCCCATCCTCCACCTGCCCTTGGAGCATCCAGAGGGCAGGAGGACGATGCTGCTTCATCTGATCTGATTCAACACAATGAAGAGCACCATGCTGCAGAAAGCTTTAGCTAACAGAGCTACATGCTAGTGGCTTCTACCACCATCTGCTATATTCTGCCTCACTCTGTGATATTATCAAGGATTAGGCCCTAATGATCTGGACCAGGCCAGATATGACTCTGACCTCACGGTTACCTAGAGCGATCAGGCTGTTAGCTAATGGTAAACTCCCGCTCAGATGCAGGTTTTTCTACCTATTCAGCAAAAACACACATCAAGACGTGTCAGAACAAGTCTTTTCTGTTTGACCTGTGGTAAACTGAGAGTCGTTAATTAAAGTAGAGATAAGGAACCACCTGGAAAGGTCACAGCATGCTTCACTTTCTAAATTATAAATTGAGTTGACTTGCTTGTTTGGAGTTTTTTTTTAGTACAGTCCTGAGGAAAATGTCTGAATGAAAACAGAAATTATGATGCAAACTCACCCAGTGGATGGGCACGTCCAGGAAATATCATCCATCACTGTAAGGATGGGTACCAATCAGTCATAAAGGGCTTCGTCATTAAAGGAAGAGCTCTGACGTTATTGGTTCTTATGTGGTACATTGGTTTAATTTATTCTGTCACTGCAGCCGAGCTCATCCATTTACAAAAAGTCTGTATGTCGTCTTACTGTTTAGCTTGGTTTGCCATGTAGCTTGCAATTCGGCAAATTTGTGTGTAACCTGTCAGGCACAAAGCAGCTCCTCCTCAGGCAGTGAATCGATAATGACTGAACCAAACTGATTCAGAGTATCGATAAGAGTAGTATTATCAATAAAGTCCTCACCCATCTTTACTATACTGATTGGTGGTCTCTGAAGCCAATTAGTAATGCTGTTAGTCTATTGACAGACAACTGAAATAAAAAAGACAAGCAATCATTCAGGCCATTTAATACCGTTAACTCCTTCCAAGATAACTGGGAACCAATGGCAGTCAGCTACCTATATCTGACCACAGTACCTCTGTCCAGAGGATATGCAAAGCTCTTTCATTAGGCTCATCAGGCCTAACTGGCTGTAGAAGCCTCTCCTCACCCTGGATCAATAAAATGAATTTATCTCTGTGCTCCCTTTACCTCTTTCCATCAATCCTATGGCTGTTTTCTCCATGTGATTACGCAATTATTCAAACCATCTTCACAGATAGCGGACTGGGCTATCAAAGCATTTTAGAAATGAGCGGAGTGATTAATAAAGAGCTAATCCTGAAGAATTATTGGTCATTACACTCCGTCCTGTGTTAATTTCTTCTTGTTCTTTATCTAGATTTTTCTTCATTGGTCAACCACACACAAATGATCTTTCTCCTCTCCATCTATGATGCCTCCCCCACTCCTCTCTTCAACCCCCCAGCTCGTATACGTGGCACACAGCACTGCAGTGACAGAGCCACATTAGTCATCATCAGGGACATACAGCTGTGGAGGTACACAGCCCAACCACTGATCTCTAAGCTAACACGCTAACAAATGCATCATGTAAATGAATACCCACCCCCCATGTCTAAAAATAGCTGCAATGTGACAAACTAGGATGAAATTAACAGCTAACATAAATGACATATTGGTGTTTAATGGTTCAGACAGCACACACATTCTCAGGTACATGAGAGGAAATGAATTAGAAGAGTGAGCCAGGATTAGTGCTAATCACACAATGACACTATGACAGAAAAACTCACCTGAAAGGGGAAGATGTTATCACTACGGCCGACTCCATCATCCATCCAGGACTTTGGGTTGAAGCCTGCAGGACTGTTTCGAGAGTACTTCTGGGAGGCCACATGATTGTTGGGGAAGGTCTTCTTCAGGGGGGAGATGGAGTTGATGGGGGTCATGCCGCCATTCAACCCCCTGCGATAATCTCGGCCCTGAGACCCTCCCCAGCCACCGCCGCCACTACCATAGCCTCCTCCGGGACTCCATGAGGTGGAGGAGCCGGGGGAGGGAGAGGGGCTCTGGTAGCTGGCTGGACCCCAAGGGGATGGGGGCTTGTTCAGGCTGTTGGACAAATGCGGCAACTGGCTGAAAGCCGGATTCCTGTGCGGAAAGGGTGGTGGAGGGTGTGGAGAGGCCGGGGAGCGCCGATGCTGCTGGTGCTGGTTGTGGGGGTGCTGGAAGTGGGGGTGTGGTGGAGGAGCCGGGTGGTGCTGGGACAAAGCCGCCGCTGGTCCGATCTGGGGGGAGAAGTTCCCACCAAACCCTGGACTGACGTGGTGTGAGAAGTTCTGGAACAGCAGGGGCCCGTTGTTGGCAGATGCCGGGTTGAAGAAGCTGACATCCTCATTTATGATGGTTGAAGGTGCCGGGGGGATGGCAGCTGACCAGTTGTTGAAGCCAGTAAGTGATGACGAGGTTGTACTGGACTGGACCGGGCCAGTTCCCCCAAGACCAGACGTCTCCTGGTAATCAAAGCCAGTCAGGACAGGAGACTCGAGGCGTAGCTGCTTCTCCTTTCCATTACTTCCTTCAGACGTGCCGTTGTCGGTCTTGGCTTCATCTGACCGGGCTTTTTCCAGTTCTGAAATGATCCCACCACCACTCCCACCCTCCTGGTGACTCGCAGGGGACAACTGCTGCTGCTTTTCTTGCGTTTCTTGCATTTCCTGTTGCTGCTGTGCTTTGGGCTTCTCTGGCCCTCCCAGGATTTCGTCTTGCACGCTGTTGTGGGTGGCAGACGCAGGGAAGAGCCAGGCAGAGCCTCCCGTGGTGCCATTCCCTGCGGCTGTGGTGCTGTTTATGAAAGCAGCCGGGCTCTGCGACACATTCTGGTGGTGGTGTGGGGGCTGCAGATGCGGGTGGATTCGGACCGGGAATGCAGACTTGTTGCCAGTGTTGTTTTGAACTAGGACTCCAAACCCGTAATCCCCCATTTGTTTTCTCCCCCCACACACAAATGCTATCCCGTGATCGTTTGGTCCTAAAGGGAGAAGAGCACACAGGAAGGCCCTGAGTTAGCAGTCAGATCCTCTGTAGATCTGAACTGATCTAGAAACAGCTAGATGATGGCCACAGACATTTTCTAGTGATGTAAAAGATCTTTTTACCCTGTCGGGTCTGCTTTACTCCTTCAGACAATTCCCAGACATATGATACTCACACAACGCTGAATGAATGAGCTCATTCTTGCACTGAACAATCTTGCCTTATTATCACCAGTTAACATTACATCTTTAGCTAATTATAACCCCGTGACGTTGCCAGCTTGTAAGTGTTCAGCTGAGCTGCTGGCAGCCACCAGAGTAGCTGTGTCGAGTCGACAAAATCTCCGTTTGGAGACGTTTTTCCTGCCGCAAACCAACTGACAGACAGGGTAATACCCGCAGTGTAACCTTTAAGACAGCACCGTTGAGCAGAACCTCTATGAATGTTGGTAATATTAATATTACACCGTGTGAACGATCAGGTGGAAAAAACCCAGTCGACCTTGTTTGACAGCTGTCACCAGTCTGTGGAGTCCAACCTCAAAATGTCCCTCATTCACCACGAAACACACATGATGACTCAATACTGCGTTTTTACACGACAGTTAATGGTCGACACTCAGGCGGGTTTGAATAAACTGGACATGTTAGCTAACATTTTCACCCGTTGCTAACGTTAGCTAGCCGGCTATCAACCGTTAGCATGAATGCTAGCTAGCTGGACAGGGAGAACACAGGCGAATAAAACGTCTTTTCACCTTCTGATCACCACCTTCGACTTCGGCGATGTCTTTGTCGGGATCCTTCCCTTGGTTTCAAAGCAAGCTGGTGTCCTTGGAAAAAGGCGAAGCTTTTCAGAGGCGATTTGATGGCTGACTGGTACAGTCAGTTTTTTTTCTCCCTTCTCCTGACGTGTCCTGCCTGCTCAATGACACAGCTCTCTATCTGCTGCCTCTGGACTGTTTAATCACGAAGCTTTGTTAACGTGGCAATGACTGAAATATATCCGGCCGCGGTTCTTTCACAAACCTTACTCGATCGGTTTCATTGTTCGTTTGATTTTTCGGTATATTTGCTCGCTACCTGTCTTTCCTACAGAGCAAGCCAATTCCCGTGTCCTCCCGTGGCTGCCCCTCTCCTGAAACCGACCGTGGCCGAATGACAGCGAGAGATCAGCCGAGACTCACTTCCGCTTCTAGCTCCTCCCTTCCCATCGTGACCCCGCCCCCAGGGCCACACCTCGTTATGTGATTGGACGAAAAACCGGCAGCCTCGCCTCATATCTACACCATTTAAAGGCCGTGCACCAATAATACACCCACCCATCCATGGGAGGAAAAACTCCATCTCCTCCCTGCTCTGCTCCGTCCTTTCACGATGCAGCCGGTATCAGGTCGTGAGAAAACTGAGACACCCAACCCCCCTCTGGAAAAGATGGTCTGCCTCAGAAGAAGAGCATCCTCGGCACGAGCCTTCAGATCTCATCCTCCGTCACTGTGTCAGTGAAACAGGAGGGCATGCTATCATTTCACCCCTTTTCTAGGTTAACCCAATTTGGATTTACATGCTTATGTAATGACATAAATAAACCCATAAACCCTTCTTCATGTTCACTTTTGGTTGACGCTGTCATAAAGGTTTTAATTCAACCACATGCATTTTCAGCATGAAGGTCATAGTTAATGTGGTTTAGCAAAAGACTTTTATTTGTTTTTTTTTCTTTTATTCTTTAATTTTCAGTATTTGTGAAGGGCAAATAGATGAAAATACATCCTAGTAGTCAACGTAGTCAACACAAAGCTATAAACATATTTTATTTCTGACAATGTCAACAAAAATTCCACATATGAGCTTGAAGACGGATGCTATGGCAGGAGTGATTATATGAACATGGGCAACACTATCTTACATGCGAAATGATGTTCCACATTATGATAAATGTATTAAATATATTTCATATATTACTTCTCGGCCAACAAGCAACTATAAACAGATATAATGTGATTTAATGTATTAATTACTGAGCTCAGCTAACTTCCTGTAGCCTGTGGAAAATATCAAACTCTTCCTTAATAATCTCTCCTGTAGGACCTGTTCTTGTATTTGGAGGCTATTTCCTGCACAGTTTTCCATCTGATAGTTTTGATCTTAATCTCGTCCCACTTGTGCAGTTAGTACATCTAACCATGTTCAGCCACAGCCACCATGAGTCGGCTCTTCTCTCCTCTGCCAGATGTCTGACCATCCAACCATCTCTCCTTCATCACCAGCCCACACCACTTCTCCACTTCTCTTTATCTCCCTCCCTGTCCTCCTCCATGTCCTTCTCTCCTGTGTGGTCATTATCACCTCGAGGTCATCAGACAGCTTTGACTCTGTCCTGCCGACCCTCAACTGGCAGAGTTACATGCAGCCACAAAAGGCTATCTAATAAATCTGTCACTTCAAGTCCAGCTGCGAGAGAGTGATAAAATAGGGACTCTGTAGTGTTTACGTGCATTATTCAGTGTGGACGGAGAAGATGAGCAGGGTCAGGTAGTGACCAGCTTAAAGAAAAACAGATTACAGACATCTGATAGTAACACTACTCACATTTAGCTTGCAAACTGGTGTGAGCTGTGCAAATACCCTGACATGAAAAACAAATTAGATTCATTTATTTTGACAACTACTCCATGATGAAAAACATAAAACAATTTCTTTCACTGTTCACAGAAACCAAAGTCCTGCAACCTGACTGATTTTTATTGGGACTGGAATATATTTTAGAATAAAGCAGCGGCCCAAAATCTCCATGACCTTCAGATAAAGCTCTCAAACTCATTTAGTGTAATTTTATTTGTCAGGTCCATTTAATGTAATGTGAGGCGCTTAATGTCCTGCATCAGAAAATATTGAATTTAGAGTGAAAAAATATTCCGTCTGCCTATCTTGTCTGGAATACTACAGTTAATTTTTGGTTTAATGATAGTAATATAATAATGCAGTAGCTATGCTCTGAAAATAATAATTTTTCCTGCTTTTTCATCATAGGTCCAACACTGCCTGTGCAGCACAGCAGCTCATGTGTTTCTGTTAAATATCTGTGACCTTCCATTCCCTTCCTTCATTTTCTAATCTCCATTCTGTTCCACAAACAGAAGTGTTCCAGTGATCTCTTAATCATGTGTTGGAGGAGAATCAGCAGGAGGAAGGAGTGATGCTTTGGTCCTGAATGTGCTGCAGTGGCTTCTGGCTTCCTGTCATAGAGGGCTGGATGTTTGGGCAGGGTGTTCGGTGCACCTAAAAGGTTTCTAGGACAGAAGAACCGGTCTTACAGGCCTCACTTCGGAGACAACACCCTCTCCTCCTACTTTCCCTCTCTCTGTCTGTCTGTCTTTCACTCTCTGTCACATCATCAACAAAAAAATCCCCATTTCCAAAGCAACAGGAAAACAAAGCAAACATCCACATCTACAGTTTCAGCCCCAAAATATGTCTGTGACGCTAACAGAGACATTTCTGGCTATGGTTTTCTGTTCCCTGCCATATCGGAGACAGGATAGGTGCTATGAATAAAACATTGAAGCCATTAAAAAATTAATCGCCTTTTACCTTAGGCGCAATTATGGTGCAATTCTGCCAAGAGTGTGTGTGTGTTCATTTGTATGTCTGCACAGAGGCGCCTGAGTGCAAATGTGTACATGTCATAACTCCACTGTTGATTTTGTCTATGTTCAAATCTCATTTTTGTGAAATTTACTGTCTCTAATGACAGACAAACACACACTGTGATCCACTGAATCACCTGCATGTGATATTTAGCTGGAGAAATGTTGGCAAACACAATAAAAGATCATGTGAGCTGTTTATTAGGTTCTTTAAAAGCAAAACATGAGGACTACAGCATGAACATTTATGATTTTTAGTCATCGTCAACACCTCTGAGGTGTGATGGGTGGAGACGTCACACATAACAAGCTGATGTGGTCAAACTCTGCAACCTGTTTATGATTATAACAAGCTTGTGGTTTAAGAGTGAAGGTTCAGAACAAGAGAGGTGCTGCAGCCACAGTGACAAGATACTATTATTATAAGACCATATTATTAATACATTCTTGATATTTCTTTAATTAGAGGTCGGACAGTTCCTGAATCCCAGGTCCTGACGTCAGGGGTTGCCTCTTGTTTTTTTTTAAATTAATTTACGTTTACCAAATGCACAGTTGATGGAATCGCTGCAATTTTCATTTCACTGCTGTTGCACAATTATGCACATGAATCTTAAACACTGCCTGCAAACCACAATTCAAGTTTAATGTTAAGGGATTGTGCAGCGTTTCAGAATATAACATATACAATATGCGCGAAAATGGTAATTTCCAATGTCTGCCATGTGCACCAGCCATGTTTTGCATCATTAATAGTAGAATAGTAAGACAATTGAAAGGGCATTGGATGAAAAGAATATGAAATAAGACTGCAGGTTTTTGCAGGCACTACAGCCGACACACATGGTAAAGCTCTAATTATATATCTCCATTACAATAGGCTGTGAACTTAAGTGGGCTGGTCTGAGGCAGGAACCTCCTGGACTGAAAATGAGTCTTTACCAGGCTCTGTTAGGAGGAACAAGGTCTGAGCTGACAGCAATAGTTTTTAAATGATGTAGATGTTTGACAGGTACAGATGTTGCATGGACGATGATGTTGCAGGGTTGTATTGTGTGTCCTATGAAATATTCAGGGGTGTCTGTGTTGCTAACAAAACGGTGTGGAGGAGCTGCTGGGCGGCTTTGGGACACAACAAGGAGCTCTGGGTACAGAGTGGAGTGGGTGGGGGTTGAACTGGATGGTGCTGAAGCTAATATGAGAGAGGAGGAAAAAATAAAGATCAGGGAAGGAGGCAAATACATATATATATATATATATATATATATATATATATATATATAGTCACCCCTAATGATGACCTGGTGTTTTAGTTTTAAATGTTATCTAGCTTCAACTGCATGATTTAAACACTTCACACTCAAAGACTTGATGGATGTGGCCTCAGTCATCATTTCTACCAGCACACTACTGATCTGTCTTAATCCATCATTCATAATCATTGATAAAGTTATTTGAAATATGAATATACTGGCTTCCTTTTGTTTCATCAGTGTTTCCTTTTTTCTGACAGACCTTTCACATCCTTCATCTATCTGGTCTATTTCACCCTGTTTGCTCTCCTTGGGGACTCCATACTAATTAAGCCAAAGAGGTCTCTGTTTGAAAAAGACACATGGACTGAGTGTGTGTGTGAGTGTGTGTGTGTGTGTGTGTGTGTGGCCAGGCTGATTTCATGACTCCACTGGGTACAGCAGGGATAATAAATTACAACAGAGCAGCAGCTGGTCTGTGATGTGTGTCTGAGTCTTCAGGCAAACTAGACTGAGCAAATATGAAGTTAACTGAGTTAACATATATTTCAAATTCAATATCCTTGCAAAACTGGAAAATCTGCAGTTAATATGTAAATAGAAAAAATGACAGGTGATATGCAAATATGTCAGTCTAGTGCAGAACCAGTTATGATCTGCAAAAAAATAATAGATATTATTTGTAGAGGCACTGACTAAAGGGAGAAAACAAGCAAAATTAGCATAATAACTGCTGCTGGCAAAGATAATTCTTGCTGGTGGACTGCCTGTTGTTGTCCTGGTGCTAATAATCAGATAAACTGTGCATGTTGACGCCCAAAAGTTTCACAAAGAGCAGCGTCTTGGTTTATCTGTTATCAGTCCATCCGTTTTGGGGAAATTGGGTCAACGATGAACAGAAAAAAAAAACAGACTTCACTGCACCGCTGCATCTTGTACTATATGTGTCTGCAATGTGTGATTTTGTTGTTGCCATGGCAATGTCAAATTTGGGCTACTTGTTCATTCAGTCACTGTCGGTGACACATAAAAAAAGGGCTTCTCATTCTGCTCATTTTCATCTATTTGCATCTTTATTTTTCTGATGAATCAACATAAGAAAACATATTTGGAAACAAGAATTGATCTGTCAGGTGTGTGTATATATATAATTGCAGAATGTGCTCAGATGTGTGTGAAATGAATGGAGGAGCTGGAGTGGTTTCAGTCATTCACCTCCTGGGCTCTTCCTCATGGCTGATGTCTGGCTGAAAGGATCCAGGACAACAGAGGCTCGATGGAGGCGACGGCCAGCTTCATGTAAGAAGGTTATAATCCAGAATACATCATATTATGGCCTAATCATGTTGTCTCATCCAGTCCTGTTTCTGTTTGCTGCCAATTGGTTGTTTTTATCATTGGGTCACCACTTTGGTCCAGACTGAAATATCTCAAACAACACATTCATATCTCTGAGGAATATTGTATGAACTTTAATAATGTTGTTGACATTCACTTTGCCTTTAGCACTAATTAGCAAACATTAGCATGCTAACTAAGATGATAAACACTGAACCTTCTTGACATGTTAGCATCGTTGTTTTATTTATTTATTTCAATCTGACAGCCACTGACGGTTGATTTGAAGCCATTCTTCTTCAGTTTATTGGCACTTCTGTGTTTTTTTTTTTTTTTTTGTCAGGCTGGAGATACTGTAAGCCTCACTTCACATCTCCACTCAGCTGCTCGCCAGATTCTTTGTCATATCAGTGCTAGCAGCTACGTCTGTCAGTCAAACAGCCTGTTTGTTGACCTTTGACCTGGTTGAACACCAACCTGAGCTGAGCCTCTTGTAAGGTCTGTGGCCTGCATGAGTTCACTGTCTGTTTGTCTTTCTCCTGTTTTCTCTTTCCTGTGTGTGTGTCCACACACACACACACACACACACACAGTGCTGACAGAGGCTACCAGACAGAGCCATGGACAGAGGAATGCTGAGTCATGCAGAGCTCACTGCTCCAGTAAAGGTACAGAACATGTGGCCTCATCAATAATGAAACGTCCTCAAAGCCCTGACGGTCATTGATAATATATTTGTGTGTTTGGTGAAAGCTCATACATGCATACAAAGTGTGACCAGTTCACTTTAACTGGACATTAACGTGTTGCTTCATGAGCACCAACTATCTGGCTCACTCCTGTGTTTATTTAGCATTGTTTGTTGAGTTGAAACATGTTTTAGTTGTAATATTTCCTGTATTTCTGCTTCCTGTTAAGCATACAGACAGGATCTAAAAGTGTTAAAAGCATTGACATTTTTAGTATCCTCTCTGCTCTTTGAAACCCTCTTCTTCTCCTTCATAATTCCAAGTAGAATCTCTTCTTCCTGTTTCTCTTATTCTGTATTCTTTCAGGGGTAATTTATACGTCGACGTCTGAGCACAAAGATGTGTTTTCTGATCTGTAGACCAGGAATAAAACAGGGGAGAACATCTTTTCTTACCTGTCTATAAAGAAAATGTAAAGGTTATTTAAGGCCTGCCATTAAAAATAGTAACAGATGGAGACAGTGTTCTCACTGTAAAAAAAAATAACAGTGTTTAATAAAGCAACCTCCTGCCTCACTGAGGGAAACCAGGTATTTATACGCTTTGTGCTACCAATCAGATCAATACTGAAATTTCACCAATGAATATTGTGGTTATTGCAAGACTGCTGAGAAAAATCAATGTGATGGATTTTATTGGGTTTTGTGAGCCTTGGAAGAATGATTCCTGCTGTCACAGATGTTTCTGTGCTTCCTTTAGACCACATTTCTTTTACTGTTTCTGTTTAAACCACAAATCAACCACTGATCCATTATTTTAGCCTGGGCTTGCATCAAAAGAGAATGACTTGCTTTTGCTTTGCTGGTTGCACACATTTAAGGGCAAAGTTACATACAGTTACATGCACGCCATGATTTCTTAATCGGCATCCAAAACGCTGATCTTAGGAAATATCTCCAGAGATTTCAAACAGATCTGCTGCAGAGGGAAGGTCACAGGAGTTCACAGGATTTCATTAATCCTGTTTGAGAGCTGGGCGGCTGATGATGGCTGTACGAGCTGCGTTAGCAGTATTATCAAGCAGGAAGACTTTGTGACCTTTCCAGTGAGCGACAGTGAAAGGAGGGGCCCTTCAGTGAAGAGATTGATCCCCCCACCTAAAAAAAAAAAACCCCTCAGGGCCCCCAGGATCTGTTGTGTTTATTGACCTCAGTTTGCAGAGTTCACAATCTGGCCCATTGGTAGTTAGAGCCATTGATTGGAGTATAACACAGAGATGATCAATGTGTTAAAATGGCACTGGCTGGGAGTTGAGCCAGTCACCAGCCTCTGGGGTCATGGGAAGCTCTGTATGCATGCAAACAGTGAAAGCATTTTGTATGCATTCATGCATATCTGTTCATCATACAGTCATAGTGGTGTGTGTGAGCTGTGTAAATATACATTAATCATTTCGTGCCACACACAAATGTCCTGGCACCCAACAATCAATAGCTCACAAATCCATAAAAACTGTTTAGCATATTCTCTGATCATCTCAACGCTGCCTTTAAAGCAGATGGATGGATGCCGTCCAAAGCAGCAGTCGTCCAAAAGTAAGAATACACCCATGAATGAGGGCCGCTGTGTCTCCACGGGAATACTATCCAGCATATCCAACACTTTGGTTCATGACCAAATACCTGTAAAAGTGATGACACCCTCAGCAGCTTCACCTGTACTGTCTTAGTGCTAATGAGCAAAGAGTTTGTGCAGTTTACAGAGTTGAGTCAACGTGACATAATTAGAAAAGTAGCTGATAGAGAATAGAATAGAATAGTTTTTATGAGGGTATTCATGATGTGAAGAAGATACTGATCCTGCTTGAAAGGGCTTCACACATACTGTATATGACACTGGAATATACATGTGATGCAAATATACATTATTAAAGTTAAATCTTAAAGATGACATCATGCTAATGTGCTAACGCTAGCTGTCTACTGTGACCCAGACTCTCTGTTAGCCAGCAGTGCAGTGGACAGATGGTCGGATCAAAGCCCATCAAACATTTACAGCCTCATTACTGATCGCTGACATCACAGAGCTCCACCCACGCCATCCCCACATATACAGACCTCACCTGCCCAGCCGCTAGCTTGGTGTTAGCCTGTTTCTTTAATTAGGAGTTTGATGGAGCTTTGGTAGAAGGATGAGGGGATACGTTAGCTCTTCCTCTCACTGACTCTCAGAAAGGACAAGCTCTGCTTCAGTTTAACGACATGTTTCTGTTACATCGATGAAATTTTGGTCAAGGACTTTCATCAGGACACAGTGAATCCATCAGACTGGTTTTACTGCAGCCTGAGTCCCCAGAGTCCTGTAGCTCAAACAAAAGGAGAAGGACGATGGAGAGGGAGGAGGACAAGGATGATGAGTCAAGAGGAGGAGGAGGAGGAAGAGGAGGATGGGAAGAGAGAAACAGATGATTAGCAGGTGGGGGAGAAAGAGGAGGAGGAGGAGGAGGAAGAGGAGGAGGAGGCACAGCAGCTAAAATGGTAGCTGCCTTTCTGTCATGCTACGATGTCCTTCAGACTGAAACAAGAAGCAGAAAAACTCAATCTGATGCAGGTTCATGTACAAATCCAGCTTCATCACTTATCATATTATATATTATTATCATATTATTATCATCATATTATTCAGCCTGTTTTTCAATTTGAATTTCACCTGTGGTCAGAAAAGTGTCGTAGAGAAAACAGCATTTTGTCACAACAATCCTTGCAGAGACACTCACAGTGCATACTTCCAGACAAACACCCACCAGTTAAAAATCTTAATAATGATCATTCTGTTTCTGTCCCAACGAACCCTCAGAGATCTGGTTGCCAAGTCAACCACGGGCACTTTGATGACGACCAGCTTTCAGCCTCTTCTCTGTATTCCTCTGAATCACTCCTGCCTCACGTTCTCATCATTCAGTTGTATTTTCAATATGATGCTTTACAGGTTGATATGTTGATGTTTCTGATCATCAGATTACATCGACTCTTTATTGTTCCTCTTGTGACGATGAGTCAAAACCCTCACTCGTATTTGACTTTATATTTACATCCTTCAAAATACAACGCTTGAGTGCCATAAACATATATATACACGTCAAATTGTTTTTTCGGCAGCAGGCACAAGAGGGCGCTCTCACACAGCCTGTGAATAATTTTGGGTATCTGGGATTTGTAGTCGGGACATAAAGAGACGGTATACGCCACAGAGATCAAAGCAGGAAGTGGAGACGAGTTAAAACTACAAATCACTAAAGAGAAAGCTTCAAACAGCAAAGAGCAAAGTGTACCACTGACTGGCGAACACGGGAGCATTTAGCAGATAAAGACACAGAGATTTCCTTATTGGTGGAGGCCAAAATGAAGGTAAAAGAGCAGTTACTAGTGGACAAACATTCATCAGATACGAATAGAACGAACGATACGAATGCTTAAAGAGGCAGCTGTTTTCTATATCAAATTAAAATTCCCCGTGAAGCCTTTATTTTGTCGGGCATCTGTTAAAATGTTGACGGAAAACTTCACACTGCAAACGACCTAAATTATGACTCTTTCTATTATGAATCTTTAAACCATGAAGGATGGGTCATCGAGTAAAAGTGAGCATGTGAAGGCACGAGGAAGCAAACCAGGAGGAGAGGCAACAAATGAACGGCACCTTGGAAAAACACTTTTTGCAACACACCCGTATGTCCAACTGATAACTGGAATATAATAACAGAGAGCTGGTGGATGTAGAGCTAAAAACCAGCCTGTGATATTCTGGGAATTTCTGCCGGCTGATTATTTCACAGGATTTTGATAAGATGAACGTCGGCAGAGAAAACCCTGCCTTTGAATTGAGCAGCACTACTGGAGCGATGCCTAGCACAGCTTATTGTGGGATAGTAACACAGACTACAAAATGAGGGGAGCCTGAAAATGATCAAACACTAATTCAATGAGGAGGTTCGTGTGTGGCGCAATAAGAGAGGAGATAATGACGACTAGATCCAAAGGCTACAAGAGTTTACTGTTAGCTTCATTTCACTATCAAGGAAACACACAATGTGATGTCCATAATGTTTGATATGTTAAAATTAAGGCATGTTTTCAGTTCTGTACATTTAGAGACATATTTTTTTATTACGTTATGATTCAGCCCGATAAGGAGAGGTTGTGTTTACACTAAAGTCTAGCCTGGTGTGGCTCCAAAGTTTTATTAATAGAACACTAACTGCCTTGGAGTCTCCACCAGTTATAACATATTTTGCACTGGAGGTAACAAACACGGGTATTATACAGACTGGCTGCCTGCATGATCTGCAACGAATGCATGAAGAGTATTATATTATAGATTATCATGTGAGCTGTGGCTGTCAGGGTGTGAAGCCCTTTAGCAGTGAAATATTCTGCAGAAAAATAGACACACATTTTACTGCCCATGCTGCTTGTTGTCACACCTTGGTCTATAATAAGCCCTGGTAATAAGCACAGGCAGAATAATACAGAAGTGACTTTAAGACAGTATGTTCACCTTTATGCTAGTCAGTGTCTGCTCTTCTGCTGCAAAACAAAGACGGTTCAAGTCTCCTCTGAGCAGGTATTTTAAGTCCAAACAGGCCAAACTGTTCCTGTGGACAGAGATGAGGCTGAATGCTCTCCAGTGTTAACAGGACTGGACTCTCTGCAGTCATTGAGATGCAGATCCACGTCTGAACTGACTTCTGCCAAGTGTGTAGGCAGCCTTTTAACCAGCAACACACACAAACACACCAGAAGCACAAGGATCAAGTGAATGAACTACTGAATCTGCACTGATATTTTTCAAGAGGAAAACATTAGATGGCGTTTAAGAATGAATGCTGGCAGAAAGCCATGATAGCGGCTCTGTGAGGTTGTATTGAGGGGCGCTAAATGCTAATGTCAGAATGCTAACATGCATGCCATCATTTGGTAAATAGCACTCAACACAAAGTGCGGTTCAGGCTGATGGGAACACCTCTAGTTTTATAATTATTTAGTCATTAACCAAAGAAATAAAGAAAAATCTATATTTTGACATGATTAAGGCTTCATTAAATATCTGGAGATTCATCCATCAGCTCTGTGTGACCAGTAGACCTCCAGTATTAACCTGCAGCTAAACAGTGAAACATTTACTCAAACTCCTGCACATTAAGCACCAAAACATTTTTGCTTTAATTCACACAGACATCAGCTGTTGTTGAAGTAAATAATCCACACAAACTTGACCTGTTGGGCTTGTGTTTGTGACGCCTAGCACTTCTCTGCCCCAGTAAATATCCAAATAAAAATTAGCAATAAGAAGCGCATCACTAAATGCTCCTGCTGGATGACGAAACAATGCAGAAACCATTTAAAGTGTTAAACAGGGCTGTGAGTTGATTTGCATGTTAATTTGTTCCCCTCTTTTACTTCAAACTAACTCAAACTCCAGACTAAAAGACCTCAACTATTGGCTGGATCATCATGGATTTTTGTGCAAACATTGATGGTTCCCTGAATTCTCCTCTAGCATCATTAATCTAGCCATTTAGTGATACTCCTGTCCCTCTCATCATGAGAGGTGATTCATTTCTCACACCTCAGACGCTGCTGTTTGAACTCTCAGTGACCAGATTCAGTCCAATCTGATGTGGCAGCATGAATTCATACACACATTTAGCTGGAAAGCAGGAGCTCGATGCAATGCCCTGATCTGTGATCTGTAAAGAGCATTTTAGTGGCACAAAGGTCACAGTCAGCAGTTTATCTCCAGGCTGGTTTGGGGGAAGGGCTGGTCCAATGAATGATGAGCCAGCAGAACAGATCCAAGCTGATACATTTACTCAGCATGAGGAGCATGAACATATGTTGTAGTTCAATAACTGAATGATGTTGTTGTCATTCAGTTAGCTGCTTCACCACTGGCTCCATTGCATGATGCTGTAAACACTACTGGAGAGGCTGCTGTGACATTTAATATGGACTTCTCACATCAGTGAACAGATTTCAGTGATTTTGAAGTCTGACCATTCATATAGTGACATCATCAGATCACACTTTTACCCTTGACTAAACAAAAAATGAACAGTCAGATATCCATAAAACATGCTGCACATATTCGTGGCTCGTTGATGATGACGCTTATTGTTTTTGGTGCCAACATGAGCCAATGATCTACTTTTAATCATGGAATAAATGACTATGTGACATTTCCTCTGACATCACCACAAACAGTCAGTTTAATCCAGTACTTATCCTTTGGAGCTTCTGCAGGGCTTTCATTTATTTTTTTACATTTATATTCATATGTAAAGCTATTATTTGGATTTATGACTGTGGTTTAAAATGATGACTCATTCTAAACTCAGGTGTTTTTTGTATTTAAATTGCATATTTACTGTCCATTCACTCTCTATAGCTCTGCACTAAAAGACACTTCCTGTCGCTGCACCAGTGTGGAAGAACTGGCTTCTTATTCTTACAGCATCCATTAATATTTTTTTTTCTTTTCCTTTTAAAAAAAGACTCATAATCAGCTGATCCTTCTGTTTTAATTGGGGTCAAGGAGAATTTATCACTTATGAAGAAATATCCTTCTCACTCCTCTCTCTCTCCATTTTTTCATCTTCTAGTGAGAAATAAGTGTGACGTTGCTGCTTCACTCCGTTCATATCTGTGTGTGGTCATCTAAAAAGGCCTCAGAGGAGGTTTTTGTCCCACTGGTAACTGACAGAAAGGCCACAGCATGCCCACACCTTAAGGCAGGAAGTGCTCTGTCACTGCTTCATCACTGTTTCTGAGGCTCCAGCAGCACCACAGTCTCAGGACTGTTACTACTCTTCATATCTTTGACACAAACACACATTTTTCTGTCACACCCGCTCTTTCTTCTTATCTTTCCTCACTCTCTCTTTTTTCGATAGTTTGCTGTCCTGATGCCTCTCATTGCCATGGGTGGTAAAAAATATGATGATGAGATTACCATGACAACATGAGGGAGTGACGCCATGCAGTCTGTGGAGACGAACTTGATGACACGGATGAATCATCAAGAGAAGCAGAGTCAGTAGTGTGACACTCCCTCGCTGATGTTTAAACTGATGGAGTTATACTAACTGTGTTTTTATGTAGACTGGGTTGTCAGGTATTCACACCTTTACTCACACTGAAGTTGACACTCAGTGGCTTTGCTCACCTTGTCAGTCACCGTCAAGGGAGGACAGAGTGCTACTCGTTTAGATTTTCAGACTGAATCTGCCTCCCATCTTTCTTCTTCATCCTGCTTTTCTTCACCTCCTGCTGTCTCAGACTTATTCTGCCCTATTTGGATTTTATATTCCTCCTCCTGTTCATCATCGCCATCATCCAGCCCTTCGCCTTTCTGTCCACTGCAGTGGTCCTGCAAACACAGTCCTCCATTTCTGCACCCACAGCCTCGCCATAGCAACAGGAGTACAGTAACTACATGACAGGCTGCATATCAAGGGAGGGAAAAGAGGAGAGGAGGAGGAGAGAAGAGGAGAGGAGAGGAAAAGAGGGACGGAGGGATGACTTGCAGAAACATTTGTCTGTCTCTAACTGAAAAGATAAGTAGGTCAGTCCTAAATATGGGGTTGAGTTTAGCATAATAAATAAATCATGAAGTCAGCTTCATAGTAAAAACACCAACAAGGTGGAAAACCCTCTAAATATGAAAACCTGCTGGACTGAACCATGTACCAAATCATCATACAAGTGTTCAGAATTACTGAATTACTTGGCTATGGCAAGGAAAACATTATGGTTTAGGTTAAAACCTAAATTTTACTAATGCCACCTCTGTAAGGTACATACAGTGAACGTCCTGATGGACTCATCCATCCTCCCCAAGCTTTAGGCTTCCTCACCATTAGGTTAAATACATACACTGCATTACCTTTCACTTTTTAAGTACAGACAATGAATGTGAACAGCCTGCACCATGACATTTACACATGGTTACATGGAGAGCTATCACTGTAAAAGACTGCAGTGATAGTGACAGAGGAAGATGTATCCTGATGAAGCTCTAAGATACAGCAGATAGAGAGAGAGCGAGAGACAGAGAGAGAGAGAGAGAGAGAGAGAGAGACTGATGGAGATATGAGGAGCATTAGACAGATGGGGTATGTGATACAGTCACATCTGGTGATGGAGGGACAAGAGAGGGGGAGAGGAGGAAAAGAAAGGACGTAACATTTTATCAAATATTTATTTTTATTTTTTTGTGAAATAAATACTTAATAAATATTGCCTTAATTTCAGGTCTGGCTTGTTAATCTTATCTTGTTAATTTTATCTTCAGACTGCAGGCAGAGAACAGCTAGCAGCTTGGTTCACATTAAAACACAGCAGCCAGCACCTCTGGGGCTGAATGACTGGATTACAGCCATTAAAAGCATTCATAGCATTAAACAGAAATACTAAAATGTGTTTTCTGCATGAACACAAACTATTCCTTTAAATGCTGATATCTCATGAACTAGCAGGCCTTGGAGGAGATGATTTCCATCTCCCTGCATGGTGCCAACACTGTCTCCTGCTTTTGGTCATTTTATCTATTGTTTTTCTGCACTAAACCCTTCTTATTCATCTTTTCCTGTCCGGCCGATCGACTGTTATGTTCTACCAGACTCCAGGAACCATCTATGGTGGCTCATAGGACACATTTGGACACACCCTGAGCTCATATCTGGGGCAGATCTGTGCTTCTTTGTCACAGTGATCCTGCTCTGATTGGATCTGTTTTCCACTGTCCTAATAGGTATTATTACGCCACCTTTCATTTCCCTCTCAGCTGAAAAGAGACAAACAGAACAACACCTTCCTGCTGACATTAAGCTTTAGTTACTTTAGTTACTCATCTCACTTATTTTAACCCCATTCACACAGCAATGAGACCTCAGGGGACCAGATCATCATGTTATATGTAGGCTAAGCGATCTAAGTGAACACCTGGGTGTATCCACGGCCTTCATATGCTCAGTATCAATAGTGTTAGTGCCTTTACATGCAACACTTTATAAATATCTGACCAGTTTTTATATTATTTTATAGCAGAACGAATACGCTGATTGGCCAGGATGGAAATCATCCTGAGAAATCGAGTCCAAGGGGATCAAACCCAGACGTAGCCTGCAGGGAAATGCATTGAGCGGAAGATTAAGGAGGGCTACAGCCAGGCTACCTCATCATCATCTTGTTTTTTTTGAAACAGGAAGTGACTCAGAGGTGGAACTAAAACAACTGAACCCTGACTATGATTTTTTTAAGCAACAAAACTGTGAATGATGAAAACAAGGACAGCCGCTGTCCCAGAGATGTGTCCATCACAAAGTAATCCTAACCCGGATGACGGATGTAGAACAAAAAAATTAAAGGTCCATAATATGACTACTTTAAAATCTAGAGGTTTGTTTTTTCTCTTTGGTTTAAATTTTGAAAACGTTTTCCAGTCTTGGTTGTTTGGTGGATATAAGGCCTGGATCACAGGGGGCTGCTGGTTGTAATGGCTGATCTGAGTCCCAGGACAATGGGTGACCTCACTGTGTGATTGAACACCAACACTGGTGTCTCTGGTTACCGTCGTCGTAGCAACGGATGCTAATGCTGCACGTCCTGATCTGCGTTGACGGTGACAGCTAATCTTCCTTTTTAGCTTTAACTCTTCCAAACCCTCCACTTCCTGTTTTTATCTACATCTCTAACCACCGATCACTGCTTCCAGACAGGCTTATTAAAATATGCAAAGTTTAAATAAAACAAATGAACACATATTTGCAGCATTTTTATTCCCATTACCAGCAGGGTGATGAGGCCAGTTCTGATCATCTTCATGGGCTGGGTAAATAAATTTTAGATGCAGATTATGAAACAATTAAGAAAACACAACCCTTTAAATTCAGTAAAACTACAAAACACTACGTCCACTCATTTGCATCATGCATGAATAGACCAAAACCAACAATGAACTGATCCTGCTCACATGTATTGTTCACACTGTGTGACTCTTAGTGATCAAGAACATGAACACTGCAGGATATTTTGAGTCAATCCACACTGGATAATCTGCTATATAGTCCTCATCAATTGCACTATTCACTCATGTTTGAGTCGTACAGCATTTGGTAAAAACCTAAATCAAAGTAGGGCTTTCTCTGCTCAGTACCTTCTCTAGTGTTTAAGGGGCTTTTCATGGACATTGGTAGCTTTCTTTAGTAAAACACAACTAATAACTGCAACTTCGCTCCTTTGTCTGACACAAAGGACAGAATGGTGTCTTCATGTTGCCTGAAAGTATTAAAGCTGCTAGCAGCTCTGTCTGAGCTGAAGATAATATTATCAAGCTGATGCTACAGTAAGTCACCAACCTGGAGAGGCACAAGTACAGCATAAAGACATCTAACAGGTGACTGTAGGTGGAGTATCAGAGGGTTAAGTCCTCAGGACTGATGTGAATATCTGAACCAAAGTCCATGACAGTCCTCTCAGTGTTTGAAGACATATTTCAGTCTGGATGACCCATAAAACCCACAGACACTGACCCCCTCAGTGTGGCCAAACATGAACAAACCAAACATCCCTGTGAGTGTCTGTCGCCTCAGACTGGGCTTCATCTGATCAGCTGGTCTGATGGACCACAGCTGCTGTTTATGACCTCCTGGTGTTACTCCTGTCCTAAAAGACACCACAGAGCAGCTGAGAGAAACACCACAGACACACCACATCACCTTAAAAGGTGTTGTGCTTCCCAGAAGAGACAATACAATAACTAAACACATGGAAGGCTCTCTATATGACATCCAGAGCTTTGATATATCTGCAACAACGAGTGTATCTGAAAATATTTGCATAAATGCATCCATATAGAGGAGTAAAGCTAACTGAGCTCATCCAGTTAGGACAGCCCTTCATGTCAGACTCATTGATCTTGATCTGCATGTCTCTGGACTGTGATGCTCCCAACCAGGACCACATCAGATCGGCATCGTTAGCTACGAGCCGCTAGCTCAGCCATCACCATGTTAAGAGCCAGACAGAGGCAGCAGATATGCTCTGAATCACACAGTGCATATGTGTTACTATGCATCATAAATAAGACAATAAACGAACCCTGGACTGATGCTCACAAGTCCTGTTCTCTGTGTTAACAGCTCCGACCACAGACTGACTCAGACATGTTTCCACAGCAGCATTCCTCCCTGCTCTCCTCCTCCTCTTCCATCCCTCTTGTCCTCTGACTGTATAAAGTGGCAGATAGACGGACGGAGAAATGGACAGAAGGACAATATGCTGCTGAGATACATAAAGATGTAAGAAAGGTCTAAGATAAATCCATTTTGTCTGGTGAAAATCATTATCTGATTCTTTTTCAAACTCATTTAAATGTCAGATAGAGAGTAACACGTAAAGACAGCCTTAAAATCCTGATCAACAGCCTTGAATCACCTGAAATATCACTCTGTGAGCTGAAGAAGATAAGAATGTTTTCTTCCATCTCTTCCAGTTTGTCATGCAGACTCAGATAACCTGATGACACCACTGTGATAACCTGCTGTAGAGCAGCTTGTTTACTGCAGCATGGAGTTTTTGAGGCCGATATCGATATTCAGCAGGAAAAAAAATCTAATGCCTTAACTTTTTTCTACAACTTTAATTTCACAACTTTCAAGAACAAAGAAGTGAACTTTGTGAACAAAATAAATCTCTGAATGCTGTGTTTTCCTACCGGCATTATATACATCTGAAAATGTAATTTTCTCTTTTTGTGGTAAATTTAAGACAATTTAAGACCTTAATTACCTGGATTTTAATTTCAGACATTTTAAGACTTTTTTAAGGAACTGTGGGAACCGTGGCAGTCCTTGATGATGTGGACCCAGGAAATGAAGCTGGAGTCCTGCATCTTTAATTATTGTGCCCAGTGCTCTAAAATATGATGTTACATAATGAGTAAATCAACTTGGTTATGACTCATTAAAGATCATAATTCACAATAAAGGAACTATTGACTGTTTAGTAACAACCAGGCGGTCTGTAGAAAACAGTTTGTGCAGCGAACAAGTGTTAAAGGTTCAAATCAATGACACTGTTATTATCAGAGACAATGACACCAAGTTGTTGTGATGTCAGACCGGCTCATTTTTTGAGCTGATTCCTGCATAATGTTATCAGATTGTTTATCACATACTTTGAGCTTTTTTCAAATCTAAGTTAAAAAACACTAAAGGCTGGAATATACTTCTCCGACTACGTAATACGTTATCTGACTCCGGAGCTACGGAGACCCCTCGAGCCCTCGCAGTTTTCCATCGTGATGCGTGTTGTGCAGCCCTGCGCTGAAATGCACCGCCTCGGAAAGTGAAGCAATTCACCTTAATATCGCAGATAAAAGCAGGAGAAAATACTATTTTATGATTTAATTATTTGTGAGGGCGATGGAAGAGAACAACATTGATTGCTTTCAGTCTTTAAAACTCCTCTTCCTCTTTCTTTTCAACACAAAATCGGATAATAGCGAACGCAAACCAACAACTTTCGGTATGTTCTGTGGAAATATACCCCAGCCATAATTACTAAATGATTTTTTGAGCAGGTTGAATGTGTTTGATTTGCCTTTCACAAGGATAATCGACACTTAAGTTCCTGTCCTGCTGTGGAGGATACCTGTCTGTCTGTTTCTGTGTAGGGAGAGGGGCTGCAACTAGAGGACCAATCACAGCCCTTGTCGTCTCCGTCTTCCCTTGACGGATTGACGGACAGTTAAAAAAAAATTCCTGCGCCCGGAGAGGACGGAGAGGCTCTCTGTCAGGCTCTCCGGCGACGCAGAGGGCTCTCCGTCTCTACGTACGGCACTTTACGGAGTACTATGAATTGGCCTTAATTTATTTAGGCTGTAGCTTTTGGCTCTTAGCCGACTGAATCTGACCACTCTGTTACTGTTTTTATGTGTTTTTATTTTATTCTGGAAAGCACCATTTTGGCTGTTGTAAGGTGCTATACAAATAAAATTGATTGATTGATATGGGTGTTATTCAAATAATTATGAAACAATGTTGTTTTTTTTCTGAGATCATCAAGAAATTCCTTCCTGTCAGGAAAACAAAGAGCAAAGAGGCCAACAGTCACAAACAAGACACTGACAGCAGTTTCTATCACACACACACACACACACATACACACACACACACACACACACACACACACGCTAAGCCATGTGACCTGGTCCATGTGACTCTGTGGTTCATCTGCAGCCTGAGGATACTGAACATCTGACACACAGACAGAATCCAGTGTCCAGCCCTCAACTCATGAGATCACTGTGATTAAACTCTGACACACATCTATTATTATATTCTGTTGGCCTGACAGTCATGTGACACGGATCACATGACCGACTTCCAAGTCAAAGTCGACTTAACTCTGCTGATAAAAAGTGCAGCGTTGCCTTGGAAACAACCCAAATGACCATCTGCAGACAGTGTTTGCACAGATAGTTGTTATAATGTTTTATCTCCAGTGTTCAAAACACAGAGGGAGGTGAGGAAGAAATTAATTACAATCATGAAGATTTAACTGAAACAAGCCGGCAGTGCTGATCATTAGGAAACAGTTAACACAGGCAGGCTGAAGCTGTGAAAAGACATATTTAGTCCTGATAACTCCTTTGTGAAAAGAGGAATAATGAAACAGAACGATGGATTAAAAGTCCCAGTTTGTTTCTATTTTATTCTCTATCTAGGATCATGTTGAAGAGCATTTTGTGATGTTTTTAAGACACTTTTCTGACATTTATTCCTACTTTTTGTGTCTGAAGTCACTGAAGTCACGGCCATGCTCTGAGACGAATCAGCACCAAATAAATAACTCAATTCTAGATATCAAACTGTCATTATTTAAAATTTATCTCCTTGTACCTCATCATTTAAATCGTTGATAACAGTATTTTTTTGTTCCAATGAGAGTTTAAAACAGGTCAAACCTCTGTGTGCTTGATAAAAAGTTAACCTAAAATTCAAATAATTTAGGAGTTGTCCCAGCTTCGACTGATTAGTCAGTCAGTTTTATTGAAGCCCAGGATATAAAGTATAATTTGAACACTGTATGGCGGAAAAAAATTTGAGTCAGGAGGCAGAACAGGGTCAGTCTGATGAGGATGCTGATCACATGACAGGGTGGACAGCAGGACAGTGTTTCTGATGTGAGGAATAAAAAGAGAGGGATCGCTGCTCAGGGTGTCCTCGTCCCTCCAGTGTTTGGATCAGTCTACCTGGGGCCGATGAGCGCTCTGTATGGATAAAGTCATGTGCTGTGTATGTATGTGGATTAGCAGCTTAGCAGAGAGGAGAGGGTGAAGGAAGGGAAGAGTGATAGAAAGAAGGAGAGGAGACTAAAGAAGGATAGAGAAGACACCTCTGGCTCTGCAGACTGAGTCCTGTTCACTTCCAGTGATTCAGCTGATGAAGCTTTTCACTGTCAGGACTGCTGGCTGGACACAAACAAGCTGATGAGGAGGAGATGAAGACAGAGGAGGAGGGGTGTTTAGTTAACATGTCCACACACACACACACACACACACACACACAGAGTGCTGACAGTGCTGTTCCTGTTCCAGGGCTGCTAAAGACTCATGCATGGCTGCAGCTGTGAAGATAATGTCCCATGATGCTTTGCAGTAGACCGTCCTGCTGGTCTGACCCTGTCTGGACTACCAGCACAGCCTGAGCTCCTCCACCCTGATTCAGATGATCTACTGCAGTATCCAGCCTAAACATGATCAGCTCAGATCAGTACAGTCACAGTGCAGGCAGATTACAGAGCAGTGCTCTCCTCACCCCTCCTCCCCTGGAGGCTCAATCCCTGCATCATGTGCATGTGAGCCATAAATAGTCCTGCGAGGCTGCAGATGAGAGACGCATGGCCCAAAGATTACACTGCAGCATCAATCTGCTCTGATGCTCTGGATTACACAGGAAGGAGAGGAAAGAGAAACGAGTGGTGTCCACTAGAAAGAGGTTGAGATATTATTCATCACTGCACACTACAGGAGATTAGATTTCTGTCCTTAAAGCCTTTCTCATAAAGCCTCTGGTGTTAGGAGGAAAGAAATATTATGCCTCCATGTGAAAGCCACAGATTCATGAAACAAAGAGTGAGAAGGAGAGGAGGAGGCAGGGAGTGGTGGAGGAAGGTGTGTCTGCTTTGACCTTGTTGATGAAGGTCAGTGTGTATTATATTATCCAGCTTTAAGCAAGAGGCCTCTTTGTTTTAGTCGTGCAGGTTGTCTTATTTACATGACCAGGAGCAGGAGGATGACTATAAATTAACATAAGATGAATATAAGTTAACATTAGCATGCTAACATGCAATGCTAGAATACTGCAGTTTTGCAGGTATAATGTTTAGCATGTTAAAGGGAAACAACAGACAATTAGAAAAGGCTGAGGTCATTAGTCATTCGTCCTGCAGGTATTTGGTTGCAGGTCAAAGCGTCACACAAATTAAATAAAATTTGGATGTAGTGACGGTGTCAGGTGAAAAGTCAGGAGACCAAGAAAGTTATTACAATTCACCCTGAGGGGGGAAAAAAGGACATCTGTGACAATTCTAACGTTCAATCCAGCCAACATGTCTGAAGATAAATATGAACCTCCTGGTGTCACCAGTCATTAGGACTCATTATTCATTCGTGAATGTTTGCACAAAATTACATAAAAACACATCCAAGAGTTGTTGAGACATTTCAAGACATTTTACAGTGAGATTTTGTAATATTTTTGAGTCATAACGTCTTGTTCCTCTCTCTCTCGCCACAGGAAAATAAAACTCAACAGCCTGGAGGATAATTGAGTGAATGAAGCTGTGACCGGTCAGTTTTTACATTTCATGCAAATGATGAGTAATAACTTGTAGAAATATACAGTAAATCAGCAGCAAGTATCACCAGTAACATAATCTTTGCATCAGCTGGTCACACTAAGTCACGATCAATCAACCTGATTTATACCCAGTGTTTTCAATCAATCTAGGTTTTCCAATTATAACATCACCATAAATAAGTTATAAATATCTATATTATTGTATATATATATCACCATTTTCTTATCAAACTTGCCTCGTCTCTGTCTCTTTTTTCAAAGTCTAACAGTAATAACTGTCGACACATTAAAAGATTCAATACCACAGACGTCATTCTGGTCTAAAATGTGTTATTATTTAAAATGATAATTATAAACACAACCTACAAAGACATCTGGGGGCCAAATCTGTCACTCAGGCCTCATTGATTTCTAGTAATGAAACAGAGGAAGAGACCAACAGCAGGCCTCTGAGTCACATCATTACAGTGAAGAATAGCTCCATTAAAAGGTGGTGAATAGACTGGAAGATACTTTTTCATCCAAGAGGATTATTAAAAAGTTCAGGGCAGAATAAGTGTGATAATGAGATTATTAATAATTGATTGAAAAAATGAAGGGGGGTTTATTTATTCTTACCTCTAACTTTAACTTTGAAGCGAAGTATCACATTTCCACTATAAATATTAAACTTCTGCTGTTAATATTAGATCTCTGCTGTAAATATCACATCTGCTCTGTGAATATGGGTGTTTTATATTTTATATCTTCATTCTTATTTCTTTATCTATGTTCGCCTTTAAGCTGAGTGACTCTACAAAATTCTGTTATGCATGCATAATGACAATAACGACTATTGAATCTTGAATCTACCTAGAAATTAATATTACATGTGATAATACTAGAATAGATAGATTTTAAAATAGGTCAAATAGTGTGTTAAACAACAAAAACAAAAGCACATGAGGACAGACAGAGAAACAGCTGCTGAAATCTGAGCTATTGACAACAATCACAAGAAAAAGCAGCAGCGTTGATGATCTCCTATGTTCAGATAAAGGCAGAGCACAAACACAGCCTGACAAAAAGAGTAAAGTCTGGACCACTACTTTCTTTCCACTATTCTCCTTCCTTCACCACGTTTGAAAAATACCGAATCAAGCCGTCGACAGCGTAGAGGATCAGCAGCAGTATGGCGCCTCGTCTCATGAGGGTCATTAGCTGCAGTGATCGCTCTGCAGGCCGCATTACACCAGCAACACCGACTATTATCATGCAAATACTGTTTCCTCAGAATATTTGCATATCCAAAGTGTCCCATGTGAACACCTCTGGTGGCCTCCAGTTCAGTTTATGATGAACAAAGAGTCACGACATCTCTATCAATACTGTATGAGAGCAAAAAGAAGTGACTCTGAACACAGAGGACGGCTTTATTTCTCATCAGGGACCTGAAATGTACAGTGTTACCGCTTTAGTCTAGACTGGAATATCTCGACAAATACTGGAGGGATTAACATGATATTTAGTGCAGACAGTCATGTTTCCTTTTGACTTTGGTGAACTTGACTTTTCCTCATAGCAGCAAAGATCCAACTTTATCCAGCATCCTTTTGTCTTTGTGTTTCTGCTGCACTTTGTGTTAAATTCTAATTAGCAAATGCTAACATTCTAACATGCTAATCTAATACGAATATTTATACGTGCTAAACATCAGCATGAGCATTTAGCTCCAAGCTGTGTCTAAATATAGCCTGTCTGTAGACTCTTGTTAATGTGACACCACATGAACAAACAGTCAGTTATCAGTTACCTACCAGCAGTCCTTTTTAAAGGTTCACACTGATAGCATTTAGCAGAGCTGGCCACATATTTTATCATCCAGACTTTCATGTTCAGTTAGGGTTAGGGTATGAGTTGATTTTAGTGTTATAAAACACATCTTTAGCTCTGAAACTGGGCCAAAGGCTCACAGATCCATGCAGCACAGTAACAGTAACTAACAAGAGAAGAAGACCTTCCAAGATTCAAACCCTGAACAGCTGAATACAAACACAGACACCCCGAAAGCGTCAAAGGCTGTCCTGCACATTGGTTTGACATGGGCTGCAGTAACAATTGATGTTTTCGGACCTCTACAGACAGTAGAGGGAGTCTGTCAGAAGGAAAAATGATCCCGACACTCAGGGAGGCAGCAGCATGTTGGTCTGCAGTCATCACACCGTCACCATGAGGCCCAGTCTGGACCAGTTGGCATGAACACATGATCCCACCCTGAGAGTGTGAGGGCTAAATTACTTTGTCCTAGTAAAACCAGGCCATAGCCACATCTCCTCTGGGAAACCAGGCAGAGCTCAGGTCTGGATCCACATTAAACTGAGGCTTACTCTACGATAAAGCTGCTGGGTGTGTGTCCACCCAGTACTTCCTGTCGCTCTGTGCATGGAGGATTGCTCACATGTTCTTTTGTCCATGTTGGTTCATGTGAGCATCCACAGAGCTGCAGGGTGCTGATCATCCAGCCATGCTCATGCATGTGTGTCAGAGCATCATGCTGCTGCCGTGGGAGGCGGCCATTTGTTTGCCCTTGGCCCACAGAGGACGGCCGGCTGCCAGGGGCTCAGCGGAGCACTGGGTAGAGGCATGGAGGAGCTGATGAGGGGATTGAAAAACAGATAAGAAGGATGAGAGGACATTTGTTTTAGGAAGCTTTCACTGAGATGAACTACAGTTAAAGGGTCAGTTCAGATAAATTACTAAAGACATCTAGTAATTCTAGTAATAAAAGACCACAACCTAAAAAAAAAAACTATAAAAATCTCTACTGTGACAGAAATTTAGAAAACCTATGTGATTACAAAAAATATTTCTGCAATTCCGATTAGAGGTTCAGTTAGAGGTCACTACCAGATATTGTAGTTATTTGAATTTTTCTGAATCATTTTGAAATAAAACAAACTAGAGAAGATGTTAACTACTGTCAAAAACACAACAAAAAAGAGAAAAAAAGAAAGAAAATATTAAAACGTGAAAACAGAGAGATTAAAAAAGAACTAATCATAAAAATAAAAAAAATTAAAAAAGATTGTGAGGGTAAGAACGCACCTAAAGGTAGAGTAGAAAGAGAGGAAAGGAAAGAGGAAAGGATGAATGGAAGGAAATAGGATGCAAGGGAAAAAAAACCAAAACAACCACACACGTTGTCACAGACCTTGATCACTTATTCATTCAGATCTGAGGTGAAAGCTGAGGATCAGGTTGCCTAATGACTAACACACACACACACACACACACACACACACACACACACACACACACACACACACCACCAGCTCAACTGAATTACTGTTATCGTACACCCAGCTGAGACTGGGACCCTGTTTGCCCACCAACCACTCCCTCTGTTCACCCTGCACTGGAGGACACTCACACACACACACACACACACACACACACACACACACACACACACACACACACAGGATCAAATAGCAGCACTACATCCACTCCCACAGGCTCCTCCACTGCAGTGACCCTCCAAAGACCTGGTTCAGTTCTAGCCATCATTTACAGTCAGTATTGATCACTGATCTGCTCTGTAGCTCTCTCTTTCTCTCTCTCTCTCTCTCTCTCTCACACACACACACACACACACACACAGAAAAAAACACTCCTCTTTGAAAATATATGCATCCTGCACAAAGACACATATAGAGAACACACTAACACACATTAGCTCTCAGTGTATTGATCTGTAAAGGGGATGGAAATCACTCCTGACTGCTCTTTTTGTTCTCATGTAGTTTAACTGTTAAAAGATGAAAGGAGAGCAGATGAACACAAAGCTGATGAATGATGGAGATCACTGAGAAAATATGAGAAAAACAAAAGGCAGAAACTCCACTGGATGGAGGGAATTGAAGACAGTCATGAAACACTATGAGCCACACAAACATACAAGAGAACAGAAAAACTAAGGTCAAATAAAAACCAGGGAATCATTATGGGATGGCACTGTGGCATCATGTCTGTTGCTGCCAGAGATATAGAGGCTGGCCAAGGACCAACTGTGCCATGTAGATGAAGGCTGGTGGCCTGCTTACTGTGCTGTGTGATGGAGGACGAGGGGGAGATTCAGAGGCTGATGCTGCTGCCATGGTAACCAGCGTCACCGTGGAGAGGAGCAGAACAGAACCGCTCAGGGGAAAGGCCCAGATCCAACAATCACATATTCATTCATGTTTAATCCCTATTTCTATTTCTGGAAGTCTCACTTGAATAAGACTCTTTATGTTCAGTCAAAGTGATGCTCTGCTGCCACTGATGTTTAATTGATCCGTCTGAGTCGGGGGCATGTCTTATAGATACCCTACCTCGGTTGACCACTCAGTTTTTGCACAAAAATTCAGAAAGCCCAGCTACTCCTGTTTCATCCCTCTGTCACCCCACAGTCTGACAGTAGACCTCCTACTGTATGCAGTACTGTACGTCCTCCCAGCCATGTGAATATGCATACTGCACATCCCCTGCTGCTTCCCATCCCCCACAGTTCACCACAGTCTGCTCTGCATATGCGTGAAAGATTCCCCCATTCTGCAATGTTATCTTCCATTCTATTAATTTTATGAGCATATAATTAGATGTTTGATTAGCTGTGCCTTCTATTAACTAAGTCTCATATTTCTCTCTTTCCTTCTGATCATGTCTTTGTGTGAAGATCAGTCTCTTCAGTCAACCTTACACAGTGCTATCATATACTGCACACGATATATGTACAATTATGCTCAACATCTATGGCTGCAACCAACAACTATTTTCATGATGAATTTGGGTGTAGATTATTTTACTATTAGTTGCTTGTTTGATTCAGACAATACTGTAATATAACTAAAGGAATAATGATGATAATAGTGTAAAAATGATCTAAAATTCCCAAATATTTAATTAAAAATATCACCAGAGAAAACATTTCAGAAGGCAGAAGAGAAAATATTCTGCTAACTGATTAATATTCTCTCATCAATTAGTTGACTGAAGATAACTAAACATGGTGCATTAAATACATCATTCCTCACAGTGAACATCACAAGCTGCCTGCATGGTGCAGCACTTTGAAAGCATCAAATTCACTGCAGATGCCATTTATCTATTTATAGCTCAGAAATGTTCAAGCAGATGCAACGAGTGTTAACAAGGACATAGATGGCAAAGTGAAGACAGTGACACTTCAGGACAGGACTGAGAGATAGGAGGAGACGAACACAAAACAAGACGGCTGTGCTAAATGCTAACATGCTAAATGCTGATGTAGGTATTTAACCTTCTTAGTTTAGCTTGCTGGCCAGTTATCACTAAATAAAGCCGAGGCTGACAGGATGTCATCAGTTTGGAGGATATTTGGTGAAATATATAAATAAATTCTGACCCAATAATGGAGTTTAATCTGGTTTAAGGATTAAAATTGATCCTGAATGCCTACATCTAAACTAAACCAACCTCACTGTGGAACAAGAGTAAGATTCAATCTTTAGGATCAGGACCAAAGTGGTGGATCAACAAACAGGCTGACATTACAGCACCATAGAGCCACACTGATAGCTGCTAGCCTCTCAGGGTATTACACGGGTCCACATCCAAAACATACTTTTTAAAATCATGCACGTATCTGGCTCATGGAGCAGACAGAGCGAAAAATAACATGTGCATCAGTTCATGATTCAGATCTCCAAAATGTATGTAATATATTATTTATAAAGGGTTTTCCCTTCATTCCTGCTGCATCCGTCCAGCAAGTTTAATGAAGATCTAGCCTGCAGATGATTAACAAGGCATCTATGGGTTAGGGAGTACAGACAGATCATGTTTGGATATACAGTGTATTATAGAACAGACAGATCACCTTTACTTTTCCTTAATTAGGTTGAGACTGAATCAGACTGGGCTGTTTTTTTTCACAGTTCATATGGTTTCATAAGTGGGAGTCACTTTAATCTGATTCCTGATTCCTGGCAGAGCCAATAATGTGTTGGTCCTACCTGCACAAACACATCTATCATCTTAAATGTGATAACACAAGGTCAGCATCTGTTGACCGTCTGCTTTATGGAAAGTCCTGTGATAGGAATCTGCACACCTCTGCTGCTGCATTAAGACATTTAAAGGCTCATATAAAGACTCCATATCATTGCTGTTGTATGGAAAACTCACAAGTCAACTTCTGCATATCAGTTCCTCACAGATCCCACAGAAATACAGTTTGGAGATAAGAGGATTTACCTGTAAAATGATACAGCTCTGAGTTTCAGCCGGATGCTCTGCTAATGCATAGATAGTTTACTGCATATATCCCATATCAGCTCTCACATATGTGCTGTAAGTGCAGCTTAAAGCAAAGTCACACTAACATGGACTACATTAATCAAAAGAATTTGATTGGTATAACCAGTTCATCTCCCCTTCTGAATGTACGCCGCATATGTTTGCAATGTGCAGAGAGTGAAGAGGCCAACAGAGAGGGGAGATGCTCTAGTTAACAAAGATGATGAGGAGACGGATGGCCAGCATGGGAGAAGAAGTGCAAGGTGTGCTCGAGAGGAGAGGAGGATGGGAAAGGTAAAAGATGAGGGGGAGGTCAACAGAAGGAGAGGCAGATGCTCGTGTCTCGGATGCCTGTGCACGAATAATTATCCTGATGAGATTCACAGAGAGCGGCACGAAACGCAGAGGATTTGGGGAATACCTCACGACACAGGAATGATTTATATAAGATGTAGTAGTCGAGGGCATTCAGTATGTGGGCTGGGCTCCTACTGTTCCTCCTTCAGCTGCCTCGTGCTTCCTCCCTCCTCGTCATACATGGCGTGAGAAAGTGGAGCCTCCCTCTCATCTTTTAAAGATGCATGAAGCAGCAGCACAGACTGTATGGGAGATAAAGAAAGAAGAACAACACACATCTCCTGATAAACTCTCAACCCTTCAGTTTCTGTCTGCAGAGAGAGGAAGGACAATGAAAAGAAGTGCATAATAAATTCTTACTTCCTCCCACCTCACTGATTAGATTCAGAGGCCAGCCCAGCATGTGTCAGAGATGCTTTCTGCTTCTGCTGAGGCTGATATCAGGACCACTGGTCTACAATACACTGCTGCTGCTCAGGTGGAACAGGATGAAACACTTCTATACATCACACGCAGCACATAGCACACACTTTGACCTGATAATGGTGCTACATGAAACAATGAGGGATCACTAGTTTTATAATTCACCTTAAGAGGGATATGAAAGTGTGCCAAATTTTACGGATGTCCATCCAACGGTTGGTGATATATTTCACCAAAAACCAGAGGAAGGGATACATTATGAAAATTATGAATATAATCATATATAATAATAATTATTATTATTAATAAAGTGTGGATCATTGTGCTGTTTGACACAGACATCTTAGTTTTTTTTGCAGAAACATGATTATGCTTTTCTTTTTTATTGCTGTCTAAACATCTGTTAATTGAATGTAGTTATGTTGTTTACACTCTTTCATAAAGTGAGAGAGCCTTGTGTTGTTCTCTGATATCGAAAAAAAGTCCTAATTATAGTCTGAGCCTCTTGTTCGATATCAGCTTTCAGGAAACCTCTGTGTTGCTTCTCTCCTGCCTGATGCTGCTGATTGGTAGGTTTGAGTTTGAGCATCAGAAATATACTGAGAAAAGGACTTTAGTGACTGTAGTGGTGAGCCTGGGGAAAAGCCTGTCAAATGCATTTAGGGAGAAAATATGAATGTTCAATTATCCCTGCTCAGTTGTGCATGGAGGCAGTGACCCAGTTGGAAATCAGTTTCAGATTTCCAAATTTCATATTTTATTCACCAGCGAGTCAGACACAGCGGAGGTGAGAATGAGAGGCATGTGCTGTAAAAGTATGTCAGAGTCACCCAGTCTGATGCTCACATTAACAGTGACTTCTTATGAAATGCATCATTTTGATCTCCAAAAGGCTTTTTAACAAACCCAGGCTCTTCAGAAATCCATCACTTCTCTATGCAGCAAAATGTGGATTAACTGGGAAAAAACCCGGCACACACATAAAGCTCAACTTACACATGCAAACAAAAATCCTGCTGCTGTTGCTAAATTATAAAGCTGTTGCATCAGATATTTTGTCAGATAATAAAGGTTTTCATTCCCAGTACTAATTAGCATAAATTAATACATTGCAGCATTATCCCTGACAGCAGAGCATCGCTAACAAACAATGTGTTTTTCTCTCACACACAGACACTGAACACATGCCACCAACACCATCACACTTCCACACACATGCACACAACATGACATATGTTTGGAAAAATTGTCAACAGGCTGAATATTTCACAGTTTTGCCTGTCTATACTCCAACACAAAAGCTGTGACAGAGTATCTGGGAAACACTGAGCAGGAAAAAAAACCCATATTGAATCAGGGATAAAAACATAAGCAGGGAAATCTCTGAGCCTGTGAGCGAGTGTGTGGGAGTGAAGGAAAAGAAAAAGAAAGAAATATACATAGATATGAAGAGATGAATAGAAAGAGACAAAGAGAGGGGAGAGGAGATGACACATGGGATATTTTCCACTGCGCCTCTTGAGATGGAGTGACTTCACATTTCATATAAAACACACATATACAGTATGCGCTTGTGAAAGCCTCACTGGCTCAGGAGAGACACTGCTATGAAGGATTTCTCTAGAGGTCAAAGGAATGAAAATAGAGTTCAATCTTTGCACAACGTTCAGGGGAACATTTCTCTATCGTAAATAATAGGCGGCTCAGTAATGTGTGTGTGAAGGGTTTGTGCAGACTCATTTCATCGTGGGAGCTTTTCAGCACAATGCTCATGACGTTTACGCGCGCGTGTGTGTGGCTCTACGGATTTAAAATTCATAGAAATCAGAAAACCATTCTGAATCTATTTGCTTATTTACTGCATCTATACATAAAACATGACCGTTCTTTCAAGTCCCCCCTTTCCTCAAATTCAGTCTAAATCCCACCAAAACGGTGATATTAACACAGATCTCACAGTGCAAATAGAGATTTGAAACTGTGATATTTACTCATCATGAGCAGACTGCATGCCTCAGTAGTATCCAAGTATAAGTCCACTGGACAACCAGCTGCAGCTATCATTACTACATGTTCAAAGGGCTGTAGCTCTCCCTCTGCACAGACTGTTTTCATGGCTTTGATCAGATGCAATAGAGTGAACTGTTAATGGTTCTGCACACTGTGACATTTCAGACAATAATCCAACTGTGTGGCAACAGTTTCAACATTATAAAACACCTGTGCACAATGCAAGATCAACAGAGAAATTAGCATTAAATAGCTCAACCCATAACCTCATCCAGCACCTTGTGGATGAACTGGACCCATTCACAGAAACAGTCACATTAAAGTCAAACTCTTGTCTAAAATCTCCCCAGTAGACAGGGCTTACTGCTCAGGTGACAGGTGTCTCTCTTCACCCACCTGCAGGCTCCTCCTCAGGCTCTGGATGCAGACAGGTGGACACAGGTAGCCTGACTCTTCACACTCACTTCTGAGGACCCTGAAGGTAAAATTTGAAGCCACAGTTTAATGTTGACTTTAACCTAAAAATAAACGACCGAAGCGTAACGTTATCCTGTTAGCTTAAACGTTAACTTGACTTTATGAGGTTTGAGCGGTGAAAACTTAAGGAATTACAGATAATTGAAACTGTTAACGTTAGTTAAACATTTTGTTTCACAGATTTGAACTGCTCACTGACTGAAATACGTCGCAATACGAGTCGCTTAAAAAACTGTCACTTAGCAACAGGAGCTACCGTTAGCTACCGTTAGCGTGGTTGCTAACGGGTGTAGCATCGACTGTCACCCACTTTAGCTAGCTCTAGTAAAATGATTGACCTACCTAAAAGCACTAATAGTAGCACAGTAACACATCATTTTACCATCGATTAGTCTTCCTTGGTCAAGATAGATTGGGCCTAATGTTAAAGATGTCAGAAAATAAAGTTACTGTGAAGAACAGTAAGCTAACCACTGCTAAAAGCTGTAATATGCAGCATTTCATACTGATATATAACAGGCTAAAGCTAGAGCCAAACCTCTATAAATAATAAAAATGGACCAGACCCCTGACTAAATAATCTAAATGTGTTTGAACTTGACTTTTAGCTGTGTGTTAGAGTCATATTAAACAGCACTACTGTTAACACTTGGTGAAAAGGGGAAAATTAGAGTAAAATAATTGAGTTAATATTGTATCTCATGAATTATTTCTCATTTTAGGATTGTTGAGAGATAATAGTAAATATTTGTATTTTATTTATTCTTCTTGTAGTAAAAATGAGGCATTTTGGCAGTTTAAATCCACTAACTTCACACTCACTCAGGCTTGTTTCTCTCTCCTACAGGCTTCTTGAAAAACATGGGTGACCAGGACATTCTGAACTGCAGTCCAGGAGGAGGAGCAGCTGCTTTTCAGTCAGACTTTGACCCAAATCCTCACCTTCACCATCCTCAGGTCCAGACTGATGACAGGCCGAGGTATGGTGACGCTCAGCTGAGGTAATGGGAACAGTGGTGTTGTACTGTGGTTATAGTAACATTAGGCAAGGCAAGCTTAATTTATATGACTTTACACACCAATGTGATTTACATGAAGAAATAATACAGATGGAACAAGTACAACAATTATAATAATGATCACATCCATTCACAGCAAGCCTGCAAGGATACTCATGTTTATGTTTATCAGTTCACAGGATGCAGGAAGGCAACAGAAATACAACAAATAAAAAATAAAAAATAAAGCAGCTTGGTACAGTAAGAACCAGGTGAACTGAGATAACTGAGCGACTCATAGCATCTAAGAAGGTCGAGCATATCTGATGTGACGGAGCAAGGCCGCTACTAGAACAACCAGCTTAATGCTAAAAGCCTCGATAAGAGATTAGATATTTTCTGTAGAGTAGCCAGTCCTCTCCACACTGATTTTAAGCACATAAACAGTCACAGTAGATCAGGTCTGACCTGCACTCTATAAATCTATAAAACCAAGGTGCGACTGTTCCCATGTTACCGTGGATCTGGCTTTTGCTTTGTTGTGGCTGCTTGTTACTGAGGTCTCAGATCGGCCAGGTGAAGAGCCTGCATGTGAGCGTGTCCATGCACGCACACACATCCACTGTCAGTTACTGTGGCTCATTAATGACTGTAACCATAGCTACCGTAGACAGCCCACTGGCTCATTTGGTCGTGACACGTCATGTACTTTAGTTTGAATCTGCTCTGAACCTTTGTTGCCTTAGTAATCCCTTTTTTTTCTGTAAAAATTTTATAAAAGGAAACCACAACTTCACCTCAAATTAAAGATCAAAATACATCCCAAAGAAAACTGTGAAAGTTTGCAGCTCAATACCTGAAATGTAAATGAAGCAGTGTGATCTGAGTCCTTCACACTTCTACTCAAACATGCAGGTAGAGGAACTGTTTTATGAGGTGAGCCTTTAAACAATGCTTCACTCTTCAGTCTCTTTCCCACACAGCCAAAATGTTGGTTTACAGAACTATCGCTTCATTAGTAGACGTGTTTGAGGAATTGGCTGCTGTTAAATAGTTTATATCTCTCATAGGAAAGCTCTTCCTGCTTCTGGAGACCATGGAGTTACAGAGACTTTATGCTCTGAAGGAGACGGACCAAGAAGAGAGAGGGCTTCTATCCAAGGTCAGCCCGATTGTGGTGACATCCTGCTGGGAGATGTGGTAAGAGATGGAGTTAATGTCAGGGCTTTCCACTCCTCAGACCATATGTCAAATGTGTTGGGTTACTGTTCTTGCTTTCACTTCATTATTTGATCCCAAAAGAGGAGATGTGATCAGCAGCTGTCACATTCAGCCTCATATGGAACCTTTAGAATCAGTTATCTGCATTCAGGTGGAAGGTGTCCTTCACTGATTCTGAAATAAATGATGAACAGTTTACCATATTACTTTGTCTCAGGATGAAGACTCTGATGAAGGCCATGCTGCCCCGTCTCTGCCTGATATATCACCTTTAAGTGTTCTGTCAGATGAAGAGCTCATCCTGGACCACACCAAGGACTTGAAGACTGAAGGTGCAGTAGCAGTAGTAGTAGTCAGAGTCATTACATTAATTTCATTTCATATGCTAGCCTACTCTCTGTCATCTTCCATTCCTTCCACTCAACATTTACAGACTAGTTTATCTGACTAGCTTGAGGAGAACACATCCAGAAAAAGGTCTCTCACCTGACAAAGAAGTCCAAAGTCAAAACATCTGTGAGCAGACCAGAGAAAACTATCAACCTGAAGGAGGACACTAGATGAATGAATGTGTTTGGGTGACTCCTTAATGAGATTTACGATTAAAATTACAGTCTGTAAGTAAATGTTTAGACAGTATAAATGTATAACACTCTGCTTCCTGCCCTGGACCAAACCTAATGCACTGCTAAAGAAATGAACGTTGAGGCTGAAGGCAGAAAATATTACTGTATTTATAGTCGGTACGGTATGTGTTTTTGATTTGTGGAGCTGGATGGACAGTGTTGTAGCACTGTAAAGCAGCAGCCTGTTATAGATCACCTTTTATCTGGACTGTCATTTGTGTGAAAATAAAATGTTGAAGGTGAGCACTATCCCTGTTATCTGAAAAGGTTTTCACAACACGCTGATGTCCAACATGTCTTCTATCCAACATGACATAGCTGTGTTGTGGTTTTATCTTCATCTTTCTAGTTTGGAGAACCGACTGGCACAAGAACCACATGGCAGCGATAAGCAGTGAGAAGTTTGACAGCCTCCTGAAGATGTGTCCTGATTTCCATGGCTGTAAGAGCCACATGGCAGCATTTGTCCTCGTAAGAGGTAACATCGTCCTTTATTTTTTACCTGTCTGATATAACACTGACGACACGATGTGACACTGTGGTACTGAAGCATGTTTTCTTTAGCCTTACAGGCTTGACACACAGGAAAAGTTTGTTTTTCACAAAAGGAAGACATTGGCTTCAGGGTAATTGACAGTGCTGCTGATGGTAGTCGAAATGTCCACATACCTACAGTGTGCTACTTCCTGCCAAGAGCAGTGACATCACTGATCATTGATCGCCATGGTTACCCATGGCTGCTATTGATTATGCTCTACTTTGAGTCCTTTCTGTCACAAGCTATTCTTTGATATTCTAACACGGCTTTAAAACATCATTAAAATGCCTGTTTGTGAATTCCCATCATTTTTCCCACAGAGGTTCTGGATACAGCAGATCGTCCATGTGAGCATTACCAGGTGGTGGCGCTGGGAGCTGGCCGTTCAAGCTGCAGCAGGTGGCTCTGCTACAACGGGACGATGGTCCACGACTGCCACGCCATCATCATCGCCAGACGGGCTCTGAAAAGGTACAAATATGACTTCAACAACAGGATACTAATAAAATGTCTACGCTCAGCATGCTCACTGCCTGGACCTGTGCTGTGGTGTTCAGGTTTCTGTACAAACAGCTTCTGCTGTTCTTTGATGCTGATCCAAAGGCCAAGGAAACCTGCGTTTTTGAGAGCAGTGTAGACAGCCATCAGCTTCAGCTCAAACCCAGGATCAGCCTGCACCTCTACACCAACCAGTGTCCTGAAGGAGCAGCCAAGAACTTCTACTTCAAGTACTTCTACTCACTGATTTGTGCTGTGTTGACAGTAGATTTTACTTTTGAGAATAGAGACATCCAACACATTAATTTTTTTTAATTAATAAGAACTGGAATTATCCTCGTGAGTTATTTTCTAGATAATGCACTTTATATTTAGTCGTTTTTAATGAGTGAGTCTGTTCATTCAGGGGTCATGGGACTGATATGTGGACTGCTATGAAGCTGCAGTATCATGCCAAAGGCCTGCTAGTCCCTGTGGCCTACCTGGACCCAAGTCTCTGGGGCGCCAAAGTCTGCTGCATGTCCGGCAGTGACAAGCTGTGCCGCTGGACCATCACTGGGGTGCAGGGTGCTTTACTGAGCCACTTCATCCAGCCGCTCTACATCACCAGCTTGGTGCTAGGTAGAGAGAATTAAAGCCATTAATGTGAAAACATGTAATGCTGCATGGATTCATTCTGTCTCCTGTTATTTAGGGGGCCAGAAGCTCTTAAATGAGGAGGTGTCTGATATCACCAACATGCGACTGGGTGACGGATGGGAGGATTTCCTGCCACCGTTCTACAAAAAGCACAACATCTTCTTTCTCTGTGGAGACTACGTGGGGCCTGCTGTGACCTCACCACAACACGACGACCTCAGTGTCAACTGGTGCCTCGGAGACAAGGATGTGGAAGTCCTGGACAGTGGCAAGGGCTTCGTCATCGATGGGTGAGATGAGGCTCTGATGACTGCATAAAATATGTGGAAGCAATATGACGTCCTGTCGTGTTGACCAGACTAAAGTTTACCTCAGTGCTGCTGGCAGAGCCTGATGCTTGTTGGCCAGCCTCAGGAGGCTCCTGCCATCTCTTGGTTTGAGAGCTGCTGATGTCCAGCAGCCAGAGTGGCTTTCACTGAGCAGGGATTACAGCCAAAAATAGCCTTCAGATCCTGCTTGGTGCATGCTGCGTATTTCAGCTTCTGTCCCGCAGCCTGAGCTATTAGTTTTAAGGGACGCTGTGGTTTAAAGTGTCAGGATGAGCTTTGCAGGATCGTCGAAAAACAAGATTTATACAGGACAGGACATAAAGTGTGCAGGAAGAGGAACACCTACTGAAATAAATTATAGTGTAAAAAGAGACTTGATTAATTCAGTGATGTAACAGCAGCATGCCTGTTGATGCTAGCTTCTTTTAGATACGGGTTTCATCAGTGAAGCAATCAAGTGTTTCCTAAAAGCTGTGGCTTGCATCCAAACCACACTTAACATCTAGTGTTTTTAGCTGTAACAGCACAGAACGTATTCTGTTTATGTTGAGACAAGCTCAGCCCCTGCAGCAGAGACAGCATCCTCTAAACAGTGATGGAGGTGGACACATTGTCCCTAAACATTGGGCACCAGCACACATTTCACTGGTCTGGAGAGAGGATCCTCAGTGCTGCTAATTAAGAGACTAGCTTCTTATTTAGCTTCAGGTATGTTGATGTGAGGTGAGGGAACAACATGGCATGTAAATTGTGCAGGATTAACGATTTCGGTTGGAAAAGATACAATTATCGGCCACTTTATTAGGTACATCTTGCTAGTCAAAGGTTGGACCCTTTTTCCTTCAGAACTGCCTTAAACATGCCACATTCAGAGTCTCTTAAATCCTCTTTCTTCTCCATCCTGATGCTCCGTTTGAACTTCAGCTAGTTGTCTTGACCACGTCTACATAACTGAATGCAGTGAGTTGCTGCCCTGTGATTGGCTGATCAGCTACTAGCATGAACAAGCAGTTACGGTAAACAGAACTGATATTTTTGTTCCTCAGCTCTCCAGCTGTCAGTGGTCCTGGCTTCTCCAGCAGACTCTGTAAGAGAGCCCTCTACAGTTATTTCCTCAGGGTTGCTCGGCTGGGTGGACACACCTATCTGCTGGATCTGCCCACCTACCACAGCGTCAAGGTGTGTGTCTGTTGAGATGTCAGAAAATATCCTGTGTGTCTGTGTGGAAGCATTATCCATAGAAGATATTCAGTTTATTGTCATTGAGGTTTTTCAGTTGATGTGATTCACAGGTTTGTCTTCCAGGTTGAAGCCGTCGTCTACCAGACGGTCAAAGAGCTGGTGAAGCAGCGTTTCCTTAGCAGCCATGCTGGACCCTGGAACTGCAAAAAGCTGGTGGACTGTTTCAGCGCTTGAAGCCACTTTAAGAACTTTAAGTTCCTCTGAGAGTTTCTGTTCACTGTGCTCCTCATTTATCACCTCTCAGTGTTTTCAGTTTGTGTAGGTGTTTGAGAGAAATAAACCAGACCTACTGTTCATCAGTCAAGTAGTCAACAGGAGTTGTGGGTGGATTTTTTTTTCTTATCAAGTAGATTTGAGCTGAATAATCAGCTTATTGGTCATTTTACAGTGCAAAGCATTTTGTAGCAATACCATAAATAGTTCATATAATTTTCTTAAAGTGCCAAAGACACATCTTTTTTGGTTTTGTTTTTGAAAAAGCAGCAAAACTTTTTCAGGAAATGAAGTTGAGCTCCATCAATAAAGTTATCAACCAGAGCAAACTACAACTACAAAACACACTGAACATTAGTTAGTCCAGGACTTAAAGCTACAAACACCTCTGCTGGTCCGACAATCAGGATGGGAAGGTTTAGTAAACTAGACAGACCCAGTAACTGTAGCTGGCCTCTGATTTAATATAAAAAAAACAGATAAATTAATTTCTGCCCACAGAGTCCAGTTCTGTCTTTTAATGCTGTGTCTATTCTGGACTGTCACATGAATAAAGATGACAGAATCACATCCAGAGATGATGATGATGACAGAATAATTGATAGAGGAAGAAAAGAGGCTAAAGGATCACAGGCAGACTTGCATCATCTCAAATTTAAATTTGTATTATTTCCTCACAAACTGTGTGGTACCACGGTTCATTGTCACCATGGCTCCACTCACCAGTTGCTTGGCAACCAACTCCTCCTTGGAACTGATGCAACTGCTCATGTCTTCATAATTACAGTCTCTTTGACAAAATTTAGCAAAAGACAAAACACAACAGAGATGCATGATAAATATGATCTAATGAAGCTGGACTACAGAGGAATTAATACCTCTGAGGATTCAATAGCATGTCTGCATGTGTCCGTATTTTTTTTTTTACAGTGTTTTATCTTTGTTCCTGCTGACCAAGCAGGTGGTTCCTCCAGCCAGGAGTCGGGTTCATCCCCCTCTGGAAAGGCAGCGTTCCTGGACCTGCAGGGCTCCTCTGGGCACGAGGGAGAGCCAGGGAATTCACAAAAAGGCCTGTGAGATAATTACACATCCAAGAATGACTTAGAGGTGTGAAAGCCAGACACTGGAGAACACATGGAGAAGGAAACCTTTAAGAAAAAACAACCAGTCCTTTCAGGCCCAGGTACCAGAGGCTGCATGTAATTATTTAACGTCAGCCTCATTAATGTATGCGGTGACCTTCACTGTTAATAATCTGTGATCATCATTGTTTCACGTGAATTGCAGCCTTAAATGTGTTGAATTAAGAGTTAAATGTCAAAAGAAAAATATTCCTTAAACTCCGGGCTGTTTATCTTTTTGCTGCTGAACCTTCAACACCTCCTCCAGTGTTTATCATCATCTATTCGGTTTTTAATTGTCCTTAAATAACACCAGTTAATTAAAAAGGAGATGTGCTGCTTGCTGTCCTCACCCAGGCCTGGCCTCTTGCAGGATGAGTCTCTCTGGCTGGACTCAGAGGAGGCTGAAGTGCTGTCTGTGGAGCTGGACTTCACCGAGCGGACCGACGGCACCGGAGCTCTGGGAGGATTTATTCTGGGTTTGGTCATGACCCCAGCTGATGCCGAGTGGCTCCACTCTGCAAGTGATCAACGCCATGAGCAGGACTCTTTCTAAACAGTGATAATTCAGTTTCTCTACTCTAGACAGGGTTCCTGTAGTTCCTTAAAAAGTCTTAAATTGAAATCTTGGCAATTAAGGTCTCCTGAAAGTTGTGAAATTAAATTTGTAGGGAAAAAGTTGTGTTATGCCTTCAATTTAGCAAGTGTTAAACAGCTGAAAAAAAAAATCATAAAAAATATTATTCAAGATTAATCAGTTATTACATTTTTGTTCCTGCTAAATAATGATATCAGCATCAGCCTAAAAACTTCTTATTGGTCAGGCTCTATAATAAATTGACTATTTTCTACCAAAGAAATTGTTATGACATTCTGGGGTCTTAAATTATATTTGTTGAGGACTTAAAAAGTATTAAATTTGACTTTTAAAATGGTGCAGGTGCCCTGGTAGAAGTAACTTTAGTGATCACATCCTCCTGTGTGAAGCTGCCTTACCAGAATGCTCCTCCAGTCGGAAACGTCCGAAGCAGAGATGAACCCTCCACTGTTTCCTCACATTGTCCTTCATCAGGCAGTGGAAGAGGAAGATGAAAAGTCCTGGAGCATAAAAACAAAAGTGAGATGAGGCCATGAGCTCTGAGGACAACACTGGATCTTGACTGGTTGTTATTTCTAATTCACTTCTGTCCTAGAGAATGGAGGCTTTCATTGCATCACTCTCAGAAGAAGAGAGAGAGAAATATAACAAAGGCCAGCTGAGGTGAAAGCAGTGAAATACTTGCATCATTCAGTCACTTTTGAACTGCGAGCGTCAAGTGAGACGTTGAGCAAAACTGCAGGTGTGGTTAGAAACCCTTCACTTAGTAATTTATTGACAGTTTGTCACTGAGACACTAAAGTTCATTTCATCTCCTCTCACATATTTATCAAACATTATCCAGCGATTATTTCTGAGCAACGAAAAGAGAAACAAGAACCTTGCAGGGTGTTGAGTCCAGAGAAAAGGTAGAGCAGAACCACTCTGGCTGGTCCAAAGGTGAAGAAACCAACAGTCCACGTCAGTCCAAGTAACAAGGTGAGGGTCGCGACCCCCTTCAGGTCCTGCATGAGTCCACTGTGGGTCCCAGCTGGACTGTTGACCCTCATGTGGCGAATCTGGATCAGAACCACCACGAAAACCTAAAAGGAGATTTAAGGGTCACATGGGCTAAACAGCAGGTATTCCTGCTAAATAATAATAACTAGCAGAATACTTCCTGTTTCAGACTGAACTTCTGCATGAATCCAATGAAATGTTGAAATGTTTTACCGCAGTGTTGAAGAGAAAAACCAGCGCTGCGTAGGCGACCACAGACACGTAAAACGTCACGTCGTCCTGGAGCCAACAGCTGAGGGAACAAACAAGAAAAGGAAGTTTGACATGAGATTCGCTGCTGAGACCAGCTCGGTCTGTCTGCTGAAACCGGGAAAATGTTTGAAAAGAAATGTTAAAACATTTTGCAGTATTAATTCTCACAAGTGGTCAGAGTTATCCAGTGACTCAGAGTAGAGCTGACTGCCGTAGGCCTCTCTGTTCACGATGAGCACCAAGACACAGATCAGCAGAGGAAGTCCTGCAGGAACCATTTAACACTTTAACAGCAAATATTACGACAGGGTCATTTTATCAAGTTGCTGTTTTTTACTCACCCCAACCCAGAGCACAGAACTTGAGGATGTAAGAGGGCACGTAGACATTGAAGACTTTGACCAGAGCGAAGTACATGTTGACGGCCTCTAATCCCATCCAGGTGAAGGATGCCAGCAGGAAGTAGTGCAGCGTGGACGCTACAGCCACACACAGGCCTTTGAGACCCCAGGAGGACAGCCAGGAGTTGACCAGGAACACCAGGTTCAGGCCCAGCAGAGCCAGGGAGAGGTTGATGAGGATCTGAGAGGGGTAGTCTGCACGAAGCTTCCTGGGAAGAAGACAGAGAGCTGGTCAGATCATCTCCCTCAGAGGCCTTTAGACCAACCAGCCTGCAGGAAAAGAGGAATTAACTTTCATCAAACAGCAGCTCAGAGGCTCACTGAAAAGCTGTGTAGGTGAGGACGGTGATTCCCAAGAACACTGACGAAACTCCACAACCAACGTAGGTGATGATGGTCAGGATCTGCTGGTTCTCTGGGTCCAGGGGAGTCCTGGAGACATCCTGGAGTTAACACAAAGATGGAGGCATGAGTGGATTTATTTCCACAAGCAATAATAACTGCTCATGTTCCTCCTACCAGTGGAGGAAGTTCATTCACTCAAATACTGTACTCAGTTACTTTTGTGAGGTGCTAATACTTGATGCTCCTGTGGACTGAATCTTTGTTCTCCTCTACTTCTGTCTGGAAACCATAAACTTTGATTATATGAACATAACATAAAACCCATTTAGTGTCAATAATAATAAAAACATACAAGTTTCTCAAAGGGCCACTTAATAATAAATAATAATTTAGTTGCACAAATTAAAACAAATGAAACTTTCAGCAACTTATTTCATTATAAGTTAAAATAAATTTCCTAAAATTATATACAATATAATTTTATTTTTTATATGTTTAATTTCACATCAGCGTGTCTTTGCTGTAAAAACTCCAGAGAACAGGAAGCTCATCCAAGAATAACTTGCTAAAATAAAGCTAATGCATGTTCAGCGCCCTCTGCTGGTCGAACCACTTCCCCTCCAGAAGTACTTCTAGTAATACTTGTACTACTGCTGCCATTCATCTTAACAAAACCTCTAAACTCACCAGAAGAAGACCAAAGTGTGTCAGATGGTCACACAGACAGGTGGTGTGGTCAGAGCTGCTGTTGTATATCCTGCAGCCGCCATCATCCCAGCCTCCACCTCCACCTGAGAGAAGACACATTTATGACCAGACTCCTCCTCCACCTCCAGCAGTGATCATCTCACTCATCACTTACTGTTCTTGTTAAAGTTCCAATAGACACACTGGACGTCCTGCTGATGCTTCAACACAGAGGAAATGAAACGATTTGGTTAGTCAGGCATCATGAACATATTTGTGCAGTATTTTAAAGGACACATCATCCTACTCTGTTGGGCACCAGGTGGTGGAGCATCACAGCCACATCTTCATCCAGGTCCTGGACTGGAGAGCTGGCGTTGGTCACACTGGCTGACACCACGAAGGAGTTCAGGACTTGACCCTTTTGGCTGCTCTGAAAAAAAAAAAAAAAGATTATTAACCAATAAATGACAATGAGTGTGCAAGTAAGAATAAAGTGAATATTAGGATGACTGAAGAGTACCTTGAAGAGTCCTGGGATGCCGTAGAACTGGAACTTGACCCTTGGTGGGTTCTGGACTGAGCTGTTCTCTGGGAAGCTGTGCTGCAGGACAGACGGCAGCGAGATGAAGGCCACCATGCCGTTAAAGGGAAACCTGTTGATGAAGATCTACGACATAAAGAAACACCTCTGATAGGCCTGCAACCATTAGATAAGACAGAACTTTATTCATGCAACACACAGTGGGAAAAAGTAAGGCGATTTAGAAGATTTACAAATATATATATACAGTGCAGAATATTGCAAAACCAACAATCTAAATAATGCAACAATATACGAAAAAGAACATAAGTATGCCATTAAATGAATCGGCAGATATTTTGATAATCGAGTAATCATTTTGAGTCAGAAACTTTTTTTTTCAATATTTAATATTTGATGATGTCATCACACTGGTCAACATTTTTCTGACATTTTATAGACAAATCAACTAATCAATTAACCAGGAGATTAATCCCAGGTGAGATCAATCCTGAGTCATCACAGTTGGTGTTACTTCTCTAACCTCAGGCTTTGTTCCTGCACGACCAGACGACACCCCGAAGGTCAAACTGCTGAACTGTCCAGGATCAACATCCACCACCGACACAGCGATGGCAGGAGCCACCAGGGTGGAGGAGCCGACGTAACCCACCATCGCATCTCCCACTGCCTCTGTGATGTTCAGGATGCTGCAGAGGAGGACAGACGGAGGATGGTCAACGAGAGAAGGTTCAGATCCTCAGATCAGACCACCTCTGTCCTCTTGTCTTACGTGTTGGTGAAAGGCAGCAGGTCGCTGGCAGACTCCAGGATGTCAGAGATGATGTTGATGAGAGCTTGGCCGACTTTTGGCGTCACCTTGCTGAGGTTGACGATGTCCTGCAGCTTGTTGAGGACCGTGAGCAGGTCCTGGTAGTTGAGCGTGGAGTGGTCGCTCAGTAAAGCCTTGATCATCTCCACCACGTCCACAGCGTTGTCTGCAGATCAGAGACTCAGAAATACTCACTGATCACTTGAGTCTGAATATATCTGTATTAAGCACCAAGCACCAAGTGCAGCAGCGCTCCTACTTTGACTTTAATTTGATACAATAGAACATATATATATATATATATATATATATATATAAAAAAACAAGATTTTGCATCATTTTAAACTCTAAGGATCTTTACTGTGACCTTCTGACTAAGTGATGTATTTAATGATAAGTTGAGTAACAGACCAGCAGTGACCTGGACGTGGTCCAGATCAGGGATGGTTTCCACCACCAGCTGACAGTCCCCCAAGTCTGGATCCATCCAGCCGGTGCTGAGACACAGTTTACTGTGGGACAGACAGGAAGTGAGAGGAGGAAGAAGTTTCACTAAACCTTTTATTCTTCATCTTGTTTGTGTCTCTTTCATTCTGGACTTCCTTTTGTGAAGCTACTTTTTGTAGCTTCTTCCTCCAGCAGGAAACGCTCAGCTGATCACTCATCTATGACCTGCAGTCATTAGTGAAGCCTCCTCCTGATTAATGAGTTTACAGCTCATCAATAAATAGCGTGAACACACAGAAAGAGTGTTGAACAGAGCGACACAGCCATATAAGAATATAAACCCACAGACATAATCAATAGACCAACAGACCAGTATTTATTGTGTTTATTCATGCTGACAGACTGAACACGTCAGTGTGACTGAATGAAGAAGGTCATGGGTTCAATGAGAAGTGACGATAATCGTGAGCAGCTCAGAAAATATAATTTTACCAGCACATTAATACTTATTGTACTTATTAATTTGGTAATAAGTTTTCTCAGGTCGACCAAGAGCAGACTGTGAGCTTAAAGTGTGGTCGTCCCCTCGTACAATAATATTAAGTGTGAAGTCAACAGAAAAACTCTGACTCATTCTTAATTTTGAAATTCCAGTTTCTCCATTAAAAACATTAAATTAAACTTTTATGGCTCTTTGATGATTCAGTCAAAATCACATCCAGCAAAGGTGAAAATACTAAAAAACAAAAAATAAAAAAATGCAATTAGGAATGCAGCTAACGATTATTTTTCCTGAATTTAATCTTTCTATTATTTGATAGAATAAATTAATATTCTCATATCTGAGAACATAGATCTAGATTAATATAGAGTGGAGACATTCACCATAGAGACTGTTCCTTTAATTAAAAGGGTTGGAGGGGCCTCGCTTAAGTTGCCGTGGAAACGATGGAGCCGTCTTGACTAACAGGCATATTTCAGCACCATGGACAGCTCCTGGTTGTTGTTAACTAACAAACTTTGAACTACTTTAAAAAGTTTTTAGTGAAGAGTAAAGTTTGAGTAAAGAGAATTTAAGTCTGTCTCACTGCATTGTTCACCTCCACAATATATTATTTATAATCATATTATTTATAATCACTGAATGAACCTCACCAGTGTCGGGTGGCGAAGCGGTCAGGGTTTTTTGGGCAGGGCTGAGTGGCATTAGTTCCTCCTGACGTGTCGGGCCACTTAAACAGGCCTTTCCTGGTTTGATGGGATTCAGCATCACATTTGAATTTCACTAAAACGGAGCAACAGACAAGAGAGAGAGAGGAACGACATGATTAAACTCATCAAATGCTCTGTGTTTTATAGAATATCAGATGTTAAAAGTGACATTTATTCTGACTCACATATGCGGCTTATCTGTACATCCTCGGTCGCTATGGAGACGGATCCGTTGTTATAAGGCGTCAGCAGCAGGTATCGGATCTGCTCTTCCATTTCCTGAGTATCTGACAGCGGCATCAAGACCTGGACTTGGAAAATACAGCTCTCTCTGCAAATAAAAGTTACTCTTATTGTTATTATTTCTAAAGCATTTTTCAAAAAGCAACATTTAACCTCACAAATCAGGACACAGTGTGATTTAATTTAAGTGAAATTGATCCATACCGAGAAACTCTGTGCTTGACCACCTGGAAGAGGAAAGAAATATGGAGCAACTTACAACTGAAGATACATACAGGAGTTAATGGAATTATGGAAGGTTTTTAAATGAGTGTACACTTCAACAGAAAGCTGAAAAGGTTAGGAGTGATGCACCACAACATTTAACACCTTCATTATGATCAACATGAACAGGTCATATGTGATGATTGAGAAGTAGTCTATACACTGTTTATGTGCTGCCTATTAAAAAGGAGCACTTTACTGTTCAGTTGTAATGTCATTTATTTTAATTTATGAGTGTCCACTTACTCCATCAGTGGAGAGGTTTGACTGTGGGTCAGAACTTCTGGAAGAGAGATCAGTCACTAATTAAAACTGTTCACATTGAGATTGTGGTGGCACTCATAACAGATATATGTGTGTGTATATATATATATATATATACATATTAAGCACTCCAGAACCAGACAGAGTGATATATTCCTGGATATTTCATCTGAACCTTTGAGCGTTGGGCAGCAGCTGAAGGTCAAGAACCATCATCAGGTCATCAGGCAGACTGGAGTTGAGCTGTGAGAGTCAGAGGAAACATTTAACAAAAACTGTCTTATATTCCTGAAAGTCAAAGAGTGATTCTGGTCTGACATACCCAGGTGGACAGGATCCGTCCTGGGTCACAGTCTCCTTGTATAGAGACGTTCACCTTGACCTCAAAGTACAGCTCTGCAGAGAAGATCACACAGCATCACTTAGACATCTAATCTGAATAAATAGAGGCTGTGATGGAGAACATTTCTGTTAAGGACCACACCGACCAGAGATACTAGCAGGGCTGGTTGTGAAGGTGGTGGCGGCAGCAGAGGTGATGGAGCTGCTGATCGTGCTGGATGCTGTGCTGGATGCCGTGCTGGATGCTGTGCTGGATGCTGTGCTGGATAGTGTGCTGAATGCTGTGCTGAATGCTATGCTGAATACTGTGCTGGATGGTGTGCTGGATGGTGTGCTGGATGCTGTGCTGAATGCTGTGCTGGATGCTGTGCTGGATGCTGTGCTGGATGCTGTGCTGGATGGTGTGCTGAATGTTGTGCTGAATACTGTGCTGGATGGTGTGCTGGATGGTGTGCTGGATGCTGTGCTGAATGCTGTGCTGGATGCTGTGCTGGATGCTGTGCTGGATGCTGTGCTGGATGGTGTGCTGGATGCTGTGCTGGATGGTGTGCTGGATGCTGTGCTGGATGCTGTGCTGGATACTGAGCTGGATGCTGTGCTGGATACTGAGCTGGATGCTGTGCTGGATGCTGTACTGGATGCTGTGCTGGATGCTGTGCTGGATACTGAGCTGGATGCTGTGCTGGATGCTGTGCTGGATGCTGTGCTGGATGGTGTGCTGAATGTTGTGCTGGATGCTGTGCTGGATGGCGTGCTGAATGTTGTGCTGGATGCTGTGCTGGATGGTGTGCTGGATACTGAGCTGGATGTTGTGCTGGATGCTGTGCTGGATGGTGTGCTGGATACTGAGCTGGATGCTGTGCTGGATGGCGTGCTGGATGTTGTGCTGGATGGTGTGCTGAATGTTGTGCTGGATGCTGTGCTGGATGGCGTGCTGAATGTTGTGCTGGATGCTGTGCTGGATGGCGTGCTGAATGTTGTGCTGGATACTGAGCTGGATGTTGTGCTGGATACTGAGCTGGATGTTGTGCTGGATGCTGTGCTGGATGGTGTGCTGGATACTGAGCTGGATGCTGTGCTGGATGCTGTGCTGGATGCTGTGCTGAATGTTGTGCTGGATGCTGTGCTGAATGTTGTGCTGGATGTTGTGCTGGATGGTGTGCTGAATGTTGTGCTGGATGTTGTGCTGGATGGTGTGCTGAATGTTGTGCTGGATGTTGTGCTGGATGGTGTGCTGAATGTTGTGCTGGATGTTGTGCTGGATGGTGTGCTGAATGTTGTGCTGGATGGTGTGCTGGATACTGAGCTGGATGTTGTGCTGGATGCTGTGCTGGATGGTGTGCTGGATACTGAGCTGGATGGTGTGCTGGATGGTGTGCTGGATGCTGTGCTGGATGCTGTGCTGGATGCTGTGCTGAATGTTGTGCTGGATACTGAGCTGGATGCTGTGCTGGATGCTGTGCTGGATGGTGTGCTGGATGGTGTGCTGGATGCTGTGCTGAATGTTGTGCTGGATGCTGTGCTGGATGGTGTGCTGGATGTTGTGCTGGATGGTGTGCTGGATGGTGTGCTGAATGTTGTGCTGGATGCTGTGCTGGATGCTGTGCTGAATGTTGTGCTGGATGGTGTGCTGGATGTTGTGCTGGATGGTGTGCTGGATGGTGTGCTGGATGGTGTGCTGGATGCTGTGCTGAATGTTGTGCTGGATGCTGTGCTGGATGGTGTGCTGGATGTTGTGCTGGATGGTGTGCTGGATGGTGTGCTGAATGTTGTGCTGGATGCTGTGCTGGATGCTGTGCTGAATGTTGTGCTGGATGCTGTGCTGGATGGTGTGCTGAATGTTGTGCTGGATGCTGTGCTGGATGGTGTGCTGGATGGTGTGCTGGATGCTGTGCTGGATGGTGTGCTGGATGCTGTGCTGGATGCTGTGCTGAATGTTGTGCTGGATGCTGTGCTGGATGGTGTGCTGAATGTTGTGCTGGATGTTGTGCTGGATGGTGTGCTGGATGGTGTGCTGGATGGTGTGCTGAATGTTGTGCTGGATGGTGTGCTGAATGTTGTGCTGGATGCTGTGCTGGATGGTGTGCTGAATGTTGTGCTGGATGCTGTGCTGGATGGTGTGCTGAATGTTGTGCTGGATGCTGTGCTGGATGGTGTGCTGGATGGTGTGCTGGATGGTGTGCTGAATGTTGTGCTGGATGGTGTGCTGAATGTTGTGCTGGATGCTGTGCTGGATGGTGTGCTGGATGTTGTGCTGGATGGTGTGCTGGATGGTGTGCTGGATGCTGTGCTGGATGGTGTGCTGGATGCTGTGCTGGATGCTGTGCTGGATGGTGTGCTGAATGCTGTGCTGGATGGTGTGCTGGATGCTGTGCTGGATGGTGTGCTGGATGGTGTGCTGGATGGTGTGCTGGATGCTGTGCTGGATGGTGTGCTGGATGCTGAGCTGGATGGTGTGCTGGATGGTGTGCTGGATGGTGTGCTGAATGTTGTGCTGGATGCTGTGCTGGATGGTGTGCTGAATGTTGTGCTGGATGCTGTGCTGGATGCTGTGCTGAATGTTGTGCTGGATGCTGTGCTGGATGGTGTGCTGAATGTTGTGCTGGATGCTGTGCTGGATACTGAGCTGGATGCTGTGCTGGATGCTGTGCTGGATGCAGAGGGCTCCGTCACCACGCCAGGACCGACAGTGACAGCAGAGAAACTTTCTAGAACCAAAGAAATGCTTATTGTGATTCAACTTTTGCACTGCAGATGAATCCAGAGGTGCAGAAAGCTGCTTCCTACCAACAGGGGTGGTGTGGATGCTGTCAGGATTAGCCAATAGCTGCAGCTCACCACTGGGGTCGTGGTAGATGCTCTGAAGGTCCCTGAACATCTCATCCTGCAGAGCTGCTACATCCCAGCTGGGGATGACGCTGATGTGAACCAGGCAGCCAAAGCTGCAGGAGACACCAAGCTTTGCTCTCATTTCCTTTCTTTTACTGTGTAATTAGTGCATGTGATTCATTTACAACCACGAGAGTTATGGAAACAGAAATATGATGATTTCAAAGTCTTAAGAACCCCAAAAACAGCTGATTCACAATTATCCCTTAGCATATAGGTTTAGCTTTGACCTATATATTGATTATCATCATGTGAGAGAGTAAACCTGGACCATGTTACCTCTGATGAGAGGGAGACCACCTGAGCATCTGAAGAATAAAAGACAGTTCAATTAAAAATTGCTTTTAGCCACAGAGATTAGACACTGATTTTTATTAGTATTATTTTTTTTCTTGTTTTTTTCATTTGCTTTGTCTCTATATTTGTCTGTTTTCTGAAATAAATCACATTATAATTCTTTATTTTATATTTGTTTATACTTATATACAGTCATTTCTTGGAGAACCTGTAAATGACCACAGCTCTGGTTCACTCACCAGCTGATCTTCATGTGATGTTTCTCCATCAGACCTGTGAGAGATCAGAGAAGCTCTGATTGGTTTTAGAGATAAAATCTGCTGAGTCATCATCGCGTCAACGTTCATCTCCTCATACCTGGATGCTTCAAACACAGACACTCTGTTTAGATAGATGCCGGTCGGCAGCACTTTTCTGAGCTGCAGGAAGAAACAAACAGATTTATAACAGATTCACTGAGTGAACAAACAATCCATCCTGAGCAGTGAGCAGATATAAAAAAAAACACCTGTTCAGAGAAAAACTTTTTACAATTAAATAAGAAAAAGAGAGGATTGACTTAGTGTAGAAAATACTTCAACTGGACAGACTCACCTTTAAATAAAAAAAACCTTTAAAACTGAAATAGACATTTCTTTAATGGTTGATCCACCAGTATGAGCAGCTCTTGAATCAAAATTACATCTTTAATGATAAAATATAATTATTATTGTTGTTATCCATCAGTCAGTGAGAAAGAGAGAGTCTAAACTGAAGCACTTAATGATGCTGGACGGAGCAGGTGCTCTAATCAATAAAGAATAATAACAATAATGATAATAATAATAAATTTGAATTTATGTATTGTTTTTTTATGCACTGTTTTATTTATTTATTGTAAAGCACTATGGGAACCTTTCAGTTATTGTAAAGGGTTTTACAAATAAATTTGATTTGATTTAATTTTTTTTGTTGATGTCTGAGGTTCATTTCTGTTTGTTCTGCAGAACTAAATCTAATAAAAAGTAAATGACAAAAAAACCTGCAGTTGTTTTTTTTGTATATTTATTTGTTTGTTTGTTTTTTACCCATCTGTGTGCAACGTCTCTGGCCGTGTAGAGCTCCGTGTTGTTTCCATCAGAGCGGAAGATGGCGAACATGAGCTTCACTTTGTAAACAGACCACACTGGAGGACAGACAACCGTCGAGAAAATGTCAGTAAAAGTACACAGAGAAAGAAGTACATCCAGTATTTTTAGCATCATTTCATCCTCTGCAGTAAATCATTTTAATTTATTGTGATATCAGATGTTTCCCTCTTTTGTTGTAATAAACTAATTTAAGTTCAGTTTAAACTGGTGTTAAAGCAGAACTTGAGGGAAAATTTAATTAATGTTAATAGTTAAACAGTTCCTGCGTTCATCATCAGTATGAACTGCAGACTTTATCTGAAGCTCTGTTTTCAGGGACTCTGTCTTGTTGAGTTAATCCAGCAGAAAAGATGACAGCAGCTTCCAGCTTTGCAGAGACAGACTAAATAAGAACATCTGACAGCTTTATGACTGATGCGCCTGATCTCCAGCTTATTGATCCAGAACGGCTCCTTTATGTACTGAACTGACACAGAGACATGGTGGGTCAATATTTAATCTGAGGGATGAGGACACAGCTGGAAAAAGCTGTAAAATGCTTGATGAAGCTCATGGACCATTTACTGTGTAAAAGTGTTTAAACACTGTGGGAGCAAATACTGAACATGTTGTGACGAGCAGGTGCTGAGCTGAACGTAGGGCTGATAACATCTAAATTAAAGACTTCAGTAGCAACAGAAGACATATTTAATGTAAAGGTCATCCACCCACCACACTGCAGGCTGGGATCAGCCAGAGGAGGACACTCAATATCCCAGTTGTCTCTCTCCCATCTCACCAGGTCCCCCTCTGTACAATTCAGCGACGTCACTTCCTGTTTGCTGCGCTCTCGCCTCCACAGTCGAAACAGAGATAATTTGCCCACCGGAGCAGGAAGTGAAATAATGTTCCCTTTGACCAGGAGGTGTGATGCTCCCAGAGTCAGAGTCCCATTAGAGGCCAGTTTGTAGCAGGAGGAGGAAACAGAGGAGGAGCTTTCTAAAAGGAGAGCACGAAGAGAAGAAGAAATAATCTGTCAATTTATCCGAGAACATGGAAAACACTGCAGACATGCATCTCACTTCCTCTTCCTGTTCTTAGACCACATTCACAGTAGGTCTGCAGTCATGTCCTGCAGGGTGGAGGCAGACGTCAGCATCTTTGTTCCCTCATGGTTGGTTAGTGCAGCTCTGGATTAGTGGTTATTTTTTACTAGTTGAAGGATGTGTTTTCACCACTTAGACTGCAGCTCTAGCCTCCCAAGCATCCAAGATTAGTGCTCTGACACTAACCTCACATCATTTCAGATGTGTGACTCAAATGCTAATTTGGTATAAACAGAGCAAGATACAAAACTAATGCCTCTAGAGTGGAAATGCATCTCTATTAGAGCAAAACACATAAAACAAATATGGTCAGAGATCACCCGAATATTAAATAGATGTTAAAACACAGGATAAATCCTGTGGCAGTCAGGAAACTTCAGTTCCTTTCAGTTACTCCACCCACCTGCCATGATGTCCAGCAGGTTGCCGTTGACGTACAGAGCTGGTTTGTCTTTAGTGTTAGTCCAGGTCAGACACAACAGGTACCACTGTGACTGACTGAAGCTGATCTCATGTGTCGTCCACACCGCTCCGAACATCCAGACCACTAAACGACCCGTCCTCCCTCCCAAACCCAGCTCTCCACACTGGAGCTCAGGGTGAGAGTACCTGAAGGCTGTCCATGGTGAGGAGGAGGCCTCCATGGTCTGGAAGAGGTGATGAAACACAACACATGAGTCTTTTTAACATGAATATAATTTAGTGGGAGTGATTTTTTCCAGTTTATCATCAACACCTTGAAGTTCAGGTTGAAGCAGACGGTGAGCTCCTGCAGGGAGGGGATGGAGACGTGATGCTTCAGCCTCCAGTGGCACCACCTGCTGAAGGTGAAGTCAGCCACCTCCCCCCACAGACTGAGCCGGCCTGACAGAAACACAGTGAATCATTAACATGCAGCACAAAGGAGGAGACGTGAGAGTGATGCTAAAGAGTGAAGCTGCTGTCTATCTCTACCTGCAGGTTTTAATCTGTCTGCCTCTGATTTTAATCATTTAAACTGTGGTCAGTCAGTGTTTCCTAAAGAACAAGCTGAGTTTACTGACACAGAGGAGAATCGGACAAATTTGACTTTTTTCTCTTAAAAAAATACACAGATTGATTAATCAAGGTTCAATGTTCTTCAATAGTACCAATGGAAAATTTGTTGTGCAGACGGGGAACTCAGCAATCCCAATAAAAAAATATATATAAGATAAAAATAACAGACAATCAACAGACATCATGACACAACACTCACATCACATAATAATAGAATAATAAAATCATCTGCAGAATAATTAAAAAGTCATGGAAAAGTGCAACAGCATCTCCCTGAATCCTATCATATGTGAACAAAATGGCTAATTTGTACGATGTTAAATCATAAGTTTTTCTTTATAGCCACATTACTGTTGATGTGTTTCCATCTGACTGGTAAAACTGCCAGCAGGGAAATCTCAATGAACACAACTTGAATTAAAGCACTTTAAAACACACAAAAAAAAAAATCTTTTCTCGTTTCTGTTCAGTTTCAGCTGGACAAGTAATCTTGTTTTTTATCCTTTGTCTTTTATTTCCTCTCTTCTTTTACTTTTGTTAAAAAAAGTGCTTTAGAAATAAACTTTGACTTGACTCATTCAGTGTGTTTTATCTGATCGTATGATCTATACACCTTATAAAGATATTTAATAAAAAAAAAAAAAAATCAAGCCTTTGACCTTTCACCTGTAAAAAAAAGAGACACAGTGTTTAACAACTGTATGCTTTAGATATGAGACATGACTTATTTATGATCAACTCTGTGACTTTCTCACCGAACTGAGGCTGTAAAGTAAAAGATAATAAACATGTTGAGTTTAAGTGTCTGGTCTTATTCCACAATGATGAATTATTATCAAATGTATTGTTATCCTCCCACTGAAATTTTGTATTTTGACTCAAACATTACATGTATTTAACCAACACTTGTACCCAATATGAGACCAGTACTACAAGTACCTCATTTAAATACTATATACTGGACATGTATGCGTATATAAATTGTGGTTAATGAGTGAATATCCTGTCAAACCATGTCCTACCTCTCTTCATGGTGGCTGAGCTGCTCAGCAGAGACAAAATGATCAACACCTTCAGGAACCTTTGAGGAGAACTCATCACAAATCTGGAACAAAAGAGGTTTTTATGCATTAACTGAATACAGCAAGATACACATTGAATACTGTGTCAAAAAAAACCCTGACGATATATTTAATATTCAAAATGATAAGCAATTTCTTAAACATTTGTTTTTAAATGCACATGAAGTTTCATTAAAACACTGTTAAAGCCTGAAGAACTGAGGAACGTCTTACCTGCTGAAGTAAAATAATCCTAAAGCGAAGCTGTCTGAAGGTGAATCCTGGGCTGAACGCTGCAAAAGATGAGACACAAACCTGTTTCTGCAAACCAGGATTGAAGCACTGATCTGTGATTGGTTCACTTCCACATGAGTCTGCACCTGTGAGCAGGTGAGACAGAAAGAGGAAGAGAGAGAGAGACAGAGAGAATGGCTGTGTAAAACAAATAACTTCATCGTGAAATAATTATTTTCTGTCAAGAGGATCAAAGAAAAATGTGCTGCTCCACTTCCTGTCAGAGGGAACTACACAGAATATAATAAACAGTTTATTTAAACCAACTGACCTCCAAGTTCCCATTTCACAAGAGACAGCTTCACTACAGTTTTATACTTCTCTTTATCTTATGTAGTAAAAGTGCAATGATATTAATGTGAAAAATGATCTTCAGTGTGGTGTTAAATCAATCAAACCAGCTGTAATACTTGTATGATTTCAGTAGAAGCTGCAGGACAGTGATCATCCTCCAAGCCTGCAGGACCAACTTCTCTTCTATTTTACCATAACTGCAGCATCATAGCCTCAGTTATATCTCTGTCCTTTCCTGTCAGGGAACGACTCAGAAATTACAGTGGAGTGGGGAACAAAGAGAACTTTTCTCAGATCTTTTCTTGTCATTTTCTGTCCCTCAATTAAAACAATAAAAAAGATTTTTTGAGATTGTTGATGTCCTGAAGGAGCATGGGATCATGGTAGATCTCCTCTCCATAACAAATCTGTTCAGATTGTGTGATTAAAACCAGAATAAAAATTCTTCATATAGATAAAATAACAAATTAAAAACCACCAAGGTCTAAACAGTGTATGGCAAAAAAAGTAGCCTCAAAGTGGATAAAAAGTCAATCTATGAGAGCGGTGGCAGAGAACCATAAGGCTGATGTCATTTTTGATTGGCCACCAAATGTAACGGACTGTTACTGAGTTTCTCTCCATATGAGGTTAAATATTGTTTTAAATAATTTAGGTCTGGTCGTTTGTAGATGTCTTAATGCAGAATTGTTACATATTATTACTTTAAAGCTTCCTCCCGTCATCCAAAAACATGCATGGGGAAGATTTATTTACTAAATTATACTAGAATAGAATAGAATAACTTTATTGAGCTCAACCTCTGTGTTGTCTGTCTCTATGAGCCCTGTGATGAACTTTACACCTGTGCAGGTGAACCCTTCCTTTTTTCCCTACGTCAGCTGATAGGCTCCAGCCCCCTGACCCCACAGAGGATAGGTGGTAGAAATGGATGGATGGAAGAATCAGACTTCTGTAGCAGCTGCAGGACTGTAAAAACTGCTGCTCGCGTCGAGTGAAAGAACCAATCGGATGCCTCCATGTCTCGTCCCTGACCACGCCCTCATCACGGGAGGAGGGGGTGGAGCTTAGAGGAGGCTTACAGGAAGTGCCACTTTCAAATCTTGCTAGCTCTCTTGCTAGCTCTCCACACCCACAACTATACCTTTAAATACGTACCTTTATTGAGTAGTGGATAAACATGACAGTCACCTGCTAACATGATAAAACCTCAACATTAGTTAGCTTGACTGCTAGCATAACGTTAAATGCTAGCACATGTCAGAAGAGGCTTTATATTGCCAACGTTAGGTTATCAAGTGTACCAATGACAAATTACAAGTTTAATATCTCAATTGAAAGTGACACCCTTTGACTACATGTGTCCCCTGTATTTATCCAACTCATTAGCAACATGTCACACTCACCAGTAGCCATGACAGACACTTCTTCTAAAAGCTATGGACAAATGCGGTTGCTCCCGTTTACAATTTAAACACAAAGTTGTGCTAAATGTTTGGCTGTTTCTTGACTTTGCCACTGTTTTCTACCAGTTCCACCTTGCTTCGCTGTGATTGGCTAGCACTGCTTCGCTGTGATTGGCTAGGATTGCTTCGCTGTGATTGGCTAGGACTGCTTCACTGTGATTGGCTATTAGAGCTCCGTGGTGATTGGCTGATACACATTAGCGCAAAGACAGCTTTCTTTCGAACAGACTTATGTTCAAACTATCAAACCATGTTCCTGCAGACAGAGCGATTTATTTTCTTTAATTATTACTTTTGTGCATTAATTTAAGTGAACAAAAAAACTGTAACTGTAACACATCATCCAGTCCATATTTCATTTTCTTTCATCATATACATCACAGAAACACTGGTAAATAATGAGCAGTTTTGTAGAAAGTTTATTTCATTTTAGCAAACAAATCAAAGCATACAATTGGAATATATTCCAAATTTATACTTAAAAAACTTTAATGAAGGCAGACTGGTTAAGAAAAGTGCATAAAGTGTATTTACTCAAAGCATAGTAATTCTTTGGAAATGAGCAATTACAAATATAGATATAATTTTGATTATTTAAAAAAAATATTTTTGGGACATAAAATATTCATTTTTACAATAGAAAAACAAATTAAAGCCATTAGCATATTCTGTTATTTTTGAGCTAAAAAAGCTGAAAATAATACAAATAAATTGTTCTTAGCTTGATGCAAACGTGTTAGCATACACTGTGTTGGATGACAACACAGACAACTACCAGCTCATAAAAAATCTGAGGAAAAAAGTGTCAATAAAATAAGGGATAAAAAAGTTTCATATGACCTGTAGCCTCCTAAACATCATCTACTTCTACTCTTTTAGGTATGAAATGTATTCTTGCATCTCTTTTCTACCAGCTGAGGTCCCTGATCAATGTTCCATCATTTTTGAGATATCTCCCAAAGCCTCACTTTGGTAATAAGGTCAATATTGAAATGGAAACTCTGGCTGTTATATAAAAATAAAAAAAACAAAGCGACATAATGTTGAGCTTGTCCTCCTGCTCTACTTGTTGCCACAGTCAGAGCACAGGATGTCTTTCCCTTTGGCTATGAAGCGCTTGTTGGACAGACTGAGGGAGCATCTCTTACAGTTGAAGCAGTATTCGTGCCAGGAGCTGCCCTCGTAGTTCACCACGTTCACTCCTTTGCCAAATCCTGAAAGAAGAGGAGAGAACATTTGATCCTATATTATCATTCAGATGTAGTGACACATTTCCATCACAAATCATGTCTTATAAAATCAGGAGACCACGTCTGTTCATCAGATCTTTGCATAGGTTACTGGTAAATATCTTGTTTTTGTTGGCAGCAGGTCATTAATCCCAAAGCAACATAATTTATATGCTGTGTTCACCATTTACCTGGTACCATTTTTCCCTTCATGGGTTACTTTTTACACTATAATATATAAACTGAGGTGTTATTAATGTTTACAGATTATAGTCCAGTTTCTTGTTCAGTTTAAATCGCACTTACTGGCCAACAAGTCTGTTTTTTTTACCATACAGGTTGACAGAGTTCTTCCGGATTAGAGAGACAGTCCACATCATGTCATTAAGTCAGCTGAAAAACATTTAAGCCTTCATGTGTAATTTTTGTTGGTATAACTTCAGTTCAAACCGACCTGTGATGGGGTTCTGGCAGCCGCAGCATTTCTTTGCCACAGAAGTTTTGTAGCACTCAACACAGAAGACCTGGTCCTGATGTTTGGTGAAACTCAACCCTGCCAGAGGCTTTGAGCACGAGCTGCACACGAAACAGTGGCTGTGCCACGGCTGGTCCTGGTAGTTCACTCCCCCAGAGGTTATAGCCTGGAGAGCCATGGAAGACAAGAGATACATGGATGAATGGCGAATATTTTATTTTCAGATTTAAATTTATTTATTTGTATAGCCCTCTACAATAACTGAAAGGTACCCAAAGTGCAACAAAGCCAGAAAACAGTAGATAAAAACAATACAGATAAAGTAAAGTGCTGCAGGTTATTAAAAACCTTCCAGTAGTGAATAACCTGGAACAGACAAAAGACGTAAAAAACAGACTGTTCTAGTCAGAGTCGAACACCAATCTAAAGAATCTAAAACTACAGAGATCAGTAGTGGAGTGAATGTCTGGAGCAGCAACAGCAGAGGAACCCTGAAGCTGGTCTGAAGAAGGCAGGGTCCTGCCACGGTCACAGATAGTTCAAATGTCAGACAGGTAAGAAGGAGCCAGACCATTAAAGGCATTCAAAACAAACACCACACGTTTAAAATCAACTGGAAGCCAACAAAGTGACGACAGCACAGATGTGTTGTTAAAGTTCTCAGGTTGAATGATGAAGTCTGTTTGAGAAGAATCACCTTTTTGCAGCAGACGCAGTGTTTGGCGAACTTCTTGTCGTAGCAGGGGCTGCAGTAAATCTCACTTCCTTTGGAGAGGAAACTCAGCGATCCTATTGGTCGCTTACAGCTGAAACAGGTGAAACATTCGTCGTGCCACGAGTTCCCTTTGTACGCCACACTCTCTGTACCTGCAGGAGGTCACAGAAGAGTTTAAACCACTGAAGGATTATTCAATAACTCAGGGATAAAATCAGGTTTTTGCAGGAGATCGGTCTCACCGGCTGGTATGGCTTTATAGCAGCTGTGGCAGCGGGGAGCGTCCTCTCTGGAGCAGCACTTCCCACACATGATGCGCTCGTCCTTGGTGCTGAAGGGCTCTTTGGCCAGAGGCTTGTAGCACTTTGCACAACGGAAACAGTCCTCATGCCAGTAGCGTCCCTTATGGCTGAGCTCCTGGTGGAGGAAGAGTCTGATGAAGGAAGGGCTCACACTGGACACCTGACACATGATGCACTCACTCACCTTAGACTCCACAGGGATTGGTCGGTGGCACTCGGCGCAGGTGTTGGCGCAGAACTTGGTGTGGCAGCGGACGCACACCGGCCTGCCTTCGTTACGGACGAACCTCTTCCCTCCGAGGTCCTCCCTGCAGTAGAAACAGTGGGAACTCTCTGCCATCGTCACCGTGAGGCTACGAGAAATAACCAGAGGAGGGAAAAGGGAAAGAAGTGTTACCAACTATACTGATTATATGACAGTTATTTTCATATTTGTTTGGCCTGTATATATTTCCCCAAGGTGAATTATTATCAAAGGTTTCACATCTTCCTCTTGAAATTGAAGATGGCTCCTTCAAAGCACCACTTGGAGGCGCTGCTGATGCACTAAGAGGAAGAAAAAGGCTTGACATTTTGCTGCATTTTATTCCCCCTCTGACACAAGAACAAGAACTAAAATGTTAGTTTGAAAGCACAGCGACCAGTTTTGTTTGTATATGAGCACAGCGTTCATGTCCTCTGTGACAGATATGGTCCCCTCACTCATGTATCTTATCTCTAAACAAACATCGTACCACTGATAACTTGGATATTACCGCTTCACGGCTGATTGGAGACGATGAGAGATGTCAGTTTGTTATTTAAAATCACATTTCAGGTCTTCAGCTCTGTTAAATCTGCTTAAAGGTGGTCTGAGTTACCAGATATCTGCATGTGAAGTAACAAGTCCTGAATGTGCTCTTATTTAATTTAGATATTAATAGATGGAAATAAATAACATAATTAAAAACTAAATTAAAAACCAGTGAGATTAAGCCATGTAAAAGATGATATGTAATCACGTCACCCTGAAGGACTTTATTTCACATCCTGCACATTAGCATTAGTATAATATAGTATATTCCTGAATGATTTGTCAGAACTCAACCTAAATATGATACTCATAAACTTCCTAAAGACAGAACCCAGAGGAGCAGTGATGATGACAGGCTCTGGATGGCAGATGGTAAAATAGTAATAATAATAATCCTCAGATAACACTGTGATGCTAAAAATCACAGATACAGAAAAACACACAAGTAGAGGAAGAAACACTAAAGTCTGTTCACTCAGTCATTTCCCACATCAAGTTCATGCTGGCTGACCGAGAGGAATTCAGTTAAACTGATGTGTGTGTGTCCGCACATTGAGGTGAACACATGAAGGAATGCATGGTATGACTAATGTGGTGAGATCTGGACCGCTGACAAGTCTGACAGGACACACACACACACACACACACACACACACACACACTTGGACCACTCCCTAACAGACCAACAAAACCACAAACTGCAGCGTTCACCAAGTCAGCCCAGATTCATGAGGTTCTGGTCTTGGTCCTGGACCAGTTTGGTCTCTGGACCAGAGTCACCCTGACTTTACGAGGCTTCACCAACTCTCTCCTCCTTCCTTTTTCTTTTCAAAAAATCACAGATGAGATCAGAAAGATCCTTCTTTCGCTGCTCACTCTGATGCTCTCATGAGATCAGCTGCTCTCTGTCATGATGTCAGACATGTCGTTGGTCATGTGACTTCATGTTTGAACTTTAACACTCTAGTTTCAAAATCCCACCACTGAAACTTTTTATTTATAACCTATAATTTGTTATGTAAACCTTTTAGGTTAAAATAGTTTTTAAATACATGTGGGAGGATGAAATTAAAGTCCTGATCTTCATATTTGTCCTTTTCCTGCCCTGCCAACAGACAAATGTCTGTTTTTTCCTGTAGTTTCAAAATAAAACTCATCAATCATGAAGATTAAAAACAAAAAAACAAGACTGATCCGGTCCACGCTGGCGGCTGAGTTGAATGCTAACGTCAGCATGCTAACATGCTCACGCACACACAGACATGCTGGTAATCAGTGTTACCATGGTAACCATGTTAGTTAACATCTAACTGCATCGTCAATAGGATTCATCCTCTGAGGACAACAAATGTTCTATTTTTTAATTAACTTAATGTGGTTTCCTCCTCTTACTCGTCACCACATCACCTTATTTGGTGTAAAATGCTCTGAACTGAGCCATCGAATAAAAACATCTGGGTTAAAAATACTTTCATTAAAAAAAACTGTTCCACATCTCATGTTCCTTGTTCACCCAAATAAATTAAAAAAAAAAAAAACAACAAAAAACTGTTCCAGTCGTTGACACTTAATGTGTTTTAACCATTTGAGGGTAAATTAAAACTGTTACTCCAGACTTAAAAGCATTGTGTGCCACTTAAATAAAACAAAACTGAATCTTTTAACAGTCCGTCTGAAGAGACAAGTGGCTGAGGTCAAAAGTTAGAGGTGCTGCTGGCCACGACGTTGACTAACTAGCTTGTTCTGACAGATAATAAAGCTGCAGAGTGACATCATGTGGAGAGGACCTGCTAATTCATCTCTCATTAATAGAAACCCAGAGGCTGCTTTATTTATCTCATCATCTGGAGGACAGCAGCTCTGTGTTGTTTGATTTCCTGCTGCTCCTTTAACTAATAAGACGCCTCTGTTTTCCTCTCTTTCTGTGTCCACAGCTTCATGAAATCCGGAAGTGAGCCAGTATCCACAGGTCTGGAGGAAATAAATCACATTTCACTGACGTCAGGCCGACGCTGCTGCACGCCTTTGCTTTGTTTCCCTGCTGTAAATATTCCTGCCGTGACTCGACTGCTCACATGCGGTTTCTTTATCCAAGCCACCAAAACAAAACTCTGTGTTTGGTCACCATGGAAACAGTTAAAAGAAGGCGGTGCCCAGCCAAGGAATCAATCACACGTAAAATAAGTTTGTGACAGGTCTACAACCTTTAATATCAGAAGAGCCTCACTGCCTCCTCCTGCACAAAACAGCATGACTGTGGAAAATTAGTCAAATAAAAATGTATCGTCACATATGAAGCATACAGCCTGAGCTTCCTGGTTTTATTACCTGCAGACAGACATCCTGTAGTAATGATGCATCTTTTAAAATGTTCTTCTGTTATCAGATAATTGTGTCATCAGGAGTCAGTGCAGAGGGAATAAAGATGCTGGGTTCAGACCTGGTCTAAGGGTTGAGGTCCTGGTCCTGGTCCTGGTTAGAGGACGGGACTGCTGTCATTCTGGTTATTATGAACATCTCAAACAGGTTATTATGGTTTATGGTACTGCTTATTATGAACCACTCAAACAGGAGTATCCCAGGCTTTTTTTTGGAGGCTAGTACGTCAAAACCTGAGATGATTCAGGTTTTAATCCTGGTTCCTGTCATCTCAGTTTCAGCTCAATTTTAGAGGTGACATCATAGCAACGTGAGTTTGTGTGTGTGAGTGTGTGTGTGTGAGTGTGTGTGTGTGTGTGTGTGTGTGTGTGTGTGTGTGTGTGTGAGCTTATCGTTGAAGAATGTAGCGGGAAACTGAGAAACAGGAAGTCTCCATCAGGGTGGAGTCGGCTCAGTCCAGCCTCACACTGACTGATCCTGACTGTTCACATTAACCTCTCACTAAGGAAAACACATCCAGGTATCCATAAAAAAATGAAGCCCTCCTGAACGTCAGTGAGCTGCTGGTGTGAACATCTCTTCCTCCATTTCTGTCATTAGTCAGCAAGTTTTCTCTGTTTTTACTTCATGTTTTAGACTTCATATCCACAGTACTAATTTTATTTCATTTGCCATTAAAATATTCTTTGTTTAGTATATTATATGTAAATACTTATTTCATTGTTGTTGTTTTTTTGTTTATTGTTTGTGTCTGACTATAACTTTACACTGCCATAGCAGGTGAATTTCTATTCTACGGTATTCTATTCTATTATTTTCTATTCTATTTTATTCTAGTCTATTCTATTGTAATCTATTCTATTCTACTATATTCTATGCTATTCTATTCTAGTCGATTCTATTCTACTCTATTCTGTCCTATTATATTCTATTCTAGTCTATTCTATTGTAATCTATGCTATTTTACTATATTCTATGCTATTCTACTCTAGTCTAGTTTATTCTTTTCTTTTCTATTCTAGTATATTCTATTCTAGTCGATTCTATTCTACTCTATTCTGTCCTATTATATTCTACTTTTTTCTATTCTATTTTATTCTGGTCTATTCTTTTCTTTTCTATTCTATTCTATTCTATTCTACTCTACTCTAATATATTCTTTTCTTTTCTTTTCTATTCTACTGTGACGTAGATTTCACCTTAGGAATAACTAATAAGCTGTTTGGTTCTTACCTCACAGGGTAAAACTCACTCATTGTTTAAATGTCAGGTTATGAATGTTGGGAAAGAAAAGACCTTTAAGTCTTTAACCTTTAAGCCTCTGTGCTTCTAATGGTCTTTAAATTCTTGTAATCTTGTTGCTTTGAGCAACTTGATGGGAAACTCACCCAACACATAAAGCAGAGACAGCTAAATAAAAATTAAACTGGGCCTTCTGTCTGTTATTTTCTCAGCTTCCTTTATCACATAAAATGACAGAAAATAGTGGAAAGCAGAAATAAAAATGTTTCAGAAAGACCAGTTGATTTTTTGGTGTTTTGCTTTAAAATGAATCACTGATTAATATTCTTTTCATCGACTAATCAACTAATTGTTGCAGCTCTAAACTAAACCATTTTAATAGAGTTTATTATTATTATTGCACCTTGCAGTGTGTTTAGAAAGGAAACTTTTATGTCTTTCAGAATGAAAGTCAACATCGACCAGCAGAGGCTGACAGTGTTAAAAGCATTGACCAGGACACGGCAGACGAAAATATTTAACTGACGGAAAAACTTCTTTTGGCCGCTTGGGAGCAACAAACACAACATTTATAACCTTGTAAAGCAGATAAAGAACAACATTTATCGCCTTGTAAAGCAGACAAAGAACAACATTTATCGCCTTGTAAAGCAGATAAAGAACAACATTTATCGCCTTGTAAAGCAGATAAAGAACAACATTTATCGCCTTGTAAAGCAGACAAAGAACAATATTTACGTCAATATGGAGTCATGTTTCTGACCACCTGACAATTATTCACTCTTCAACTCAGCTTTGTAAGTAAGGTTGGCAGCTTTAAGACCCAAAACGACGAGCTAAAAGATGCTAAAAAGATCTGAGGGGAACTGAGCAGCAATTCTCAGTGTGTCAAAAATAATATGGCTAGGGCTACAACAATGAATTAATCGTTTACAGTGACAGAGATGACGTGCTGCAGGCACAGGTACTATGGAAGTCATGTCTGATCTCCATAGCAACCTAAAACACAGCAACAATGCTAAGGTTGAGTCAAGTGGTAGCTTCAGTCATCAAAGTTCAGCTGGTTTCACTCCTGATGAGGAAACATCAAGGCGTCAAAAAGAAATGATGTTTCCTGTATAAGATACTGTCTGTGGTCTGTTAGCAGGAGGAAATTAACACTGCCTGCGTTCATATTTCTTTATTTATCACAAGTAATTGTCGTATTCGACCATGTCCTCCTGATGTGGTGCAGCTTCAAACATCACTGAGTCTCCAGATCAACTGCAGCAACATGCAAACCCAGATTCAGTTCATTCAAGTCTCAAACATAAAATAAACAGAGAATATCAGAGCTGGAAAGTGAGCAGTGAGTTCAGCTGAACATCAGCCCTCCAAACACTGACCACTGTTTTCTTTGGCCTGCTGAGGAACATTCACATTCCTGCCAGCAGAATGAAGCAGATAGAACGAACTGGGAGTGAAGAGCGAGGTGGAGGCAGAGCTGATGGTTTTACCAGAAGCTTCGAGCTTCCTCTCTGAGCTCCACTCTGCTTCTGTTCTATTTAGTTTCTATTTCCACCAGATCTTCTCCTTGTGAGGGATTGCTCCACACTTTGGCTCCACGTTGGTCCTGTTGGAGCACTGATGAAGGTCCAGCAGTAAAATTTAAGATGATCTATGAAAGATGTCTTGAGGGATTGTTTGCCTCCAGTCTCTCCCTTCATTAATCACCAATAGTTTCTGGCAGTGGAGAGCTTTGGTGACTGTGAAGACCATAACACGATCATTTTTATATTTTACATCTGGAATAATTTGCTCTTGTTCAAGTTTCTCCACCCATCTGTCACTAAGTTTAAAGAAACCATTTGACAGTTTTGGAAACATGTTTCTTACCAAGAGTTAGATGTGACGATATGAAGCTGCAGCTAGACTGCTAGCTTAGCTTAGCTTAGCTTAGCATTAAGACTAAAAATGTGGGAAACGGCTAGCTCTCTTCATCTCTGTCTGAAAGTGACTACGTCTTTTATTTTGTTTGCTTAATCCATGCAAGAAACAAAGTTATTCTAATAGTGGTTGCCAACGGTTGCCTGGCAACCACTGGGTTGCGACAGGAAGTTGCTGCTCCCTGCCAAGAAAAGGACTTTTTTACACTTCTGTTTTTGAACTGATTCAATAAACACAATATAAATCATAGTTGGTGAGCTTAAAAGCTTTTGGTGCCTGTGGACAGAGCTAGGCTAGCTGCTTCCCCCTGTTAGCAGTCCTTTTGCTAAGCTAAGCTAACATCTCCTGGCTGCAGCATCATATTTATTGGCCTTCTAAATCTGTAACATTGAACCAGCGCCAGCTAACTAGATGTTTCTCTCTTTCTCGTTTTTCAGTGAATTTCACAACCTCTGACTAATATCAGCGCACCCCAAACACATCACAACAGGTTTTCATGGCCGCAGGTAAAAGATAACCTCTGCCAAGTTTATCAGTCAAAACCTGCTTCACCTTATGCTGTCAGAGCCCTAAAACTGCAGAACTACATTAAAAAAACTCTACTAAAAATGTGGATTTTACCATTTAAGAGCAACAAAAACAAACGACACTGTCTGAATCTGTCTGAATTAAAGGCACAACAGGCAAAACACAACAGGGAGTCACCCGTGACACGAAGTCAGACAAATTGCATAAAGTTTAACGAGCCTGTGATGTATTTTACGGGACTGAGCTCATGGTAATTTCTTTAACATGTATGCAGCGGCTTCGAATCAAGACTAAACTCTCCCCACGGCTTTCTGGTGTGTGAGTCTGTCAAACATTTGGTTCACTTAGTGTCTGCATTTCTGTGCACGTGCAATACTGTAACACTGCAAGTACTTCCATATGAGTGCAGCAGCGTTTAGCAGCCTATAACCAACCGTTTAATCCAGCTGCAACATCTGTGACATGATGCTTCCTTCTGTAATCTCACTGGAAAATGTCTCCTTCATGAATTTCTCCCTACATCTTAAGGGTTGCAGGCAAACATCAGACATCTGGAGCCTGGATTTACTTCACAACTGCTTGCAGAATAATAATAACTAGTACAGACCATACACTGGAGCCACATGCATCACTTACATGTATATAAGCATGCACACACACACAGGACAATATAAAAAATATAGCCTTACAGGAATTTTAATTGACCTCTGTGATGCATTTTTTAGCCTCAGTGGTTCCAGTGAAAAAAGGAGACTTCTTAACTGGAAACAGATTTCAGAAGCAGCCAGGCTTCACAAGTCAGCATGAAACTGTAGCTCACACACACACACACACACACACACACACACACACACACACACACACACAAATACAGGACAGACAGACAGCCAACGCCCCAGACTGACTTTAAGATTGTTTCCTCTCCGGATATCAAAATGCTGCTCTGAAAGTGAAATAAGAAGGTGTGAAGGAGAGAAGGAGACATTTAACATCCTCCTGTACCTGAGCTGGACAGACTGTCAAGGTGATCAACAACTTTACAGTGGTTGCATTAAACTAACAGTGAGCTAACAGCTTCTTCTTATAATATGCAAGCGCAAACTCCAGAAAACTCTCCCTGCAGTCCCTGGTTCTTGTTAAAACCTGCTCTGGTTCTCCTCCACAGAGGCAGCGGGGCTCAGCAGACTGCTTACCGGCTTCAGGCTGATGACTGCGGCGTGAGGAGCGGTGCTCTCCGGGCTGAGGAGGCAGCGGAGCTCCGCTAGAAGGAGACCCTCACGGTGGAAGTGCGAGGATCTTTCTGCGCCTGCGTCAAGTCCTCACAAACGCTGACACGCAGCCAGGAAGTAGGATGTTGTACCTTCAAGATAAAAGAGGAAGTGCTGCGAAATTCGAGAATAATCGAACTGAATTTACCTCCAAAATAAAACTAAATAAGACTATTTGACTCTTTACGGAAGCCGAGAACGGCCGTGCATTCATACTTTTTTCTTACTTCGTTTTCCCGTGATAACGAGATAATTTCAATCGTTTTCTCGTGATAACGAGATAATTTCAATCGTTTTCTCGTGATAACGAGATAATTATGCCGTTATCACGGGAAAACGATTGAAATTATCTCGTTAGCACGGGAAAACGAAGTAAGAAAAAAGTATGAATGTATGGCCGTTCTCGGCTTCCGTAACTCTTAGTAGTTTTTCGTTGTATTTTTCTAAACAGTCTTTAAATGAGGACAACGCGACAAGGAGCCATTTCCTGTGGAGAAAAAATGATCAAGTGCCATTTAGGATGTCTTTAAATGATAAAGTTTCTTCTAAGGTGCATTTAAACGAGGAAAACAATACAGTGGAGAAAATGAGAAAGTGTCCTTTAGGAGCCTTTAAATGATGAAAAGAGGATGCAGTTGTTTTTCAGGTACTGTTAGATGAGGAAAACATGATAAAATGCAGTCCAAATCATACAAAAAAAAAAAACAATATTAACTTAATGTTAACTATCTTTTCCAGGGCTTTCTATGCCTCCCAGTGGACAAGTCAAAGCATAAAATTACATTTGTGTCAACATATTTCACTGCATCATTTTAAGAGCAAGACAGTGTTTTTATTTTCTTCTAGTACACTTGCAATATGTCTGAGACACTGTTAATAACTCAGGACGACACAAGGAACAATCAGTTAAAACTTAAATTATTTCCTCCTCAACATGAGTTCACATTTTAAAATATCCACACATAGAGCCCATTACTTTTCACAAATACAACAGTTGTTAACAGTTTCTACAAACCGTAGAAACACAGATTTTTCATTTTGTTTCATTTTTTACGGTTCAATAACATTTAAACAACAAACGACAATCAAAAGGTACCTTACTGATAGAAAAAGAGGAGCTTCACTCATCCATCACTGAGTGATTATATGCAGTAACTCCAAACACATATTAAGAGGAAGGTTTGCAGCATGACAGTTAAAACATTTTTGAACATTTGACAAAGGGGATTTGTACCAGGAACTGATTTCTGCTTCAATCATAAACATGATTCAGCAGAAAACAGAAAAACCAGGAGGTCAGTGCTAAACATCTCTGGCTGAGGAGGGAAAAGAGTTTATGATCGTTGTTGTCAAACAAAGAAGGAAAAAGTAAAAGTCAAAGATATCTTTCCTTCTCCATCATCTTAGTTTGCACGCTTCTGTCATCCCACCATAGACAATAATTATACTGGGAACACAATCATATCAAAACAAATAAAGATATTCTTACTGCACATTAGCAAATTAAAATATCTACAAATCTACATAACAACTGAATTTCTGAATAGGCACTTTAAGTCAGAACAGTTGAGCCAGCCCTCAGTCATCTCTGATGATCCAACATCACAAAAAAAAACCAACAGTCACGTTGTGTTTTTTTCCTCAAAAGAAGAAGAACCAGACATCAGCCCTGATAACCACTTCAACAGAGACATCAAGGAAGCTCCAGTTCATAGAGTCCAGTGTAAAAATAAAGGAGGAGGATCTGCTACAGAACAGGAAGGAGATGGTCTGACATGCTCTCCTCCACTGAATGACTTCCTGCTGAACAGTGAACCTGTGAACATGACAGCTGAGCAGCACTCAGGACAAATCATTAGTGTCACCACACGAAACAATAAATAAATAATAAATAAATAAACCATCAAACAAATAAATCAGTTTTGTTAAATAAATAAATAAATAAATACACAAAGAAATGAAAGGGCAGGCAGTGGTAAACATGCTGCTCGACACCGTCGAGACCAAAACTGTCAAACTGTTTCTTTAAACCAATAATGTTGACTTAAACAAACATTAAACATGTTTGTTTCTTCTGAATCCACTCCTGCTTCTGCCTCCATCGCAGAAGATGCTCCCCTCTCAGCCAATCACAACCCTCTGTGAGCCCTCTCCACCAATGAGCTTTGAGATGCAGAAGGAGTTGGATCAGTGATGTGGAGGAAGTGCAGAGGCTCACTGACACCAGTGAAATGTTAGTAAAGTGGTAGCAGAGTGAAGCTTTAGAGCGACCTGCACTAACTGACACTGTTCAGTGTTTCCCCTCAGAAAGCTGGGGCAGTAGGGGCAGTTGGGAGGGGCAGTAGGGGCTTTTACAGAGCATGAATAACAGCACTGACATGTCACCACAACAGTACCAACATCAGAGCAAATGACTGCAGCTCTGTTTTTTTTTTTAGCTTGGCTAAATGTGACTATCACATGGTGTTCAGTACACCTTAGACTTGACTTACCTTACCTTACAGTCAGTGCTTTCAACCCCCACCTAAATGATGAGTTAAAATCTAGTGCGTCTCTTGAAGTTGTTTTAAAACCACTTGTTAGAGCAGTGGTCCCGTCACCATGGTGACTTTTATATGAAGCTGTTTTTTTTTCCCAATAAAATCAACTAACAGATGTGATTTTGTTGCGAAATCAAATTTGATGATTTGTGATTTCTTTCTGTGCATCCTAACAGCGAACGCCTTCTTACAGTCTGTGTCTGCGAGGTTCTGAGTGTGGTGGGGAGGGTGGTGGTGGCAGGGTGACCGTGGTGGGGGGGTCCACTGGATCATCCATCGGGAGGACCAGGCGGGTGCCTCTGATCGCCACCTCATGTTCCGCCCTGGTGAGCTCCTGATCCAGACCTTCGTCAGACGGGCCGCCTCTGGAGGAGCGGTTGACAGTGTGGGATCCGGAGGCGTCTGTGCTGACGGTGACGTCAACATACATCGAGCTGACGCTGGCATCGTTCAGGATGAAGTCGGAGTCGTCATCGTGGAGCTGGCCTTCGTTCTGGTGAGTGGAAAGACAAGAAACTGTTTAAATTCAATACACATTTCAACACAGATCTTTAAAACATGTTAAATACAATCTGCTCCTTTCACTGTGTCACATGATGAGTGTCCTCACCTCGTAGGCCTGAGGGCTGGTGAGGCATCGAGCCAGAGGTCCACAACAACTGGGCAGGGTAGCAGTGAGAGGAGGACCACTGTGGGTCAGGAGAGGCTTCAAGTAGCTGGAGAACAGGCTTCAGTCAAGGATCAGTAAAAGGTTTTATTTTCAATTAAACATTTCTTAACTGGTGAACAGTCCAAGCATCATCAGTGCCTCCTGGACAAAAAGATGAATTTACTTCAGTATATTTCTGTTTTTACAGTTTGGAAAGATCACCCTCTGCTGTCCAAACTTCATGCAGCATCCACCCTTCTGCAGACAGGATCTGAACTATGTGAGCCGAGGCTCAAAGGATACTTATGGTCAAAGTTATACCAGATCCTGAAGGGCCAGGCACTCTCATGTTTGGTGTTCCTCCTCTGGGACCCGTCCAACACCGCTGAGCTCTGAGAAACACAACATCTTTAATTAGTCACAGTCAACTAAAAAAAAACTAATGAAACATCCAAAAACAAGAGGTTTCTGTGCTAATCACTCACAGAGTGATCTTGATCAGAGTCCACGCCCACCCTGCAGGACAAAAGGTAGAAGGTTTAACTTTGACAGAAAACATCTGACAGAGGGGATGAACCACGGGAGCAGCTTTACCGTATGCTCATGAAGGACAGCATGGGCATGGTGCCCCCCCCACAGATCCACACAGTGAAGAAGACAATTAAGAGGGTGGTTGAGAACATCATCTGACGAGCGTACGTTGCCGTGTCTCGGATTGAAAGGGCAAAGGTCATTGCCCCACGCAGACCTGGAGAAGACAGAAAACAAGAGCAACAGTTTGTTTCACCAGCAGAAGCGAGACTTTCAGTTAAATGTTCGTTTTCACCAACTACTGCTCATCTGCTGATGCAGGGCTGGTGGTACAGAAACTCAGACATGACGTAGGGTCTGTTATTCATAACAATACTGTATCTATGTAGGGAGCTGCTGGTCTAGAGACTGAATGTTTTTCAAATACAGATTTGAATCTGACAGGATCTTTAAATAGATCCAGGTCCTCTGTACCTGCAAACATCATGACGTGCTGAAAGTTGGATCCAATCTTGTTCTTGCGTCCCAGATTGAGCAGGAAGGACAGAGGGTAGATGTTCGCCGCCCTGCCCAGAAACACTGCCACCTACACAGCACAGGTCAAGGACGGAACACACTGGGTGGGAAATAAGTTCCTGTTGTTCTGGAGCTCCCTGAAGCACTAATCCATTCATTTAAATACAGGCCCAGTCTGAATGTGAACATGTTGTATATAAACCTAAATCACATTTACAAATAACCAGTCATCTGTCATCTCCTTAACACAGATCAGAGTAAAGGATACGAAGGCTCCAATGATGAACATTGGGTTGAAGACATGAGACTGGAAGGAGAAGAGGGTCAGACCCATGTAGGAGAAGATGAAGTTCTCTGCCAGGAAGTTGAGCAGCTCAAACAGCTGATGGAGAAAAAGAAAACATGTCTAGATTTAATCTGAATAATGAAAACAAACTGAACGTCACTTTGGATGGAAGGTATCATGGTAAAGAGCCTCACAAACATTCATTCATTCAGTCATCAGATGACATGATCGATACCACTGATCAGACCAATCAATAAATAAAGTGAGTGAAGGTACACATCACCTGTTTGGTCCTGTCCTGAGAGTCAGGGGAGAGGTTGTTGAAAGTGTAGTGAGCCTGAGTGATCCCACAGAAGAGCACCGCCACGACGCCTGGAGGAAACCAACCGACAGAGGTCTGGATCAGAAAAACTCAAGACACGAAACACCTTTAACCTCATGATTCTGACTGACAGGAGGAAGAAGAGAACCAAAACTGAGAAGAAGCAAATGATTATCAGACTTACATCAAGACAGTAAACGCAGGTGTGAAGTCGTACCTGTGAAGCCGCAAGCCTCAGCCAATAAGAAGGTGCTCCAGGACATGAGGAAGAAGAGAGCTGTCTCCAGCAAAGGGAAGTCCCTCAGCTTAGTGAACTTGGTCACGTGACCAAAACTGAAAGTCAAGGGAAAAAAAAGGTGGCACAATAGCAGTCGACCTGGAGTGTAAAAGTGTCAGTAAGAAAGTATGGTTCTGTACTTCTGACAAAACTCACTCCTACTGGTTCTGAGTCCAATAAGATCCATATCAGGAACAAACAGCAGCAACTTACATAAGTCATTCTGTTGCTGATATGCATACAGGTTTATAGAAAGTTATGAAGTAATAGTGAGCAGCAGGTAAAGGATATGAGAGCAGTCATGACTCCAGTAGCCACCCCAAGAGCGAAAGATCCACTGAAGACGCCCAGGAAGACACCGAAGGACTTCAGCATGGCCATGGCCTCAAAGCTGTGACTGTTGTCTCCTGCAGGCTGGTACGCCACGATGGAGCTGTAGGGCAGTTAGATAGCATGAAAATAAAACTAAAATAGGAAACAGACACTTTCTAATAATCTAAAAAGAGGAAGTGGTCAGATGTTGATCACATGCTCTGAAGAACAAGATGAAGGCATCAAATAAACACAAATCTAACAAACATCAGTGTGTTCATCTGATTTAGGATAAACAGAAGATTTTATTTGCCCTGAGACGAAAGCAACATGGACTGGACTCTAGAGTTTGGTTTTACAGCCATAAAAAGGAGGAAGTTGGAGGGTTTCATGCTTCACTCTGACTGAATATTGGACCTCTCAACACAAGAGACTTCAAACACTATTCAGGAGGAGTTCACAAATGACTTAATAACAACATTAATAATAATACTAAGTATGAGCTTCTCGTCATTTGCAGGGACTAGAGGACAGAGAAAATGACTTAAGGGATGCTATGAAGGGTCTCAGGTGGATCAAGGCTCTAAGGAAACGATCTGCATCATCTGAGCTGATCAGCTGATCAGCTTCGAGCGCTGCTACTGAAGCACATCACACATCAACAGCCCAGCCACCCACCGGCCAGTCACTGTCTGGTTCATTCCTAGCCATCCTGACGCCCCCTGAGGTGAGACTGAGCCACGGTCTCTGGGGGGGGGTACCTGCTTCTGCAGGCGGAGGAGGACACTGCATTCACAGGTACAGGTGAGGCAGGTGAGGGGTGACGGAGGGCAAGCAGTGAGATGACAGGGACTGATGTTAGTATGACATGATGAACAAGACAAAGAACTGAATGAGGCCTCAGGTCAATAACAGAGAGTCAATGGTACCAAACCAGCGATTAAAGGACAGTTCTCATACAGTTCTCTGAACTGTAAAATTAATGACACCAGTCAGTCAAAATAAGCTGTATAAGTAGCTACCAAAGTTTTTTCCCTATTTGTTTTACAATCCCTCAGCTGCAGGTGAAACACTGTAAAAAGAAAAAGATGGAAAGTGATCTATTCACTGTCATTATATAACCTATCCTTTAATCTGTGGAGGCTGTGTGTTATGTTCATATCTGAGGAACGTAATGAATGAATGAACGAATGCTTACGAAGAGAGGACGATGGCCACGGCGTCGTTGAGGACACTCTCTCCAAAGAGTAAAGCATAGAGATCCACATCCACTTTCAGTTCATTGAAGATAGCCAGCACTGTCACTGAGACATGGAGGAAGAAAAACAGAGTATAAAACACAGAAAGACGGTCCAACATGCACAGACAGACAGGCTGCCTACCTGGGTCTGTTGCTGAAACTATGGCTCCAAAGAAGAGGCAGTCGGTGAAGTAAAAATCTCCTCCAAGCTGGCCCACAACTTTCATGAAGGACACAAAGCCATACATGATCAGCCTGAGGGAAGAGGAGCAACAAAGCTTCAGTGTGCTACTCTATGACAGTCTGGAGGTATATATTTATATGGAGATAACCACGTGACACACCCAATAACAAAGCAGGAGATAACAGTTCCCATGAAAGCATAGGCCAGGATGGAGCCGATGTTCCTGAAGAAATGTCTCTGAGGAGTTCAGATAAGGACACAGGGTTTCAAACAGACTATCTTTTACAACTATCTTTAATTTATGTAACTAGAGTGTAGTGAATCCCTTTTAAGCCTCTTACCCTTTTCAGACTATAACCAGCGTGGAAGATGATGGGAGGCAGCAAAATGTTGAAAAACACTTCTGGGTCAAAGGTCACCTAAAGACAGTGGAAAGTTATAAGAGGTTATATGCTTATTATTTATTATTCCAGTAGGGACACACCCTTCAACACCCTTCAGACATTTTCCAGACGAACAGCTTAAAGAGGTTGTTAGAGGTTCTTCATGTCCATCTTTTCACCGACTTGCCTTTCTCAGCATCTCATCGTCCTGCACTTGGTGACCTTTTCCTCGGCTGACCTCCCCCTTCAGAGTGTACTCGTAGAAACGGCCGCTGACGTTGACCAGCAGAGTAGCAGGACTGGCGTTGACAGCACAGCTGAGAATCACATCACTCATGCTCTGAGGCACATGGACTCCAAACCGCAGGATCACACCCACCAACAGGCCTTCAGGGAGGAAGAGGAGGGCACATAATAACAAAAAATATATAGTAATACTGTATATTAATCTGTTAAACTGTGTGTATGTGCCAATTAGATTGTGGACTTGTTGACTGACTGTCCCACAGCCTCTTCACTTTTTCACCTGCTCTTTATCTCACACTGTCAGCCTGATGCTGCAGATGTTTGGCTTACAGTCACTTCAGCTATGACTTTGACACATTTATGGACAGAAATGAGCATCTCTGCTTACTGGCACACTACCTTTCTATTCCCATTATTTTAGTATATATTTCAGGATTTAGTATTTTAGTTTTAGCAGGTATATTTTTGAATAGTTAAGTCTGGAGTAAGTCAGTTTCCCTCTGCATTAATAAAGTATCTATCTATCTAGTCATTTTATTAATTTTATTTTTGTTATCTGGAGCTTTATTGTGAAAGGAAAGATCATCTATTCAACAGACTGCTTACTCTGGCTACTTTAACGTCTTATATTTAACAATTACTAATTTGTTCTGACTACTGACAACAGACCACAATAACAGACAGTAAAGTGGGCAGCAGTTATATAACACGGGATAAATCGTGCTCCTTGTGGAAATGAACGGTATGGAGACATATCAGAGCTGCTGGTCACTCCTGAGAATAAGCTGTCAAAATTAGCTTAAGGTCAGTTTGAGGAGCTAACGGCTTCATAGCCAGCTAGCATCGAAGCTAAGTTAACATCAACGGTAGCGCTCTCACCATAGATCATGGCAAGTCCTGTTTCGTGCAGGAACCTAAATCTCCGGTGTTTGAACAGCCATATAGTTAAAATGGTGAGTGTCAGGAGCATGATGAATATGAGTAGATTGGCACTGTCCTGTCGGTGGCTTTCCTCAGCCAGCCTCTCAGTGGCGACGTAGTCCATCGGGTCGCTCTCTCCTCGGCTCCCGACGAACAACAATGTTAACAGAAAAGGCCACGAAAGAAGCGCTTTGGACGGTTTAGCACCAAGAAAGCGCCTCGGTGGAAATCCCATTTTGGCTTTGAGTGAAAAGGTTACATCTGTCAGTCGCTTCTGATGGGAAACCAGCGATCACGAGAGAAAACGGCCAAACAACTTCTTCCGCAGCCGTTATCAAAACACTGGAGCTTCCGGTTCTTCAAAATAAAAGTCCGGCCGTGAGCAGCGACCCTCCACGGAACAACAAGTAAACAAAAACAAAACTAGCAGTAACACAAACAACAATTCAACTGAATCTGAACTAGATGATAGTAACGATCAGTGATGGTATGTAAGTAAGTAGTTTTGAGGTACTTGAGTATTTTATGTATTGTTGTACATTAAACTACCTAGCAATCCTTAAAATGAGATCTAACCTTTATTATCCTGCATGTTCAGTGCTTTTACTTTCCTTACGTAAAGTATTTTTGATGCTCATATTTTTGCAAGTTTACTTAAGTAAGGTTTAGTATACAGGACTTTTACTTGTAGTAGAGTATTTATATGTTGTGGTATTACTACATTTATTTTTATGATAATAGGCCTATAGATTCTTTTCTTACACTATCAAATGATCTTCCTATTTTAAATCCGACAGAAAGTTTCCTTCTAAATTTCAACTTAACTGCTTTAAATGACAGGAAATTTATCTCTCTGCTTTATGGAAAATTTGTCTCCCTTAACTCTGTACCTGCTAATAGAGCCAGGCAACTATGGGAAAAGGACTTAGAGGTTGAACTCACAGCAGGGGATTGGTCAGATGCTTTTGTATCTGCTAAGAATGTTTTTATATGCAACAGACTGCGGGAGAGTCAATTTAGAATTTTACACAGGGTACAGCACACTCCTGAATTTTTACATAATATCGATCCTCAGCTTTCACCCCTATGTGTGAAATGTAAAAAAGATATAGGGACCTACTTTCTTTGTATTTGGCAATGTCCAAAAATACTCAGATATTGGAAAAATATTGCTAAGGAGCTTAGTTCAATTTTTCATAAAACGGTTCAACTAGATCCAGCGCTGTTTCTACTTGGTGTATCTACAGGACAGCTTTCTCTATCTGCTGGACAACTAGCACTGATGTGTAAACTTTTACTTCTAGCAAGACGCTGTATTCTGTTCCAGTGGATCCAGGAGAAGCCTCCCTCAGTTACACAGTGGTATAGAGAAACATTTAAGGTCTTTCCCATGGAACATCTCAGTGCTGCATTAAGAGGCAATAGCAACTTTTTTTTATAATATTTGGCAACCTTTTCTTGACTATCTCTCCTCTGATCTCGTTGATTTGCGGCAGAGGGGGCACCCACACCTTATCTTTTCATATGGGACATAAGCAGCTGAATGTCTTCCTTTGTCATGGGTAATGCTGCAGTGTTGTAAGTGATTTGGACAGAGTGTGTATTGATGTGACCCTTGTGTGTGATGTATCTTTTTGTAATATGGCGGGGTGTTTGCTGGTTGGTTTGTTCTTTGTATTTGTGTTTTTGTTGATGCAAAATCAATAAAATATTGTAAATAGATAATAGGCCTATATGTTGTGTAATTTATGGATTATGGATGGATTATGTAATTCTTGCACCCACACTGAGTGCAGTGATGTAATATAAGATACAGTAAGTGGTTTGACCAGAATCACAACATTAAATTAAGTATTTCTAATACTTTTGTTTAAAAGAGCATTTCTTTTTTTCCATCTCTTTCGTGTGTTTAGAGTTTATACTTCCACAAGTGATCGTGCAAGTAGCAGTGCAAGTCACACCTGCAGGAAATAGAAATGGACAGAAGCTGGCTGATGAACACACACACACACACACACACACACACACACACCAAGAAGGTTTGTACAGCTGATCTTCTCAGGTCAATTATGTTCGTATTTGCACCATCCTGGTTCGATCAGCTCTATGAGGCTTTTTAAATAAATGATCAGCAATAGATGTTTTTTTTTATTTGGCTGCACAGATAGAGCATCACTCAGAGTCTTATGTTCAGTTTGCAGGAAATGATCTAAGATATGAGCGTTAATATTTCCAGTGAAACAGACGTGGGTGTTGAAGGTTTGTTCTTGATGAAGAGGGTTGAAAGATCACTTGCAAAACACAGCTGCAACATGCAGTTATGATTTTGTTTTGAAATTATACATACTGATCTTATTTCATGGCTACACCTGATACACAAAAGTTGTGCCTTCCTGCACAGTTTCTCTCAGTGTTGTGGTTTCAGGTAATGCAGGTTATTAAAACATTGCTTGTCTATGTGTCACTGCACACACGTCCGATATACCTTCTTAGTCTTTATTTCTGACACAGTTTCCTCTGACAGGAAACAAAACCCACAGAACTTTGGAGCAGCAAACAGAAAGAGTGACACTGATCTGGCAGCACAGAGTCCTCCTGTTAAAGAGGCAGATATGATGGTAGAACTATACTTTAATTCAGCATGCAACCTTTGACTTTTCAATCACTAATAGTTCCTAAGGTTATCAGAAATGTGTGATGGTGGTTTAATGCCAGTATTTATTTTCATGTCATCACGCTGTATTTAATAAACTCACTGAGGTTTTGGGGGATGGATCTCTGCCTGTCTGATAATAACGCTTGGCCAACAGTTTTATAACCTTTTTTAGGAAACTGACACTGCTGCAGTGAGAACAAATTATATGGTTTTAAAATATGATGAACTTCAAGTAGTTTGCACAAAAGCTTCAGTGATTTCAGCACAGGGTTACTGCAGCAAAGCATAAAGGTTTCCACTTTACAACTGAACACTTTTGTTGGTAATAAATATACTGTAGTCTATGGTTTCATTTATTCTATTGAAAATACATTAGAAACTGTCTTGGTGTCATTTTTGCTCTACCACGTAGTTTCCGCTGACAGGAAACAAACCCATGATAGTCGGGTCAGAAATGAAAAATGCGACACATCAATGCTGACATGTGAAGTGGAAGTGAGCAGAAGCTGAGAGCATCCTGTTTCTACGAGCCACGATGTCGACCAGCCTGCTGCTGCTTCTCTGTCTGACAGGACATGTGTTCACCAAACAACCACCTGGTAAGAGCTTTTAACATGGAAAACATAGGTGACATTATAGGTGAACTGTGATATTAATAAAAAGAGTTTTATTCTATTTGGATCATCTGAGCAGTTACTGAGTTTGTTTGCCTTCTTTTGGCAGATCTTATCAGATTTCCTGAAGCTATATTATTGAAAATAATCAATCATTTAAATTCAATTTGACAATTTTGAAAACGCAAACCTTTTTGTTTAGGTCTGTTTTGTGGTGAAGCCTTACTTCCTTGATTATGAGCATTTTGTGTAAATTCCCTCATGACGTCATTGTGCTGAACTCCTCTCATGTCTCTGACAGATGTGGACTGTTTGGTGGTCAATCTGGATTATGTTCACTGTTCCTGGAATAAACAGGGGACTCCAGAGGTTAATTACACCTTCACTGGCTGGTTAGTAATGAGTGACTACAGCTAAACTAAAATAAGAATAAAGTTTTGGGATGTTTTCTGAACCATGAAGAGTAAAATGCTGGAAGTGCGTGAAAGATAATTTAAAAAAACAGAGTAATTTCTGCCTGTGATGTGCAGGTCCGTCAGTATGTCATACCACTTTTTATTTTTGTGCCTCACTTTGTCATTTCTCTTCAGTTTAGCTATTGTTTTTGTTTCCATTTCAGCCAATTTTCGATTATTTGTCAGTATTTATAAATTATTACTATTCACAACATTTTTAAAAAATTTAAATTGCGTCTTTTTGTTTTAAAGAATGATCATGTGGCAGCTAAAGAATCAGTGATAAAAGGTTTATATTATATTATATTATATCATCATGTTCATCACATTTAAAGTTGCTATGGCTACATCCTTTGACTAACCATTGATATCTTGACAGGTTCCACCATGATAAAGTGATCAGTGAGTGCCCCTCCTATCAGTATGAGGACCACATCAGGACAGGATGTAAGCAGCCTTACGGAAACCTGTTCAACAGGTTCGACACCTTTTACACCGAACTACGACACGACACACAGAGTCGTCAGATGGAGCTGGAACTGAAGTCTAAAGGTGCTTATTTTAGTTCATCATGACATTATTCAAAATAGTAAACAGGTTAATGACAGAGAGACATTTTTTCCATCTACAGGTGAAACTCAACTTTAACTTAAATGTGTGATATTTTCCCAGGAAAGGAAAACAGTGATATCATGTCAACATGAAAATAGTAAAATAAGGCATCGTGACCTTGTCCTGACTTTGTCCTCACCCTCTGTGTCTCCAGTCCAGTTACATCCTCCAGCCAACCTGACCGTCCAGAATGGATCTGACTCCAACCTCTGGCTCCACTGGGTCCAGATTCATCCTCACTGTGTGGAGAGTGAAGTTCGCTACAGGGTCAACGGCAGGAACTGGGCTGTAGGCACATTCCTTCTTTTTCATTCTTTCTTTCATTGTGTTGTTTCAAGTCTGCAAACAGCTCATCTCACCCTCTACAGACTTCTCATGTCAGCATCGGGGTGCAGAGCTACTGCATCAACCTGCCTTCTCGCACTTCGCTGTATGAGCTGCAGGTGAGGAGCAGGATGGGACACAACTGTGCCGGCTCGGCACCGTGGAGTGTCTGGAGTGAGCCTGTGTTCTGGGGATCCAACAACAGCACAGGTAAACAACAAGATCTAGAAACAGTACGGCACAACAGCTAGCACTGGACCAAACCACTGACTTCTGCTGGTATCCAATGGAAACTGTAACAATACCCACTAAACAAGTGTCAGGTCCAGAGTACGATACGATATACTGATGATGAAATACTGATGATGAGTTAAAAGGAATTAAGATCTTTTGATAAATTCCAACATGAGGAGATTTCAATGATAGTTATTACAGACCCAGACAATTAAACACAGTTTATCTACAGTATATGATGGCAGGTATGTTCAAAGCAAACTCCTTTTTTTACACCATTTTTTTTGAATTGACAAGCTGTGACTGGTAACATACAGTAAATAGAAGGCTAGCCCCTCTCTTTCCCTGTCACAGACACTAACACAGTGAAGAGTTCAGTGTCTGTATGGACTCCAGTGGTGTCTCTGCTGGGAGCTCTGGTCCTCATCCTACTGGCCCTGATGCTGCTGCACCATGAAAGGTGGGTCATAAATAAATGAAATGATGATAGTTATAGAGCTTTAGTGCAGCTACTGAGTACCAGCAATGAGTTTTCCATTCATTTTTGTTAGTATCTAAAATCACTTGTTAGTATAATGCTATAAATATGTTTTGAACGTATCAGTTGCCAATACAAGAGCAACAGAGAACAGATGTAATGTAGATGAAGTGTTGTTGAACTCCTCCCCAGAATCAGAATCATCTTCATCCCTGTGGTTCCCAAACCGTCCCCGAAACTTCACAATGTCGAGGTTCGTATCATCCAGAGCCACTCTCTCACAAAATATGTTTTATTAAAACATATTGTTTTTATTTGGCAGTTAAAAATGTTTTACTGCAGTCATCGAATATGAGGTGCTGAATATGAGGTTGTTTTTTTTAAAGGATTGGTTTCAGTTCCCCAAAGTCCTGAAGGAGAGTTTTAACTACAACGAGCGTCCCTGTCCAGTCAGAGAGTACTGCCACGTCCCCGAGGCCGACAGCTCCGACTGCTCGTCCTGCTCCGTCACCACCGACCAAACCGACTGCTCCATCTTCATCCCTGTGAACCACCAGTCTACCTCCTCCTCCTCCTCCTCCTCCACAGTCTCATCTGAGGAGGAGGAGCAGGTTTCTGTCTAGGAGGAGTCTCAGTCAGAGTCCCAAAACATTCCTGATCTGCAAACTGCAAGGATTAGAAAAACAACAACTTCTGTTTGGTTCCCCTCATGAAAACAAACCAGGTGTCTATTGGAGGCAATTAAATTGATTAATTTGAAGCTATTAATGTTTCAGAATAACAACAAACTGATGCAGCAGGTAAAAATAAAATGCATTTTTTTACCATAAATAATAAACTCTGACTTCATGATACATAATTTTTCATTAGTGACACACTGTTGAAAACATTTACTGTAGCTGAGTTTTCTATTTCTCTGGAACAAGTTAAACTTCCCCTCACATATCAAAAACCAGACCTTTAAAATTTCCACTTCCCCTTATCCCCTACAGTCCCTGACTGACAGTTTAACAGCAAAGAGGCAAGCCCTATAAAGCACCAATCAGTTATTCCTCAAACATAAAGTCTGTTATAAAAGACAAATATGTCACAAACGGTTTCTTCGTTTCAACAATTCAAAAACTTGCAGCTTCACTATGATGACAACATGACTGTAACTCCAGCAGCACAGAAGGAAAAGCTCTACTGGGGTTGTCAAGACTAAAAATAAAAAATAAATCTCCTCCAACACCACAGATTGTGTTTTTTAATAGATTGTGTATTTTAACAATTTAACGACTTTATGGCCCATTAAAACCCTTCTTAATGACTTATTTAAACTGAATTATTACCAAATCAAAAGGATAAAACCAAAAGTGAGTTTTCACAAAACCAGAAAAATGTTTGTCCTTTTAATTGACCTATGAAATATCAGTGAATAATTAATTATGGGTAAATAAACCAAATAGCTACTATTTTTAAACCCTATAATAAATAGTGCCTCATTAGAAAGTGATGATGTGTCACATGTAACTCATATTCTTCTATTGTATTTTGTGTTAAATTCCTATAATTTTCAATGCTTCTGATAATGTTTTTTGAATGTACTTTTTCAGTGTTTCAAGATATTTCTGCACTTGTGTTCTACAACTACAGGAGGATTTATCTCCATACATCTGTCATGACCTGGTTTTTGATTGATATTGGTTTGATCTGATTTGATTATATTAAACGTTATAAATACATTATAACTACTGTGACTGTAATTATTATCATGTGTTAATAAATACGTGCCTATATCCGTCTCAACTGGGACATAACAGCTCCACTGACATGATGGTTACTGGGGCAGCTCTGTGCTCTGCTCTTTTTGTCCACTAGGGGGCACGAAGCGTCCGGTTCAGTACGGAACTGAGTCAACGCATTTGTCAGATCCAGAAGGGCAGGGCGGCTGGCCCCCGCTACAACACATACACACTCATACACACACAAGTCAGCGACTTCTTAAGCTGATCGGCCATCGCAACCAATTGATGTCTTCGGATGAGATTTAAGTTTGAACTGTGCATTTAGTCGGTTCGATTTGCCGTTGGTCGTCCAAAAAAATCACAACCCGACAAAATGACAGACCCTGCGGTGGCTGATACTCGCCGGTTGAATTCCAGGCCCCAGGACCTGACGGATGCTTACGACCCCCCCAGCAATTTTCTGGAAATAGACGTTAACGATCCACAAATAGTTGGAGTCGGACGGAACCGTTTCACATATTACAAAGTTCGCATGCGGGTAAGTGCTCGAATCAGAAGGCCTAAAAAAAAACAAAAAAAAACACCTTGTTGCGGTGTTAGCGTTGAAGTTGATAAGCTAACTGACAGTTCCTGTGGTGTTGCTAGCCAGCTAGCATGTTTTAGCCGCACGGGACTGTGATGGTGATGGCGGGCGCCTTGAGTAGGTCAAGATGGCGCTGCAGTAAAAATCAAGGACCGGGGACTGTCAGCGGCCTGCTAGCGGCTGCTCGGTGTAGCTAGCTAGCTAGCCTGGATCTAGAGCTTTCCAGAACACACCTAGGACTAATTTAAGGCTGCCTCCAGATGTGGAACGCCTCAGTGTGTTTATCAGACAGTAAACACGATTACTACGTCAGAGAATAGTAACGTAACGCTAATTATTGCGGTACATTTCTTAACTGTTAAAACTACTATTAAGCTAAAGCTTAAGGATGGTGGCTGTAAACGTCGAGAAAAATAGCCTGCAGGAGAGTTTGTCATTCAAATGGATTCGTCATTTAAATCAAGCATTACATATACTGAGAAGGTGAATAATAACAGTGTCGTTAGAAAGTCAAACTTCCTCCTCAAACAGTGGAGCTCGTCAGAGTAAGTTGGAGAAAACCGCTGACACAAAGTTTAAGAGAATATTTTCAGGAAGTGGCCCTGACACTGGGATTGCGCAATAGTAACTACAAACCCTCATTGTGGCTGTGTGAAAGTGTTCATTCATAACCATGTAAACATGTATCTGTGTCTGTGTTATTAACCTGTTATTGACCCTTGGCTCAGTTATAAAATACTACATCATACTGCAGTGCTGCCACACTAATAATAATAAAACAAACCTACACAGAGAGGATCAGTCTCTTCAAAGATGACGACCTTGATTTGAAGCATTGTTTCATCATGTCTGCAGCACTGAATCATGGGAAAGTCATGGATCGACTGGTGTTTAGTCTTCATCGCAGTCCTGAAGGAATCAACTGGTTTATAACCACTGGAGTATCCAAGGATACTATAAATGATTGAATAATAGTGTGAATGGCACAATCTGCCTTTTTAATCAACCTACAAACTTTGTGAAACAGGTTTGCTTGTATTGTTTGGCAGAAGTCTCCTTAAACCACTTATGGCCAGTGGTTTTTTTATCTTTTGGTTTTGGACTGTTGGTAACACATAACAAGTACTTTGAAAGTGATGTTGGGCTCTGGGGATTTGTCATGTCTCTCTGTTTGCTCACATGCTTAAATCTTCTTTTCCTCTGTATAGACAAACCTTCCCATCTTCAAGCTGAAGGATTCCTGTGTGAACAGGAGATACAGTGACTTTGAGTGGTTAAAGAATGAGCTGGAAAGAGACAGTAAGGTGAGTGAGCTATAATGTTGTTTCACACTAATCATTTTGGCAGGCTGGCGCAGATTAATAGAGTGATTTCATGGTGTCTCAGGTGGGGAAGTATCATCCTTCATGGATTACAGGCAGGGTGGCACTGTTTGTTGTCAGTCTTGTGTCATCCTTATTAACTGTGTTGAATTAGTTAACATGCCTCTGCACTAAATGAGTTTATTACTTGGCTGGAGCTGGAATAAACTGATCTGGATCATTTTTTCCTTTTATTCATACTGACCTCTTCAGATTGTAGTACCATCCCTGCCGGGCAAAGCCCTGAAGAGACAGCTGCCATTCCGTGGTGATGATGGACTTTTTGAGGAGTCCTTCATCGAGGAGCGGCGATCTGGTCTGGAGCAGTTCATCAACAGGTCAGTCAGACACACTGAGGCAAAACCAAGCAAACCACAGACAGGAAATGTGTTGGTCTTGACTGAAATTCATTTCTTCAGTACAGAAATGTCTGTTTGAACACAACGATCAACCTGATCTGTGTCTGTGCTTTGTCTAATAAATCCACAAACTCTTTGTCTGTGTTTCTGTAGAATTGCAGGTCATCCTTTGGCCCAGAACGAGCGCTGCCTTCACATGTTCCTGCAAGAGGAAGGCATCGACCGAAACTACATTCCTGGAAAAGTACGACACTAGGGTTACTGAGGGAGGCTGGGGTCCAGCTCTGGGGTGTAGATGTGGCCTTTCTCTTCCCTCTGGTCTTCTCTCAATCTCTTTTCTCTCTCCTCTCTCTCTTTCTCTTTCTGTATATCATTGTAAAGTTGTATTTACTATATCTTAGCGTATGTTCTTCTGCTGTACATCAGGACACTCTGATAATGCTTCAAACAATCTCCCCATTTGTTCTGTTAGTGTGCCACCCCTCAGTATTTGGGATTGATCATGAATCTTTGCCATTTAATCACAGTTTTCAGGGCTTCTGTCACATGCAGTCTTTCCCTGGAGATTGTTATATATTTCTGATTGTATATACAATGTGTATAAAGTAGAATAATGTCTAAATGTGGCACCATAGGAATACTCGCAGGTTGTAAATGAGATTTCTGACCCTGTTTTGTTCTCTTTGTTGTTTGTTTGTTTGTTTCTTCAGGTATGAATGAAGTAAGTTTGCTTTAATTGATCCCATCTCTAAGAGCTTTCTGGAAGTTGATGGTGGCTGCATGGCAATGTAAAGACCAAAGGCGATAGTTCACAAACACCTGAGTAGAACAATGCTAACAGCACATATAAACTATGACAGAGGTGTGATGGCAGCCTGTCACTCTACCATGTTAATGTCAGAGAACAACTTGCTCCTTACCTAAAATGTTGCTGTGATCATGGTGTGCTGCAGAAGGAATTTGATTATGCACACCAGTTATTTGGCATGTAGAGGAGGATGAATGTGAAAGAAGTTTGCAGGTTTTTTTTTTTATGTACTCAGAGTTATTCAGAGCTGGCCTGCAGAATCCTCCCAGGCCACCACTGATCACTTTATTTCTTTCTACAGCCCCTTTCAAATCCAAAAGAGTTTGACTTGTGTGAACTATGGTTTACTGGGAATAAGTACTGCAGATCACCTTTGACAAGAGCACTTTTTAAACATTTGTCAAACTAATCCTGAAACGTCGTTATGATCAACCTCACTAATCAGTGGCTGCATGGCAAACTTGCACGCTTTCTTTGCAATATATCAGCCTCAGTGATTGTGTTTGACATGCCTCTGATCATCATACTGTTCACACCTGAATCAGGTCCTTCACACAGTGAAGAGAGCTGTACTGTTGTGCCATTACATTAACCAGTCACCTGTAGAGTCCATCCAGTCCTTTTAAAGCCTGGACATGTCTCTCTCTGTGTTGTTTCTCATGTCTGTCTCTTTCTCTCTCTCTCTTAATGCAAAGACAACACAGACTGCTGCACCTGCCCCATGTACATTTATTTCGACATCACGTCATTATAAAGCTGGTGGAAATGTCACAACTGATAAGTATCACCGTGTAGGGAAAAACACAACTATGGCTCCCGGACAGAACTAAGAGATCCAATGTATAAAACAGTTTGATGTTGTGTCTTTATTATCCAGTCATTCCACTTACAGTATGTACATCAATCCTGATCAGTAATCAGTGGAAAAGAAAACATGTTTCCATATGTTAATTTTGTCATAGCTATTTTTTTTATGATTATGAGGGTAATTTCCTGCTTTGATTAACATCTTCTTTTGCTAGCAGAGAGTGATTTTCGATGATAACCTCCCAAAGTTGAGCATCATGTAGCACCATGATTTCAGTTTTCTGTCGTGGCTCTCAGACCGGATGGTTTTAACTGTCTCAGCTCATCTTCATGCTACAGTCTGGCTGTTTATTGGGAATGTTAAGTTAGGTACATAACATATCTGAGCACTGTGACAAGAGGTTCATCATATGAACAATATTTCATTGTTTAAAGGCCTAATCAGCATTTGGTTTATTGATCTGAAATGAGGTTTTATTCTGCGCTTACTTTCAGTCGGTTTATTCTTTCTATCAATATTATTGTGAGGTGTATTAATACATGTTATTATGGCAGTTCCACCAGGGCTGATGAGCAACTTCATTGTTAATTCTGTCCACCTATTAAATTTCCTGCTGCCTGCTGTTTCATGTCTACATGTGTACTTTTCACTTTTAAAGAGGAGAAATCAGTGAGAAATAAAACTCACCTGGTGATCAGAGGGAGTGATGGAGCAGGATGATCGGCCTCAGACCAGCTGCTTCAGTGGGATGGAAAAAGAACAAGAGAAGAAGAAGATTTTACATCATTTTAAACTCTGTTTAAAACCATCAAATGACAGCTTTTAGTATGGGGCAGCATATGTTAAACTGTCAGAAAGGACAAAAGAGGACAGATTTAAAAATATAAACTTTAAATTGGCAGAAATGACCTTTTATGTATCAGGAGTTTGGGGTGTAGTAATAATAGAATAAATACCAGCAGTATAAATGAATTCATTTTAATGTCCTTTGAATCCTTCCCACATGTCAAAGCACCATAACAGAGTTAAACTGAATTAACATGAATATTTTAAAGCTTGCATAAATAAAACTAACACAGTGAGGAGTCTGTTGTAAAGCTCACCTTAATGAGTCACAACACCACTGAAAGCTTTTATTGTATAGATATTAGAGCTGAAACAATTGACAGCAGAAAATTAATTGGCAGCTATTTTAATAATAAATCTAATAATAAACCTCTACTGCAGTATTTGTGATTAACTTTCTATGTGCCATAATTACTGTAGTGTTCATAATCAGTACTTATAAAACAAGAATAAATAACTCCAGCACACTGAAAGTGCAATAAATAAAAATGTGTTTATGTGACAAGAAGAAAGTCTCTTAAATACAGATTGTGTCTCTTTTTTGTTTTTACTAAACTACAGGGTATGTTATCAAAAGTCCAATAATCTCTTGTAATAATCTGGCTGTAGTTCTCCTTCAGGGATTAACAGGAAGAGGAATTCTGCTCTCAGGTGGATTAAAGTTATCCCAGAATAGAAATCTTGACCTGCACTGTTGAAGTTTCCACATGGATAAAAGGAAATGAATTACAGACAGGTGAGAGTCTGTGCTGCACTGAACGACCAAAGGCTCTCAGGTTTATTCTGACCCTGACCTTCCCCGTCAGTGAAAACTGACCTACAGGACCAGTGAGCTTTGATGGGCTGGTCTGCTCAGACAGGACGACCACAGAGGGCCAAGCTGGAGATTAGCTGCTGTTTTGTCAGCAGCTCTACCTCTGGAGCCCAGAGAGCGGCCATGACGCTGGCTGTGTTAGCAGAGACACCCAGCTGGATTAGCTTGATAAAGTGGAAGGAAATTGAAAGAGCAACCCAAAGCAATGTGACTGGGCAAGAACAAAAGCTGAGCTGAGAGGATAGCAGAGCACCGCTGGACAGAGAGCGAAAGATCCACTAATAAATCTGACTTAAAGGGAACCAATGCATCCATCAGAAACAAGGAAATCACAGATCCTACTACTTTTCAGTGGCTCTGTGTTTATGTGACCTGACACTAACTTAATATAATGCTAGAAGTCCAATGAATCTGTCAGTGAGTCTAAATGATGTTCAGGATCTCCAGGAGCCCCAAAGGCTTTTATTTTACTGTGGTTCAGTGGTTTTATGGTAATTTAATGTCTCTCATGTGAGAATCTGCAACACGAAAGAACAATATTAGCTTCTGATTTGAAACCAGAACTACAGGTTTTTTGTTCTGTCTGCTGTTCAGGAGCCACAAAGGCCCATCAAATCAAAAAGGCCCACAGCACTTTTTTTTTTTTTTTTTTTTTTTTACTCAGAGCTGGATTTTGAAATTAATGAAAATAGTTTCTTCACATTTCTGTTGTCTTGCAACACACTGAAGTAACTGTGAGTGACCTTTATTAGTTAATAGAAATGAGCGAATTTACTATTTAATCTGCAGTCATTGACACAGGAAGGGTGGGGTGATGCTAAAAAGTGCCAACACAGCACACAGTGTGATTAATGCCTTTCCAAGCATGGACAAACTGTAAAATGATGATTACTACAGCCTCTGTCAGAGGCCCAATAACGCAAATGATTCAGCACAGTTTATGTGGTCAAAGAGTTATGATATGTCTATTATTAGGTTTTAATAAGGAGTTTGAAGATGCTGTTATAGTATCAATAGCGTTATGTTAAAAAGCGTAAAATAACATGATATGATCCTGATATGATTGAAATAAAGAATAAGAAGCTCAGTTCTGACCTGAGAAACAAGCACCAGGTCCACTTAGCAGTTCTTCTGGAGCTTTCAGTGCCATCATCACAGCATCCTCCTCAGCAGACGCTGCCTTAATGAGATCAACAACAAATTAACTGTCATCTAAAGATCATGTGACCTGTCTGACTGCTGTGAACCAGCCTGAAGGGACCTGGTGGTGAGACTGCTGGGGGCCACGATGCCTTTTAATAACTTAACTTTATTATACTAAAGCTGAAAAAACAACAAACATTTCATTGCTGTTTCTAGTGTGTACATATTCATCTGAATCCCACACCACCACAGAACATCCAATAATATGTCACTTATTCCATCTTATTTTATGATATTTACATGTCACATGTTGTCTAAAGTGATGAACAAAACAATAAGCTTGACTGTTGGTGCTCGCAGCTGTCAGGCAGGTATGGACCTTTCCATTGCTGTTGTGTTGCCAGGGCGACAGCTTAGATCCAGGAAATAAGCTGTTGCCATAGCAACAGACTGCCGTCAAGAACCAGATAACAGTTTTTAATGTACTGACTGAAACAGAATCTTAAAAAAAAAAAATACAACAAAATATATTTTTTAAACACCCTATACTACAGCTTCAGGGTTATTTTTACAACTTTAAAATGCCCAACTCATGTTCTGATCACAAACGTCATCAAGTGATCGTTATCAAAAATGTTTAATTTTTTTTCCTATTTAAAAAAAGTTATTGGTTGTAGCTCATCATGTGCCTCACCAACACTGCTGGATTTGACTTGTTGATCCAAGAAGTTGGAATCTACCAATATCTTTCTAACTTTACCGAAGTTTTTAACAAATCCTCCTCTACAACAACACCTTAGCATATTATGACTTTAATCTCAGAAATTTACCACTTCATTCTCGTAAATAGTGACTTTCTTCTTAAAGTTTGATTTTTTGGCCCTAACACTGCATCATAGATTTAACTCTGATGCCACGCTATATTACTGTTGCATCACTCTATATTACTTAGGATTTAGTCTCTGTCCCCTTTAATTTCCGCGAGGCCCTATGATGTCATCACACACTCAGTTTGCCTGATGACACTTTGGTCAGTGACACAGACATAAACTGACCCTGCTAACATGTTCAGGTCACTGAGTGCACATTTATGTGAAAGAAATATTCCCTTTAATCTGTGGAACAAAGCAGTGGATACAGAGCAGAGACAGGAGCCACGGCATTTATATGGGGGGGGGATTCCATATATGGGCATCCCTACTACAGGAAAGCTCGCTCTCTCTCTCTCTCTCTCTCTGTGTGACGTGAACGTAACCCAACCTCCATTCATGAGTGGAAACAAAGTGGAAAAAGCTCCACCCCCTGGTTGCGTCAGTTTGTTTGTACACACCCCGCCCGCCCGCCGGATCAAAACCACACACGCTCAACCGAGCGGGATATTTCATCAGCAACCACGGCAACAGCCTTCACCACATCACTAGCAACCAGAAGACAGTGAAAGGTAACGATCTTTGTTGTGTTACATCAGTATCATTAAAAGAAAAATATTACATAAAAGTACCTTTTGTCGTAACGACATTTTAACCGCTGTGTCGTTAAGACCGTGTTAGTGGACTGACGCAATCCGCCCTCGTGTGTTGTCAGTTGTGTCGGTGAACTAATGTCTACAGTGAACGTAACGCGCTTTATTGGTGCTTTTATGTTTGACAATCAAACCAGGATGTGTCCATCTGGGAGTGAAGCACTAAATTTCAGTTTTTACTCACGGTACTTGACGTTTTGTGAGGCGATTCATTTTGTCATTTGAGCGGGGAAGCAGCCGATGCGTTCAGGGAAACCACAACAGTAGAGTGGAACAAGACCTGCAAAGAGAAGTGACCTTTGTGGGGAGAAAAAAAGATAAATAAATATAGAAATAAACGGTTGTTAGAAAAAAAATAAGCATAATAATACAAAGAATAGACCAAATGCTCGTCACCTTCCCGTGTTATCAGACGGGAGTACTCATTCATTGTTTTGGTCCGAGCCGGTTAGCGCACCGAGACCAAGGCGTGGGGGATCACAATGCTGCGTTCAAAGACCATCAAAATTACGACAGGTCGAAATAAATTTGACCTCAACACGCAGTCTATAGATATAACTCGGAATAATGCCACAACATTTACCCATTGTCATTAAAAGTAAATGCTAAGGCAAACATCCGCGCTAAAACCGTGTACAAGACAAGCTCCAGCTTCTGTGTGGACATTACGATGTTTTCGTGAGCAACACCACGCGAGACCGGAGCCACGTAGCTAGCTGGTGTTTCCGTCCCTGACAGATGGACCTCCAGCCCCATGGGCGTCCGAACATCTAGGTGACACAGCCCGTAAGTAAGGCATTTTAAGTGCTAATTAATTTAGCTTTCTTTATAACCTTGATGTCCCAACATCCGCGTGTCTTCGTGGTGAATCACGCTTCCGGGTAACGTTCACTGGCATGGTGTCTGTGAGTCCGGACCGTGCTGGGTTGCATCAGCCGATTTAAAGACACTCCCGTAGTTTAAAAATATAAAAAAATGTGATTGTGGTGAACGGGTGAGGAGAGAAGGGGTGTGATGAGAGTCAGACGGGTTTGGGTGGTAAGGTCAGGTGTGGAGGACTAATCAGGTCTAATTAAAGTTACACCAACAGGACAAGACAAACCTCCTAAAAGATAAATGACAGGCCAGTTTCCTCAGTGGCTACCACAGCCTGGCATTAATGTTGTTATAGATAGATAATCTACATAAAGTAAATATTATAAACACATCTCTGGGCTGTAACTGAAGGGTGTTGTCATCTCATCCTCTCATCTAACCTTTGACAGCAGGTATGTCTGAAAGATTACTCAGCATGTGCAACAAGGAGAACAGTGTCCAAGCCCTTTGGAGCCACTTAGCTCATTTTTATCATTATTAAGTAAAGATTTTTGACAAGTTGAGATTAGTATATTGATTTCGAAGAGTTTATATAATTAAATACTGTCTGTCTGCTCTTTCTGTCTTGTCTTGTCTGAGCTGTAACTTTGCAGCCATATTTTGTCCTTGTCCAGCAGATACAGATACAGTCAGTATCTGACTCCTCTGCGTGCACATGGACGAGCTTAATCGTATAATAAAGGCATCACAAACGTATCGAAGGATCATATCGGGACTGGATTCGCAAATAAAATTGGAACCCTTGACATAATTCGTTCTTAATGCGCTTTGTGCCTCCAGTGAACGGGATCGTATCGTTCTCGCGTCCTGCTCGAGAATGTCCGCCGGGGATTTCACCCGGAAGTGGAAGGAAGCGCCGACGCCGCCATAAATAGTAAAGTTCTTGCCGGAAAAGTCAAACGATACCACGGCTTCGAAGAAATCAACAACTCACTTTTGGACAGACGAGGAGACAGAGTTTATTATTTATTGTTGTTAAGTAGCCGCAAACCGGAAGTAGTTCTAACACCACTTGTTGAAAAGGCTACAGCGCCACCTAGCGTAGCGGAGTCAGCCAGGGCACTGACCATTATCTGATTTAAACAAAACGTGTATTTGGATTTTGGGACAGACAGACAACCCGCCGAGTTGCAACTTCAGATTTGGTGAAATCCAGTACAATTCTACAAGGTGACCACAGTGAGTGTCCTTGTAGATTACCAGGAAGTGAACAAATGTCCAGTGACATTCCAGCTCAAAGCACGGAGCACTTTTTGGCAGGGGGGCTTTTTGTCAGGCAGGTGACTTTAAGGGTCGGTCAGTTCATTCTCAGTGGTCGGTCTGTCCACACACACACACACTGAGAGAAAAACATAAAGCCTTTATGTGAAACGAAAGTGTATCTTATCCAAACAAGACATACTGTTCATAACTTCAAACACCTGGAAAACCATTGTTTGTGTGAGAGCAGCTCACTGAGCGTCCAGGGTTACATAAGGTCACGTTTACCTTTTTAATGGACGTCAGTCCTGCAGAACATGATGTTCCCTGTGTTCAGCTGCTGCTGCTGCTGGTGGTGGTGATACCAGTAGGCGCAGACATGACTGTTATCCCTGCACATTTAGAGAGGAAGAAACAGTATTTATGGCATTAAATACTGTTTGTTATTATGTGAAGTCTTAGCAATGCCATGCCTGTAAAGTCAAGAGTGAGGCGAGTTCATCTTATCTGCAAATACTACACTACTTTTATGACTACTACCCCTAGCTTTGACTGAACTAACCATTAACCAGCCAGTAAAATGAGCATGAGCAATAACCCTAACCCTGCTCACCTTCAGGCCACAAAGCGATTCCTGTGAAAAGCAGCAGTCACTGGATTGAAGATGTGAGTTTATGATTGATGTGAGGCAACACAGCTCTGACCCTGACCCTATGAGGGCAGTGATACCTGGTAACCTGGTGTGAGGCTGAGATAGACAGATAGATCTAGCGATATACGGTCAGACTGTGAAGAGGGTGTGTGGCTCAGTGTTTTCACACGGTTGTAAAAACCGACATGCTCCACTTGCACATGAAGCAGTTATTACCGGTTGAGGAAGTCCAGGTACTTTCAGGCAGCGGTGGCAGGTGTGAAAAAAATAACAAAATGTGTCTAAAAATACTCAAATGACTGATGAACTGTGGCAGGTAAAATATAAAGACACACCTGGTCAGGAAAAAATTCCTTCATATTATGTTGGGTCTAAATTTGGCCTGTTATTTTTCAGCGCTCACAGGACACAAGCTCTCACACTGTTTAGCACAATGAGAATATTCTATTAATACCATAAAACAGTTTATCAAAGCTCTTCCAGCCGTACATTTCAAAAGAGAATATCCTGCCCAGAGAAGAGAGGAGTTACTACTGAACAATGAGAGCAGAGAGCAGCCAACAATAAACAGTCAGCCTGTGAAGCCTGATGGGAAAAACGGTTTTAAGGCGCAAACTGTCCCTCTGACCACCTGCTGTGTCGTTCCAGTTTTCCACCCTCTCTCACAGCAGAGATAAACTTTATTTCCTCGGTGGGGGTCGAACCTCTCTGTGAAAACAGCTGGACAGTATTAGATTAGCTGGGAACGTCTTTGTGTTTTTAAGGCAGCTACCTGCTGGTCGTCACTATAAAGTGAAGCATCCACCCAGTAGTGTGGAGCTGCCTCTACCCTGACCGACGCCTCAGCCGCTCACTAATCTTTTCCTTGTGGTTTTCACGAGGCGCCGTCTGGAAGTGGGGCAGATTTCCTGTGTGCCCGGTTGAAAGGAGGCGTGTCCACCAGCGTCTCACCTGCAGCCACTCTGTTAGCAATCATTAGATTTATGTCTCCTTTCTTCTGCAGCACCATCACAATACAGTGTAGTTTTTATTCAAAAAAGGAACAAACCAGGCTCTTTTATTTTGGAGGACTCTGACCAGGCTCTGGTGCCAGCAGCTCCGGTTCCAGCTGGTTTCCAGGATAATGGTCCAGTTTCTTGACTTAGTGCTGCTGCACCTGCTGCCAGCATCTCTAAGAGGATTATCTGCAGAGGAAACAAACCTCCTTATTGCTCGTTCCTCATTCCATCGATTCAAACAACACACGGCTTGTTTGCACGTCTCCTTTAACACCTTTACATTAGCAGATAAGCTATATTATTTCTGCTATGTGTTTCATGGTGGCATTGACGTAACTGTCCTGCAGGCCAACAGACTTTAACAACATGACTGTATAGTAATATTCATCTTTAACCATGTTTATTATGCAAACAGACTCCAAACACCTGTGTAGAGATCATCTACAGGTGCTCCCATCAGTCTGTAAAGGGTGATATCTCTTCTCTGTGAACACAAGGCAGCAGGTTGAGTGTTTGTCCTGGTTAATAATAAAAAGAAAAGAAAATGACTGAACTCACAAGACAGGAACTGTTTCCAGTGAGAACAATTTCAGCTCCATCCTCAGAAAGTCAAGTCTTGGCTCCTTCACTGATAATATTACAGTTTATGGTGATGTATCTATAGGATTTATTAATATTTTTATTCGTGTCATATCTCAGTGACTAGTCTTGGTGGATTAAACCTACAGGCTTGTTTTAGTGAAACATTATTGAGTCCAGATCCAAACTTAAGCCTTAAGCAATAATAAAAATAATAATAATATACTGCATATACAATAACTTCTGTTGTGTTTATGAGCATATAGAACAGCAAACCTGTTAATAATAAACATTTCATATGTAGGTCAAATAAACACAGAACTATTCAGGCTTGTTTAGGTGGAAAATGAATAAAAGTAAATTTTAAGTTTCCCATGTTTTCGCTGCTTGAAGGTGCTGGCCAAAGATGTAGAGATGCATATTTTAATATAATTGTGCAACAAAACAAATAAATATAATAAAACTTTTTTTTTTTTCAAAACCAGATTGATCCTGTCACACAGACGTCCTCCTCCTCCTGTCCTTGGACTGTTATGATAATGAGCAACAGACGTCCTGCTGACGTCAAACAGTCTCTGTGTCCTTCAGGACAGTTTAGTCTGTTTCTAATCATCAGAGAACTTTCTGCTGTGTTTTATCTCATTCTCAAAGGTTTATGATGGAGTAGTCTTGTGTTATATATGTTGTTAGGACAGGGTTAAATCTGCTCTGGTGTTGGACAAGAACAGTCCCTTGATCAGTCTGAAGGTAAAATGTTTCAGTAGTTTTTAAACAGACTAAAGGTCAGTGTCCTCTCCTCCCTCGCTCATATCAGCTCTTCTTTCCCAGGCTTCTCCCTGTTGGCCTCTATCTGCTGGACAAACAGTGAGGAGAGCTGAGGAACACCTCTAGGTGCTTTTACATGCCCCTCTCTATTTGTTGAGGCCACATTAAACAGCGCTGCAGCAGGCTTTTGTCTTCATGTAATCTGCTCCACCTCCACGCCTCGTGATGTGTTGCTGCAAGAGGTGGAGGTATGAATTCCTGGAAGTTGCGTAACTGGTATTTGTACTGGTTCTTGTACAGAGAAGTGAGTCTTTCTGTTGCCTCTCCCAACTGACCGACTCACTCACTAGAGGAATATTCCAGGAAGGTTTCCAGCTGATCTGGGTTCTCTGGAAGTCTGACATCAGGCTGCAGAGATGAGCCTAAAGCTGAGCTGCAAACAGCTCTGGGTGGTTTGTAGGAGGAGAGGAAATGATGCTTTGGTAACCACTGAAGAGTTCCCTTTTCTTCTTTCTTTTGTTTCCTCACAGGTCCTGATCTGCTTCCTGTTCTGTCATCACATCTGAACCAGTAGAAAGCCTCCTTCAGATCTCCTCAGAGGGATTTAAACTTGCCTCCTGGTTCATCTCTCACACACTCACAGAAAAAATGGCCGGTAAACTGGCTAACTTGGGTAAATCGCTGCTGCGTCGCCGGGCCATCGACCTCTCAGGTGAGGACACCCAGTTCGCCCGCTGCCTGTCCACCCTGGACCTCATCGCCTTGGGGGTGGGCTCCACGCTCGGCGCCGGCGTCTACGTCCTTGCCGGCGAGGTCGCCAGAGAAAAGGCAGGACCGGCCATCGTCCTCTGCTTCCTCATCGCTGCTCTGTCCTCCATGTTGGCTGGACTGTGCTACGCCGAGTTCGGCGCCCGGGTCCCTAAAACAGGCTCAGCGTACCTCTACAGCTACGTGACGGTGGGAGAGATCTGGGCCTTCATCACAGGCTGGAACCTCATCCTCTCCTATGTGATCGGTGAGCTCTCTGAAGCGAGGTTGGGGTCGTCTTCATTCACCACCTCGCTGACCTGTTGAGGTGTGCTCTCTTTCAGGTACAGCCAGTGTCGCCAGGGCCTGGAGCTCTACGTTTGACAGCCTGGTCGAGCAAAAGATCTCCGGCTTCTTCAAAGCCTCCATGACCATGAAGGTCCCAGGAAATGTGCTGGCAGAGTACCCCGACCTGTTCGCCCTCATCCTGGTGCTGCTGCTCTCAGGTGAGCCTCCTCGTCATCAGTCATTTTTCTCTGGAGACTGGAGCGATTAATTCAGACATTAGCCTTGTATTAAAAACGTTACATAAAAGTTGTCCAGCTGGTCCTGCAGCGTGCCAGCAGCAGAAGTGTTAGAAAGAAGCAGTTGGTGGATGATTGGTGGTAGTGATGAAGCTCATCCACCCACAGAGCAGGAAGTGTTGTTCACCTCTCCTGTTTCTTCTCTGCCCTCAGGACTTCTGGCCTTCGGCGTAAACGAGTCGGCACTGGTGAATAAGATCTTCACAGGCATCAATCTGGTGGTCCTGGGCTTCGTGATCATCTCTGGCTTCGTCAAAGGAGACACAGCCAACTGGAACCTGACCCAGGAGGACTATGTGACCTTCATCAACAACTCCAACAGCAGCAGACCGGAAAAGTGAGTGTCTGAACAGCTCATTCAGCCTCAGCCTGTACTGTTTCTCTAGAGGGTTGATGGGTAAACTCTGCGTCTCTCTTCACTCCAGAGTGGAGGAGGAGTTCGGCGTGGGCGGCTTTGCTCCGTTTGGCCTGACTGGAGTCCTGTCTGGAGCCGCCACCTGCTTCTACGCCTTCGTGGGCTTCGACTGCATCGCCACAACAAGTCAGTGGTTTGAATATTTGATCACATGATGACATTAAATTCCTCCTGACACGTTTCCTCCCATGCTTGATCAATGCTGGGCTCATCCAGCACCTGTGTGAACAGGTGTGTCTCTGTCACGGTCGGCTGCCTTCCTTCCTCCTGTTCAAACATCTAATCCTCTTTTTGTGTTCTGCTCTTCAGGTGAAGAAGCTAAAAACCCCATGCGCTCCATACCGATAGGGATCGTCGCCTCGCTGCTCATTTGTTTTTTCGCCTACTTTGGCGTGTCGGCCGCTCTCACCCTCATGATGCCGTACTACCAGCTGAATACCCAGAGTCCTCTGCCCGAGGCCTTCAGCTACGTCGGCTGGGCTCCGGCCAGATACATCGTGGCCGTTGGCTCTCTGTGCGCTCTGTCCACCAGGTGAGGAGGAACACTTCCTGTTGGCTCAGGTGTGTTTGTTTAGCTTCAGTGCTAACTGCTGCTCTCCTCCCAGCCTCCTCGGCTCCATGTTTCCCATGCCTCGGGTCATCTACGCCATGGCGGAGGACGGGCTGCTGTTCCGTATCCTGTCCAGGATGAATGCTCGAACCAAGACGCCTCTGATCGCTACCATCGTTTCAGGCATCATCGCAGGTGAGCTGATGGGTTATTTCTGTTTTTTCATTACCAAGTCAGTTTGCACAAACCAGGAATTTAACTTGGTGACTTTGTGCATGACATAAACATATAAACACGTAAACGCAGTGCAGCGATAAGAACCGGAGATGATAAAGTGATAAATAAATATGCAAAAACTGATTATGTGGTTAAAAAACAGGCAACGACTGTACAGAAGGTGCACTTCCTTTCATCTTTGTGAGCCTCGGCCTTCAGCCATCTTCTCACCTCTGTTGACAGTACTCTGTCATTAACTGAAAGCCTCAGGTGTTTCTTTGTTCCTCTCTCTCAGGTGTTACACTGTTAATCACTTCTCACCTCTCCCTCCAGCTCTGATGGCCTTCCTGTTCGACCTGGCTGCCCTGGTTGACCTCATGTCCATCGGCACTCTGCTGGCGTACTCTTTAGTGGCCATCTGTGTCCTCATCCTGAGGTACGACTCCTTTTCATCCCCTGCCAGCTCACTGTTAAATGAACATCCCTTGTTGACTCCTCCCTCCTCCTCCTCCACAGGTACCAGCCAGGCACCCTGACGTCGTCCAGCCAGATGGAGAAGCTGGTGGAGCTGGTGGAGGGGGAGAAGGTGGCTGTCAGTGGAGGAGACAGCGGTGATGAGTACTGCATGGAGACAGAGGAGCAGCCGCTCAGAGAGACTTTCAGCATCAAGCTGCTCTTCTGCCCGAGTGGGAAGAACCCGACGCAGATCTCTGGGAACATCGTTTACGCCACGACAGCTGTGATCTGTGAGTCTGATAGAGACCAAACACCGTTTAACAGGGGATAAGATAAACATACCATCATCTGTATCTTCATCTGCTCGTCTCCCTGCAGCTCTTCTCATCACGGTGCTGTGCATCATCCTGGCTAACCGCCTCCCTCAGCTGCTGTCCGGACATCCTGCCGTGGTGACGTCCTGCGTCCTGCTGGCTCTGCTCTGTGGCGTCTGTCTGCTCATCATCTTCCGCCAGCCGGAGAGCAAAGAGGCTCTGACCTTCAAGGTAAATAGACCATGAGGACTCCTTGACCTCCTGGCTCCCAGGTTCTCCCTCTCTGAGCAGAAGGTCACTCTAACTTCGCTCCTCTCTCCTTCTCCAGGTGCCTCTTCTTCCTTGGTTGCCTCTGTTCAGCGTCTTCGTCAATATCTACCTCATGATGCAGCTGGACCGAGGAACGTGGTGCCGCTTCGCCGTCTGGATGCTCATCGGTACGTTTGACCGCCACTGATCCTGTTTTTTACTTCTGGTGCCACACTGCTTCCTAACTTCCTGTCGCCTCTCTGCTCCTCTCCAGGTTTCCTCATCTACTTCTTCTACGGCATCAAGAACAGCAGCGAAGCCAAAAAGTCGTCCCCTCGCAAATACGAACCTGCGCTGCAGACCAAGAGTCCGATCTACACTGGAGCTCCTGACAGCGACACGGAGGCCGCCAGCAGTCCCTGATGAACGCAGACGAAGACCTGGAGAGGTTTGGAACGCACCCCGGGTCTGAAGGGAGGAGAGGAAAGAAAACCCCGTTCACAAAAAAAATTTACCTCTGACTTGAGGCTGATCTACTTGATGACAGAGCCTCCATCTGTCTGGACTTTAGCCTTTAGCCCTCCTGGAGATCTGGACCTGATGGACCCAGGTCTGATCTGGACCTGATGGACCTGGATCTGAGGAGCAACGAGCTCCGCTGCTGCTCATCATGAAGTTTTAACTGTTACTTCAGAGCTGAACAACAACTGTTATTATTATTATTATTATGAATAAGTCAGACCTCCCTGAGCCTGGTCCAGTTAGCAGTCTGGTCTGGTCCTGGTTCCTGTTAGAGCTGAGTCTGCTTTAGGTCAGTAACACATCAACACTGTTCTACAGAGTTTTATATCAGACTGTTGACATGATCTGTGCAACTGAATCCAGATAATTTATGATTTTAACAGACTAATTTTTGACCCTTAAAGGGCCTCGAAACCCAGAAATTGAAGTAAAAGCTGTAAAGTTATGAGATCAAATCTCTGTTATGTTTTCTGGTATTTATTCTTGTGTCAGCCCAGTCAATCCTAAAATACTTATATATAATTATTTGCCCGTGGGTCTGGACATACTCCACTGAATTAATTTGCTCCTCCGGAAGGTTTTAAAATCTCCTTTCTGTTTCTTCACCTTTAACCTTTAGATTTTAACTCCTTGTGAAAAGACTCACAAAGGTTCTTGTTTAGTTTCAATTGAAACGTGTCTTCAGCTTCGCATCACGTTTATACTTAACTGTATTTTTGGGTTTTACTACTTTATGTATTCTCTTCTCATAGAGCTGTTAATATTCAGATGTTTATAGTTTTGTTTATTTGAGGATAGCTTTCTCTCTTTTTGCATTTTCATGTCGATCAGATGTTGAAATGCTTTTTAGATGTTAATGTATTTTAAGTTACATGTACAGTTTGTTGTTGTTTTGTTTTTATTGATATAATCTTTTCTGACCAAATGAACATGTTTTTTTTCTATATCAAAGACCACTACCAGCTGGTCTGACCGCTCTTTATTTGTATAATGCTGTAAATTATACTACTTAAACATACTGTAGTAAAAGATGCTTTTATTTTGTCAGTCACACTTGAAGGCTTTTATTTTGACACTTAATGCTACTGAAATCTGCGTCCCCTGTCTGATGAGATGTCGAAGGCTTCTACAGATGTTTGTGATGTTCTTGTTTTAGACGTGAGGATCATAAAGTTCATGGGGAAGAGCTGAGCTCCTGATCGATCCTGGCTGTTCGTCAGCTGATCCCTGAAGGTCACTGAGCTCGTCACTCTTGTGCCTTTTTCTAAATCAATACTATCGTCTCTCCTCCTGATCAACAGCAATTATTTGTTTCTTTGTTTTATATCTTGTACATATGACTGTCATGACAAAAATAAACAATAACTGTATTATCTGGGGTTTTTTTTGTTTTTGTTTTTGTTTTTTTTTTAAATAAAACAGTTATTCAGGCTGCTGGTAGATCGTCCGTGTTAAGCTACCTATTTGTATTTTTTTTTTAGGATATTATAACAGGTGAGACTTTATTTATTTTGGGCCAGGCAGTGAAAATCCTCCATGAGTCTCCTGTGACGTCCTTACTGTCCCCTCAGGCTGTTTGCTATTTGGTCAGTGAATATTAATAGTTTTAGAAAAAGTCAATAGATCACTGAGACTAGATATACTAACCAAATAAGAAAGAGGATCATCCATCCATCCATCCATTATCTACTGCTTATCCTCATAGGGTCGTGGGGGGCTGGAGCCTATCCCAGCTGTCTTAGGGTGAAAGACAGTGTACACCCTGGACAAGTCTCCAGTTCATCACAGGACACATAGAGACAGACAACCACTCACATTCACACCTACGGTCAATTTAAATCAGCCAGTTAACCTAATCCCCATGCATGTTTTTGGATGGTGGGAGGAAGCCGGAGTACCCGGAGAGAACCCACACAAACACGGGGAGAACATGCAAACTCCACACAGAAAGGCCTCGGGCCCGGGATTCGAACCCGGTACCTTCTTGCTGTGAGGTGACAGTACTAACCACTACACTAATGTGCCGTGAACAAACACCACAAGTGTCATGTTTACAGCCTGCTGCCCTCTAGTGGCTCTCTGTCATTACTGCACTCTGACCCTGAAGCACATCAGTCAGTTTTCATGACACAAAGAGCTGCTTTCCTCCCATTTTACGCACAACGCACATCTTTATGAATGTGTTGACACATTTATCATCGATGACACTTGTGCTACAATAATCCAGATAAAGATCAGCACTCTCAGGGTTTGGTTTCAAATCAAATATTTACAGGTTGTTAATGTGATAATGATATATTTTAATATTCACAGGATAAACAGACGTTTCTACACTAACTAGGCTCATTTCCTCCACAAAGGCACTGGAAACAGATCCTCCATAAATAGATGGACTCACTCCTCATTGTGAACTGTTAGCATTAATGAATATTGATGCAACCAAACTGACTAATCTCCATCAGTTTTGCACTTCCTGATGATTCTAGGTGTCAAATCAAATGACTATATTTTATCAAAAATAAAAAAATATCTACTTTCTTTGGAAAAAGTTGAGTTAAAATGAAGGCATGGATCGATCGAACATGGACATGAATTTAAATCAGTTTCCAAAAGTATAGAGCCCCAAAGTATTTAATATAAAACGTTATCAGGACATTAAACTGACATGAATAACAACTAATGTGTGCAATTTATTAATCAAATAATAATTTTTGGGAATAATTCCAGGAATTATTATTGTATCTGAGTTTAATTATATTTCATAATAGACTGTTTCAAAAGTATAGACTTTAATTTCAGGATAATTTTCTTTGAAGAGTTTAATTTTACCCACATTATATTTCATGAGTTAATTTTTCAATTAATATGGCAGCTTAAGGAGCTGCACTAGCATGAGCTAAGAGCATCAGAAGAGTCAAACTAAAATAACATAAAAAATAAAATGTGATGAAAATGAAATGAGTGAATGAATTAAAGGGGTCTTTCATAGCCGAAATGACAATAATCAAATAAAAGTAACTCCATTAAAACTCAGTTATGATGAAAATAGGAATGATGCCATCATAATAATTATTTTTCAGATTATTTGTTCATATGTATATTTTGCATAATTTATTTACATGGTTATTAATCTAAGATGTATTTCTTTAGCACTGAACACATCAGGGCTCCATAAAGGGGCTTTAAAGGAGTCAGTGTTTGGTTTGTCTCTTCTGGGCTCCTGTAGAAACATGGATATTCAGTCATTCTAAGGTAATATAACACAACCATGCAGGTGATTACACAGAAAACACTTTATACCTTTTAGATATAACAGATCCCCCACACTGTTCCTTCAGAGTTAACAGAGTCAGCAGTAAACATACTGTAAGTACTGACCTTATTGATAAAAATCAGTGCTGTGATGGAGCTGTGATGCTCTCAAACACACAAAGAACATCTTTTAAATATAAATGGAGGAAAAAGGTGGAAAGATGGCAGAGCAGGAAAAAACTATGTGTCTAGAGTGCAGCTGAGAGAGAGACAGAGTCCACTGCAGTGGTACTACCTGCCAGGTGAACCAGGTACTACCTGTCAGCCTCAGGGGAATCAGCAGAAGCACTGCCAGCTGCCCTTGGTGACCTCCTCTCCACCCGCCACTCTTGATGGATCTTGATGTCTCCTCTCTCAGCTCAGATGTTCCTGGTCAGATCCACAAACACCTTGAGAAGAAAAGAGTCCAGACTGTGAAGGACGCTAAACTAATCTGAGGAGAGGAGATGTGCTTTAAAAGCTTCATCCTCACCGTCTTCTTGATGGACTCCTGTGCTGATGTCTCCATGTAGCTCATCCCATAAGCCCCTCCAGCTTCTGGGCCTGATTTCTGGGCTGAATGTAAATATGTGCTCTGCCTCACAAAGCCACTGCAGAAAAACATGACATCTGAAGGCTGCAGCTCAACAGTACTGATAGTAAAATAGTAAAAACCTTCCTCTTTAGAAACAGAGCATGTGTTGAAATATATTCAGATTAATAAAAATGGATTATGGCTGGGGGTGGCACAGTGGTGTAGTTTTTATCACTGTCACCTCACAGCAAGAAGGTACGGAGTTCGATTCCCAGCCCGGGCCTTTCTGTGTGGAGTTTGCATGTTCTCCTCATGTCTGCGTGGGTTCTCTCCAGGTACTCAGACTTCCTCCCACCATCCAAAAACATGCATGGGGATTATGTTAACTGGCTGATTTAAATTGTCCGTAGGTGTCTCTCTCTATGTGTCCTGTGATGAACTGGAGACTTGTCCAGGGTGTACCCTGCTTTTCACCCTAAGACAGCTGGGATAGACTCCAGCCCCCCACAACCCTATGTGAGGACAAGAGGTAGAGGATGGACGGTTGGATGGATGGATGGAAGGATTGATTGTGGCTGCCATTTTAAACTACACTGGTATGGAATTGTGGGGACCTATACGACTTTTTTTTAATCGCTCTGGATGTGAATATATTTTCCCTAATTAAACCTGAGGGGAGGGGCTGCAAAGATAAAAAGGGATGCTGTGGCCTCAGACAGTCAGGAGGAGCATGGTTACACTGAAGGTAACAGCTGTGCTGGAGTGTCTTTGTGGATCAACATAAAGAAAATTACACATTAGTCAGTTTTCCCTCTTATGGGCAAATTTTGTTTCATTGTGTTTTGTATTTTTTTCTTTCCACTTGTAAATAGTTCACTTTTCGTATTTTTTCCACGTGCACCTTGGAGGAATAAAGACCACTCACTTGCCTCTGCCAGCCGTTAATTTTTTACTCAGCAATAAAACAGTCAGACAGACATCAGCTTAATCTTAAAACACCTCCAGTGTCACTTAGAATAATGTGCAAATCTTAAATCAAAAAGGCCAAACCACTGAGGACAAGAGCCTCAGAAAAACAACAGGAAATAATGACTTACCTTAAAGTTAAGAGCTCAGTGGCCAGAAAAGACAAAGCCCATGGTGAAAATGCTCCAGAGGCCTCGAACCAGACACCTCCTCCTCCAGGGATGGAAACAGCTGCTGAGCCAGGCTGAAGGATAACTGGGCCGCTTTAATTTCTGTGAGGATGAAATGACAGCAGGATCAACAGCAGCAGCATCTCCTCCTCCTCAAAAAGCTCAGGGTCACACTGCTGCCTTCACTGGCTGTACGAACAAAAACACTCTTGGTAGCAAATAATATAATAATGCAATATCAGTTATCATTCATTAAATGAATGATAAAAATAACAAAATATCCGGACATTAATCTCATTATTTTTCCCATATATACTTATTCATTCTCATAAAACTACAAATTAAAATGACAACTTTAATTTTAAAATCAAGACTCTCTTCTTGTGATATTATACTTCCTTTGACTTTTCTTTAAAACCTGAGACGATCTCTTTGGAAAATGACATATTTCTTTATTTATCTTTTTCCACATAATTTCGACTGTGAAGTGATTAAGTGATATTTTGTTTACTTGTTATGTGAAGATCAGATGAGAAAAAGCCACTCAGGGTTTATTAACAGATTATTTTATTATAAATATACAGTGTTAAAATGGAATGGTACCTGACGCTGCCGACTGTTTACAGAAACGAAAACATCGTTCTGGAATCATTGATGAGCTAAAGTTTGAACATCTGTCTTCTTCTGAGGAAAAGATCATGTGACGACTTTAAAGAAGATATTTTGGAAATGAAAAGAGATGAAGAGAGATGAGAGGAAGAGGAAACATTCACTGGTACTAAACATCCAACTGGTTGTGAAAAGGTGCTGCATGCAGCAGTTTAACGTCAAACATCACTTTAACATTTAACTACATTTCCCATGAGCCCCTCTGCTGCCAGCTCAGTTAAGCTACGATCAGAAATCACAAAGATTCTGGAGATGAAACGATCAGATAATCAATCCATTGATCCATCAACGTCTTTTTTTCCTTTTCTTAAAACACAAAAATATAAAGGAATTTCCGGTTCCTAAAATTGCTGTTTTCTTCTAATATATGATATTAAAATAAGTATCTGTTCTGACAAAACATTTAGACATTAAATCACCTTTAAATCACATTTTATAGATGAATCAATAGATAAATTAGGAATTCAATTCCATTTAATGTCATTTTATTCTCATAAAAATGTGAAATTCACCATTTTCGATCATTTTTGGAACATATCATCTGATAAAAAATTAAGATCATTTCACAGCTCTTCTATTGTTCACATGTTAAACGTCACATGCAGCACCTTGAATTTGATCATTTCTCTTCATGAACTCCTCTGGGAGTCCAGAGTCCTCCAGACCTGCAGGTCCATGGATCAATAAACCATCAGAACATCTGCAGCCAGATGTTGTCGTCTCAGTTTCAGGCACTTCATTTTAAAGGAGCAGGACTGAAGTTTGAAGAACAAAATGTAAACATTTAATTCGGTAACTTTTATCAAAGAGGAAAATAAAAAGAAATAAAATAGCTAAAGAAACTAAAGCTTAAATAACCAAAGAAGAACTGAAGGACAGCATTAAAAATCAAAATATGACAAACATAACTGAGATAAAACCAGTGGAGCTGAGCTGAGAGAAGGCTAAATGTAGCATTACTCTGAGCTAAAGGTTAGCATCACTCTGGACAGGTGAACAGTATGAAGAGCTAAAGGTTAGCATCACTCTGGACAAGTGAACAGCATGAGGATCTAAAGGTTAGCATCATTCTGGACAAGTGAACAGCATGAGGAGCTAAAGGTTAGCATCACTCTGGACAGGTGAACAGCATGAGGAGCTAAAGGTTACCATCACTCTGAGCTAAAGGTTAGTATCACTCTGGACAGGTGAACAGCATGAGGAGCTAAAGGTTAGCATCACTCTGGACAAGTGAACAGCATGAGGAGCTAAAGGTTACCATCACTCTGAGCTAAAGGTTAGTATCACTCTGGACAGGTGAACAGCATGAGGAACTAAAGGTTAGCATCACTCTGGACAAGTGAATAGCATGAGGAGCTAAAGGTTAGCATCACTCTGGACAAGTGAACAGCATGAGGAGCTAAAGGTTACCATCACTCTGAGCTAAAGGTTAGTATCACTCTGGACAGCTGAACAGTATGAGGAGCTAAATGTTAGCATCACTCTGGACAGCTGAACAGTATGAGGAGCTAAATGTTAGCATCACTCTGGACAGGTGAATAGCATGAGGAGCTATAGGTTAGCATCACTCTGAGCTACAGGTTAGTATCACTCTGGACAGGTGAACAGCATGAGGAGCTAAATGTTAGCACAGCACAAGGAGCTAAAGGTTAACATCACTCTGGACAGGTGAACAGCATGAGGAGCTAAAGGTTAGCATCACTCTGAGCTAAAGGTTAGTATCACTCTGGACAGGTGAACAGCATGAGGAGCTAAATGTTAGCACAGCACAAGGAGCTAAAGGTTAACATCACTCTGGACAGGTGAACAGCATGAGGAGCTAAAGGTTAGCATCACTCTGAGCTAAAGGTTAGTATCACTCTGGACAGGTGAACAGCATGAGGAGCTAAAGGTTAGCATCACTCTGAGCTAAAAGTTAGCATCACTCTGAGCTAAAGGTTAGCATCACTCTGAGCTAAAGGTTAGTATCACTCTGGACAGGTGAACAGCACGAGGAGCTAAAGGTTAGCATGACTCTACACTAAAGGTTAGCATCACTCTGAGCTAAAGATTAGCATCAGCCTGAGTTTAAGGTTAGCATTACACTGAGTTTAAGATTAGTGTGACTCTTCTTCCATCTTTTACAGTGTGGGGTTTTCTGGTCGATGCTCAGAATAATTAAGTTCAGGGTCAAAACTTTAATGCTGCTGATCAACTATGACTCAGTGATGCTGAACGCTACGGAAACATGGAAACATTACGGAGGTGTGCTTTGGTGCAGCGACATATTCTACAGAGTTTACATTATTTTTTATGCATCAATTCCAAAAAATATTCTCATTTAAGTCCTGCTTTCATTTAGCTCAGGGAGACATTTACAGGAGCGTCATCAGGTAAATAAAAACAACAGGATAAACAATAGGATAAACAACAGGATAAACAACAGCACCAGGTCAGCTCCACTAAAATAAACAAATAAAATTAAAATAATAAAAAACAAATATAAATATAGAAAATGATTAAAAGATACCTTGATGTTTAGAGGAGGAGGTGGAGAGGAGGAGAGAAGGAGTAGAGAAACGAGGAGGAGGAGAAAGACGTCACTTCTGATGGACGCTCAACATGAAATTAGCCTAGCTTAGCACAGAAACTAGAGGAAACAGCTAGCATGGCGTTAAACAGTTTTTGCGGGCGGTGACGGAATCAGCCAACTAATATTCCAGCCTATTAAAATACTAAATATTTATACATATTCATATTTACACTTTGGTTATCTGGACACAGAAGGCTAGCTGGCTGCTGTTTAAAGCTGGAGCTAGGCTAGCCATTTCCTGTCTCTAGACTTTATGCTAAGCTAGGCTGGGCTAGCCATAGATTCATATTCACCCCCTGACAGTTTACAGTCCTCTGCAGCTGATCTCAGGTCTGATCAGTATTCAATAATACCAGACGTTCGTTCACGTGTTAAATATCCCAAATCAGACGCAGCTTAAAGGATGATAATTCTGACTTATTCTGCATTTTCCTCTCATTGTCAACACGGTTCATGAAAAACATAGAAAGCAGAAGAATTATCGTTTGATCCCAAAACCAAATCCAAGCCTGCCGTCGAGCCAAATGCATGATGGGATAGGCTCTGACAGGTGAAGCCGGTGGAAAAAAAAAAGAAGAAATGTGAGGTAGTCTGAGGCTACATGTGCTTCCTCCTGATTTCTTATTGGTTGAGCAGCGGCGGTGATGAAGCGAGACGGTGTGTTCCACAGTGATCGTCATCAACCGTGACACTTTCAACAACTTATTTAAATCTACAAACAGTTGCTGACATTAAGACGTTTAAAACTGCAGGTCTTTTGTTAAGAGTTTTGCAGGAAACACATTTAGAGCGTCTCAGGTATTTCAAGCGGAACCAAACATCAAGGTATCTCTTTAAGTGAATGAAGGTGAAGCCGGCGGTGGAACCGATCGTCGGCCATTTTTAAGGCACATGTGTGTATGAGTTTATATAATTTGATCTAACAAGCAGGACTATAGAGAGGCTTCACTAACGAGCTATAAGCCTGAAGACGAGGAGCTCCAGATAACATCCACTTTTATCAGAAAATAAGTATTATTTCAAAAGGAAACAGGCTACAGTACGCTCAGATGCTAATGCTTAGCATCACGCATAGATAGAGGGGAGTCAGTGAACATGAGTGTTGTAGTGTTATGGCAGTGTTCATCAACAGTCTCTGCTTCCTTTCCACTGAAAAGACACAGAAATGAACAGAGGAACTGATGTGAGATCTGTGATTGTCATGAGCGCTGTCGCTCCTCCGAACGTCCAGCCGGCAACGACACCAGAAAAAAACTAAACAGGAAATAACAAGGAGCCAAAATTATCACCCTGATCCTGAGGGTTCAGGGCTCAACTTGATCCGGATGCACTGCTGAACCATCCCAACACCAAGACCACCAAGGCCAGCAGAGGTCTAGAACAGTGAACCCAGATTATTCAACAGGTTTCTGATGAGGAGGCATGACGATGGAGAGAATGATGCTAAAAGCAGGATTCTGCTGGACCAGGACCAGAGAGCTGAGCTGGATCTGGTTCTTCCTGCTTTTGGAGCTTGTGGCTCCTCTCAGCTTCCTCCTCCTGCCTCCCCTCCTTCATCGCGACCACCGCTCCTCCTCCTCCTCCTCCTCCTGTCTCCGTCTCCGTCCTCTGGGTTTCTGGAAACTTTCCGAACCTGGTCCCGTTCAGATCATCCTCAAGTTTCACCTGAAAGGGTGGTAGGCCGAGCAGGAAGGCCCTGATCCTGCTGGGGGAGCTCAGGTCTGCTGGTTCCTCCTGGTTCCTCACCTCCTCATCCTGCGCTCCACTTCCTGTGGTGCTGGACCGCCCCCCCAGGCTGAAGTCCCCGGCCTCAGTGCAGCCAGCTCTTGGTCTCTTGGATGGCGGTGGATCCGTGGTCCCATTGATAGTCAGCAGACCAGGACCTGGTCCCTCTGTGCCGGGTCTCTTAGCTGTCAAGTGCTTGCTGAGGTTCAGAGGCAGCGCCTGCTCGGGGGGCGGGGTGATGGGGGAGCAGGGGGGTTTGGGGTCAAGGTCTTGGGACAGGGCCTCAGACAGGCGGCGGGTGAAGGTCTGGAACTGAGATGAGCCCAAGCGAGTCCTCATCAGCTGGCACACTTGAACGCTGCAGTCCAGGTTCAGAGGAAGGACCCGGAGCGGCGGCAGGGGGGGCCGAGTCCGGGCCTCCCGTCTCTGGACCGCCTCGTCTCCACTGCACCCCGAGCACCGGTTGTGCTGCTGTTGGAGTAGCTGAACCTGAACCTGGTCCCCGCTGGGACGAGGTGTGTCTGGGCTCCCGCTTTTGGGCTGGAGGGCGTAGATGGATGAGTGGTGCTGGGTCAGGTGCTGAGCCGGGTCCTGGGGGGTCAGGGCTGGAATCTCAGGGCCTCTCTGGAGGCCAATGCGGCTCCTGAAGACGTCCAGAGGACAGATGCCTTTAATTGGGCTGAAGCCACCCAGAGATCCTCCAACGAAGTGGTGAGGCAGAGTGGAGAGGACGACACCAGGACCAGGACCTGGGGACTCACCTCGGTCCAGCTTTTGTTTGGGCTGGAAGGGGAGGAAGGGGGCAGACATGGGGGAGAGGTCCGGGGTGAGGGGCATGTTGGCGGGGAGTGCGGCCGGCTGGACAGCCTGCAGGAAAACCAGGAAAAAGAGAAGTTGTTAATATTTAATAGAATCCAAAGTACCTAAAATCAGCTCCACATTGATCAAGTATAGCATTATATCATAAAATTATATTCTATAACAGGATAACATAAGATTTTCTCATAATAGAACATAATATTCTGAAATATTATAGAACTGAATTTTATGTTCTTTGTCATTTCCATTTCAAAGCTACTTTATACTTTTATGGGACTTTTATGGGCCCTTTTGTGTTTTGGTGTGAATATAAAAACTGAAGGCTGCAAGCAGAAAATTTAAAGAGTATAGTAATATATTAGTAATAGTTGATTAATTTCAACTGTAGACTTGTTGAGGATTCGTTCATTGAACTACTGAAGCATCAACATTAGCATTAGCGCTTTACCCTATTCTTGCTGCTGGGTCCACCTTCCCCTCCAGCTGGAAGCAGACTCTGGGACTCGGTGGCTTTGGCCGTGATCTGCTGCTGAACCAGCTTAGCCTGAGCAATCAGTGTGGTCTTGTTACGAGTTCCTGGTGGCCGGCCTCGGCCTCTCTTCACCACCACGCTGCCATTATAGACCTGCTCAAAGACGAAGATGATCAGAGACTTTGAGTCTGGATGTGTTTACCATTTATACTGAATGTTAAGCTCGAACCAGCTGCTGTTTATTGTATTTATACTGAATCCAAAGCCCTAACCAGCTGCTGCTTATTGCACCCATACTGAATGTAAAGCCCTAACTAGCTGCTGTTTATTGTGTTTATACTGAATGCGAAGCGTTAACTAGCCACTGTTAACTAGTCTGTCTGCACCTATCACCTACAGTGGAAGGCGTAGCTCCGGTGTCTGTCGTTGTCTTCTTGTCCCTGGATCTGGGTCCTGGTTTCCGGCCTCTCTGAAGTGGTTTCCGGCCTCTCATCCCTCTGGGTTTGGAAGGCGTTGGGGACTCTGGCACCTTGAACTCGGCTCCTCCAGCTCTGAGATGCTCTTCATAAGGAAGCATCAGCCTGAGACACACCGCAACAGTACGATTAGTTTCCTTCCACATTGCTGAGCCTCATGTATTGTCTTCATCTGTCTCTGTCCCACCTCTCGTAGTGTCTCCTGGTGCAGGTGGCAGCGCTGGTGCTGCCTGGACATCCACCCAGCTCATTATAAACTATCTTCCAGAGACGGTCCAACGTCACCTGTAAGACATTAACATATAAGCTCTGAGCTGAAAGCCTGCAGAAAAGACAAATTAAATATTCAGTGCAAACAGTTGAGTCGTGTGTCTGCAAACTGGATTTTCTATACATCTGTGCTGAGTGGTGATGACATTAGAGAGCTTGTTATTCGGGGCGCAGCACCACATCCTTTAACACAGTATTGTTGAGCTGAAGCTCAGAATCTGAACAGGCCTATTATTGTGAAACAGAGCAGCACTGAGCTGTCCCTGCCAGCTCTTTACATTCACACTAAAGCTGCTTTTATTGGGTGTTTATTTGCTGGAAAACAGCTAAGAAAGTGTTTTATTTTATACAGATGAACGCCACAGTTTATTAAAAAGGTACAACTAGTTCATCTGCACTGAAAACACTGAATTTTAGCAATCAGTGGTAGAAGACAAAATCATTTCTTAGTCTTATGAACAAAAACAGTGGACAGAGCAACAATACAATAAGGATCCATAAAAAATAAGAAGCAGTGACATCAGTAACCAAGTGGAATAAGTAGAAAAATATGTCAGAATAAGAAGGACACAAGGGAAAGGAGGTAAACAAATCACAAAGCCAGCAGCCAATTTGCGTAGCTTAGCTTAGCACGAAGACTGTAAATAGAAGAGAATAACTACTAGTATAACCACTAATAACTATCAGTAACTGCTAGTTTAACTCCTGGTATATTTCCTAGTATATCCACTGCCAGTATAAGTACTACTATAAGGACCAGTAACCAGGTGACTCACCCTCTTGTAGCCTCCGAGTCGCTTGACCACTGAGTACATGATGAAGAGGTCGACTGAGGAGGAAGAAGATGAACAGAAACACATTAGATATGAAAATATGACATAAAAACACTCAGTGTGAATAAACATTCACATAGATAGACTCACTCTTCTTGAAGCCCAGGTTCGGCACTTTGTTGATGGGAGATCCGCAGCGCTCCATGAAGGCGAACAGCTGATCCAAGAACAGCTGCTCTTCAGGATCAGGGAGCCAGCTGGACTCAGAGCCGACCTCCACGCTGCCCATCACGTTCTCCTGAGGAGGACCAGAGGAATGAACCAGGACCAGGACCACGACCAGATCTACATTAAAACAACCAAATAAGGAACCAACCTTCATCCTATCGATCCAGGAATCTGATTGGCCGGAGCTCGGCGAGTCCTTTCCGTCTCGACCTCTCCTCTTTCGAGGTCGACCTCGAAGACTGAGAGACGGACATCCTGCAGGAAAAAACAAAAAACACTCATTATAAATTTATTTTGAAAGGCAAAACTATGGAATAATAAAAGATAAAACACTCAGTATATTTTATTTTGAAAGGTAAAACTATGAAATAATAAATGATAAAACACACGAACACCAACACAATATGAACAAAGGGAATAACATGAACAGGGAATAAAACGAGTGGTCTTCTGTAAGCACTTTTATTTTACAATTATGTTTTTATGTTGTTTTTTTTTGCCTTATTATATTTTTTTGAACATTATGATATATTATTTGCTTCGTTTTTTGACATCTCTGTCACTTTACCTTTGCTGCTCTGACACTGAGGGAGTAATAAAAGTTTACCTGAAATGCCATCCTATCTGACATGTTAAATACAACTATTCTCTAAAAATACTGAATATAAAAACCCAGTTAAAATTACATGAACTTGCCCTAAAAATACTAACATTAACAAACTAAAACACTCACACAGGTAAAACAGTAAGTTCTACTCTTGAACTTCCCTCTGGATTAATAAATAAATCTATCCTTCCATTTAATTACTACTTAATGACTGTTTCTTAACAGTCCTAACTAAAGTTGCGTTAACGCAAACTGCAGACACACAGGAACCAGGTGAACAGGTTAGTCCGGTACCTGCTGACTTCTTCTTGTTATTTACTGTATAATTTATTTATCATGATGGACTACAGGTGAGCCTTTCCTATCAAGCACTCACTGAACTGCCAGGAGAAGCCGGCGTTTGTCTCCAGGGTCGGGTGGTTGAAAGTGTCCCTGCAGTACATCAGCCTGGCGCTCGGCGGCGCCCTGACGGCCCCCAAAGCCAGCAGGTGAGGGTCCTGGAGCCCTGCCCCCCTTGCCCCCCCCTGGAGGCGCCTCTGCAGCGAGCGGAAACGACAGTACTGAGGGTAGCTGAGCACCTTGACGCCACCTGGGAGGACACATCATCATGGTTTATTATATTATGACAGAAATATTAATATCACATTATCTTATGTTAGGCTATATTACATGATATCATATTATGTTACAGCGTTTCCCCAGCTCTTTAGCTTTGAGAGGGGGGTGCCTGGGCCACCCCCCTGGACCTGAATAAACAGTTGAACAGGCACTGCTATCACTTCCTCTTATGGTGTGTTCAATGGAAGTCAGAACTTGGAGCTCAGACCAACATTTTACTTTTTCATCTGGTACTTTTTTGTGGCTTTTATAAGCAGCTTCCTGCTTCCTGATGTTGTAAAGGACAGCAATAAAATAATAAAAAAAAATCTGCTGACTGAATCTTTCCAGTCAGAGGTGAAAGACTGTTCTGTTGTGTATTTGGTATAAATAATGTTTTAATCATAAATTAAGTTGTTGCAGGTGTTTGATTATTATTCTCATTCTATGATATTACTTACTTTATGCAGCTTATCTGGCAGGCTTTTATTGTGAAAGACCTACAGGAAGTGTTATGTTTCTTCAATGACAACCGTTAAAGTAGAAACAAAGTGTGAGTTTTTCTTACTCTCAGGTGTGTCTTTGAACGCCTCACTGCTCGGTGGCATCTTCTTCAGGCCGTTCGTCCCGCTGGACGCCGTCTTCAGACCGCCGCTCCAACCTTCCGACTCTGCACATGTCCATCGCACCAGATCCTCGACCCGGACCACCATCTTCCTGGACACCGCCAGAACCTCATCCTGAGTCACACAGAGCCATCCCATAATTACACTTCAATTTAACTTTAATAAACTTGTGGTAAATGTGTTACAGGTGCTGAAGGTGAACTGAACTTCACAGCCTCCCAGTAAGATTATATAACAAGTCACAAATTAAGCATTAATCTTTTCAAATTAATATCATGTTCACTTTTTATTAATTATTAATGTCTCATCTGAGCTTTATGACTTGATTTAGACTCATGTAGGCTGTTATTATGATGAATTAAAACATATATGGCTTATATTAATTACAGATGGCTATATATGAGGGAGCTAAAATTAGCTGCACCTCAACTAAATGTTCATTTACTGCTGATACTTCTAGATTTCCTGCAAGTGAAAGAAATTTACTTGTAATGGAGTATTTTTTTATAGTGTTGACCTACTACTTTTACTTCAGTAAACTATGTGAGTACAGCAGAAATAAAAATATGACAATCACATAAAATTAATGTTGTCATTCAATTTATCTGTAAATAATCAGCAGTATAATACACACACACACACACACATATAAATAATAATAATATAAACAGGTTTTCTGTTCCCTTCTTTCATTTGTTTTTGTTTAAAATGTAATTTGAGCTCAACAGTAAACACCACTGAGGATATTTACTGAGGAGGAAAACAAACTATTTGTCTTTAATTACTAAACAACAAAAACTGTGAGTAAGATGTATTTCAAGGTTTTCTACAACAATTGTCCTCTCTGTAAATCCACTGCAGCTGAGATATGTTTACATTTGATGTTATTCTTTTCGTTGTTTCTGTTTCTTTTTGTACTCTATGTAGATGTATTTTTACAATTTCTCATCCATTTCCTGCTTTGTGTTGCAGCTGCTGCATCGTTCAGGATAAAGCATTATATATATATATATATATATATTACTGTTATTAAAGCGGGATAGTGATCCTACAGAAACGTGATGATATAAAAAAAAAAAAAAAGTGTTCAGGAATAAACTCTTAGATACAAAAGAGAAATGATTCCCTTGTTTCTTATTTTTCCAGCAGGACAATTTAAACCGTCCATACTGAGACTCCAACAGTGGAAATATCCAAGTTCAGAGAGCGGAAAAATTGGTTTCAGACACGTCATTATGAAGGATTTACATTTGGGTAAAGCATTAGTCTGGTTCCCAGAGAAAGAGGCTGAGCTGCAGCTGCATGTGGACGGAGTTAATCAGAAACACACCTCAGTGACATTTCCTCCTCTGTTCATGTAAAATAACGATTTAATGACTGATTTCTATCATGAAATCATGACATGACACCAGTTTGTTGTTTTCCTGCTCTTCATTGACACAGTTCACCTAATTTCAAACTCTTTTCCACTAAGCCTGTTTTAACAAAATGTCTTTACCGTTGCTGCTGTAGGATTAAAAATGTATAAATTTTTAATAATTATAAAGTTTTACCTGATCTTCTGCAACAACACTTCAGAGGCAAATATTCTACTTTCACTGCATTTACTTGATAAATAATTTACAAAATATAAACAACAAATAAATAATTATAACTGAAGATGAGATACAACATAGATCATCAGCATTTCTGCCATTTAGTCCACCCAAATGTATATAAATAAGGTGAATAAGGTCATTTATCTTACATTTATCTTAGGTCTTTTATTTTACTTTTACCTGTTTTTTTATTATGCTATTTCTAACATTATTTCAATTAAATTTTAATTTGCCTAAACTTGTTTTTTTATATTTATTTTATTCTATCATATTTAGGTATACTGATGTTTAAATATCTTTTAATTGTAGTTGAAGGAAAATGTATAATAAAATATGTGTAATCTATGTATGCTCTTAGTCATCCAGGTGGAGGTGAATCAAAAAGAACAAAAAAAGAGTCAACTGGACTGTTTGAGGTTTGATGAAGATGTTTCTCCTCTAAGAGGCTACTTCAGTTCTGGAGCAGGAAACAAACAAACAATAGAAACCAGCAGAACAACAGCTCTCGTTAGGAGTCGTTACCATTAACATGGGAGTCTCTCTGTCTCTCCACCCTGATGAGAGCCGTTAAGGTGAGCTGCACTCAGGTGTAAATGGATACAGGGGTTTCTGGGGGTGGAGGTCAATACTGTGTTATAAGTGGCTGATAGATGGTGTCATAGTCCTCCTCCTCTATTCAAAGATAGTTTGTTCTGCTGGTTTCTGTTGTTTGTTTTCTGCTCCAACAGGAGGATCATCCATGTAGAGATGAAGGCCTCACGACTGCTGACCCCTGCCCTCTGACTGTGACCTCTACCCTCTGATCCCTAAATGTGACCTCTGCCCCCTGACTGTGACCTGTGACCTCTGCCCTCTGACCCCTAAATATGACCTCTGCCCTCTGACTGTGACCTCTGACTGTGACCTTTGCCCCCTGACTGAGACCTCTGCTCTCTTACTGTGACCTGTGACCTCTGCCCTCTGACCCCTAAATGTGACCTCTGCCCTCTGACTGTGACCTTTGCCCTCTTACTGTGACCTGTGACCTCTGACTTTGACCTCTGCCCTCTGACCCCTAAATGTGACCTCTGCCCTCTGACTGTGACCTGTGACCTCTGCCCCCTGACTGTGTCCTCTGCCCCCTGACTGTCCTCTGCCCCCTGACTGTGTCCTCTGCCCCCTGACTGTGACCTTTGCCCTCTGACTGTGACCTTTGCACTCTGAGCCCTAAATGTGACCTCTGCCCCTCTGACTGCGACCCCTGTGACCTTTGCCCTCTGACTGTGACCTTTGCCCTCTGAGCCCTAAATTTGACCTCTGCCCCTCTGACTGCGACCCCTGACTGTGACAACTGCCCTCTGACCTGTGACCTCTGCCCTCTGACCCACCTCTCCATGCTCTCTGGTCCGGCCCTTCGGTGTGTCCTCAGGCAGGAAGTAGAGTCTGGTGCTGGCCAGCAGGTGGCGCCGTGTCTGGTCCTCCCACAGTAAGGTCACCTGATCACATGAAGATTTTAACATTAATTTTAACTAAAATGGTTTAATGTTTTTAATCGGGAACTATCTACAGTTTCCATATAGCTCTGTTTTCTTACGTTCTGATACTTTAATGTGACAATAATTAGAAATGTCTGAGTAATAGAAATAATGAAAAAAGTTACCAAGCTCAGGGTAACATCATGAAATGTCTTGTTTCGTCTAAAACTCAAAGATATTCAATTAAAAAAGTATAAAATACAGAAAAACAGCTGGAACTCAAACATATTTTTCTTTAATAAACAATCAACAAATCAGTGAATCTCGATGTTTCAGCACCAAAATGAATTAAAAAAAAGAGTAAAAAATGCTAAATTATGAGAAAAACTTTTGGTACTAAATGCAGGCAGCAGCACAGCAGCAAGGTTATATAATGTAATATAACATAATATTGAGAATGGTGACCCGTGCCAGAGACATACATATCAAAAATGCAAACATATTAATTTTGTTTATATTTCCAATAATAGTAGCTGGATCTGGCTCTTATCACTTTTATTTATTGATGTTTCACATTTCCTATAAAATTTAAAATTGGCAAGTGTAAAATAGGGTTGCAAAACTCTCCACAGGAATTAATGGGAATTAAACATAATTGAGGATTATTTGTGTTAAAATAACCAGACTTAAAGTGAGAACACCATAATATCTCTGCTGTTCATTGAACTCCTGACAGAAAAGAAGCTTCATGGAAAATGTTTTATTTTAGTTGTAGTTATTGTAGTTTTATTCTAGTTTTCTGAGTAGAGAAATACATGTTTTTAATGTTAAACTCTCAAAGAAATATGTTGAACTTTAATGATTTATTTTGTTATATTTAGCATAGATGCCGCCTTATGACAGGTCAGAAGTTTAGATTTACATTTGGATATGACAGTTCCCATAAATTCCCATAACTCCCATGGAAAGTTTCAAATTTAGAATACTTTCCCCAGCTTAACTTTCCATGGAAACTTTTATACTGTAAATTTAAAAGGTAAAGTTAAATAGTAAATTTAAACAGTAAATGTTTAAATGGTAAAGTGAAATGTTAAATGAAATGGTACATTCAAATCTTACAGTTAAACGGTAGATTGAACACAACACCGTCCTCTCATGGTCTCACCTCAGCGATGCACACAGGGTCCTGGGGGCCACACCTGATGAAGTAGAACTCCCCCAGCCTCCACACCTGGACCGGCCCGTTGGCTCCAGACCTGCTGCTCACCGACTTGTAGAAGGAGAAGCTGCCTCGCTGGCAGGAAGCTGCTCCAGACCACTGGAAGAAGACAACACAGAGCTGAACAGTTAGCATCTGATGATGGAAAGTTAGCATCTGAAGCTGAGCATTAAGCATCTGAAGCTGAGTAGTTAGCATCGCTGAGCAGTTAGCATCTGAAGCTGAGCAGCTAGCATCTGAAGCTGAGCAGTTAGCAGTGACTGTTGATGGTGTTTAATAAACACATTCAGTGCAGATATATTCCCTTTTTTCTGTTTGCTCATGCAAAATGAAACATGATTAATATAGATTAAAATTAATGATATTTAATCGTGATTAATCAAAATTAATCCACAACAATCTGATAAAAAAATTTGAATCGTTTGACAGCTCTACACACACACACACAGGCTGAACACAAAATAAAAGAGCAAACTTCCTGTTCACTCCACTGCAGCACAGAGGTCACACTTCCTGTTTGACTGTGCGTCGTCACATTAAGAGACATTATATACATACATACATATATATATACACACACACACACACACACACACATATATATATATAAATATATATATAAATATAAATATATACATACACACATATATACTGTCTACACTGTGTGTATAATAAAAGGTAAAAAAAGGTAAATAAAACCAAATAATGCTAATCAAAAGGTAAATAATGATGAAACAGTGGTAGATTAGACTAAATAATGATAAATGATTTATCTATTCATATCATTATGTGACTTCATTACTGTCATATTATGGTATTGTGAAGGAAGACACAACACTAGTAGTAGTATAGCTAGTTATACTAGCAGTAGTATGTTAAAGTAAGACTACAGACAGTACTGCAGAGAGTACTGCTGCCCAGAGTACTGCAGAGAGTATTGCTGCAGAGGTACTGCTGCACAGAGTACTACTGCAGAGAGTACTGCTGCAGACAGTACTGCAGACAGTACTGTAGATGGTACTGCTGCAGAGAGGACTACTTCAAGATTCAAGATGTGTATTATCATGTGAACAGTAAGGAACTGTGTTTCCCTGTACAATGAAATACTTTCGTTGCTATCCACAATGAATACTGAGCAAAAAGTTTAAAAAAAACAGATAAAAAAATAAAATTAGATAAATAAAAACAGCAGCTTAAAGACAAGTAAGGCAGCAATGTGATAAAGAAAGAAAAAGACAATACAGTATACACAGTAAATACAGTAAAAAAATACAGGCTGTACAAAGAGATAGTGCAATGTGCAATATTGTGCAATACTGGGCATGTGCAATTGAGCTGAATGTGCAATACTCTACAATGCAATATAATACTCTATAATATCATATGAATATCATTAATCTACTATAAATATAAAGGACTAAGACATACTGTAATTAAGGGGTTTTTAGACATGATTCAACAGGAGGATTATGATAAAGACACATTAATCTAAAATATTAATATTTAACTGCTCATCAACAGAATACTGTAATGCCATATTATTAAGAACATTCTTATGTAAGGAAATGTAATTATGTACGATCAGGACACAAATGAAGACATGTTAGAGGATATTAGACAACTATTAAGATGGAAATATAATAAAATCATAACTGAACTCCATGACACAGTATATTATATTCCTTTACTGTGCCATCTCATTTTAATAATATTATGGTAATCATAAAATAATAAAAGACAAGTAATGTCTCACTCACTGAGAACATCTGTGTGACCATTAAGATGTTTGTGTATATTATTATGATACCTTAAATATATAGATATAATAAATATACAGATATAATATATGAAAACGACAATAATAAAGAAATATTAATAAGTGAGTAAAGACATTTGCATTAGATAACACATAAATAAATAAGAATAAAAATAATACTACTGAGACACAATATTAATCTCTAAAGTCATTACCGATACCTATTTAAAGAAGTAGTATTACGAGTACGACTAGTATTACAGTGGGATAAGGAGTACCACTAAGCCAGATAAAATAAAAGCTATTTCATAGACTTTTAACAACAGATTAATTGTTTCTATAAATGTTCATTTTTATCTGTTTTAAAACACAAATATATTAATTTATTAGCAGAAAGGACTGAGAGAGTAAATACTGATATTAGAGCAATATTTCTGCTTTAAAGGTGATTAGCTGATTACAACATTAATGCAGATTTACTTCCTGTTTGTCAACTGATCGACCAATAGTTAAAAATGCAGTGACCAGGACAAAAAAAATCTAAAAAAAAATGACATTACAAAAAGACTAATCAATTATAAAATGACTGTTTTTCAACTGATTGATCAATAGTTAGAGGTCCAGTAATGGAAAAAGGATCAAAGAGATGACAGCAAATTAAAATAAAAGAAGCTGGAACCAGAGAATCAGCCCTAAAATTTACTTCCTGTTTGTCAACTAATCAATAAATCATCTGCACAACAGTTATAGTTCAGTTACAGTAGTGCAGACAGTACTGCTATATATATATATATATATATATATATGTGTGTGTGTGTGTGTATATATACACACACACACACACATATATATATATATATATATATATATATATATATATATATATATGTGTGTGTGTGTGTGTATATATATACACACACACACACACATATATATATATATATATATATATATATATATATATATATAGATATATATATAGAGAGAGAGAGAGATCAATGTAAATAAAGAGCTTAGATCTAAAAGCAGGAAAAGGAAGGAAAAATACTCAAAGTGATCTTTGTCCGCACAGCCCAGAATAAATATTATACATATATTTAAGATAAATTACAGAGAGGACATATGTTAAATACTGCTATTATGGGAGTACAGTGTATCATAAACATACTATTACTACTGTAGTTCAGTGTTGTATGAATATAATATAATCTGAATGCAGATTTAAGATGGAAACCCTCAGTCTGCCTGCGTCAGTTCTGCTGAAATTTCTGGAAATAATGCAGAGAGATTTATTTACCAGTACAGGGAAGGAAGGAGGGGGTTATTATTTTATTATTATCAGCTTCAGACTGTACTTAAATACATGAATCAGTCCACACAGTAGTGACCTTGGGTGTATCCTGTTATTCTACATTATTGCTGTCATATTAAATATTTTCCAGAGCCACTCTTGAAGGACTCCTGTCTGAATAAAAATGCTGCTTTATTAATATTTAGCTGCTGTTTCCTGCCTCAATGATCTGTCGCCAAATCAAGAAAAAAAAGCTGTTTTTTTTTTTTCAAACAATATTAACATTCCTGCTCAAACTGAGGTAATTACACTGGAGACAAAATGTCGGAGGGATTATAATAATATCAATATGCCTCCTATTAGAGCCAGCAGAGCTCCACCTCGTCCCTGCCGATCAAAAACAAATTTCAGTCTTTAATATCGCGTCGGGGAGGAAATTAAAATGAGCCTGAAATGAGAAAATGTCGACGCCTCGACTGGAAGAAGAAGAAGGAGGAGGACGAGCTGAAAAGTTTCCTGATATTTGAGCAGAAAACAGAAAATGAGACGTTATTAGTGAGATGAACTGCTGCTGGGTGGGGGTTGGTAGCTGCCGACACCACACAAAGAAATTAATCATTAACACCGAGAAAATATCAGAAATATTAAACTGAAATTTAACGGCTGTGTCTCCGGAGGGGAGCGAGGCGACAGCCCGGTTAAAACGGACGGTGGTTCCACGAAAACTAGACACACAAGAGCGGATTATTTCCCTCCTGTGAGCAGGAAAAGAGGAAAAGTTGAGCCTGCCTGGATAAAGTTGTTATAGCAGTCAGAGCAACTCCGAGCTGCGATATGGACACAATCAATATGAGACAGAACACACTGCAATACGAGGCCGAGCAGAGGCGGGATCCACGGCGACACTCCGTGGAAATATTCCCCACGTCGACAGCTCGAAGCCCCGCCGGCTGGGAGCCACACAAGTCGCCATTAATGTGAAATGATATCAGCTTTACCTGTATCGCATTGTGCTCCATTGCAGTCCTGCATTCCCTCTGTGAGGCCCCTCTCCGGTTACACCGCCGGGACTCGCCGTCACACAAACAAACGCACCAGTACGAAAAAAAAAGAAAAAGAAAGAGGCAGAATTTTTTTGTTATTTTCGGGGTAAAGGGACAGGATCTAGGTGTGGCCAAAGTTTACCACCGAGCACATTTCAACTTAATGTTAAAGTCACAGAGAAACGGCAGTTAAAGCATCTTTAGCACTGCTGACGTACTTCCGGGTGACGCGGCACATGTGGGCGGAGCTTGATGAGTGGGGGGGTTTAAATCAGAGCTCCGCAGACTGAGCTGAAAGTAGTGAAAAATAATTTCGAGGCTCATGTGAAATAGAAGTACCTCTAACGTGTACTCCAGTACTGCATCACTATGTACTGTCTGGACTTCATCCTCACATAAATAAAGTAAAAAAAAATGTTTTGTTTTGTTTTTTTCAATTTTGACATTTTTGATTTTTTTCTGTCAGTCTGCATGCAGCTAACACTGTTAGCAATGTTCGATGTGTTACCATTAAGAAATGTCATTTGATACGTTACATTTATTAAAAGCTGTTTTTATTATTATTATTCTCATTATTATTATCATTATTAGCAGGAGGAGTATTTTTATTAGTAGCAGCAGTAGCAGTAGTAGTAGTCGTAATTTAAATTTCAGTTTAAATTAGCCAGTTAACCTAATCCCCATGTATGTTTTTGGATGGTGGGAGGAAGCCGAAGTACACGGAGAGAACCCACACAGACACAGGAAGGACATGCAAACTCCATACAGAAAGGCCTTGGGCCGGGATTTGAACCCATTACCTTCTTGCTGTGAGATGACAGTGTGTACACCACCCAGAAATTTTATTTAATTTTTTTGAATTTTATGAGTTCAGATTAAATCTGAACTCTGAAGTTCTGCAGGAACTGAACTGAAAGTTGATTATTATTACATCAGACAAATTTATTTTGTGCTGTGCGATATTTAATGTAAAACATGAGGCACTACATGATGCTATTGCATTAATATTTTACCTGAAGAAAAAAGGATTTGGAGTTTTTTCTCTTTTCAAGAAAGTCTTGTCTTAAAATACATGATTTAAAATAAGGCAGCTGCAAAATTAAGCTGATGTTCAGATGAATAACTAATTGTGAATATTATTAAGTACCAGTTAAAACCACTTTCATCATAACTTATTGTATCTGAAATCAATGAAGTAAGTTTCTCTCCATTGGCCATTTAGTATAATTCCCTAACATGTTCTGTGCTTCATTCTACATTAAATTATAATTATGATGATAAAACACTGACACTATTATATGTTAGAAAAACATCTCTTTATTATCAGGAAAAGAAACAAATCAGCTGACACCAGCTTTTCAGCACCTTTAGAAGAAAAAAGGAAAAAAAAATATTATTATCACTCATCATCACAGCGCAGAAAATAAATCCAGTGAATGAACAAACAGGAAACCTTTAATGAGTATAGCCCTCCTCCTCTCTACCTCTCCCTCCTCTGCTCCTCCTCCTCCTCCTCCTCCTCCTCCTCATCCTCATCCTCCTCTCCATCGCTCTCCTCCAGGAGGTGTGACTGCAGCGCCAGGCGTTGTGCCACAGCTGTTACCATGGCAGCTCCCTTCCCACTGCCGTCCTCTGACACCAGGAAGGTGATGTCACAGTTGGGGGCGAGGAGGTGCACCGTCGCCTGGAGCTCCTCACTGAAGCTGCAGGAGGACAACAGAGAACATTTGTGTTATTTATTTATTAATTTGTTTATTCATATTTGATATTTTAATATTTTATTTTCTTACTATATATTATTTCTTTTCTGTTCTGTTTATATTTCTGTCGAATTTATTATATAAATCTAAATTATCTGTATTATATTGTATATATGCTCTTCAGTTGTGTACATCACTTTATATTTTATTTTTTAATTATTTTATTTAATTTTTATTCTATATTTATATTATTTTATTATACAATTTTATATTTTATTTATTTCTATTTCAATGTACATGTTTTAAATTGGCTTGTTCCACTGTTGGCGCTCTTAAGTTGTTTTTCATTATTTCCTTTTTCTTTTATTTAATTATATAGCTTTTATGTTGTTGTTTGTTTAAAGGTTGATGACACTTTATTAATCCTTTATCTGCTTTGAAGTCACAGTACTTCAGTATTGAAAACATAATCCATTAACAGTAAATGTCATATTTAAAGGGACAGTCTGGAGGATTTAGTGACAGTGAGTTTGCACCGTTCCATCCCATAATAATGGCGAACCTTGGTTCTGCTTGTCAGAGTGATTCTTACTTGGGGTGCTTCCTGTAGACCGTCCCGTCCACCCCCACGGTGGTCTTCAGATGGTCCAGCCCACGGTTCCCTCGGATACGGTTGACGATGGTTGCCAGGGCGGCGGCGCAGAGGCGAGCAGATCGAGAGGAGACAACGTCGCAGACGAGACGAACCAGTCTGGAGTCGACTGGGTTCCAGTCAAGACCCAAGTGGGTCAGGATGGTCTGAGCGTTCTGCAGACCATTGTCCGGCCTGAGAGACAGGAAGTAGAAACACCATAAAGGCCTGGTTCAACTGGAAATAACTAATACTAATATTAGCATGATAACAATAACAAAAATGATAATAATGATAATATAATAACCATTAGAATAATTTATTAAATAAATAAATAAATAAATAAAACAATAAGTCTGTCTCAAATCAAGGCCTGGTCTGAGCAAAGATGCTTTATAAGATACTCACTCCTCGATCTCAGAGATGAACTTGGTCTCGAAGGCTCCCGGCGTCAGCAGCGCCACCGATGGCCGTCCGTTAAACAGCAGCTTGTCCTCTGTCAGCCTCAGCAGAACCAGCCGGACGATCTCCCCTAAATACATGCCGCTGATCATCTTCTCAAAGCTGCAGAGAAACAGACATGCATCAGCTGTCAGCCAGCAGGAGAGAGGAACAGGAGACATGTTGTCATGACAACATGATTAGATGATGTGTGGAAACGACGATACAATATGCCTAATGCAACATAATATCATTTATTATTCAAGGAAAACATCTGATTTTATTTCACTAAATTCTCACTCATGTGCCAAATATTTCCACATTAGGTCATTATCTATTTTCATTGTCCTTATATGATTTTTATTTTTTCTATTTTCTATTTTTAATATTGAATTTTATTATTTCAATTTTATTTTATTAATTTTATTATTTTTTATTGATTTTATTCTGCCATTAGTATTTTATTACATATTTCTATATATGCTCTTAAATTGTTTTTAGTCATTAGTCATTTGTTTTAATTATATGATTTTATTTATTTATATTTCATTATATATGTTTTATATTAACTTGTTCCACTGTTGCTGCTCTGAAGTTATTTTTTATTATTTAATTTTATTACTGATTTGTTATTTTCTCTTTGTTCCACTGCTGCTCCTACAGTATGTAGTTTTTTCTATATATCTTTACACAGTTCTGTCATTTTATCTTTGCTGCTGTGGGATTTTATCTTAACTGAACTTAATTTGACTTAACTAAACTTTCAGGCATCAATCTGCTCTTTTTAGCCATGTTGGCATCATGTCTCCAGTTTATGGCTCAATCAGTGGAGGTGTTTCCGTGGTGACCAGTCTTGCTCACGTGTGGACACCGGGGTTGATGGACGTCTTGTCCACTGTCACGTCAAACTCTGTCTGGATGTCCTTCAGCGAGCCGTCGTCTCCGAAGCCGCCCCATTCTGTGTTGATGCACATCCTGCCGTCCTCGCCCTCCACTCGCTTCACGTTCCTCATCTCCTCCATGTAGCAGGCGTTGGTTCCTGTGCCTGAGGAGCAAACAAACAAACAAACAAACAACAACAATTATCTAAAGTGGTGGTTCTGGTTTACTTATTAAAATAAAAAATATAATTATGACAATAATAATGACAATAATAATACTACTAATAATAATACCGATGATCATCCCGATCTCACAGCTCTGGTCTTTGTAGCCACAGCTCATCATTGTCCCCACCGTGTCGTTCACCATGGCAACCGAGCCGATGTCATATTCCTGAGGACAAAGATTTATAATAATGAAGAAGAAGAAGTATAATTATTAACATTACAAAAGAAACATAGTAAACCCTCATGAAATATTTTTATAATTAAAAATGACTACAACTAATCAATTAATCGGCTAATAATTTCACTTTATATCAGCTGTCAAGTTGTTTAATTTAAACCAAAACATTATTTGATAAGATATTTAAAAATCTTAATATGTGAGTCATTTGTAAGTTATCGGATACATGTATCAGTAATCATAAACTGGGACCAGCTGATGTGTAATTGATTATGAGAACAGTTAATATTGTGGTTAATTGAGTTTATCCATCAGACTGACCCCTCTTCTCTGGATGGCCTCCTTCAGTAATTTCACCACGTCTTTACCTTCCACCCCCGAGCAGTTGAAGCCTTTGGTCCAGCGGATCAGGATGCTCTGGAAAAAACATTTAACAAGAAACACATCAAGATAGAGAGAACATCTAAAACACCTGCAGAACATCATCTAAAAAACCTGCAGTACATCTAAAACACCTGGTCTTAAATTGTATGTTTTTCCTTCAGGGAGGCACCTTGTCGATCTCTAACTGTTCACAGGGGAAGGAGAAGGTGAAGCCCAGAGGAAGAGTTTGTCCCTTCAGGTTCTGAGACTCCAGGAAGTCACCGAGACAGGCGGCGATGTGGTCGAACAGCTGGACAGACACACAGATGTGGACAGTAGTGGAGTAAATGTACTGAGGATGATTCTAGAGAGTAAACATGATGTTTGTTTGTTAACTAGAAAACCGCTGTTAGCAGCTGACAAGAAGTAAACATGGATCAAGCTGTTGCCTAGCAACACTGTTCCATTGACGGTATGAGGAGAATGATACTTATTTTTTGAACATTAAATCACATAAAATGTTCTGCTAGAAACACTAAATACAAGAATGAAGCTAAGATGAGAAACAGTCTCTACAGTGCTTTAAGTGACCACAGATTAGTTATTAATTGTTCAATAATTACTGACAGAAATACGAACTGAAAGTGCTTGCTGACCTGTTCTCCGGCTCCCAGCATCATCTCCTGAGGGATGGCACAGATCTGACTGTCCATCTTCACCACCTTCTGCTCCTCTTCCACCACCCGGACATGAAGAACCCGGAAGTTTGTTCCTCCCAGATCCAACGCCAGGAAGTCTCCTTTCTCTAGAGGAGAGGAGCATCAGCTGGTTTTATATTAAATTTAAATATACATCTAGCAAGGAACAAATCATGACACTGAACACTAAAGTGGTTAATAGGTAAATATGAATAAAATACATTTTTTTTATTTATGAATTATTCTAAATACAAACATGTGACATGCATTTTATTATTATTTTATTCACTTTCCAATTTTTCGAGAAGTTACTGATGAAACACACCTGTCCCGTCCGGCGTGGCCCTGACGAAGGTGGGCAGCATCTTGACGGGCGCCTTGTGATGTGAATGTTTCCCCAAACCTCGAACCAGATCCTTCCTGAGGCGACTACAAACCTCCTGTAGCTTCTCAAGAGACAGATGGAAGCACTGCAGGAAGTCCTGCACCTGCAGAGAAACCAGGAGCAGAAATAATAATAAATAAGAATAGAAGAAGAAGGAGAAGAAGGAGATTGACAGATACTGTTAACACATTAATATATTCATATTTCATAAGATAAACTTTATTAATCCCACAGCAGAAATGCAAAAGATACATAAAAATATAAAAATAAATAAAAAACAACTGGAGAGCAGCAACAGTAGAACATATATATATATATATATATATATATATATATATATATATATATATATATATATATATATATAAATAAGAAAAGTTAATAAATAAGAAAAATAAGAAATCAAATAAAATAATATGAAGTTGATTTACAAATATAATAAAATAAAATAAAACCAGTGCAGATGAATGATTTAAATGAATAAAACTTTCAGTTTGAAACAGACTTTTTGGTTTTTAGTTTTTATCTCATCTTATTTTTGTTGTTTGGTTGGTTTAAATTACACTTTAAATAACACACTGCAGATTGTCCACATGAAGCAAACATGGCTTGATCCAAACAGTGGATAAAATGAATCATTTACACACACAAAATAAAATAATAGAACACATACAACAGAGTTGCTACAATAAATGTTTAACCACAAGATGGCAGCAGATAAACTGAAGCTGGAAGTGGAATAAAAAGGTTTGTGTCTCCTGCTTAAGACCTGCAGCTATATCCCCCAGCGTTCAGAACATACCTATGAGAGGTGAAGCAGCATTCAGAACATACCTATGAGAGGTGAAGCAGCACTCAGGCCTCACCTGTGACAGGTGAAGCAGCACTCAGGCCTCACCTGTGACAGGTGAAGCAGCACTCAGAGCACACCTATGAGAGGTGAAGCAGCACTCAGGCCTCACCTGTGATTAACAATTGGAGCAGCTTCTGGGGAAAACCTGGTTTGATGATGACAGACTGCATCCATCCTACTTTGGAAGGAGCAGCTCATATATCTAGAAACCTGGTCCAGTTTATTAGTCAACCAAACCGTAACACCAGGATGGAGACCAGCACACAGAGCTGTATTTTACTAGATCTTCTAGATTTCTTCTAGATAGCATTGACCTGGCCTCTAGCACCACTGTGAGGAACCTAGGGGTCATTTTTGACCAAGATATGTCCTTCGCATGAAACAAACAGCTGGAACTGCTTTTTTCCAACTTAACTTTGAGAAAATCAGGCATATTCTTTCTCAAAATGATGCACAAAATTAGTCCATGCATTTGTTACTTCTCGGCTGGACTATTGTAATTCATCTTTATCAGGCTGCCCCAATAAGTCTATGAAGACTCTCCAGCTGGTCCAGAATGCTGCAGCACCTGGTCTGACCAGAACCAGGAGACAAGACCATATTTCTCCTGTGTTAGCCTCTCTGCATTGGCTCCCTGTAAAATCTCTAATAGAATCTAAAATCATCCTCCTCACTTATAAGGCATTGAATGGTCAGGCACCATCTTATCTTAAAGAGCTGATAGTGCCCTATAATCCTGCTAGAATGCTGCAGTACTACTGGAGGGTCTACTACAGGAGAATGGGAGCAGAGCTTTCAGTTATGATGCTCTTCTTTTGTGGAACCAACTCCCACTTTCAGACCAGGAGGCAGAAACCATCCCCTTATTCAAGAGTAGGATTAAGACTTTCCTTTTTGATAGTGCTTATAGGTAGGATTGATCCGAGGCTGACTCAGGCTGCCTTGGATCAGTTATGCTGCTATAGGTCTGGAATACATAGATCAGTCCACAGTTCTGCTACAGGTCTAGACTACTTAGATCAATCCATAGTTCTGATACAGGTCTAAACTCCTTGGATCAGTCCATAGCTCTGCTATAGGTCTAGACTCCTGTTAGAGGTGATCTGCATGAAACTTGAATGATGTGGTTGTTCCAGTTCTGAAGCAGCAAAGAACAAATAGAAGAGAATGTGTTGACCTGATTCTGCTGTCAGACTACTACTACTACTACTACTACTACTACTGCTGCCGCTGCTGGTAGTGGTAGCAGTAGTAGTAGTAGTATAGTAGCAGTACTAGCAGTAGTAGTACCACTGCTACTACTACTGCTAGTACTGCTACTACTGCTTGTAGTGGTTGCAGTATTAGTAGCAGTACTAGCAGTAGTGTCTAAAGTAGTACCACAGCTACTACTATTGAATTCTACAAACTGAGCGTCTGTCATTTTAGATTTTGATATTTTAGAAGATGAAGAAGTTTGTTTTCAGCTCCATGACACTTCAAACAATGAACACAAATGTTTTCTGTTGAACATCTCGCCCTGCAGGAAGCAGCCTGGTTATGATCCTCAGGAGATCTCAGCAACAATTCACTTTTCTCTTCCTGTTTTTCTTCCTTTAAAGCAGAGAAATGCTGCACAGCTCTGAACAGCAGTAAACTGCCTCTATGACATGCAGTGCTCTGCAGCGTACAGGTGTGATCACACCTGCAGACCACCTGCTCTAACAACACTGATGATGCTGGTTCCATCAATTAAAGATGGCCGCCCCCACTGTTTTTTTAGTTATGGTAATATTTAGCAGTGACGATGGCTTCATGAAGTGCAGCTTCCTGTTCTGTTTCTGCTCCCAACAAACTGGACTTCCTGTCTGGAAAATAAAGTCAACCTTGATATTTTTGTCTTCGGGCCACAGAGAAGGCGATTCGGGAACTTCTCCTGTTTGTGAAAATATAGAGTTGAGGCAAAGATACTCTGAAGTGATGCTCTGGTCTGACTGCTAGCTGCTAGCATTGCTAAAAGATCCTGTTATCTGCTATATGTTACCTTTAATCCTTAAATACCCCTGAATCCAGGACTAAACACAAACTAGAAACTGTGTGGGAGAATCTGTGAAGTAAATGTGTCGGAGCAGGAAGTGGGTTTCAACATGGAGGCTGACAAACTGGACCTGTGGTGGTGTCACAATAGTTTCTTCAACATGTTTCAACAGTCCTGCCTTCACCACAGAAAGCTAAATAAAGTATGCTACATACAGTATGATAAGACTAATGCTAAGGCTAAGACTACCTACAGAACCATTTACTTTGATATCTGAAATAAAACATTTCAACAGTCCCTGCTGGTCCCATGGAGGGAGTGTGGGTAATAAATGCTCACAGGAAGTTGGACTAAAAGTGCCCTTTAGTTACTGTTTATGGATTTAATGAGTGTTAATTTACCATTTAAGTTATTTATGTATTTGCATTTTCTGTTTAATTGTGTATTTATTTCCTGTGCATTTTCATTCATAGACAGTGACATGTTTTCTATGGCATTGGTTCACGTTAAAAACACTGATTATAATTATTGATAATAATAATAATATTATGACGCCTTTGAGTTAAACCTGGTTGTAGCACCATGGGAACAGGACCAGGTCAGGAGCACTCCCTCTCTGTACAGTAGTTTTCCAGAGGCGTCTGCTCTGTATTTCATGTCTCTACTTGCAGCCTGAGCGAAGGCGTGACCAACTTCATTCCTCCATCATGACTCTGATGTTTGTACCTGAAGCACCACAACAACAATGGAGCCAAACATGTGAGGCAACAATAAACCAGAGTAACTCCAAATATTTTGTGTCAGCAAGCTGAGGAGCTGAAAACAGGAACTTCAACTCAGTGAAAATGAAAATGAAGCTCATAAAGTCACGTTATCAGTGGTCATGGTCTCTGGATGACCTGATGCTCCTGCATGAATCAAACTAGCATAAACTCTCAGATTTCATAATAGCAGAATCTTCCCACCAAAGAGCACAGACTTCCCAAAAATGACTTAAATCACAGCGACAGGAGGTTAGGAGGCTAAAATAGAAGCTAATTTTACGCATCATTAACTTTTTTATTTTGTACTTTTGTCTTTGTGTTTTGACACAAGTGTCAGACTTCCAGCCATAGAATTCACTCAGGTGACATCCAGATGTAGAAGAACATGTACCTGAGTGAGCGTGTGCGGAGGGATGCCGTCCAGGTGCAGAGTCGTGGTGTCTCCGCTCCTTTTGGTCACTGGGTTGTTGTTGCTGTTTGTTCTGCTCATCTGGACAAAAGAGGTTACAACACACACATCTTCAATTATTACTGTACCGAATGAGCTAAATGCTAACAGGCTCATAACGATGCTAACACACTGATGTTAGAAGGATAAATACAGTAGGCTAAGGTTATACAGAAGGCTAAAACAGCAACCTAAGGCTAAATACAATAAGCTAAGGTGAAATAAAGTAAGCTAAGGCTAAATACACTAAGCTAAAGTGAAATAAAGAAAGCTAAGGCTAAATACAATAAGCTAAAGTGAAATAAAGTAAGCTAAGGCTAAATACAATAAGCTACAGTGAAATAAAGGAAGCTAAGGCTAAATACAATAAGCTAAAGTGTAATAAAGAAAGCTAAGGCTAAATACAGTAGGCTAAGGCAAAATACAGCAAGTTAAGGCTAAATAATATAAGCTACTCTAAGGCTTATATTATCCTAAGGTTAGGCTAAATAATGTAAGCTAAGGCTACACAGCAAGGACTTATTATACAGCAAAATAAGTCCAAATTCACTGAGCTAAGGCTAAGTAACGTAAGCTTGAGCTAAAAACTGCAAGCTAAGTATACAGGCAGGCTAATAATATTTTTTAATTATTATCTTAACTACTATTATAATTATATATATATAAATATATAACTATATATATATATATATATAACTATATATATATGTGTGTGTGTGTGTGTAATTTAGCTGCGAAATATTTGCCAAACTGAAAAACCGGAACTACAGAAAACAAAGATCTAAAAGCTAATAGAGAGGCATTCAGAAGGTCAATATTAGCTAACAGAGAGGTGTGAGCTAGCTTCACTGGCTGGGCTCAGTCCACTGACTTTACTTCTTATATATTAGATCTTAGATTAGAAGAGTTTTTCTCTAGAAGAGGTTAGAAATGAAACAGTAAGATTTCAAACATGACAAACTGACCAGCTGCACTGACTCTGGCTTTAAAAAGTCCTCTAAAAGTACTTTTTATCATGGTGCTATGAACCAGTACCATGGTGTAGTACTCACAGTACAAGAGGTCCAGTCCTGAGCAAAAATAGTCCTAGAACTCATTAGCTTCATTTTGTCTTAGTGGTCTTAAACAATGCTAATATTTGTTAGTTGGTCTTAGCTTTGGAGCCAATCACATTAGTTTATCAGGCATTTAAGGCAGATTAAAAAGTGGACAGTTGAGGTGGTGCATCCATTTGAAAACATTTCCTAAACGATCAGTTGCACTGCTTCAGGTAAATGCAAAATAAAGACCAGAGTTTATAACAGTCTCAGGAAAGACCACTGATAACTGTTTAATACTGATCAGTGAGCAGAAGTCGCTCCAGTAAGTCAAGAAAAACCTGACACCAGCAGAAGCAGAAACTCAGGTTGTGACTTTTGACCTCAGAGAAGATCAGGATGCAGATTTGAACCACTTTACCTCCACCTGCTTACATTTAAACCTTCAGAGTTTAAACCTCCAGAGCTTAGACCTCCAGAGTTAAACATCATTAAAGCGTGAATAAAAAGCTGAATCACTCACTTTTCTCCCGGGATGTTGTCTATTGATCTGGAGGTTTCCAGCTAAACCTTCAGAGTCACCTGTTGAAAAGTCACCTGTGAAATAACTTCAAGTTTCTGTGATGTGAACAGATAGCAGCTTCTTTAATGGAGCTAAGAAAGAGTTGGTCTGAGGAGGAGAAAGCCACTTACCTGGAAGTCCTGACAGACTGACAGCAGTTTCCTTCATGAGGAAGAGAGACATTATAGAGAGAGGGAGGGAGGGAGAGAGACTATAGAGAGAGGTAGTGAGAGAGGGAGAGAGACTATAGAGAGAGAGAAATAGAGAGAGGTAAACACCCACTCTACTTGCAGCTTTTCTTCTCTGAGAACAGCTGATCTGAAGGAACAAGCTGCAGGTACGGAGCTCCTCCACCAGGAGGACACCGAGCTGAGGGATCAGTTCTCCCAAAAACACTTTGAGAAACTTTAAATTACAGTTTAGTTATTTATTTATGAAGAGCTGCGAGCTTCACTTCCTCTATAAAGAGTAAAAGTACTTAAGTACTGCAGTATTTATATCTTGGTGGGGGTGTTTTTGTGTTTTTAAGGTTAAGGTAGGTTTAAGGTTATCACTGTTATTCCACCATTGTTTACCTGTTAGAATCATTTTGCACTGTCTTTATTGTACATGAATGAGTCATGTTTTTTTTTTTGGCTGTAATTTGTATACAAACATTCGATCACAAAATAAACATATTACAATATACATTAATAAATTCAGAGGGATCATAAACCAGCCAGCAAAACAAGGCATCATCATTTATTTGTATAAACGTATAAAATTTGTGTAAAATCTGGAATCTGGAAAATATGCAGAATTTTTTAAAGTAGTGGGGTAAAAAAGAAAATAAGGTTCAGAATCCAAACATGGGGAATTTTTCTTACTTTCCATACAATAAGTCCACTTATAGTTGTTTATGATGTACTTCTACACTGTGGTATTATTACAGGTTTTACTTCCAACTTTTATTTCCACTTGAACACTTCTGTACTGTACATTTACTGCTGATATATATATATATATATATATATATATATATATATCTTGAAAATGAATGAATTAGAATTAATGCCCAGGGTGTCAGAATATTTAATCACATATCACACAGTGACAGCTCTTCCTGCTAAACTTCGGCCCACTTGCTGAAACTCGGCGTTGTGACAGCTACTCTTACAAAACGGCGCCTTGCTTCAACGTCTCAGGAAATAAAGTAAAATGTAATGGTGGCGGACAAAACCTGAATCTGTGTGGACCAAAAAGGTCAGACAGATGTTCAGTGTTTGGCAGAAACAGCTTGAAGCATCTCCTCACGTGCTCATCAGTCACTCCTATTCTGGAGCTCATAGAGGAAATATTTTTGAACTTCTGAGCAGAAAAACGATCAAACAGGCTCAAATGTTTCTGTTTCCTCATGTTTCAGTGCTCACCAGTGGACCAGAAGCTCAACACAGCTGGACAGATGTCTCACTCAGAAGCATAAATATGATATTTGCCTCAGCTGAGCGTCAGTGAAGAATGCAGATGCTAGCATGTGTGCAGTTCTTTCCAGTAGGAGGATGTTTGGGAAGCATTTTAGCATAGCATTGACCTGCAGGTGGCACTAAAGGAGGCGTCAGAGGAGCAGGAGGAAGAGGAGCTATGGCCATATGTCAGATGTTCACTCATCACCAGGAAAAGAACCTTCAGGAACATTCAGCGTCAAAATAAGAGTCTCAGACTGTGCTCAGTTTCCTCCGGTGTCCTCTGGTTTCCCCTGGTGTCCACTGGTTTATACTGGTGTCCTCTGGTTTCCCCTGGTGTCCACTGGTTTATACTGGTGTCCTCTGGTGTCCACTGGTTTATACTGATGTCCTCGTGTCCACTGGTTTATACTGGCGTCCTCTGGTGTCCACTGGTTTATACTGGTGTCCTCTTCATCTTCGTCTCTGCCGCTGCTTCTTGACTTGATGCTGCTGCTGATTCTTGAAGTCGACGAGGCAGCCGACGGCTTCAGAGATGGGTGTGAAGGATCTGATGGGAGAGCTGCTGATCCTGATGCCTCCATCCTCTTCATCATCATCATCATCATCATCATCACGAAGATCAATGACATCTCTGAAAGCGAACAAACACACCAGAAGACAAATCAGCAGCTGCTTTACAACAAAACTTTAAATAAAAATATCTTATTATAGTCGACCAAATGGAATAAAAATAAAAATAAATATGACAATAAATAAAATGTTTTATTGATCTTGCATTGTGGAAGTTTTACTTTAATAATAATAAATATTTACAGTATGTACTAAAATATAGGTAACACATGTAGGTTCTCTGATACCAAATGAAATGAAATAGGCTACAATATTTAAACTAAGGACAGAAGAGATATGTAGTAGACAACCAGTACCATGTCGGTTTATATTTCCAGCTTCTGATAAAAGACTGCATAATATAAATAGAATAAATGAAATCATAACGTGTTTCTATGTCTTTACCCTGACTGGAGGGTGGATCCAGATGGCCCGGCCTCTGTGAAGAAGAAAAAAACAACAACAACAACAAGTCAGTGACAAAACGAATCAACTAAAGTTTGACTGATGAGTTTTACTGGATCCAGACCAATTTATTAGACTATTATTTTATAAATTATATTTTAAATGAAATAAAAATCCTGACAGACACACAGACTCAGAAACCTATAGATTAAGAAGTAAATTTTCTGTCGATCAACTTATTGGCTAATAGCTTCAGCTCTAGCACTAGCATGTTAGCATGCTAAACAAAAACGTTGTCACCTCTGCTAAACATTAGCATGTTAGCTCGCTGTGTCTCAGACTCACCTGAAGCTCTGCTCTCTGTCTGCTCCAGAGCTAACAGCAGATTTCCCTTCTGGAAGGTCAGAAAAACACATTGATATGTTTGTTTATTATTTATATTTATATGTTCATTTTAAATTAATCTGTATCCATCCAAAACACAAGAGAATAAAAAGGTTTGCGCTGCATGTTTCTGTATCTCTGAGAAAAAAATCTGACTACTGGGTACAAACATATACATCACTGTTCCTCACTTTGATTTTTATTGTTCATTCATGTTGAATAAATGCATATTTATATATTTAATCCTGTACGGAGTCATCTGTTTACTTCCTCATATTAGTTTCCTTCTTATTCTGACAGATTTTTCTACTTATTCTACTTGTTATCGTATCTTACTGGGTGTGAGTGCAGGTTTGCTGCTGCAGTCTTTGTCGTACGCCTCTGGATGCAGAGCTCAGTGTGTCGGCTGTAATCTCTCAAGGGAACCATTTTCTGACAGATGTAACATTTCTCTTGACTCCTGTGGGAAACAAAACATTAAAATAGACAGAAAGTGAGCAGGACCGTTAATGCTGGCCCTACTTCATTTACCTGCTAGTGATGGAGGATTGGCTCGTCTCTCCAGCTGCTGCTCTCCTCGTCCTCTTCCTGCGAGGCTTCAGCGACACTAAAACAAGACAATGTTCTTCAGGTCTTCTGCTCAATGAGTGTCTGATCATTGATATCAGGTGACAACCAGCCAGTCAGAGTTGGTTTGCAGTCAGCTGACATCATTCAACAAGAGCTGGAGTTAACTTCTTCATTTAGTTTCATCCTCAGGTCTCTTGATCACTGAGAAACAGGAGCTTTAGCCTGTTAGCTCTGCCTCTGATTAGCTGCATTAGCTTAGCTTATAGCTGCTAGCTCAGACTGGAAGTACTTCTCTGATATTTTAATTCAGTTTTTCCACAAGGAGCATATTAGGTTTGATGAGTCTTTCAAAATACAACCAACATTCAGAATTAAGAAACAGGACGCTGCTAGTTAGAAAGCATCGAAGAGACAAAATAAAAGCTTAAAAAAAATAACACATTAACAATGACAGTCCAATAAATATATAAAGCAGTTCACCACAGACTCCTTGAATAAAACAGAATTACTTTATTGATCCTAAACTGGGAAATTATTAAAAAAAATATTTGTTCCTTAAATTAAGAAAACATTTGATATTTTAGATGCTAATATGAGAAATGACATTAATATAAATATATCTAATGACATTTTGGAGTCATCTCAAAAGAGACATTAAAATCAAACCCTGTAGCTGTGCTAACATTAGCATCATGCTAATGTGAAACTGTCCAGGTGTGTAGGAACAAATAAAGTTGCTCTCACCTTGGTAACAGTCTATGTCGGGCCCCTTTTCTTCCATGGCAACCACCTCTCCATCACAGAACGCTGCATGTGTCTCAATCTCCTCCACTGGAAAGGACTGCTGACAGATGGGACAGTCCACTCTCTGAAGACCTCCATCCTGGACCTCCTCCACTCTGGACCTCTGAAGACCTCCATCCTTCATCTCCTCTGCATCTGGACCTACTCTGTCCTCCTCCACATTCTGTTTCCTGCTGCTGCTAACGAGAATGTTAGCCTTTCCATCCTCTGGACCTGAAAACCATCACAAAGTTGTTTTTCATTATCGTTTTGACTTTAATCACAACCAGGCAGAAAACAATAAACTAAAGACTGAGACTAACAGGTTAGCATGCTAACCAGCTAATATTTAAACCAGTGTTGAATGTGCATGCATGTTAGGCTCCAGTGAGAGGTGGTCTGGAGGATGAGGCTGCAGCCTTACCATCCACCTCCATCTCCTCCTCCTCCAGCAGCTCTTCTCCCTGCTCCTCCTCCTTCAGCAGCTCCTCCTCCTCAGGACTCTTTTTACCGTCACACTGAAATACAAGCTGAACAAAAATTACCATGGTTACAGCTTGTGTGCCTGTCACATGAAGAACAAAGAAGCAGACTGCTTATTTTTATTGATGTTTACTTTATGAGGTGATGCTCCCAAACCAGAAGGTGCCATCAGATCCTCACTCCTGTCACCATCATCATCATTATCATCATCTTCATCATCGTCATCACTGCCACTGAGCTGAGTTTCTGTTTGAGCCCATGGATGGCAAAATATAGACATAGATTATTAATGCAGAAATTCAATCATCCAAGTAGCTAATTATTAGCTTAGCATTGAGCTAAGATTTAAAGCAGCCAAAAAAAAATCTCTTTGCTTTCTATTATTTTAAAATAAACAACCAAATTCAGCAAAGTCAGGATGTTGATGGGTTCTATTGCAACACATAAACAAAAACATGATAATTATAATAAACAGGTTTCACCACAAACACCTGAAGGACAGCTGCAGTACCTGGACAGACCTCACAGTCATCATCATCATCTCCTCCTCCTCCCCCTTCTTTGCGCTCTCCTTCCTCCTTCCTGTCTCCTCCTCCTTCCTCTTCCTCCTCCTTCTCCTCCTCTGCTCTCTCCTTCCTCTTTCCTGTCTCCTCCTCCTCCTCCTCCTCACACAGCTTCCTGCCTCTCAGTTTGAGGCCACGTCTGAAAAGGAGTTTCAATGAATAAACAATGAACACCTAAAGAAAACTCTGAACACAATAATCTACATCATTTATCTGTGATTGTTGATTTTTGAGCTTTTCACTGCCATACATAAATATTTTTAAATTCCTGTAAAATAAAACCAACCACTGATTTAGTTTGTAGCTATTTATCTATTTTATAATAATAATAATTATTATTATTATTATTCTTATTAATATTATTATTTAGTGACATCTAGTGGCAGGAAGAGAGAGAAAACTGTGTTAAAACTGGAAAGTGACACCTGAAATAAAATCAGTTTGTTTTTATTTAAACAGAAATGACTGATGGCTTATTTGTCAAATGGCTGACCAAAAAATTACATTATTGTGGAGGTGGCAAAAACAGTGACTTAACTATTCATCTTTCATCTATTTATTCTATTTTCTTTCATGTGTATTTCTTAAATAACATAATAAATATAATATATTTTAAATTTAAAATATGAATATTTATATATTTATTTTGGGATATATTAACATATAATACATGTACTTTTTCTCTTCACATGTGAAATATATTTTTATATATTTTGGTACAATTTATTTTTCTTGCAGTTTCTCAGGTTTTGCACTAGTTTCCACAGGAAGTTCAGATTGCATAATAAACAATTAGAATGAAACTAGTTTTTATGATTAGGACACTTATGTTTGAAGTCCTGATCACTCACTGTGTCACTTCCTGTTTCTGTACTGTCTACATCTGCATTTAACAGGACGCCAACAGGATGCTAACAGGATGCTAAGGGGATGCTAACAGGATGCTAGTCTTTCAGGTTTTTACCTCTGATGAACGACCTGTTCAGGTGAATCACTGGGAGACGCCACAGAAGAGGATTTCTAGATGAACACAGAAAGGATGTGGTGAGTTTTAACTGGTTAAAACTGCAGATTTATTTTACACATGCTGGAGAAACAACAAAGTAAAAATGAGAAGGTGTTTATGAATGGTTAACATGTTAAATGATACGGTACCTCCACCTGTGGCAGCACGGCCCCCCCCCACTCGGCCTTCCTCAACAGACCCCTCTGGGCTTTCTTTAGACTCTTCTCATAGACCTCCATCTGATCCAGGATCACCTGAAGACAACTTTCTTATCATTATTCTTATCATTGTTATTCACTCACCAATAGACTGGATGACATTCCATGTTTAAACACAAACATTCACAACATGTCTGTCCTGGAAAAGGATCCCTCCAGAGGTTTCTATTTAGATTCCCTGTTTAAGGAGGTTTTCAAGGAGTTTCCCCTACTGATGAACAGTGTTCAAAGTAGTACTGTAATCAGATTGCATTTGTGGGTGGAGCAGCTATGTGACGCCTCACTGTTGTTAACTTTGTAATCACATTACAGTTACTCATCAGTAAATTAACTATCTGTATAACAGGAGGACAGAAAAACAATAATGAGCTTTATTTTGAAATTATTTTGTGTCTGTCCTTCTTTTATTACAATTAGGAGCTTTACTTTGAAATGTTTTAGTGTCTCAGGTGATGTCACAGAGTAATCCAGATGTAAATTAACTAGTAGTGGAGGTGATTACTTTCAGCAGTGAGTCATTTAGTGAGTAACTAGAATCTTGTTGGGATCACTGACTGATAGATGAGACCACACTAATACTATTAATAATTAATGAGGTGAAAGCAGTGCAGAAACATCCCCGTGTTTCCTGTCTGATGTTTATAATCTCCAGCTAGTGTCAGGTGTTTACCTGCTCTGCTCTAAGTTAAAGTATTTTATACTTTCATGTCGACCAAATACTCACCTCAGTATATCTGTCTGGGTCCAGCCCTCGAGGACAGAATGGAACCCCCCAGTAGTAACTGACTGTGGAGGGGAGGGGGCTGAAGGAGAAGGAGGATAAAACAATAGTGTAATAGAAAAACAGAAGTGTCACTAAATAAACTGTCCCTCCATTGCACTGCAGTCACAGCAGGACTTTTACTAACTTGTCAGTGTGGAGGTCCAGGGAGGCGTCCTGGTTGTCTGCCCGATGAAGAGGCCTCTCCTCTGGGAAGACGGGGCTGGGAGAGCCTGGAGGCTGCAGACAGACCAGGATACACAGCAGACTTAAAACCAGCAGACTTTAGACCAGGAGTCACAGGAGAGGATGAGTCTGATCCATGAAAATCAGAAACGTTTTATTTCATTAGATCTAGTTTATTTTGATTTATTTTGTTCCACTGTTGCTGCTCTTAAGTTCTTGTTTTATTATTTCATTTTATTCTATTTTATTAGATATAGTTTTATTTTGGCTTTAATCAACAGCTGCTGTTCTTTAGTACTTTTTAATTATTTAATGTTATAATATATTATTGTTTTTTATTTGGGCTTTGTTCCACTATTGTTATTTTTCATTGTTGTTTTTTTACTCTATTTTTTTCAGTTTTTAACTTCATTATTTTTTTTATTTTATTCATTTTTTTTGTATTTTCTTGTACATTTCTGATTTGCTTTTATAAGTCCTTTGCACAACAAAAGGTTATGAAGCTCAGCTCCATAGTGAGTGTTGGTGGATGCATTGTCACGGTTACCGTGTCATCGTCGGACCAGAGCAGCGTCATGTCGCTGCTCAGCTCCATGTTGGCTGAGTTCCAGATTCTGGAAGTTTCTTCTGGAACCAGATCAGATCCAGAGACCTGCCGACCAACCAACTCTGATGGCTCCGTCGCCTCGGCAACGCCCTGATCATGATTTCGAGTCGGTTTCTCCGGTGACCTGTTGAGTCGGACGTCTTGATCCTGATTTGTTTGGATGATCATTTGAAACGCAGGACAAAGAAAAATCAGGAGGAAATATAAATAAATATTTATGAAAAAAAAAACCCAAAACTTCATGTCTGAAAATCCCCGTGAGAATTCGACAAAGATTAACCATTAAAATAATTCTTCAGCTCAACATCTTGAACTTTTTTGTGTTCAAGTAAAACAACATTTTTTTTTCTTCAACAATAGAGACTCTAGACTCAATATTAATATTCATTAGACATGAAAAACATGAGCACAGGAGCTTTTCTGTTTGTGTCCACTAGTTTTACTTTACTTATTTTGATCCATTCTTTTATTATATATTATATATATACTGTATATATTGTCTTATTTTATTTTATTCTTTTTCATATATATCTTTATTTCTTCTCATCTTTTTTTACTCTGAAATATAAATAAGGTGTTAAAATTGCTGCTCGATGACCCAATCAGACACCTGAACTCACCAGCCTCAGACTCTGAGATGGATCCCTGGTGCTGGTCCTGGTCCCGGTTGTGTTCCCCTGATGGTCTAGAGGTTCATCAAGAGAAATTTTCTGTGGTCGTTCAGTCCTGCTGATCACAGGACTTGTACAACATGTCTGTCCTCTGCTGGTCTCTAAGAATACAGGACTTGCTGGTCTGTCAGTTGGGTGGAGGTCTTCAGATGGACACACAGAGGGACCTAAACTCTCCTGAGAACAGAATATGAACCCTGAGTTACAGTCACTGACTTCAGGTCTGCAGGATCTTGGAGACGCCTCTCCCTGGGTGTTCCTGCCAAATACTGGACTGTGGCGGTCCACAGGACCCGGGTCCGTCCCCCCCCGGGCAGTCTCTGAGAGGAGGTCCCCGGAGCATCTCCAGCTGTCCGGAGGGCACACCACAAACCCAGAGGTCCTGCAGGTGTCCAGCAGGTCCTGGCTCAGCCGGGGGATGTGGACCTCGGCTCTGCAGCCACTGGACGGGAAGACGGGGGATTTCTGGAGCTGCCAGCCATCGATCTGTGTCGAGTCTGAGCTCTGGGTCATTGGAGAGAGACGACAAATACAGACAATCATTTAGAGTCTGAGTGCTTTAGCTCTGGTTTGGTCTCCAGCACCTCCTGATGTGTGTGTTTTTGTGTTTTTAAGGCTTTAGCTTAATATAAAAACATAGTCATTATTATAGCTGCTTCCTGAAAGTACCTCACAGAAATAATAAAAACACTAACTGCCAGTAAATCCTGTTCATATTGCTTAAAATCACCTTTCCTTAATTACTTTTTATGGTGGTGAATTAATGGCCAAAAATTTGCTAATCAATGAATTATTTGAACCTTTTATCGAGCAACAAATGACAGTAGGAGCTGTGTGTATCAGTTTCATATATTTGCAAATTGAATTAAAGCTGATAAGCAGAAAAAAATAAAGCAACCTATGTCCATAATCCTATCAGCACATTTACGTAAAATGACAAAAAATGCTTCTCTCTGTTTTAAAACATCGTGGACTGAATAGTTCACAGCAGACTCTACTTTTCATCATTTTTAACCGATCAACATTTTAGTGACTAAACAGTCAAACAGCTGTATCAAGAGGAAAGGCAGATGTTTTGGACGGACCTGAGGAGAGTCCAGATGCACTGAGAGAAACTCTGAGCTGCAGGACGACTGAGATAAATCTGGAGGAGGACTTCCTTCTTTCCTTTTCCTCTTTTTATTCCTTTTATTCCTCTCATCTGCAGCTGCTCCTCCTGGGAAAAAAAACAACACAGCAGTTTTTCAGACTCAAAGTCAAAGCACAATGCATTATCTATATATTTGTTTTTAAAATCTGCTGCTTGTATTTTGTGGCTTTGACGCTCCCTCACCAGCAGCTTCCTGTTTCTTGCTGTAGTCATGAAGAAGAACGACAGGTCCTATGAATTTTATTTTGAAAAACTCATCAAACCTAATAATATGCTCCTTGCGTAAAAATTTAATCAGAATATCAGAGAAGTACTACCAGTCTGAGCTAGCAGCTATGCGCTAAGGTAATGCTAGTGCAGCTAATCAGATAGATGCTCACAGCTAACAGGCTAAAGCTACTATTTCTCGGTGATCAAGTGTCCACAGACCTGAGGATGAAACTAAATGAAAAAGTTAACTAAAGCTCTTGTTATATGGTGTCAGCTGACTTCAGACCAGTCAACATCATGAAGACTCCGACTGGCTGGTTGTCCCCTGACATCACTCATCAGATACTCATTGATCAAATGATCAACAAAAGAAGTTTAAACTACAATAAATACTGTGATTAATCAAGATTAAAAGTGAATTAATCACTTGACAACTCAGTATAGTCTGACATGTTGCTCCTCTCTTCCTGGTCAGAAAGAAACTAAATCTCGCTAGACATTCAACAACAGACTCGCCTCGTCTCAGCTCCGTCTCTGAGCAGACATCTTCCTGGTCCATGGTGGACGTCGTCCTCCCTTTCGAATGCGAGAGTTTCTGTCTGCAGCACATCCTGAGCGAGGTTTCGGTGAGTCGGCTCGGTTGAGTCTGACTGACCATCTAGGAGAGGAGACACCACATCAACAGAGACCAACTCTTTAAACTCGAGGGATGCAGCCAGTGTAAGAGCTGGAGGAGTTCACATGTCGGAAGTTATTTTGCTGCTCTGGTTGAACTTTCATGTTTGATGAAAGCTGTGGACTCACGCTCTCCTGGATGGCCTTCATCATGGCCTCCTCCTCCTGCTGCAGCCTGAGGGCAGCCACGCTGGCCTCCTTTTCACTAAGACGAAGAGCAAAGTCCATCATCTCCTCCTCGGTCATCCCTGACAAAAAAAAAGAGCCACATTAGCGTCTTTTTTTAAACTCAATAAATCATGTTTTAGCTAAAGAGATCACAGTTCTGCTCACACATTTATATTTACACTTTTCTAAATCATTTCTAGTTCATTTCACTTTATTTTGGACATTATTGTATTCTCCACTGCACAACTTATTTACAAAAATAAAAAATATATTAGATAAATATAAATGTATTTTGTACTTATTTCTAATACTGGCATTGTTCCATTGTTGCTGATCTTGTTGTTTATTTTAATTTTTATTATTTAATTTAATTTTGCCTCATCTTATTTGTATGTAATTATATACTTTTTATTTTGACTTTTTCTTTTTTAATTTAAATTATTGTACTTATCCACTTCACATACTCAAATAAAAATATTACAAGTCAATATTTTTAATCATTTTATAACCTGTCATGTTTAATCTTCATTAATGTTATTGTCATCAGAAAGTTACTCGCCCAGTGTGATATTCTTGTGCTTCTTATGTACCTTTAGATTTGGATTTGTTTCCTCTCTCTCTCTTATGTTTTCCTCTTGATGATGACGACAGAAGTGACGACGAAAACTCGTCCTGGAGGAACAAACAGTCATAGCTGTGATGTCATCCCTTCCTGTTTTACTGATCTTTGTTTTTTAGCAGAACCTATTAACTCATTGAGTGCCACTAACATATTTATACGTCAAAGTGTTTCGTTCGGTGGCAGGCCCAAGAGGGCACTCTCATGTGACAGAGCCATGTACAGAGAGAGTACCGACAACTAGTGTTTCTGTCGTGTATTAAACATGGTGTACACCAAACACGTGACTATCTTTGAACCAATTCCAAGACAGAATTGTCCTGAACGTTCACAATTCTGTTGTGGGACTGGTTCAAAGGGAGTCAAGCCATGTTTAATACACAACAGAAATACTTGTCGGTACTTTCTCTATACATGACTCTGCCCTGTGAGTAATGTTGAGGCTTCTGGGATACATAGTTGTAACATAAAAAGATGGTAGATCAAAGCAACAGAGATTGAAGCAGGAAGTGGAGACGGTGGGAAGAAAAGCAGAACAATCTGTATCAGAAAAAAAGACTTAGTGGTGAAACTATCCTGTACTGAACGTCACATAAAACCAGAAACAGTTTTTCACAATGAAATAGAGAGTCCCCTCTTTCAATTGAGCTATTCAGTGCTTTCAGAGTCATAGTACAAAATATTCTGTGGGTCTTGAAAGATGCTGGCACAAGGCATTTTCTTTTTTATAAAACGACTGGCACTCAATGAGTTAAATAAATCAGAAATGTAAATTATCTCCCAGCCACAGCTGAATCGTCAAGGCTGCTCTGTTAAAAACATCTTTTAACATGTTAGCGAAAAACTTTAGATGTATGAACCTGATCCATCTCAGCTGATTCCAGCTCATGGTCACATTTCTGGACATCATCGCTTCGATCGTCTGGAGCTTCGTCCTGCTCAGAGTCGCTGCCGTCCTGGGCTTCCTGCTTCCTCAGAGGCATCCTGGCTTGCTTATGAGAAACTTTGACTAACACACAACAAAAAAATAGATTTTACATATTCACAAATTACAACAGACCACTATAAAACCATGTATTAAGTAATGTTGATATCTCAGTTATCCTGGTTTAATTTAGCCTTGAATCAGTTTCACTGAATCAGGGTCACATCAGTTACCATGGAGATTTATTGTGTGCAGCTAGCCTGGTCCAGACCAGGCTAACAGCCAGGCTTAGTTAATCAGCTGTCACTGCAATTAAAAATAAATGAGTTTTATAGGTATTCTGCAATCTGCTGTATTCTTCCTCATGTACATTAGCTTCAGCATTAACTAAGCCTGGCTGTTAGTCTGGTCTAGACCAGGCTAGCTGCACACAATAAATCTCCATGGCAACCGATATGACCCTGGGAAGGGTAGAGTAGGTATACAGCTTCACACATAAAGCTAACAATAACGATAATGATAATAATAATAACAACAACAATACCTGATTTTGAAGACCGTCCTCTTCTTCCTCTCATCTGCTTGGTTGATAGGATGACACTAATCTGTGTTAAAGTAGAAACAAAGGAGCTGAAAGTAGATTACAGACGTAGTGAAGCTCTCATTTTATCATTTAAAGGCTCAGATATTTCCAGTTACAGTTAGCTGACAGGCTAATAAACGGACCATCCAGACCTGAAAAAACACAAATAAAGTTCGTATTTCAGACTTCCTGTTCAACCAGCCGCTCAGTGAAGGTTTTCAACTCAGCAGCTCCATGAACCAGCGATAAACAACCAGTCCTCAGGACAAACACTCACTCTTCACTGCTCCTCACCTTTCCTCACTTTCGCGGCGCCATGTTTGTTTCTGTTCACGCACTCACTCACGTGACTGGGACGTCACAGGCACGACCTCCGCGCTGCCTTCGTGGACCATCGGACAAGGCTCACTCGTTCTGCCTTCACTGACTCTTCTCTGACTGTAACAGATAGAAACAAAAAACACTGATTTGCGGTGATTTGCAGTGTAATAATCCTCCACATTCTAGTTTTTACACGTTTATAAGTATCAATGTCAAAAGAAACTTCCCGTCGGGGAATGGAACGCCGGCCATCACTAGGATGGAAATATAAATACCTAAATTCTTTTACACAAAAGTTTGTATATTTTTTGTATTTATCATTTTTGTTTTAAAATATTGTGTAATTTTATCATGCTTCAAAACTTTATTTAAATTAGACAGTCTTTTAGGGGAAAAGCACATTTTTAAATGTCACGTAATCGAGTATAGGACTAAATCATTCAAAGTCCAGCTACAAGTGGTAACCGTGGTTATCAAATGACCTTTTTAGTAACGGAGTTTCAAATTTAAAATAGCATAACGTCATTTGGATCCAGGCGAATCCTGTTATTATCAAATTATTTTACTGAAGAGTAACCACCTTATCTGGAAAAAATGAACTCAATTTCAGTTCTATGTCAGTTTAGATTCTGTTGTCGACCAACCATCAATTAGAGCAATAACGCCATCTGTCGGTGATAAAAGCAATACTTTTACAATTGTAGCGTTTTTACAGGTGGCACAGGGATCTGTAGAGTCACATGCATTCAAAAACATTTAATGATAATTCAATAATTTCGTTATTTTCGAATACAGTACTGCATAAATCAGTAAATTCACTGTTTGATCCTCTCGGTCACTTACTTATCTGTCGACGATGGTCCACACATTCGCAACAAACAAAATCGCTAAACAAATACAATCCCCCAAATTATAAATATCGGTTGTGTAAGTGGCGTCTACATCAATGTCACGGAAAAAAACAAATCCAACAGAAATTGTGCTGTATGTGTATATATACATTATGTCTACAATTATTGTGTCGAATCTGCTGCTACTCGTTCACAGCCAGCAGAGCAAGATGGCGGTCCCTACAAAGCAGTGAGTTACACAGGAGCTAACGTGACTAAAACACTGTGGGATTAACATGATAAGACAACGTTTTCACTCGGACGGGGTTGTAGCTATAGTTATTTGAACAAACTTGATGTTCTACAGATCAGGATTGTTTGTGAAATCTCCCCCTGCTTCTTCTGCAGATAGTTAGCAATGCGTTAATGGTATGCTAACCTGCGTATGAAGCAGCAATGGTCCTTTTTGTTTCTATGACGCTTCAGACTTTAATACCTGACATGTATTGATCGATTTACTCCTCATTTTTCCAGCCAAATCTCCATTATTTTTTGCCGCAGCAATGACTCTCAGTGAGTTTCATAGCTAACTTAAGTCATTCAAACTGCCGTTTGTTACCTTATTTGGTAGATCTCCAAATGTCACCAAATGTCAATTGTCACTCTTAAGTCATGTATGAAATATTTAAGGTCAGTTGCTGTCGAGTCTTGCCCTGTAAAATATGTGCAGATAATGTACAGATGACTTTGGTACATCAGTGTTTCTGTTTACAAAGCCTCATTTCCTGATTGTCCACAGGTATGGGCTCATCTTGTCACAGAAGAAAGGAGCATCAACGACCCTGCAGAAACACTCAGTGTTCGAGGATGACTCGGATGATGAGGTGGCATTTTCACTACCAAGGAAACTTAACTTTTACAGATATCACTAATAGAAATAATAGCAGAAATGTAAAACCATATGCAGGTATCAGTTGGTATTTCTGCAAACTTCTGTCTAAATAATGTTTTGTTCCTCAGGCCACAGTTGGAGAGAGTCTGCAAAAAGAAGCTGTCAAGAAAAAGATGATGAAACAGGTGAGAAAAACTTTCTCTTACTTCAGTCCATTTCATGCAATAAAATAGTTTTCCGTGTTTACATTTCTTTGGTCTTTTTCTCTCCATATAAAGACACGCTTGGAAATGCATAAGGCCTTGGAACAGGACAGCACTGTGTATGACTATGATGCTGTATATGATGACATTCAAAAACAGAGACTTGAGAGCAACAAAAAGATTCTCGGAGGTGTTGACAAAAAGGTAATCTAATTTATCTTGAACGCTTGTATAGCTGTGTTTATCCACACTGGATGTCAGAGTGATCTAATTGTGAGAAAGACTGTCCAGTGTACTTATTCCCTGTGATGTGTAGCTCCTGTTTTGATAATGTTGAGCTCTAACTGGTAACAACAAAAAAAATGTGCGCTTGAACTTCCTCATGAACAACACATTAACTTCATTTATTTTTTGTCTGTGTGTAACTGATACAGCCAAAGTACATCCACCAGTTAATGAAAGCAGTGGAGGACCGAAAGAAAGAACAAGAACGAAGAGAGGAGAGAAAGATCCAGAAGGAAAGAGAGGCAGAGGGAGAGCAGTTTGCAGATAAAGAAGCTTATGTCACTTCTGCCTATAAGCAAAAACTGCAGGAGCAGGAGGAGGAACGAGAGAGGGAGAAAAGAGAGGCAGCGATGGAAGGTTAGACCGATACGCTTCATCACTTTTTAAGCTGCAAGCTGATAAGATTTAGTTGAAAATGAAAGAATTAACTTGATTCCATGAATAAATTGTATAATGCCAATGGGCTTAGGAGAAGTATTTCCTTCCTTAGAGCAAACAAAGCATGGCTTGAAGAGATGACATTAGAAATATTGTGGAAATGAGGCCTTTTCATATGAAACATTATAAATGATTTGTCTGGATTTGTTTTGCTTAGCGGCTTTGGATGTGAAGAAACAAAAGGACCTCAGCGGCTTTTACCGGCACCTGCTGAATCAGACTGTAGGAGAGGAGGCGGTACCGGATCGCTCAGCGAACAAGTCGGTCATAATTCCACATTACTTGCTCATCCATAAACACAACACACATGTTTAAAAAGGTATTCTGAACCTTTATTTGAATCTCTCTGCTCCTGATTCCACAGAGCTCAAAACTCAAAGATTTCAAAAGACATAGAGAGGACTTCACCTGTTCCTTTATCTACATCCCATGACAATATCCCAAGTCCATGCAGTGACAGTGAGGAGGGGCATGAGCAAAAGTCTGGATTTAGCAAGCCCGGAGCAGGCTCTGCACACTCCAAACGCCAATATAGACAGAGGTCGCCTTCATCGGGGAGCGGAGAGGAAAAAGAGAGAGAGAAGGAGAGGGACAGGCATAAGAAGAGCTACAGAGATCAAGACAGAGACAGAGGACGGGACAGAGATAGAGACAGAGACCGAAATAGGGGAAGGGAGAGGGATGACCGACATGGAGGAAGAAGAGACGAAAGGGATAGACAGAAAGGCAGGGACCGAGGCAGAGAAGATGACCGAAGCAGAGGCAAGGACATGGACAGGGAAGACAGACACTGGAAGAGGGAGAGGAGCCCCAAGGAAAGAGAGAGGGACAAGAATGGTGAAAGAGAGAAAAGGAGAAATCCAGATGAAGACAGGCGGAAGGACAAAGAGCAGGAAGAAGAGAAGGAGAGGAAGAAGCAACCAGAGAAGGTGGTGAAGAGGGACGAAAAAGATCCAGGAAAGAAGGAAGTAGTCGTAGAAGAAGAAAAAGAAGACAGAGAGAAACAGGAAGGTGAGGACAAGGAGGAAACGAAGGAGAAGGTGAACAAGTTTGCAAAGCGCAGCACAGATCAGACTGTGAGTTCAGCGAGAGACCGCTACATGGCCAGACAGATGGCACGCTCAGCCTGCAAGACTTATGTAGAGAAGGAGGAGGACTGAGAGCTGTGCAGCACATGACACAGTCGTCTCAGTGTGGAGGCTGGTGGTATTTTAGGTCTCTCTTTTTCAACAAATCCCATAAAAATACCAAAACCAGCATGGAGTTAATACCTTCCTATTACCAGAGCCCACTGGTTCCTGCTGAAGATCTTTGGAAATCGTTCCTCAAGCAGGACTAAATTAATAAATATTGCTTTTTGTTGTCATCCATCATTTGGCACTTTAGTAAGCATTTACAACACTGGTTTAAATTTAACAAAATATCCCCATGTTAATTGTAATTAAAGAACATGTCATCCAGTCCCACAGTGTGGCTTATTGATATAAATACAGAGGTATTTGTGAGAATAAGTTATATTAGGTTTTGGCTACACAGACAGTTTATTGTTGTTGTAGTCTTTTTGTATAATTTGTTGACATTAAGAAAACCATTGCCAACCTTATCTTGTAACAGCTGACTCTACTAAACACTGCAGTGGGCAAATTCAAACAGTGAAGTGTGCTCATGGTCTGCAGTGACGAGAAACCCACCTGGACAAGATCTCTCTTTTTGACTTGAATTGTTTTTTTTTTTAATTAATTATTGTGAAATAAAATGACTTGTAAATAAGAGTTTTGACAGAGACACCTGAACACGTGTATATAAGACAGTGTATCTTATTGCTAGAGCCATCAGTGTTGTGTTTGATCACTTTTTGTTTAAGTTTTGTATCTTTCTGATGTAGTCAGATAGAAGATAATAAAATCATCTCTGGTCCACAGTTAACTTTGGTGCTTCCTGACTGTTATGCTTTCAATCACAGTTTGATGTTAAAAATGTGCACAAGAATTAAGAAGTCGGCTCATAACTGGAAGGTAAAATGTTTATTAGACAATTTGATCACAAAAACCTGCTGTGCCTTTCAGAATTTGCAAGGCAAGACATCAGTTTTAATAAAAGCAGCATCTTCTGCTGTGTCTTCTGTTTGAGCTCCAGTCTACATGTACATGGAGAAGGCGGACCACTGAAACAAAAGAAAAAGTATCTTTAATGCATTACAGGATTTATTTCTGCACAGAATGAGCCACACTGCAGCAGGGTGACTATAACATCTGATGCTACTTTAGACTGCTAGAATACTTTATTCTAGAGAGAAATACTGTACTTTTTTTTTACATTTAATCGACACATAATATGATGCATTGGTACAAATAACACAACTCATCAGTGTAACTGTTAAAAAACAGACACACCAACCATCTGCAGCATCAACACATCTTACTGTGCTGGCAATAATAATATTATAATGCTGCATCATCTTTTATATGTTGGAAGTTTTGCCAAAGAAAAAGGAGAATACATGGTATTAAGTGGAAATAAACTTGCCTCATCCCAAGACATGTGGATTATACCATCTGAAGATTTGTTCTTGTAAATAGCTGTAAAGAAACCACAAATATCATTTTTTTAAATGCAACATCAGCATAAAACAGGAGAAATACTCAGTAAGCGATGAGACGATGCGCTGCTCGAATCTGTCATCTTGTCTATGTCATTTTGCAGATTTGAGGATTCAATGGATTCAGTTCTTTTGTGCCTCAACTTCATTCTGAACAAAAATGACACAAATGCAATGGGTGGTTGCTACTCACATGACACTTTCTCCAGACGTAACATGAGAGCGAGGAAGCTCTCCAAAGACAGGTTTGATGAGTCTGAATACCGGAAGGTCATCAGCATCAACAGGCCTTCATTGATGTCCATTCCTGGTGCAAACACAAGAAGGAAGTGACTCCAGAATTTAAAGCATGTTCCCTTTTACTTTTATTGCTTTATGTTGAGCTTATTATTAATCGTTTATATGCTTTAATTATATTTGATTTGATAAATAGTGTTACCTGCAGCGTTAATTGCCTTCTTGAGCTCATGATCAACCAGGGCTCCATTCCGATTCCAATCTGCCTCATGAAAGATTTTCTACAAAAAAAAAAAGATTAAACAACATTTGGAAACCAAGAGCACTTTAAACATGCATGTCAACATTTCATTATTAATTGTACATCACAGAGTCGGTGTCTACAATTTTGAAATAAGTGTCTGTGGTGAATTAATATAAATAGGAATTAAAATCTCCATTATGCTGCGTTACCTCGTATTTGTTAATCTTCTCCCAGAGAACAGAGAATTCAGTGAAGGTCATCGTCTTCCTTTGGTCAATCTTTGCTCGTTAAAGATGCAATTAAACAATTTAACTCTTGATCACAATGTTTTCATTTGACTCTGGCTTCATAGCATGAATATGTGTGATTTGATTTATCTTTTTAGGATACATCCACGATAGCGATCATGCTCGCACAGGTATCAAAACCAAAGCTGCCTGTGAATGGTTAAAAAAAACCAAACAAACAAAAAACAGAGAATCCTCAGTGACTCAGAGTGGTTGTAAAACTGCCGAAAGATTTTTGTTCACAACCAATAAACTGGGCTTTTTTAATGTTTTCAATGATTAAAAAAACTCACCATGAGGGAATTTGTCATTGAGGAGCTTCTGCAGCTGTCTGACTTTGAGCTCACCATACTGACGACACAAAGAGTGATGGATTGATGTCAGAAAACAGATGAACTGGACAAGCAGAAGAACGGATGGAGGGAGAAAAAAAAATACTACACCTGATCAGCGTAGAGGTTGAACAGCACACGGGTAGCTCCAGCGGTTTCCTCTTCCTTATTGTCCTTGTCACCGTTGTTGTCGGTTGGTATCTAAAGATGAAAATGGATGTTAACGAACGTCAGAAATCAAATCGTTGAATTAGCTTCAGTATGCACTACATTCCTTCACGTGAGGTACCTCAGGAAGAATTAAGTTCTCCTCTTCTTCATGGTCGTGGTCGTGGTCGTGGTCGTGGTCATGGTCATGGTCATCATCATCATCATCATCATCTTCATCATGGGGACTGGATACAGAGGAGAATGTGTTAAAGAGGATCTATTCATATTTTGGGTTTTATACTGGAACATGTTTACATGCTTAAGTGGTCATAAAATGCTTTATTTTTCCTCATACTGGCTGCAGATTCGGTTCATTAGCCTTAAATGGCTCCTCACCTGATCGTAGTCTCGGCCTTGGTGTAGACAGTGAGAACAAATTCTGCGCTTGTGTGGGGTTTCACGGTGCAGGGGATGATCACGTACTCTCCAGGCTGCAGACTGTACTGCTCGGTCAGATCCCTTTCATAAGTGAAAAGCTGTCTTTCCATTATAGGGTGGTTTCTCCTAAAGAAGGAGGACTTCAGACGGCCTTGTAGTGTCTGGAAAAAAAAATATGAGCCTAACATCATAAAAAGAAACGGCTTCTCCTGAGCATTAAACTACATTATTTAAGCTATTTTAATGTGGAATTTGTTTTGTGTGCACAAGTGGAGTTTGTTTGTTCTTACCCCTGGAGGAATCTGTTGAAATGGGACAAATAAAAGGTCATTAAAGAGTTTTCAAATCATTCACAAAAGGAATAAAACAATGACAACGACCACTTCGTAATTGCTATACTTGCTAGATGGTACTTTGTGTTATCTTATCACTATTTCATAGTTAATGAACCAAAATACAGGATGCAGACCTTATAGACGGTAAGTCCTATTGGGCAGGGCTGTGACTCCCTGCGATTTCGCTGCTGAGGTTTCTGCACCAAAGACAGGAAGACGTTTTTGTCTTCCTCCTCCTCCTCGTTGATTTTAGTCACCTGAATGCGATACTGAGGATTCTTTGCAAAGGTATCTACAGGTGATGAGAAACATTAACAATGCTAGATGACACAGAGGCAGTGTGGAGTTTTTTTTCACACATAAAAACGAACAAATTGCATCAAACATCCTGTCCTTGTAGTTATAGTAAACAAACTGGGCTCACAGTAAGACCTGCTGCCGCCTGCAGACCTCCCTGCTACCCAGCTGCCTTCATAAGTCATGGATTTCCACTGGCAGGTGAAGTCGCCATCAGTAAAGTTGGGGTTCTCACAGCAGATGAACAACATAGAGAAATGATGACAGAAGTCCTCCAACTCCATCCTAACAGACAAAGACAGGCACAGAGTGATGAAAAAAAAGATGGCCACATGTCAGCCAACATCCAATGAAACAACTCTGTGCTCTTTAGTGTATTCAAAATGTTCGCTCATTATCGCATGGAAACACAAAGCACTTTCTTGAGAGTTTTATTTAGCAGATTTTTTAAAAATTTAATTAACAAGATGATTATCTTGGTAATTCTAAGTAAAGATTTTTTTTTATTTTTCTGAATCAACAAGTTACCTCTCTGAAACAGACTTGTCTGTTCAGTTCAATCCAGTGTTATTTTGGTTTGAGATGTTCGAAGATACTTGTGCCTTTAAGTAATATAGATGACTAATAACCTGTTGAACTCTAAGCTCTTAGTTAGAGTCACTATTCTACTGGTTGACAGTTGCTGGTGGTATCACACCTCGAAATGGAGCAAGCTGCCAAACAGGAACGTAAACAAGAATGCAGCTTTCAAAGTTCAAAGCACATTCAAAGTCTGGTGTGAAACACAGTTAGCACCACTTTTAACAAAGCTTGTTTACCAGAACTCTCCATCATTGCGGTCAAAACACTTTTTCTGATCCTCTGGGCTTACTCTTCTCCACAAGCTGGACCTGAACACAGGAGGAAAATAAATGTGTTCTTCAGTTGTAGTGCAGTGTAAGTTAGCTGTAAATTGCACAGATGGGTGGATATAAGATTACTTCAAGTAGCCTACTTATCACTCCACTTTCCGTTCCACTCTTTTCTGCCCCAGGGGTTCATGAGTCGCACCAGCTTCACTGGGACGCCGTCACACAGAACCTTAACATGATAAACAACAAAATATTGCTGTCAATCAATAGTTATCTATTTTACACTTTTACATTTATTGCTCTGTGTTCAGTGCGGATAGAAAAGGAAGTATTTCATTGTACAGAGAATTCTGAATCCTAAACATTACCTCAGTGACTGCTGTGACAGAATAGGCGTGGGAACTCACTAAACCAGTCTCAGCTACAGTGTTCACCAGAGCACCCTGGAACAGGCAAAACGGTCAAACAAGACCAGACATTTTTTATTTTTGAATGTTTTTTAGCCCCAAGTTATTGGTCCGTACCCCTTTCTGGGCGGTCCCGCAGCAAATCATGGACTTGCACCCGGTGGCATTGGTCAGGGAGTCCCACAGCTCGACGTCATGGCTTGCATGATGGTTTTCATTAAGTTTGTATATCATGCTCAAGCCTCCACTGAAATCCTTGCAGGCTTCTGATGGCAACCCAGCGTTCATGTCTGCGTATGAACCGCACACTCTGAGGGAGACAGGAGAAATAAATGTCTGGAAATGCTGTGATGGAGCCCTCTGGCACGCCTAATTAGACAGGGCAAACTGTAATTATTCATAGCAGTTAGGTTCTGTTTTCATGTTGTGCTTTTCTAGTCTAGACGACCACCAGCGCTTCACGAGTCAGCATTCACACAGTCATACACTGGTGGTGGAGGCTACCATACCACCTGCCTTCATTAGTATATAACAGTTGTGCTGAATAAAAAACAGAAACCCACTGAAGTACTTTATATTAATGTTTTCATACTTGGCATATGCCTTTTCCAGCAGAGGAACCCAGAACTCATTTCCACTTTTGGAGAACACAGACAGCAGCTGATTGTTAAACGTCGGCAGGTAGTCATCAATGACAACATCCACCCACTTGCCGAACCTCCAGAACTGACACAGAGAGGACGAGCGAGAATTACAAGTTAGCTGATGACTGATGAGTGTGAAATCATTGCTCTTGTGTATGATTATGTTTTTACCCTGAAGTGAAATATTCCTGCATATTCCTCAAAGGTCTGCTCCATTGGCACAACTTGCACCATCAGGTCCTTGTGAAAGGTCAGGGAGGAAATTGCAGCCAGAAACCAGCAGTTACCTGGAAAATTAATTCAACAAACCAAGGATCAAATTTCCACCTGAGCAAGGTATTCTTTGATCTTTTGCTGTCTTCATCTCACCTACAATGCCTTGACCGAAGTCAAAGCGTGAGGCTCCCTTGGTGCAGAAAGTAGGTTCGTCGCTGTTGTTTTGTGCTTTCAAGATGTCCTGGACAATACGAAAAATGGGAAATAAATTACGACACACATGTAAAAACATTTACATAATAAAAATGCAAACCTCGTAATGTAAAAATGTCTATTTCTCTTGTGCATAAATATACCTGTGCAATCCACTAACATTAGATTTGCATGAGGGAGAAAAAACATATTTTAAAGTGTTTTACTATCGGTCGAAGCCATTCCACTTGTGTGTCACGCCCTTGGCTCAATTCAGGAAGGTATCCCAGGGACTGGATTTCAGGTGGAAAGGTGTAGTCCACAAACAACCTCCCCCTGCGCCGGTGGTCATGTTTCAGCTGCACATAGTCTTGGAAGTTGAATTTAGCAGGGTTGGAGGAGCTCCCTTCGCTGCCATCTTGGTAACGCAGGTTGATGATGGAGGTGCAGTGTCCAGATGCAGACATGTTGACAAGAGGCTCTGTGACAAAGCAAGAAAGAAAAAAAAAAAACAAGATCACATGGAAACATTTGGACTTGAAGGCCAGAGTTTCAGAGACAGGTGGAAATAATTACCTGCAAGGCGGCTGCAACAAATTGCTGATTCCTTTACAACAAGGTGTCTCTGCAGCAGACTGTCCCTCACTTATATTCCCTTGTGTCTTACATAAGGCTGGAGAGAGAGGCCCACCCCCACAAATTATAGAGAGGCTAAAATGACAAGACTGCGAAGCTTCTGACAGACAAAACCAGTTTTTCTGGAATAAATTACCACTTCCAGTAAAATCTCCAGTCATTCTCAGAGTCTCAGTGAAAAGTCTGAAATTCACATAATTCTCATCTCTTTGTACTTGTTTTCTATTTTTTTCTTTTTGTATCTGTTCCTATTCTGTGCATAGTAACACTGCAGGATCTGCTAATTGAAAATACGTTATTATAAATCTATAATAAATTGGACCTCAAACTGTAAATGGAAATTTATACTTTTCTAAAAGTGTTTCATTTTTTTCATTTTGTTTTTGAAAACTAAGAAAACAAAAGATTAGCTGTAATTGATTAGATGAGCTCTCAAACATGGGTCTCTTACGCATCTTAATCTGAATCAACTAACTCTGAAAGTATCAAAATGCAGAAGAAAAACTATAAAAATGCTGAATGTCTAATTTATTTTCAGGGTTGGTCTTTTGTCTGTGAGTTGAGGAGGTTGTAAATTCCAGTCAGAGCACATAGAGTGTTCATGTCCAGTTGTTTGATCCATTAACCCTGTTAAAATATGTCGCTGAGGATTGCTCACAGAAAAACCTACTGGGGGTTGTTAAACTGAACAACTGCAGAATTATTGCACTGCACATATTACCATATGTTTGATTATTAGATATCTGATTAGCAGTCAATGCAGAAAGTGAATGAATAATGTGAATGAATGTCAGTGTATACATTCACACACATGCTCCTGACGTGATGATAAATCTCTCAGTGGGCTCCTCTTTGTCTTTCGTTTCAAAGTTTACAGTTGCCCTCTGGACAGATCGTATCTCGACAAGACATAACTTATGGCAGTGCTTGTATTTGCATATAGGGCTGCAGCACTATATGCAAATAATCAGGAGGGCTTGTTGCATGAAGCAGAGTCAGTACAGGATGTACACAGGATTCACAGAATTGACCACTGCAAACCACAAAAAAGTCTGTGATATTACAGTAGTTCTACTGTTTAAATCTCCTTCTAGTCTTATAATGCAGTAGTAAAAAAACATGGTTGAGCAAACTGAAACATGTTGTTGTTTTAAAAACCAAACTGTAACTGGGACTCACAGGCAACAAAAGGAACCTGTTGGAACCTGCAGGGACATTTGACAGAGTGCTTCTGCACAGATAAATGCAAGAGTAGCCCTTGGGCCAAATTCTTGTCATGCTATGTGTTTTTACTACAATCCTTTCAAAATAATCGTGTAAAACAGAGAATTGACACCTAGAAGAAATGTTTCACCAAAAATGCTTAAATCTTACATAAACACTGCAAAGCAAAGTTAGAAAGTACTGATGAGAAAAGAAGAAATAGTGCAGGTACAAACTGATTTTAACATCCTGAATGTTTTCAGGATTAGCAAAGTATCTATCCATCTAGCTATTTTTTCTGCTTTAACTAAACTAATTATTTTTTTTGGTTATAGACTTCAAACAGAGGCTTTGTTTATTCAGTCTGATTACACTGTAATTTATGGTAATAAGTAGTAGTAGTAGTAGTAATAGTAGTAGTAGTAGTAGTTTCGAGCTGGATGACAGAAACTACTGAATGAACTGGAGGGACCTGAAATTCACGTCAGCTTAGTTTAATTAAACAACTAGAAAAGCACTCAGAGAGCGCAGACCTCCATCAAGGCAGCATTCTGAGAGAGCGCATACTCCTGTAAGCCCACAACGCCTAAGAGTGAATGTGTTGATTTAGACGCACCTTGAAACCGACATTTAACACTGTATTCATGTTAATATCATGTACTTTTTCATTTATTTTTTTCCTCTATTTCATATTTTGTCACATTTGAATTTGACCAAAATACCAGTAAAACTTTGCAAATTCAATTTGAGATTTCTTTTGCTCTAGCTCCTTCCTACATGAAGTTATGGTTAAAAACACATATTTGACCTTGGTGACCTTGACCTTTTACTGATCTTGACCAAACTGAATCAGTGACTTCTGGATTCCTATATTAGTTTATATACCAAATTAGGTGACGATTGGCTGAAAATTGTACACCCTGGAGTGTTGAGAAATATGCAAAATCTCCCATACATTACTATGGCGTGACCTTTCATTTGACCTTGATGACCTTGAAACAGATCCGATCACCACCAAAAATTAATCAGTTTTATGTTATGCCACTTCTGACCAATCCTGAAAATTTCATCAACGTCTGTCCATAACTTTTTGAGGTATTTTGCAAAACAACAAATAAACAAACCCTGGTGAAAGCATAAGCTCTTGGTGCCTCAGCGACACCCTTCACAAACTGAACTGTGATCAGTCTGACACCTCAGGGATGAACGGGAACAAATCACATAATTCTGTACGCTGAAATGCTTTTATCTTTCTAGACATCTTGCATCCACTCAGACTTTTGCACCGGACAAGTCCCTGCAAAGATTATAAATTAGATATTTAATTACATTTAAAAGAAATGCTGATATTGGCAAGGCATTAAAAGGGTGTGGTAAATATGAAAGGGTCCAAATTATTGTGAGGAGTGTATGCTGAAGATTATGGTTTTTACTCATTGTACTGACATTATTGGTGGTGGTTATTTTAGTGATTATTATTTATATGATTATTGTATGTTTGCATTGGTTCTTTATATATGTTTATTTACTTTTTTATTTTATTGTTTTTTATTGTTAATTTATTACTATTATTGTTTTATATACTGTTGGGGAATTGTTTGGATTTCATTTGTACAAGAGCAATAAATACGTAAATGTAAAAAACATTCATGTAATTGTGGTTCAACAGTGAAAAATCCCATTCCAAGTTCATCAAACATAACCATCACTAAACCTGGGGATTTGGGTGTAGGCCTACAGCTATTATTATGTAACCTACACAACCCTATAATCTGCCTCCACTGACCTCCTTCACGCATCTGCACTCACTGGGTTTGTGTTCAGTAAACACCTAAAAATCCTAACCTAAAAAAAACATAAATGTGATTCAGTGACAGTATTTTTCTTTCATCTTTGTCAAGGATGTTGTCATTTACTTTACAAACTAATGTATAAAAAGTTTTAACACTCTTCTAGGAGAGGACTTTCTAAAATTATGGATTTTATTTGCCATAAAATAGAAAATAGTATGTGACCTCCAGCGTGTTTCAAAGTCATTAATATTCATATATGTTTATCTGCATATTTAAAACACCATAACTCAATTTTAGACTATGGATAAGTCGACTTACATGGTCTCTAAGTCGAAGGTTTGCTGGGAAAGTTTCGGTTTTTAAAGGACTTCCTTCACTTCCGTCCTCACAGAGGGACTGAGTCACTGTTACAGATAGCAGATGTCTGTAATCAGATAAAAAAACAACAACTTCTTAACAGACTCAAAAATCAATTCAGCAAAAATGAACATTAACATGAAAAAACAGCATTTACCTGTTACGTTGGAATCTGGTGACTGTTGCAAAGCATAAACTGTGTGAATAAACACACGGACTGCATACCACACATAACCCAGGCTTCTGTGACATTTTGAAGCAGTAATTCCTCAAATCAAAACACACAATATTCTTCAAGAACATAACTTTTTTTGAATCAAAAAGGGGATACACTGAACTGCACACATGCTCTTCAAGTCCTCCATGTTAACACAATCACATTGCTTGACATTCTTATGATTAAATTGCAGTTACAAAAATGTCCAAGAGCTGTCAAAAACATGACAACGTGCTCATGGCAAAGGCTGTAATAAGCAAATCCCTGCATTTAAAAAAAAAAAATTATTAAAAAAACAGTATGGACTACCATCTTACGTCTTTTATCAGGCTACCCACAGCGTGCAACCATCTTCAGGCCTTTTTGACGTTAAACTTCTCATTAACAGAGAAGTAGCTGCAACAGATATTTAATGTCAAGACACAACGCCGATTACACATCAAATCAAAACCATTTATTTTAAACATAAAATACAAGTGAGGACAGACATTAGGAACAAGTGAAAATACAGCTTTAGTTTCACGTGATTAAACATCCATCCATCTTCTTCCACTTATCCTGAGGTCAGGTTGCAGAGGCAGCAGCTTATGCAGCCAAGCCCAGAGCGAGAGCCCAGAAACTCATTTTGGTCGCTTTCCTTTTTACAGTTGAACAGCAGCTTTTAAAAACAAAAAAAAAAAAGGCTTGTTTGTGCATCATAGGGGAAGCTCAACATTATGTAACACCATTGGTTTCTGATATCAGCCTATTTTGACACTTGAACAGTTGAAATCAAGATTGACAGTCAAAAATTCTTTTTTTTTTTTTTTTTTTAAGTCAGCATCCATCTTCAGACCAGCATGCATAAGTCTTGATGTGTGTCACAGCGATGTCTCAACAGACGCAGCTTGCAGGAAAACTGAAGCAGAGTCGCTGCAGTGCACTTGATCTAATTCTGGGGGATCGGGAAAAAAAAGGAAGTTAGGCTTATGAAATGATTTCATGCAAATGTACCATTTGACGCTGCTATTGAACGTTCAGAAAACCGAGAGTCACCACTGAACAATCTGCCGGTAATTCCAGCTATTTCAGTTTAGATTTCATCACAACAATCAAGGACTGCAACTTCTGCACTAAAGCTGAAAGCCTACCTTTAAAATTCACTGGACAGTAGACTACAGGGGATGCCTTACACCAGCAGGACAGCACCTATGGGGGGAAAAAAGGAGACAAATTAGATGAGATAAACACATTTGTGAAAACAAACTTCCTTCAGTATAGCTTTAACTCAGAAAAGTGGATTATAAACAGTCGTCAGTTGTCGCATCAGACGGCACTTCCTATTCCAGGTTTTCATCACTGTCAAAGCTACAGATTTACCTCTTTGTGAGCTTTTCAAGTAACTCTCCATTGTACAACATTAAGCAAAGTACTTCTTTAGGATTTAACGATATTTAGCAAATTTATGAAGTCACAATTTTGAGGCTCAAGTAAACTCTTGGCTGACAGTTTGCAGAAAAACACTGCATGTGACGTGTCCTTTTAGATGTTCAAATCAAAGCACAGGGCTGACGTTGTACAAAGGTGAGCACGAAAGCTTTGACGTTACACTAAAAGAGAGGGAAATTAAAAATCGACTTACAAGATCTGCCTCAGGGTGTAGCTGCAGGTGCGCATCATAAGGTGATCCACTTTCTTCCTGTTTAATCTTCTCATGTCACCAGCCCAACTATGAGAAACCAGGAAAAAAAAACTCGAACCGTGAAAACCAGCACTGATCAATAGCACCAAGTTATTTTGGCCTTTCTATGTTCAGAAAACCGAGAGTCACCACTGAACAATCTGCCGGTAATTCCAGCTATTTCAGTTTAGATTTCATCACAACAGAGGCAGTCAGGTGCTGTTTTTGAAAAGACAGATGACATTTATTTACCTACACAGAATGAAGCGTCTTCAGTCAGCTGCTTTAGTTTGGGGCGTATGCAGCGCTGCATGGCAACAGAACATTTCACAGCAGCTCACAAGTTTTCCAGCTACAGAAGAAAACAAGGTTGTGATTTCTTAATAGTGACATAAAGTTAATTTGTCATAAGAAGTTACAGAACTGCATCAAAAACATTCAGAAAACCGAGAGTCACCACTGAACAATCTGCCGGTAATTCCAGCTATTTCAGTTTAGATTTCATCACAACATTTAATGGCTACAGCACATTTCACAATTAATACACCAAGTTAACCCACCTTAGTCATGGTTTTCCCATCACCTGGAATGAGTCCATTCTTTGTGCTGGTCTAAATATGAAAAATAGAAATTGATGAGTAACTCCTGTGAGAGGTTAAAGTAATAATTAACTGCAGTTTGAGACTCAGAACAGTGAGTATGAAACATCGTCAGTTGTCGCATCAGACGGCACTTCCTATTCACAGTTTTCATCACTGACACAAACGCTTTGATGGCAACACGTTTGGGTTTTTCTTCAGTCTAACTCACCATGCAAGAGACACTGTCCAATGTCTGCAAAGCTTATGCTGAGAGTTTTCAGACTCAAGACCACCTGTGGACAAACAAGAGATCCAAAATTAAGAAAACAAAAGTAGCTGATAAAATGGACGACAGGCAGTACAGCCAATATTTGACGTTAATACGTCCAAATACTATTTCTTTCATTTTAAAAAACACACTGAAGAGGAATAAATAATAGCTTGTTTGCAGACAGACATTCTAAATCCAAGCGAGGATGAAAGACTAGTCTTACTTTCTCTTTTATCGTGTCCATCTTTCAGTGTTCTCCACGTGGCTGCTTTAGGCACGCTAGGACAAAGCTAACTAGCTAACAAACGGCACTGCACTTTTTTTTAATAAAAATCACAAATTACAGCACAACTATCGTGTTGTTTGACACGTTGGTGCTGTGTTCGCTTTCAATGAACACTTTTAAAAAGTCAAAGAATACTGGCGACGACTGACAGTCATACAAGACCGGCAGACGGTTTGAAATGAGGCACAGAGGAAGCACCGTAGCATCGCCGAAGGTTTTAAAGCCCGAATGTCGCAGGAATATTACGTCACTTGCTCCGTCGCGCTTCCGGCGACTTCCGCTTGTATCAGTGGACCGACGGAAAACATAAAATTTAGATCTTAATTTAATTATTTTTGCTCCACTGCATTTAGGAGGCAGCATACTACGAACTGTTTTGCTGTATTACAATTATTTGGCTAATCAAATTAGCTCAGCTAGCTGCACCTACTGTTTTATGCTGTTTACACATAAATGATAATAATAATCTCATACACATGTAGATTCAAGTGCAACGCTTGAAGCTACATATTCTATGCGTGTAGTGCAATTTAAATGAACTAAAAACCAACACCTATGGAAAGTAAATTAGGTTAGTGACCTTTTTGAATCATCACCTGGGCTTTATTAATTCTTTTTTTTTTGTGTATTTCTTTTTATTAGTTTTCTGTCAGTGATATCTTTATTGAGTCTGCTGCTCAAACTTGTCTTTTTCCTATCCTATGATAGTTCAATTTAACAGCAGAGTTACAAAAGCACGTTGTTGTCTTTAGGTTGTGTTTATATAATATTCATATGGCCTGAACATATCTAAATAAATCCCTCACCTACGCACAACCTACCAACTGCTAACTGAACATGACAATTGAAGCAAGACAATAAAATAATTAAAATTTATTCTTTAAAAAAGAAAATGCATCTACATCTTATTTCAAGTTACATTAAAAAACTATTAATCAACAGTCAACTGTGGCCACATGGTGGCGCTGTTTCTCTTTGACTGTTTCTTCAGTAATTACACGGAGAATCTCATTAATTGGTGTTTTTCTGCCTGTTGTCAGTCTGCAGACTCAGTTTGTGGCTGCGAGCCACATTTTGTTCAGGATTTATTTTCTCTGCAGTCTTTGGAAATCACTTCACACCTTCAATTCAACCAGCATTTTACCATCCAGCAGTTCCAGGTAACGTTGTTGAACCTTACTTAAACCTGTTTTTTAGACTGCTTTACACAAAGTTTCTTTATTGTGTCATCCTTGATCTGCAGACACTCTTCTTCTACCACACCTTATTCAAAACATGGCCTACAAGATATCCAATGAAAATTGTAATGTTGGAAAAAAAAAGCCTTTTTGGCTGCAGACTGTTATAAAACAAGACAATACATTTATTTGATATACATTTAGTCATTATTTTAGGGTATTGATCAGGGGCATTATGTTGATGTTAGTTCACTGCAACTCTTCTGATTTACTGTTCACCACATCTCAACTCTCTTATTTGCTCTATTTCAGGAAAACTCTGGTTCACCTTGGTTTGGTGGTGGGAAAAAGGGTCAAAAAACAAAGTTTAGTGCGTGTGTGTGTGTGTGTGTGTGTGTCTTCTGGAAGTGAATGAAAAGTGTGTGTTTGCTGTCAGTGAGAGGGTCAGCCTCAAGGTGTTTGTGAGTTGAACCATTGCAGCAACATGTTGCCGCCTGTGAAGAAGGACCGGGTCATTTCTCAGCTCCCAAAAGTTAGTAACACACACACACACACACACACACACACACACACACACACACAGATATAAGCAATGTTTGTTTTCATTTGTCTAATGTGCTTTTCCCCTAGTTATGAGTTTATTTCTCCACGTTCTTCTCAGTATTTCAGTCCAAACGCAGCCCTGCACACCAAAGATGGCTTCCACCCACGGGTGAAGGAGGCAGCCTGCCAACTTCAGAGGACGGACACAGTGAGGTGAGATCACAGGAGGGTTAATAAGACAACCATCCTGAACACACACTGTGACATTTGTTTAAATTTAACTAATTAGTTCAGGCAGGGCCCTTCAAGTCACGCTGAGTCTGCTGTGTCAGCTGACAGCCGTCGAACACACCCATCACATCTGACTGCAGTGATCTAGTGGTGTGTTCAGGGACCATATTGAATGAATTTAAAAGGAGTTCTTTCCAGCTTCCCTACTGTCTATGGCACTCATCTATACACAAATGTATAGGTTCACATTTAAACTTAATTCCTAAATCAGCTGAGAACTTTAACTTTGAAAAACATTTGTGCATTTGTTAGCGACTAGTTTCAGCTGTGGAGTGACAAACATTTGGTGTAAACACAGAGCTAATGTCTCTTTTTTTCCCCTGATGATATGATTTATAAAGAAAACCCACACTGTTTTAGGACTTTTAATACTATAGATTTTATGTTTGGCACGAAAGATTTGGAACAAAACTGAAAGCTAACTCTCAGTACATCTAATGAATTAAAAGATAAAGCAGAATCTGACTCAAATCTGTGCTGTGCTTTTTTTTAGGTTGTAGATAAATGTTGAAGCATGTCATAGGCAGATAATCACCCTTCTTAAAAAAGACCTGAGTGCTTAAATCCTGACAAATGTCCCTTAATTTGTGAGCTCTGGCTGCTTGACTCAAATCTAAATGAACTTATTATCATTATTAAAATGATTAATCTTGAAAAGCATTAAAAGCTTCATGCATTTAGTCTGTTCTGGTTTCAGGAGGCTCTGAGGCAAACACGGATGTAATGATGTTATTGATCTATTGATATGTGTTTCATTCTATTAAATGACAGTATTCACTTTCTCTCTTTCCAGCTTTAATATTGCTAAGGTCATCGTAGTGGGAGACGTTGCAGTTGGGAAAACGTGTCTGATCAGCAGGTAAGATGCAGTCATTGAAAATGTTTTTAGATTTGTTATTTTGGTTTGATATGAACTGTGACTATAGTTATATGTAGCTGCAGAGCATCATTCAGATTTTATTCCACTAAAACATGGCTGCCCCTAATTGTGTTTCAAGCTGAAGTCATAGTTTTACAAATGTCTTTATAGTCATTATTCAAATCCGACAGGTTTTAGATGACTAAAATCATTTTAGAAGTTCAATACATGAATAGTTAACAGTGGGGAGATAACGTGATAATAATAATAAGCTCTGAAATCAGTGTTCCCTTGTTCGCTAAAGGTTTCGTAAAGGTGCGTTTGATAAGAACTACAAAGCGACCATAGGGGTGGATTTTGAGATGGAGCGTTTCGAGGTGCTCGGTGTTCCCTTCAGTTTACAGCTGTAAGTATGAAACACTCTGGCTGGTTAAACACTACGTGACCTTCATTTGACCAGTATTAATTACGTTTTCCTTCACTATGTTGACTTTGGTCGTGCATTAAGGGCACATGTGTAGAATTAGTGTGATTTCATGGTTAACATCCTGGAGGGACAGTAACACGATTTAAATGGCTGCTGGACGTGACACCATCCTGCCACTCGTCTCTTCATCTTCACCAAAAAATGAAAACTGCACATGATCTGATTCAAATGTCGTCTGGTTCAGGTGGGACACAGCCGGTCAGGAGCGCTTCAAATGCATCGCTTCAACATATTACAGAGGAGCACAAGGTGAATGTAGCTCAGTCTCTACAGTGGACCCTCCTACCACACATCTCACCTTTGACTGAAGTAAACAAACCTTCACATTATTTATACTGTTTGTCTCTCCAGCCATTATCGTGGTGTTTGACTTGAGCAGTGTGAACTCTTTAGCACATGCCAGGTAAGGAGTGATTCTGATCTAATTATTGTGCCATTACGATGCTATTTGAGGTCTAATCACTGTCTGTGTGTAGGCAGTGGCTGGAGGACGCCATGAAGGAAAATGACCCTTCCAGTGTTTTACTGTTCCTTGTCGGTACCAAGAAAGACCTCAGTGTGAGTGATATTAAAAAAAAAGCCCATTCAGGAATTAGTCAAGAGATAGAACATTAACTGTTAACAGTTTTATTAATTAATCAAAGCGCCAAGTTTTAATCAAGTTTAGAGCTGTATTTTTGACAAGAGCGATTTTAACAGTAATTGAAAAATTTTCAAGGCTGCAACTTAAATTGTTTTATTATGATTGATTCAATCTTTTGTTTAATGATTAATCATTTCGTCCATAAAACACAACCACGTCCATGACATTTTTTTTAGCCCCAAATATTGAGTATACTATTCACACTGTACAGAGTAAATCAAAGAAAAGAAGTAAATTATCACATTTGAGAACCTGGAGGCATCAGACATTTACCAGTTCAGCTCTGATTATTAAAATAGTTAATAATTTACTGACTCATCGCTGCAGCTATGAATATCTTTTGATTTATGTCTAATTTTATAGCATGATAAGAACCCAAAGCCTTTTCTTTGCTTCACCACTTTCCTTGTCTGGCTTCACTCTCTGTATTTCTCTCCTCAGTCTCCTGATCAGCTGATCCAGATTGAACAGGAAGCCATCAGACTTTCGGAGGAAATCAAAGCAGAGTACTGGGCTGTTTCTGCCAAGTCAGGTGAGAGTCGATCACATATTAACAAATATGACCAAATCCTCTGTTTTATCCTCTTTTTGTCTCGTGAACCTCTTTCTCTCCTATTTTTTTATTTTTGCAGGAGACTGTGTCAGGGACTTCTTCTTCCGTGTAGCGTCTCTGACTTTTGAGGCCAACGTTTTGTCTGAGCTTGAGAAAAGTGGCTCGAGGCACGTCGGTGACATCATCAGTGAGTCAGTTTGGTCTATAAAGTCTCATCGTTAAGACAGAAGAATCATATTTTCCACCATTTTTTTTTTTATCCACTTACCAAGTAATTAGGTCTTCAATTGATTTTTTTTCTTATGACACTCAAACAATGCGTCAGTCTATGTGCTACAATAGCTATCAATTATTAAATAAATCACTAATTATCTATTTGTAATTAATTATTTGTAATTAACAGATTTACCACTTTGAGTAAAGAAATTAGTTATTTCTCTTATAATTAGCTTTTGGAGGTTATCTTGCGCTTAAGGAAACACAGATCATCATTTTTCACTATTTCATTTTTCACTACTAAACAACTACTTAATCGAGAAAATGAGCAACATTTTTAATTGACAATAAAAACAAAGCTGCGATAAAAACACGCATACACTACTCCATCCTCCACACCTCATAAGCATTTGTTACTAATGCAGACATAAATTGTTTAAAACAAGTCACAAATGCTTACAGTCATTTAAACAATGCTAAAAGCAGAGCAACACTTAAACAGTAGACGAGAATAAATAATGCTTGGGACTGTTTAAAGCTGAGTGGTTCATGCTATCACCCTGTGGAGTTTATTTAAGTAAACAAAGAAAAGAGTGTTTCTTACCTCAAACTTACCTTGAGGTCAAATATTCACGTCGAATGCATAATAAAACACTTTAAACGCAGGCGTTTAACGTGTTTCCTGCTTTGTTTACATCCATGTTAGCTAGCTAGCGGCCTCTCTCTGCTGTTACGTCAGAAAAACGTAACGCGTAACAAGCATCCGTTTGCACGTGCGCGAGTTTATGTTAAATTCTGAGCAGATTAACCACAACGTGATTTTTAATCTGAGATTGTTAAAATTTTAAACACACAGGAAACTAGAAAGTAAAAATTTACGTTAAAGGGAAAGAAAAAAAAAACAACTTCCGGGTTGTCATTCTGTTGCTAGGGCAACAGCTGTGGTTGTTTACTTCTGTTATTCTATAAAGGGATTGATAGGATTTAGAAGGATTGTATTGTCACATTTGAAAAGATTTACAGGCTATAAATCACATATACTTAAAATAGTCTACATTGTTTATGTTCATGGTAATGATGGAACAACAGTGTTACTCAGAAATAGTTTTAATCGCTTTTCTGGACTTATGTTCAAACCTTTCCTAATCACGAATCCCCACAATGTAAAATGTGTTTTGTTTGTGTTTGCTTCACATAGGACTCACTGAAAGCACAGAAGCTGATCACAAACCCACCAAGAGGAAACCCAACTGTTGCTGAGGGGAAAGAATGGCTACCTGCATGCACTGCTCTGCCCACACAGTAACATAAAATGGCAAAATGAAGGAGAAGAGTAAAGTGAAATATGGACTGAACATGCTCAGTGTGGATGTCAGCACTGTGAAAAAAGCAATGCAAACTAAATCATGTTGTGTTTGTGTTGTTCTGTAAGTGGTCTGAGAGGATGCTGCAGGTTGCAAAGGCCATAGAAACAACAAGAAGTCTGGGTCGGGTAAAGCTTTGTGAGATACTTGTTAACATTTATCAAAAAAGGGAGATTGTTCTCCACTAGATCCTTTAATAAACTGCACTTGCTTTAATAAACACATCTGTCTGAACCAACATTTTCCTCACACACTGGAGAAAATGTCAATAGCAGCTTTGAGTGCATTTTTTTTTATGGTTTCCTCACTGGTCCTCTTGTCATGTGACTGTGTGCTAATGTGATGCGTACACCAGCTCCCATGACCACAGTTATACCCACAACGCAGCTCTCTCCTCTGACATCAGGGCTCTCATGAAAATGGAGGGATTGTTTGCAGGGAAAGAAGCAAACAGGAATCTGAGGCTAATTTATATCCTCGCTCAGTGAAGTCAGAAAGGAGGAAGATGTCATGTCTGCATGTTTTCCCCTTTCCCATTAAACACAGATATGCAATTATTATGGCTAATAGACAGTGAATTATACATAAATTGGTTTTGATCAGTGTTGTCCTGTCAAAATAGAAAAAAACTTCATGGTGTAAACAAATTGTGGGAAAAAATTCTTCACATACTGTTCCCAACTAATCATATTTGTACCGTGAAGAAGCAAACGTGTGCATCACATGCCAGTTTCCAAAATTAGCATGAACAAGACTCTGTTTTTAATATGAACACTTTTATTAAAGGGATCACAGGTAGAAAAGGTCATCAGCAGTGCCAGAGACATCATTACTCCTCTATCACCAACTACCGCCGAGGACCAATCACAGCCTTGCTGAGAGAGATGCAATATCTTAATCTGGCAAGGGAAGCAAAACCAAAGTATGTTTACTCAGAAACCATAATTATTTAAAACAATATGCATATTATAGGGACCATGATATTTTGCACACAGCAAAATGAAGCACACCATTGAATACCAGCGCTGTTTGTTTTTACTGGCGCAGCAAAAAAAAAAAAATATTGGGATGCAAGTCAAGTGCAGACTGGTTTAAAACTGCTGCACGGTGATCACAAAAGAGATTCAATATTTTTAACAACAATATTCATTCTACTGAAATAGCTGCGTGCAGTTAAGATTATTATACAGTTAGGGATATAGATGCAGTTTGATAGTAGAATCTGCTGATAGTGTCAGAAATCTGATCTCCACTGGAGCATCTTTTCATCTTATTAGCAGCAGTGGTGTGTCAGATCACATCCTGCAAGGTGGCAAACATCATACTCCAGTGTCAAAAGTGAAATACTCACTGAACTTTAAAGATGCAAGAGATTAGGAAAAAATGACCCTGACATGACAAAGATGTTCCACTTCTTAACGCTAAAATCAGTGGTTTAAAAATTCTTCTGCCAAGTCTTGCTCAAAAGCAAATGAAGTCATCCCAAACACCCAACACACCCTCTAACGTGACACGCTGTTAGTCCATGCCAAAACAAGACAACAATAGAGGCTATCTACAGGAGCCAACATACATAGTCAGCTGGTCATAATACAGCATGTGGTTGAGAGCTGAGCTGAAGGGTTCTCCTTGGATCAATTCAGAATTATTTCAAATCAACTCAACCCTCACACTTGTGTGTGTGTGTGTGTGTGAACAGTCGCAGGTGTGTTTGTCACAGATGTGAGGCTTGATTGGAGGCTTGAGGTTCAAACAAAAAAAAACTGTCTTTATTCATTCTGATGCATTTCATACAAAAAATTAATTTCCTGATTGGTTTGGCAAAGCGCTCTTTTGGCAACTGTTCGCAAAGAGCCACCAATGTTAAAGGAGGAAAAGTGGGTTCTGGGAACTGTAGCAGTACCCCTCTGTCAACACCATTCAAGGATTAAACTAAAACCAATCGCAAAAATAAAGAAAGTAGGACAGCTTGTCTGACATTGTCTGTGTAGGTCCATATCCTATATTTAACTGCTGTCTGGTATTTCAAGTTTCTTTTTTTGCCATTGTTCTGACTTTTCTCATGACATATACAGCGTAAATTGGACTGTACAAAATACTAAGCAGCCAGAAGAGTTGGCCGGAGGTCAGGCGGTGAAACATCTGGGATGATTTGGATATACAGGAAGACAAGAGGAAGGAAGGAGGTGAGATGAACCATGAGAGCAGACTGATAAACTGCAGGGAATATCAGGGGGTGAACACGAGTGGACAGCTGGATGGACTGGGGCTTCAGTGATGAAAGGGCTGACGGGTTGTGGGAATGACAAATAGGTGGAGGGTTGTCCAGATGAAGAAGCAGTACAGAGGATGGAGTTGGGTGGGGGGGGTGTAGCAAGGCCCCCCTCCATGTCCTATCGATCCATTTCATCCAGCAGGGGTGTGGCGTCTCCAGCAATGGACATGGGTGTGCTCTCGATCATCGGGCTGGGCGACGGTCGTGGCGTCATCCTCTGGGCTTTCTTCCGCCCCTCCGCCTCTTTCTCCTTCAGCCACTGCTCCGCCATCTTGCCCCAGTCCACTGCAGAGGAGTTGCTGCCGCTGGCCCTGCAGGGAGGGAGGACAGAAGGGGAGGGGTTTTAGATCAAGACAGGGACAAATTGAATGGTGGGCTGCGGTTCAGCCTTAAAACCATACAAACTGAGGGTTTAGCACCATCTAGTGGCAAACACTGGTTGACGACTTGTTGATTGGAGCACTGTGAAATAGACATTAGGCATTCTGACATGGGGGAGTTAACTGGGTTAACTGCCAAGATCACTGTATATGAATAACCACCAAAGCCAAAGCTATAACAACTCCAACAGCATGACACAGACTTTAATTTAATTTTAGGACTTTAAACCAGGATGCTTTTTCAGGAAACGCAAGTTTGGAGTACATCAGGCCCCTACTTACTTTGGTGTCGGCTGCTGCTGTGGTGTCCGTCCTCTGGATGACGTGGAGGATGACGGCGTGCCGGACGAGTGGCCATGGTGGCTGCCATGGTGACTGCTGTGGTGGCCGTGATGTGACACGTGGTTTCCGTGTGGGTGACCGTGTGTGTGCGAGTGCGAGGACTGCGGGGTGGAGCCGGTGTACTGTGGCGTGCCCAGGGCCTGCTGGCTCGGTGTGGTGTAGGAGTAGCTGGGCGTCATCATGGGCGTCGCCATGGGCTGCTGAGGTGTGGCAAAAACCTGCAGAGGAGAAAGTATTTGGTACTGAATGTGGCTCAACAACTCATCTGAGAAAACTCAATATATATTCTAAGTATGGTCTTATGAAATGGTCCGATGCAAATGAATAATATGTAAAAGTTAAGCGACAATTAAACTTAAAAAAGAAAAAAAAATGGAGGACCTGTATCGTTAAGAAGGGTAATAGCACAATTACAACAGATCTCTTCTCATGTTGGAATGCTGTTTTGTAATTCTGTTCATAATATAAGGAAAACAGAAGACTCATGAATATGCAGGCAGGTCACCAGATCAGACAGGGTGGTGTTTTCTGGCCTGACCAGTGTGTGAAGAGATGCCATCATCTCCAAAACAAGTGAAATATTCAGAGCTGCACTCACATGATAAGCAGAGGAGCTCCCTCCTCCTCCTCCTGTGCTGCCACCGTAGCCATACTGGCTGGAGCCCCACTGTGCGGGGGTGGTGTTAGGGTTCTGGCCCTGGCCTGTGACTGCAGCGATGGCATTGAACATCTGCGAGGTCATGTTGCGTGGGAGGGCGTTAACAGCTCGTGTCAAATCTAGGGAGGAGGGAATACATTAGGAAATGGTTCTACAGCTCCTGCTGAAAACGTAGATTTGTGTGTGGAAGAGCGCAAGACTCACCTGCGATGTTGATATTAGCTGGGGTGGCATTCAAGGACGCAGGTGTCCTTGTTCGGCTGCTGTTGCTTGGAGTGACGCCTTTGACAGAGGAGAAAATGTTAGATAAAAATTTCCTTTAACTGATGTAAAATACATATACATATTAAGTATGGTTCTGCCGTACCTGGCACAGGCTCTTGGTAATGGTCCTTAAACCAGCGGAATAGTCCGTTCACTGTAGGAAATATCTGCGAACGGTAGCGGAAGCCATCTGGGGTGATAGTCACATACTCAACCCTTGAGGGAAAAAAAAAACAGAGGCACTCATTTCTACTCACATGTACGCCTTGTTGTCAATCAAACACGTAAACAAAAGATCGAGCCTCTGTAGGAGCTGGACCTGAGCACGTCTCCTTATGTGACACTAATTCATGATATTTAGAGCATTGAATGGCATCGTCCGCTGTTTCTGTGATTTTAATGGAAACTTGACCTGCTTTGAGGAAAAGCAGTCCGCTCAGCCAACTTATTTATCCGTGAAACTACTGCGGCAGACAATCTGAATTTCTGCTCACCGTGGTTTTCCGCGAGGTTGGTAGCCCAGTATGAATTTTCCTGGCAGATCTTTACATGCCGAAATAAAGTAAGGAATAAAAGTAGGCTTCTCCCTCTTTGTCTTGATCAATAACTCCTCCATTTTCTGTTAGCGAAAGAACAAGACAAAATGATATATGATGTGCAGCTCGTAGCAGAAACAGGTAGTAGGTTGTTCAGGTATGTTTCCCCACAGTAAAAACGACATCAAAGTAAATCAGTATTTACCTCTTTGTTCCCCCAAATATTTTCCTGGAAGTACTTATGCCCCAGCAGATCCCTGGCGAATGATGCCATTGGCTGAATGTACCGAGCTGTGATTTCATCCAGATCTTCAAACTCCTATCAGGTAAGACACAGTTTAACCTCATGCAGCAGCCACTGAAGCTTCACGATACATTTTCTGCAGGTTGGACTTTGTGCTGAACAAAGAGAGGGAGAAAACAGCTTACTTCATTGTTGATCCAGAGAGTGTGCCCTAAGCTGAAAGCGTTCTCTTTGCCTTCTTCCCTCACATCCACATGCTGGTAGATGCCATCAGCCACCTACAAAACATCACAGAGTCAGACTGGAATATGTCAAGACTATAACATTTGTTACTGCCATGTTTGGTGCCCGTCCATCGCTTTCTTACTTTCCAGGTGACCGTGAGGTGGTTCTCTCCCTTGCTGCTGGGTCTGATGATCAAGTCTCCCTGGTCCAGGGTCTCCATCATTTTCTCTGACTGGTTGAAACTGATATTGTGGAAGTTGGGGTGGGCGATCACACGCTTTATATATGCTGCAGAGGGAAAGCAAAGAAAAAACAAGACAGTGTTAGGTGATATGCTATAAGATGAAAATTCCTAAAAGTAGTGCAGTATATAGTTTTATTTGCCATTTCTACTTTTATCTATTCCATTATTATACTAACGTGTTCGCTGTTGTTTCTTTTTAAGCTCCTCGTCCTGTTTCTGGTCTTCAGCCTCTGTGTCAAAGTCATAGTAGCTGTCCTTGGGGAGCTTCCACTCGTTGGCCTTGTCCATCAAATCTGAGGTGCGGCACGTGAGGTCGACACTGAATTTCTCAATGTCAATTTTCATGATGCGGCAGTGAACTGTCATTCCCACCTGATGGAAGAGGAAGTGTTAGACAGGTGCCACAACAGAAGGAAACAAGACAGGAAGGTCAGACGTTAGCAATAATTAAAATAGATCTGTCAGGATTAAGAATTAGAAAGACTACAGGTGACATCAACAAAATACAAAGGAAAAAAATTAGCAGCAAAGCACAACAAATGATGATGACAAACAAAGCCTCACCTTGACCCTCTCCTCAGGGTGTTTGACCACTTTGTCACTGAGAAATTTGGTGGGAATGAATCCCTGGACGCCGTTATCTAATCTGGACCGCACCCCGATGGCCTGACCGGGACAAGAACCGCTGTCAAAGTGATTCCACACCTAAAGCAGGGACACAAGACAAAAAAAGACAATGTTTAGACAAAGGACTCTTAACTGTTTTCTACCACATGGTCGGCAAAAGAAGAAAAGGTGTGTGGAACCTCGCTGAGTTCAGGGAAGTTGTCCTGCTGGCAGAAGGGACACTGCCAAAGCCCTGTACTATCATTACGGATGGCCTGGTCGTAGCTCTCCCCCTGAGGCCGCCGGTGAGCAATACCAGTTACTACACTGGTAATCAGCTTACCTGGAAGAAAAGGAGGATGAACCATAAACCACACAAGATGATAGAGCTGTATTTCTACTGTGATCTCATCAGTGCAAATGTTTAAGACTAAATGATGTATAAATGATATATCATCAAAAGTTTAACTCTTGAGATAACTATTTGTACTTCTGTGTGGTGAGTATTACCGATGTAAAAGGTCTCTGGAGTCTCCTTGGTGAGCAGGTTGAAGACCTCCTCAGTGTTGGGGACTCTATAAGGAACTCTCAGGTCTTTGTACCTGCAGCTCAGCTCTGCACGGATATCATACAGAGTAATCCCCTTGTTGCCGTAACCCTACAGGAATAAAACAACAAAGGAAAAAAGAATGATCAATATCTCTGGAAGGTGGATGTGAAGGAGCTTCTTATGGCTTCATGTTTCTGAAACATGAAGTCATGTATGACATGGCATTTTTTGTTGACTAAATATGATTCTGTACTTCAGCGTATAATTTTTTCCAAAATGTTTAAAAATGGTAAGCATTTCTAACCTGTCTCTCAAGTTCTTCAGCAAAGGCATCCAGGTCCAGATCTTTGAGACGTTCTGGGTTTTCTAAGATCTCCTCCAAAGCTCCAGCTGGGTTGGCATCTTCTGCCGACTCATCATACTCAAGGGCGTCCACGGCCATCTTCCGAGCCCACTCGTACGTCTCAGGGTGGACACGAGATCCATCGAGAACCTCGATGTAGGAATCCGTACTGTGTTGAAGGTTTAAGAGAAAAAAATATTTGAAATAACCTTAATAATAATGGCCGAATGGTAGATTACAGTCAACTCTGACGACTTGTCGGAATTACTATAAAAAAGGTACCAACCTGTCCCCAAGTGATGCGGTGTCAATTTTGATGAAACCGGCACAATTGATGAAGACCTTGGGCCCCATGTGACACATTGTGACCAGCTGGGTTCTGTTTTCCAGACGAGTGTTGTTCTGCTTCAGAATCTGCAAAAATACGACCATGGTGATTATTAGGTCAGCAGAAAAGAAGCAGTGCTTTCATATATGACAACAGAATGAATGACAGCAGCAATAAAAATAGAAATAAAGCAAAAATCATACCTTGAGCAGGTGGGAGCCTTTTCTTGGTCCCAGACCACAGACATACTGGACCAGGCTCTGACTGTGAGGATGGGCAATGGCCCTATTCACATCCACTCCAACCTCATTGACACGGTTGATGAATTCACAGTAAAGAGCGCTGAGCAAATCCTCCTTCACCACATGTTCCTGAGAAAGTGAGGAAGACGCCAGCGTTTTCACATGATTGCAGCTACAGAACCATTCTTCATTTTCTGTCTAGTTTTAAAAGCAGAAGTGGCACGACACATTGTAATTTTCATTAATTGGTGGGTATAAAATGTATCTGACCAGACTGAATGCTTATTTCCAGACTTGTAGCAATAACTTGTGATGTATTTGTATACACTACTACAGGATAATAAAAGGTGGACAAACAACCATGTTACCTAATGTCCAAAAAGCAAATTAACATCACAGGCAATGCTGAAAATCAACAACATACAGCGAATACATTTATAGACACAGATAAAAACAACACAAATACACCACGTCTTCATTATCTCACCTGTAGCGGGTGTAGTTTGAGGCAGAGAATATCATCATCAGAGCTGCAAACCTGAGCATACTCAATCAGAGGATCCTGGATCTTCCTGGCTATTGACACAGCCTGACGCAGCAAAGGAGGGTAATCCCTAAAATCAACCTGGTCAGACAGAAAGCAGAGGGTCAAGAAAAAATGAGCAGCTTGGATTGTGAAGTAGCTGAATCACTGCTGAAGAGAGAAACTAATGATGTGTGTGTCCGTGCATGATGAAGATATTTTACTGTTTTTACCTCAGACTTCTTGCTGTTCATGTACAGCGTGGCCAACTCATTGTCAACCAGTTCCACTCCCACAGCAGGCAGAGAGGACTCCTGCTCAAGTTCACTGATGGTCCTCTTGATGTCCTCCATGATCATTTGAGCATCTCTGCACACAAAGCATGTCCTTAACCCTCAACTCCATTTTAACTTGCTCATGCTGTTCAGAATGTCTACACACATCTTGGCAGCACATACAGAATGAAATCAATTATTTACCGGTTTTCCCCCGCAACAGCTACCACATGAGGTTTCTTGCCTGACAGAAACTTCTTGAGATTTTCAATGTCGTGGGCCTGAAGATGACACACACAAATGGGAGGTCAGCTCAAAAGATGCATCCCTGAATGAAAGCACCTGCTGCAAAGAAGCAAGTTTATGTTCTCTGCTCGTACCTTCTTCTCTCGCTCATCCTCCCTAAAGGCATTCCTCCTCTTCATGAAATAAGGCAGGCGCAAGAAATCGACCACCTCCCCTTCTCCGTTAATCAAGGCGCAGAAAACTGGTGTGTCTCTGTATGGAGCAAAGTATAAATAATTTACTATATTGTCTTTCATGCATCAAACATTGCATCATTTTATTGCCAAAAAATTGACAGATATATCAGAGGGAAAAAATACAAAGCAGTGTGGGGCACATACCTGCTGGGTGCATATGCTACACCCAGCACCCGAATGCCTTTGCCCTGACTCTCATCCATCAGATCATCATCTTCCTCAACCTGCTGATCTGGTCGGTAAGGAGCCACCTTGAGCCAGTTATACAACCGACGGCAGCAGGACTATGAGGAGAAATGAAGAGCAGCAGAGAGTTCATAGTGAGTTCAAAGGTCAAAAAATAACCAAACATACATTGTTGAAAGATTGTGCTGTATAATTTCGCAGTCATGATTGTGCTGTGTTAACTATGTGTGGGCAACACTGATACACAATAATGGAATAATAAAATAAATGGAGACAGATATCATGAGAAATTACCCTGATGATGCTCTCTTTGGCCTCGGTGATCAGTTTGCTCTTGAGCTCCTTAGCCATCTGTGGGTACAGGAACTGAGTGAGAGCTCTCTCTATGGCTAGGGTTCGCTGCCTGTTCCACTCCTGCACCTGGTGACTGAACTCATCTCTGTAGTAGAACTGCTTGATCTCATCGAAGTACGTCTGGTCCCCAGCATACCTAAAGACAAGCACAGTGAAGACACAGAGAGAAGCGGAGACAGAAAGGAGTGCTTCAATTCAAATTTAATTCAAAAGCTTCATGCTTTTGCAGACTATTAAACAGACCTCCATTATAGTTTATGGCCATCAGTATTGTCACTGTGCTTACCCTTTCACTCCTACAAGGTCTATACAGATGTCAATGGACAGCAGCCCCTCATCCTCTGCCAGACACATCTTCAAGAACTGATCCCCATTCAGCTCTTTAACAGCTTTGTTTTTGAGATACTTGAAGGAGTAGGCGAAATGAGCCTCGTCAATCTCCTACGGGAGGTAAGCAAATTACAATGCAATGTTTAGAATCACAAAGCACTCTGAAAGCTTAGGGTGATCTTTACAATCAGATGTGTTTTTAACTGTGTCCATACCTTTTTGCCCTTCTTTGTAGGCTTGATGTTGATCTTGGCCCTCTCCTGAAAGGTCTGTCGGAGAACATGTCTGACTAGAGGTTCGCGAGCAATCTGCATGGCCACCATATACCTGGTTCCCTCCAGCACCGTCTCAGGAGTGCTAAACTGACTACAGACATAATCTTTGGCCAGCTCTACAGGCTCAGCTGGGAACTGTTCTGTCTCGTGACGCTGGTAACTGTCTCTCAGATTTTCTCCAAACTGCTCTGGAGTCAACCCAAACTTTTTAGCCAAGCCATCTGCAGTATGGAAGACAGAAAAGAAGTTAGGAAAGAAAAACAAAAAAATTAATGCAGTGAACAATGAGAGAGCCGTGTAAAAAAGAAGACTAACCAAGTCCTACGCTCTGACAGATGCTGTACATATCTCTACGAGACGCCAGCTTGAGGTCAGGTCCTTTCTGTTCTTCTTCTTCTTCTACCTCCAGTTCCTCTTCTTCACCTAAAGAGGCAGCCCATCAAAATCAGACATGTAGCACACTGATAAAATAAGGCAAACATTCCAAACATTATCTACTGAAATGGTCAATTCCGTCGCATCCATCTTACCGTCTTCTGTCACTTCTTTGATCTTCTTCAGTCTCTTCTTACTGGACTTGGCGGTATTCTGCATCTTGGGGATGTCTCGGCCATAGTAGAGCAGAAAGTGATTGTACACGTCACCCAGCTCTTCAAGAGTCTGCACATCTTTCAGCCTACAGAGAAGGATAAAATGGGATTGAATGGAAAAAGGAGCTGTTTTACATCATACATCATGTCATATAAATTTTCTGCTATAATTCCTTGCTTAGTGCAGCCACAAACAAATACAGAACATAAAAGACAATCTTTTTCAGTCCCAGCCGTGGAGCTGTACCTCTCCATATCAGCTGTGTCCAGAGGACGGATGCCGTCAGCTAAAGGTTTGTCAGGGTCGGCTGAGATCTGCTCAAACTGGTAGGACTGCATCTTTTGAAACAGACGGGTCAGGTTCTGCTTCCGAGTCTTCAGTTGAGTCCACTGGTGGATGACAATGTTTAAGAAATCAGAAGCGCCATACGTACGCCAAGTTGACAAAACCAAATTATAGGAAATTATTTAAATATTCAATTAATCTTACAGGAGATTATCATGAGGACTCTTTCAACCCAACACTGGCTTTCTGTTCAGTTCTGCAAAAAGCAATACCAACTGTACCTTTTCATCCCACTGCCACACCTTCCACAGGTCATTGATGTTTAGCTCTGGCTCCACATATTCTTTCCTGTAGAAAGCTATGAATGGGACCTGGAAAAATAAAAATGTTCTAAACATCAATATCACATTTTGCATCTCCTTCTTGAAATAGGATGTTATCGGTTTAAAAATGACTCTCTAACAAGGGACGCAGATGAAAGAAATTCATTATCTAGGTGAGGTAAGTTCACTGTACCTCAAATTGTTGATTCCTCATGAAGTTGAGGGCCTCTTTGATCTTGGCAATTGTGCTGGGGCCTTTCCTGCTGAAGTTTGTGGTTGTGCCCCTGTCTAGATAATCTGTGCTCTCCTGTTTAGGGCACAGAAAAAAACAGTAAGCATCTAGACTTTATCTACACCTCAGGAGGGACAAGGGGGACTTTAACCAGGTATCGTGATTAGAATCCATGTGCTAGCATTTTTCCTGAGTGTATATGGCAGAGACCCTACCTGCATAGAGATAGTAAGCGTGGAGAAGCCATGTCTGAAGATCCATTCTGCCTCCTCTTCCAGCTCATCATCCTCAGCAGGTTTAACAGGGATTGACCGTAACTATAGGCAAGCACAGAATAGATGATGAAAAATACACAAATAAATAAATAAATAAATCAAGGTTCAACTATTCACAAACCTGATAAAGCAGTAATTATGAACATATGTGGTCCGTATATAAAAAAAATGTGCATCAACACTAGTAGCATCAAGTCAGACAAGCACACACATACCTGAAATCTCTCGGGCATGTCGGTAGAGCGGATCTCATTATCCTGATCAGTCATGTGACTACTTTCCAACTCGCTGGGCTCGTAGAGCTCAAAAATACTCTTCCTCCCTTGCCTCCTCTTCGTCTGTTTCTTGGGTCTGTCCCAGCCCTCTTCATCCTGGTCCTCTTCCTCCTCCTCACCTTGGTCGTATGCATCTGCATCAAAGTCGGCAAAATCAAAGTCTCCACCGAAAATCTCTTGGGCCTCCTGAAGAGCCCTGTGGGAGGACGAACAGTGAAGAGGAGAAGTGATCATGCACTTCACTTCAATCATGTCTTGAAGCAGCTTGACATTTTATCGTCTTGCTGATACCAAAGTGTGACCAAATATATATGAATTAGCTGTGTAAAAAAAACTTAACGTCACTCACGCATCTGTGTATCCAGAGAACTTCTTGCCCCTCTTTTTGGTGATGGGTTGGCCATCATCATCCACAATAAAATCATCTATATCTGTGGTACAAAAGCACAAATAGGACTTAGCTTATGTTATTTTGATTTTCTCTACTATTTCTCACCTTTTAGATACTCCAAGGCAGATCTAAAAATCCTACCTGACTCCTCGTCCTCTCCTTCTTCGTCATCATCTGCATGATGGAGAGGCTCATCGACAGCCTCGCCGTCCTCCAGCTCTCCCTCCGCATCACCATGAAAGATCTCATCTGCGATCAGATCCTTCTCGTCATCATCTTCTTCGTCATCGTCAAGTGTTTTGACACGGTCATATTTCTTCTTCTGTGACACCAGACAGGTACAGTGTCAGCACTGGTAGTTTAAATATTTTTCAAGCGTAAATTGTGACAGGCTTAATACTGTACGTGGTTACAGAGAAAAGCAGCGATGAGAAATTATTCTTACCCTCCTTTTCACTTTTACACCCAAGTTTTCTTCAATTAGGTCCAGATCATCATCATCCAGGTAGTCGTCATAATCTACAAAGACGAAAACAAAGTCTCAATCAGAGGACACAACATCTACCTCTGTGGGGAGTGCTTTTGTTCAAGTGATACATGTATAATTAAATGCTAGAAAAGGGATGGGAAAAAATTTTATAAACATAAAATGACTCATTATTAACATTTGGCATCTTTAACAACGACATCATACTATCAGATTGCAAAGCTGCTGTAGGCAGTTATCTACACTGGTAAAAATGGCTGAAACAACCCATTGCTTTCTTTAATAATGAGAAAGCAAAAACATGATGGAAAATTATACACAACACCAGCAGAGAACTAACATCAAGCACTAACTGCCATGCAAATTCAACCAATACATGGGAAGACCTAGCGCTGCAGCATGACGAGGCAAACCTGTTGTTTTATCTGCCCAACAACAAGAAGCCAGAAACATGTCAATTCTGATTATTCAGAATTTTATTTCATCTCACTTTAAAATCCTCAAAAGTAAGACTCAGAGAGCTCACCAAAAACAAAAAATGAGACTGCAGTATTACAGAACTGATACATCTTGAATTGACACCTTAACAATCAATTTTTGTGTTGTACTGAGAAATCACTGCTGACTACCTGGAATATTACCAACATTGAGTCAATAGTGTCATTGCTGCCAGACAAAGTACATGATCGGGACCTGATCCAAAATCAGAGAGGTGGTAGAAATAAAAACCTAGAAGCTTACCCTCGCCTGACTCACTGAGTGACATGAATATCAATATGTCATTTGCTGAAGTGTCCAAGCAATACAGTACTGACACTGTCAATGTTGTTGACTCACCAAACCTGGACAAGATACAACAACAGCAGAGTATAGTATAGTATGGTTTGGTTTTTTTTTTGCCGCCTTTCTATTGTCAGTATGAATTAGTGTAGTAGCAGAACATTCACACAAAGGGAGTAGTAGCTCCAGCTTCACCTGTGACCTTTTTAAACCAATCACATTTTGCAATTGCAGCAGCACACTGTATGATGGCTGCAACCCTTTTAAAACACCTGTGACTTTTTTCAAACCAATCACATTTTGCAATTGCAGCAGCACACTGTATGATGGCTGCAACCCTTTAAAAAACACCTGATGCACTTACTGCGCTTTTTACGTCGATGCCTCACTTCCTCTTCTGAGTCACTTCCCGCTTCACTGCCACTTCTTGCGTTTCCTCCTTCCTCCTCTTCACCCTCTTCTTCCTCATCTCCATCATCAATGAGCCCACGTAGATTTCCCCGCTCATCCTGATCCTCTGTGTTCTCTTCTTCCTCTTCATCTGTTGAGAAATGAGTGATGAGCGGTCTGCACACAACATCATGCAACCCCAAACAAACATCTGAAACATATAACCAGGTCTGAGCAATTTTATTCTTACCATCTTCCTCCAGAAACCTCTGAGTCTTTTTAGGCTTTAGGTCTTTCTCTTCAAATTCCTCCTCTGACTCCTCAGCTTCGCTCTCAATGAAGTCAGACATGACTGCTGTTCCTGAGGAGTACAAGCGCTATTACACATAAACACCATAAAAACATAATTTTATTCTCCCAGACTAGTCTCAAATTCAAAAGCCAAAACACACACAATTCAACCCCATGACATGCATTTCCTTTAATATCTGCCTCAAGATTGGCAATGTCACATTGTCTGACAGTATATTTCCCCAGCATGTTCCAGCTCTTCATTGATAAGAAATTCCTACATTGAGTGAAATAAAATGCACAACAAGTCTTTCTATGGCCACAAAATGAATTATTTTAAATATAATAGTTTAAATGTTTTTGAACAAAATCATAGTGGAGAAAAAACTTCAGGATCTTGGAATTTAACAGTGTGGGTCTTAAATGTATTTATGTGCTTTGTCCTTTCACCCAAGCTGTAAAACACTATAATATAAAGTATTATAGACTAGACTGTAATGATAACTGTTAATTATATTTTTTGGTACATATCTGGAAAGTCACAGAATTACACTTGGAGGTAAGGCTAATACTTTTGGCACATTGGAGAAGACCAACCAAACACATTTAGCTACATCCTTTCAATCCCACTGCGGCTAACGACATTAAAGTTCGCTGTATGTTAAGCGTTTGATCGACAAACAGTGACATTACACATGGAATTCTGGTCAATAACGTTAGCCACCTCTTCCTGTGAGCTAGCGACCACCATCCAGGTTGTTAACGTTACCTATGCTAGCGCTGCAAGTTAGCAAGCGAGCAGCATTTTGTCAAGGAGCTGGCACCAAATTTCCACATTGCTCGTTTGTACAGATGTACGTTACACTCCATTAACTGACAATAAAAGTACAAACGAAACCCTATTTTTTTTTTTACCGTTGTAGGCAAAGACCGAGGCCTCTGGTCCAACGTTACTTAATGCTTTAGCATATTCGTGCGTTAGCATAGCATTAGCTGGAACGACAACAACAGCCAAATGCAGCAACCTAGCTAGTTATCTGCTGTTAGCTAAGTAGCACAATAAACCCATCACAAGTGACCAGGGCGAAATTGGACTTACACGTCTCACAGCAGCGGTATTATCCGTAAATTTTTACAGTTATAGCTGGTTTGTGTTGTGTTTTGTGTTTCGGAGAGCTTGTACTTACTAAAAATGGCCGACAACGAGCGGCGTGATGAATTCCGGGATGCAGTGAGACAACTTCCATCCTCCCTTGCAGCAAGGTGACGCCCCCTGCTGGTTAACGCTGCTTCTACGCGAAACGAAACAGTTAAACAGCACAGCATAACGTATCCACTGTTAATAATTAGTAGGGATATTGTCATAGCATTACAAATATAATGCTAGCTCACACTGACGCCGAATAAAATTCCAATTAAGCTAAAAAGAGGAAGTGGCTATTCCCAGTTGCTAGGGGCGCTGTTACCATGGCTTCGCTTTGGCACACGGTTCCTCTTTAATGACGTAGCGAAAAATAGTACAAATCTCAAAGAGGCATCGGCTGCTGCTGAACAGGAATGGGTGCTTTACACTGTCCTGTTCTAGCAACACTGTTGTTATTGTTATCCTGTATAGTTGGGCTGTCACTCGGCACGGAGCTGAGCTTTGTGACATGCGGCTCTGTCCTGAAACTGTTAAATATTAAGCACAATGTGAGACTACACTCACACGACGTACGCTACGGCTCCGGTGAGTTTCCTCCCGTCAAACGGTTATTAACCAGTAATGAACTGTTACATTTTGTTTTCTCATCAATGGTAACTTCATTTGCCACTGCCCTCCTCTGTGATTAAAATGATGTTGTTGGGAGAAAATGGGAAATCAGCTCCGTGTGTGGTGGTTGACAGTGTCAATTTGACATGTAACATGTTACTCAGTGTGTAACGTTACAGTCAAACTGACACACAAAAGATTGATGACTTACATCATCATTTAGGTGATATTTACTAAGCATGTACAGCATGTATTCAAGTGATGAACATGAAAGTATATGAAAAAGTTCGGATGTTCCTTAGAAAAACACCTTATTACAAATTTGTTTAATTAACATTTACAAAGAAGGTTAAAAATACATCTAAGAAGGGTGAAATATTAAGTGTTATTCCTGCAATTATGGCACTGTTGTTGTGGGATTGAGCAATCAAAGTTAACTAACAGAGCTGTTTGCCAGCATGAGCCCTTTAGGTTCAAAGTCAAACCCAATGCAAGAATCACCAAGTGAACTCTCTGTGGCTTCATATTATATTTACTTAAACTTCCTTAATCAATCACATTTGCTTTTTCAGCCCAAATCCTGGTGTGGTTGTTAGCTTTGAGTGTCTCTACTCACTGTGTGTGTGTGTGTGTGTGTGTGTGTGTGTGTGTGTGACAGGTAGCGGGCAGCAGTCTGTAACAGGGGTGACTGCAGTGGAAGACAGTAACAGCTACTGGAGTGTCCGTGGAACCGCCGACACCTCGTGCCATCGAGGCACCCCGGTCAAGTGTGGACAGACTATCCGCCTCACCCATGTTAACACAGGTCGTAACCTGCACAGCCACTACTTCGCCTCCCCGCTGTCCTCTAACCAGGTGGGGGGATGTGACGCATTATCCAAAGAGATTTAGAAATTATGTCAAAATAGCTGATTATGATTATTATTTATCATTCATTACTACCCTGCCCTGGTGAGATGTAAAAAAAAAGAGGTTGATGGTCACATTTAGAGCAACTTTTTGAAGTGGACCTGAGATGCTTTCACACTTAAAAAAATGCAGCAAACTCTCAGGCAAAACAGCCCCAGGTCAGCAAAAAACCTCTCCAGCATTGAGGAAGTGTGAAAACACTGTCCACCCGAAGTGTAACAGGGTTGCATCAACCGTCAGACATTTGGTCGTAGTGTTCATAACAATATAAATATAACACATCCCCACCGTTGAGTCCCATAATGAGGGGTATAAGCTCCCATGAAGGCAGTAAGATCCTACATCTTGACCAACAATCATTATTTTAATCACAAATGCATTTTTTCAGTGTAACGAGTATTATTTATACTAATGTGTCACACTAAGGAGACGGCAGGATGCCTCAAAATATGTCACCCAGTTCTTTCATCGGCAAGTGGTTCATGTGACGGAAAGTTCTGGAGCATTAGCCTGTTAGCTATTCAAAAAAACAAAAACATCATTAAAATGCATAGTTTTATGTAAAACAGTATCAAGTTTTCCCCTTGGCCTTCTAGTGGGGGGCAAAGAGGATTATCTTTTCATGGGGCCCTAAATCGCTGGTGGTGCCCCGGCTCAGAACATTAGGAATTTTAGAGACCCCCACAAAGCTTGTATGTACATAACAAAGCATAACACAGCAAAGATCCTCATCTGCTCCTGTGTCTGTCTCATTTGCCCACAGGAGGTGAGTGCGTTTGGTGACGAAGGGGAAGGGGACCACCTGGACGAGTGGACGGTTCAGTGTGGAGGGTCTGTGTGGAAGCGCGAGGAGGCCGTCCGCTTCCGTCACAAGGCCACTGATGCTCTGCTGTCGGTGACAGGGGAGCAGTATGGGCGTCCGATCCACGGTCAGAGGGAAGTTCACGCCATGCCGAGCCCCAGCCAGCACAGCCTGTGGAAGGCCATGGAGGGCATCTTTATGAAGCCCAGCGAGAACCCGACTGGCAGCCGAGACTACGCTCACCCCCACACAGAGTTCTGAACTTTTCTTTGCTTCTGTCACTTCCCGTTGTCCTCTCTGCCTACCGCTATATTCCTAATTACACCTGTACCAGCAACATCTCGTCTCATTTTTCTCTCTCATCACCTTTTGACTGACGTCCTTTTGAAGAGACTGTGCCAAAGTCTGTAATGGATCAGGGTATAATCACCTTATCAACCCGTACCAACCTCTCTCACTTCTATCACACTTTATGAAACACTACTTGAATCCTCAAACATCCAGCAGCTAAACTAAGACACCTGACAACATTTCACTTTTGTTTGCCAAAACAGGTACAAGAAAACAAGGTATTAAAAAAAGTTATTTTATAACAATTTGTTACGCTTTGCATCATCTCAGATGTTATTTATTGTTAAATGACTGTGATCAGCATCACACCACAACACAGAATACAGTGCAGATCAGTATTAAGTCATCAAGTTAGTCCTGTGTTTTGTGGGATTCTTTGTTACACTTGTGCCTTTTCAAAATGTGGAGTTTTTAAAACTTGGAAACATCAGATTTGATTGTGCTTTTATAGTATTTGTATTTTTTTTCCCTTTAAGCCAAATCCAGTGTTTCGTACAAATGATCCAACATTAACTGACATGAAAGAGTAAGCAGTTTTGTGTTTTTTAAAATACGTACATCATTGAACTGGATGCTGTTTATTGTCATTGTTTGATCAGTTTTCATGTACTGAGGGAGAGTACAGTGTTACATTCATGCTGTCTGTGCGTGCATATGTATTATGTATTACTCTTTGGTCACATGAGCAGCAAACATGCAATGAATACCTCATATTAAAGTGATTTTTATGCATACTAGTGTCAGTGTGGCTTCTTTATTGGGTTTTTAATTTGGTACTTTGGTAGAAATGCTCCATTTAATAGGATTTTTACTACAATATATCAGGTACAGGTTTGTGGATATGGATCTCCTACCTTATCGGATTGGGAAGAGCATTAAACATATAAACACTGTTTCATGTTTTGCGCCCTCTTGGTGGTGCTGTGGTGGCTAACAAACATGACACATACCTGTGATCTCACAAATATAGACACGGAGAGGCAAGAGTAAAGCTACTTAGCAGCCGTAGTTCTCTTGGGATCAACGGCCAAACTCCATAACAGTGTAAACTCCACAAATAATATTCTAAAAGACAGATGCTTTCTGTGATTTCATAATTTATTTTCATTTAAGAGGAAAATTTCCACCACAGTTACCATGATAAATGATCTGGCAGCTCTTTACAGCTGCTCCTTCCTGCATGATCACTTGAAATGAATCATTGATGTCATTTACTCCTGATAACTGCATTCACAATCTGGCAACACAAAATGCAAAAGAGACTGAAAATTATGAACTCTTTCTTTTTACGTGTTCCCCTTTACTTGATCATTCACACAGTAATTGAGTGATTATATTTATAAAGTCCTTAACATTACCCAATGAAAGCAGACTAAAGGATTTGCAACTAAGGCAAGCTGTTAATGGTTGCCTGGGCCATCACTGCAATTATCATGGTGCCTTGTTTGCCTGTTAATGGTGTGTTTTGGTTCATTATCTGGTGGTTAATGGGGTCTGAGTGCATCTGCTATGAGGCTTTTCTCACTTGTGTTTGACCCATTCTCCCTAATTAGCATGATTTAGAGTGAGGCTGGTGCAGCTCTGCAGCACAGGACGCTCCTTGACACATGTCGACAGACAACAGACTAATTCACCTCTAGCCATCACGTACTGCTTTTAAGATGCAGGTCTCAATGGTGGAAGGGTAACCTTTGCGTGCATGCCTGTCACATCCACCAAGGTTAGTCCACTCAAAGCAGTATGTTTGTAGCACCACATGACCTGCATGTATTTGTCAGAGCAGTGAGCTTTCTACACCTCCTGACTCACAGCTCCTTTATGTACGCTCTGGTACCTGCACAGGGAAACTGCAGTAAAGGGCGTCGGGGGAAAAGCATGCTGTGTTGTCATCCTATTTTTAGGGTTAGTATTTAAAACGACACAGCAAGGATGATAACAAGTGACAAGTAAAGCAACAAGCCTACTTTAGAGTTCTGAATATTTAGTGACGATGTTTCTACTCACCAGCTTAGTGAAAGGTTATTTAAGTATGTTTAACATTTTCACATTAATGGGTAGTTATTATTGTACAAAATGTGAATTATTTCTGAATTCCAAGGCACAATCATCTTTCACAATTAAACACAGATGCTTTATATTTCTATCAAAACAAGGTTTTATTGCATAAACATATATGGATATATATTTTTTTTTTTTAGATTAAACAGATTAAACTTATTTGCATTTTTAAATATCCATTCAGTTGGCGACTATTGCTGTTTTCTTTCTCCTTTTCTAAGCAGCATGCCAAGATTGTAATACATATCTGTGTTTAGTTTTATCTCTATACAATCTACAAGGTAAAAACATGTTTTGGTAAAAACAAATCTCAAAAGCAACTTTCAAAAACATGAAAATCATGAACTAATTCCTTCCCGTTACAGATGTACAGTATAATAATGTAAACTTCAAAAGTGTCGATAAAAGGTCTGTCAAACGAGTTTCCCTCACATAGCCATGCAAGGATGTCTGGATGGCACAATTATTAGAGAAGTGTTAAGATAAGGTGGTCTATGCTGGTTTCAAAAGGACCATGACGCTAACAGACAAAGATGAAAACATGGTCCATTGGTCAAACGCCAATGTGCTCAGAATATCAAAGACATTAACCGACCCACAAGGATAAGTGTAGCATACATTATATAGCAGTTTATACAGGACTATGAGGCAGAGAGAACATTCAATAAAAACCAATATATTGTATTCAATGTAAATTTTAACCATCCACAGTGAGGCCTACAGACTCTACCCTAGATGACATGAAACAGAGATGATGATGATGTGACCTTGTATTTGCATATTTATGAAAATGCCCTCTCCTGCTCTCTGATTTGATTAATAGCTGGTAAAATTAGAAAAAATGGCTATTACAGTATAAACTGGAAAGTCAAATGTGTGACAGTACATACAGACCTACATTTAAACCAAGGCTGTGCCACCACAAAGAAAGATTAAATGGATTTCCTGGTCTTTTCAAGACATGAAAATCTAAACAACAACATGCATACTGATTTACAGTATAATACATTTTTGCTGTGATATTTGATCTTACAAAGCTATTTTTTATTTCAAGAGAAAGCCCTCTCCCCTTTATAGTTTGTTTAATCCAGACAGTATATAAACTCACATGGCTGCACATTAGTTTGAATGAAATATCTAGATTTGTTTTCATTAGACAAAAGAACAAATAATCGCTCCAAGGTAGTAATGAGAACAAACAGTCTGTGATCCAATCAAGTCCAAGAGGAGCACCGTGCAATTAAGGAGTCCACATATAATGTTACAGAACATGACATTGTAATCAGTAGTAATAAACACCAACAAGTGTATTTCAAAGATGGCATCAACACAGGGCTGGGTGAGTCACTTAAAATAATTGTCATAATATGAATGAAAGTGTTTTTAGTGTATCTACTAACACCACAAAATAATCACATATAAAATAATAAAATGAATATGAACATATGATTATGACACTACTCTAACGGTAGACTAACAATGACTTTTTTTTTAATCACCCAGCACAACAGTGATGACACTGGGATGTTCTTCAGGTTCTCCGACATAAAAGAAGAGGAGCATGATTGTAAACTCCTACAAGCTTTTTTTTTTTTTCCCAAAAAATTTTAATCCGGGAAGCTTTATAAAATTTAGTGCTATCAGCTCTGAACCATAAAACACGACCCCAGAAGCTTCTACATGTACTGCAGCAGCTACCTCTCATCCAATCCTGAGCTGTAGACTGGTGTGACAACACAATTTGGGCTGTGGGGGGAGAATAATCTCGTTTTTTGCTAATAAAAATAGTTGAGTAATACCCTCCACTGACATACAACACGTCGTTCTTCACTTCTGAACACCTTGTAAACGTGGTTGTTCAAACGTTTGGCTGCAGTTCCCATTTTAATCACTAGACTGCGACCTTTTCCCAGAAAACAGCAGCACCAACACCATGTCACAGCTCTGCTGTATGTCCCTGATTTATCTCACTAGTGTCTACCCTTCATACATTCTGCTGTTAAGAAGAATAATACATTACACAAGATAAGTAGTACGATATATATATACAGTGAAGTCCATGGGAGTTAGAGTAACATTTGATATGGCAGTATATATTCTGGCATGCTTTTTGTGCGGTTTATATTTACCACGGTTGGGCAGTATTACAATGAGATGCCGGGATGAAATATTTCACATAACTAAAAATATCACAATTTATATCTGGTCCTTACCAAAACCATAGATCCACTGTTAATAGATGCCTCTCCCTGCAGCCTGAGCTTACATTATGTTCTGTCTTTTACACACATACACACAAATATGAAGTGATCGATAATCAATCAATGCTAACACTTAATGGTAGAGATAGTGGGACAGTGATGATTCTTTACTAGTCCCTCACTGAGAATTGAGTTGTGCTCCTTGTAGGGACACATCATGTGCCCCAAGATTATTGGACTGAGTCAAGGATGTCACATACAGTTTGATGTTTGTATGTTACCATATGAGATTTGAGGGATTTACTATGCATTTACTGTAAATGTGTCTAACATTCAGTGCCCACATTCAGTCACATTCAGTGCTACTTTTCCAGGGTAAATATGCAGTTGTTCATAATAACTGCCTTGTTTTTGAAACTAAGAATGGCTCAAAGCACCTTATAAACATTTTTCGGTAATTAGAAAATCAAGTTTAAAGGGTGGTCTTGGTCTTGAAAACAAAAGTAATACCCCCTGTTTATTCTCTCTGTTTATATAAAAACATAATTCTTTTCCAGTTCAGGGTCCTTGTGACCAGTAAGTCCAGTAACTACATGGTGACATCGTCAATGCAAAACAAGCATATCTCTCTTCATTTCACTCACGTTGTCTGCTTCTATAAGGTAAGTTCAAATAAAACTCAACTGATTGTTTAGCGAAGTGCTCGGGTTGTGGCTGGTCCTGCTTTGGCTGCAAAGACAAGATGTGAGGTCATGGCTGTCCTGTCCACTCCCCATGCTCACAGTGCAATTGGTTACTCCATGCCGTTCCGCAGCATCTGATTGGCTGCGATGAGCATGACACTGATGATGAAAGCCATGGCGAAGGCGCAGATCAGGCTTTTCCTGACACACGTCTGCCGATTCTTCTTTTTAGGATGGACTAAAGGGAGTGAAAGAGAAGAGATTAGAAATGAGATACAGAGTAGTTTCTACATGTCATTGTTTACCTCCAGTTTGTGCTACTCATGTGGCAGCAATTAGTTAATTAAGTAGTTATTGACTCCAATATAATGGTGCAAAGGAAATATCAAATACAACTTTAAAAAAAGGTGGAGGTGGATACCACTCACATGTTTCTGTGTTAGCTTAGCTTAGCATAAAAGCTGGGGCCAAGGGGAAACAGCTAATTTAGCCCTGCCCAAAGGTAAAAAAATAATATATAGGCCTATATATATAATATATCCGTACAATACACTAATTCTCACTTCCGAACACATTATACTGTATCTCATTCATTTAATTTGCACAAAAAATTGTCCAGCACATCATATCACACAAACATCACATATTGCTTTGTTCCCACATACATGCACGGCTATTTCTTAGCCCCCAATTTAACACATTTTCAATAATCAGGCCACAAGTATTTAAGTGATTTAAGAATAATGCATGGTTATATTATATATGGTTTTTATTTGAACTCATATTCTGTCCACTTTGTATTGAATATGTCAGCACTTTTTGTAAAAACAAATAAATAAATATATACACCAAATTATTTAGGGGGGCTTAAGAATAGGCCTAAAAAATAGGCCTAATGACGCCACTGCTTTTCAACCATTCCAACTGAAAAATGAGGACAACAATTTCTGAAATCCTGTTACCTGCAACTGTGAAAAGAAACTGCAGGTGAAAGTGAGCATGAATGCAAAAATATTCTGTCCATAATACCATAATAACAACCACATGCAACCACCTAATATTACATAAGTGAAGCTCACTTGATGACTCCTGAGCCACGTGGGCTGTGACATTCAGTCAACAGCTTTGGAAAAGCTAGTAAATGGACATTTTAGTTACCGTGAATAGATGTTAACCTATTTCACCTTGTGCCTTGTGTGGGGGCTGAAAGTCAGTTTCTGCCCCAAAGACATAATCTCAGGAGAGTGGAAAAGGAAGAGGAGCAGAGACAGATGTGTCCTCCAACAGGCCTTGAAGCAAGAGCAACAATCAAAAGTTTCCTCCCTGTCAGCCCCCTTGTCTCACTTTGTTAGAATCACACACTGCATCAATAAATCAACTCAGAGCTCTGAGTCGTGGATCTAAGAGGGACTGTGAAAGGCGTTGAGGTCCCGATGGACAGGAAGAAGATGGGAAGGAAGCACGCAGAGACAAGAGGGAAGCTGAGGATGTAGGAAGAGGGTTATACAGCAGATATTTACAAGAGAGGCTCTTTACTTCATCATCACTTCTTTATTCTTCCCACTTCTTCTCCTGTTTCTTCTCCCTAACTCCTTCCTTCAACACCAAAACTTTATGAAAGAGATTGCAGAGGCAGCAGTTCCCTGATCCTTTCCTTAGCCTCCTTCACTGTCCCTTCTCCATTTCCTTCCAGCTGTCTCTTTTTAGGTCTCTACGAGACTGTAGGCCAGTACCCAATGGATTCATTAAGACTTTCCTGGTTTTCTAGCACATTTGATCTTGCTTACCTTTGTACTGGTCTGACTTGTGGATGTTTCATAGCAGAAAAGCTGTTTCTAACCTTGCACCATCACTAACACAGGGTCAAGCTTAGTTTTCCCCCTCTTCCTCCTAAAGCAACATAACTTGGTATATATCAAATAAGATGCTTCCTTCTGTGTTTCAATTGACCACTCAAACCCGAGCAAACCCATAACCCTCTTGTTCTTCGCTTTGTTAAACTAATGCATGACCTTGGTTTGATAATTTAAATATCATATCTGTTTTCTTGAATATGCCTCACCATTCTTGACCTTGCTCTCCGGAGCAACTCACTGCAGATGAAACCTTTGTAATGGATATTCATATTGTGCAGCAGATTAAAAATAAAGGATTTTACCTTGACTTTCCCCAAGCAAGGCTTAGAAAGTTTTTTTTAAATCATGCGCAACACTGTCGAAAAATGTCTGCATTTCTGAGTTTCTGTGCAATCTCACTGTTTCCTCTCACCTCCACACTCCTCAATATTTTCCTTCTCCACTTCTCACTGCCATATATCAGTCTTAAAATGTGTTTCAGTTTAATTAAGCACACGGTGTATTTCATGTTAGGAGGTTTTGTTCATGGACACGTATTATTAGCTCAGTGTCAGATTACAGTGTAAATTATGAGTTACGGTACAAACTTACTTTGTTTAAGCACAGGTATTTATAACAGCAAAGTTTCCCAGTGAACAGCTTCCTCACCTCCCTCGTACTCAGGGCAGTTCCCTGAGGTTTCGTTGAGGCTCTCCTCCTCGGTGATGATGATGTTCTCTATGTCCTTCATTGTCAGGTGGTCCCGGAAGGCGTGGAACAACACCTGCTTCAGCTCATCCAGAGACAGCTGCTGCATGTCAAACTGCAGGGCCACAAGGCGATCAATGCAGACAGAGACACAGTCATCCACAAACTGGATTTATGAGGGCAGATAAATATAGAAGGTAAGAATGAGATGTGAAATGTAGAATATGGCATGGGTGAATTTTTGTTTTATTGCTTAAATGTGTAGTTTACAGGTACATTATATGAGTAGGAAAGGTGCCAGTTGTAATGTGATGGCAGCATGTTTGCCTATGCATCACTGGTGCTATTTTTGGATGCCTGAATCAGTATGCAAACCTGTGTGTGTGCATTGCTAAACAGGGAGAAATGTATGTGCATTGGTTTAATGGATGCATCAATTACAGTTAGAGATATAGGCACATTTACGTCCTTGTAAGTGGTTGTGTTCTCACTTGCGTGTGTATGTTTGTGTTTTAAATGCTGAACAATCACTGATTCAAAGTCTGAATCTTAGACTCAAGGTGAATGTGATGTTTAGGAAGGGCAGACAGGGTTAGACTGTCAGGGAATAGCAGATACCCTCTACAATCCTTAGACACACATGCATACATCATCCTCACACTCACTAGCATCTATGTCCAGATTACCTCCCTGACAGACTCAAATACAATCAGTCGCTTGGTTTAGCACAACAGATGGACATACTGAGGCAGGCGAGGCAAAGAGGAAGAAAATAGGGGGTATATATGGAGAGTGAAATAGAGTGAGACGTAGTGTAACATGAGAAAATAGGAAAGTATGGTTAGGTCGGAGAAAATGAGACGAAGGAAGTAGTGGGAGACACAGATGGAGAAAAAAGAACTGGCAGACAATTGTGGTAAAGATGAAAAAGAGTTGTGATGGCGATGAGGAGATGCTCATTTCAAAGAGGAAGCAGTAATACTGCTAATACTTTACTAGCTTGCTCACTAAATACTAAAAAACACCTTGGTAAAACAGCAGATAGACTGCTGTTTAAATAAGTAAACTAAAAGGCTAGGAAGTGTACAATGAAACTGGGTGTCAAACCTGTTTGTACTGACCATCAAGTACACAAAGCTTGGTCAGATTTGTAGTTGAAAGTAGTTTGACATTTTGGAAGCAGTTTGAAAAAGGAATCCTAAAAAATACTTGGAGATTGGATAGACCATTTCACAGTCACACTGTTGCCAAAGCCAGTCAGGTGAAGTGCGAAAAACATCTTTTCTATCGAGAAATTCCCTCAGTTATTTGCTCTTCAGGCACAAACACATACAAAATTGATTTTTGTGCGAGCTCTTAATCCAGCGAGTTTTGCATAATCTTGTGAGAATCCAGCTGTCGTGTAAGATAATAACTTTAGAGGCAGAGTATTTTTAAGTTCCTAAGTGATTGAGTTAAGGTAACATTTAAAAATGATTTTGTAGAAAAAAACATTTGTCAACATAAGATATCAAAACTCTCTTGCCATTGTTTTTGTATTAGTATCACACACATTTGAAATTACACCCAGCTCCATTTACTGGTGATCTCTGCAATGACAGATTGCAGCACTGAAACAAAGCAAATCAGTGGAACAGGACCAAAATATTATATTTAGTAATTCAGAGGTGTGATATCATCTACCAACAGGCATGCATACACACACGAAAAGAAACACACTGTGTGCACTGATGTGCAGCAAATAGCAATCTAACCACTCACATGTTCTCACATGATTTACAGTGTAATTATGGCAACATGCCTGTGAACGTTCGGACGTGATTCCATAAAAATATTAATAGGAAACCTGGGACATTGTAGTGAATAGAAGAATAATTTCACTCATACACAGATATACTCAGTAAATTTCTGGTTTTCTTTCCCCAACCCCTCACATACAAATACTCTATTTGGTACCTGACGTAAAAGAGAACAACCCAAAAAAAGTGTGGAATCAATATTATTCTCAATTTGGCGAACTTGGATAAGACTAAAATGACATTTATCTTTCCTTTGTGAAAGGGCTCGGAGACTTTTTTTGAATAGCAAACAAGCAAAAGTGACAGGAGAAGATAAAGACAAAGGGATAAAGGGGATAAAGATACAGCAATGACGATTGAAAATGTTTAGCATCACCGTATGAACCTAAGCCGCAGAAAAAATGAAGACAAAAATGTCATTCCTCCTCAAAAATGTAATGGTTGTAAGGGCTGTTCTCCAGAGTAAGGTGTTTGCCACTGCTGTCCTAAAGCAACAGTATTGATTGATATATTTAATGCTGATATACGATTATTATTCTCATTTTTCAAATCTGATTGAGATGCCAAGTTACATTTATTTACCTCCATTCCTGAACAGAGAAAATGTATTTTAGCGGATGTTTGTCCATTTCTGACTTCCAGTGTTTTGGCTCAAACCTGGGTCTAAAAAGGTGAATTCAGTTTAAATAAAGCTCTTCATGGTTCTGGAGGCTCTTTGAGACAAATGAGGTGGTTTAATAATTTTGTTGAGCACTGTATATTTAAAAAAATTTGCTTTAATATGCTTTATATTTTCTGTATATAATAATTATGTTTTTGAATCTATAGTTCTATTATATATGTGATTATACATCAAACATAAATTGGAAGTTCAGCAGCTCTGACTCATGCAACCTTGTGTGGCACTCTAGGGTTTAGAAACAGGGAGTGGCAGTCTCTCCTTCCTGCCAACGCTGTCTCTGCACTGAATGGATGCAGGGAAAAGGAGAAACAACTCTTTGGACTGCAGCTGCAGGACAGACAACATGACATGTTCCTGTCTGTCTGCATGAGGAGGCCGCTACCTGTTACCTACCAACACAGTGATTTCTCCTCCTGCCTGCTCTCTGAAGGACATCCACAGCAAGAACAAGTATGTAGTACTTGGGTAGCAGCCAGCCCCCCATATCTCTAGCTGTTGTCCCCATGTCTCTGTCTGTCCTCGGGTGACTTGCTTCACTAAAACTATCATGAAGCTGGTGATCATCTGTCTCTCTTAACACTGGGGTTTCCAGCTAGAAGCAGAAATAGCAGTTTGTGAACCGCTACATTACAAACCACAGAGTCAGAAACATGAATGAGGTGCTGAGATTAGATAAAGTATCCATAGGAGGAATAAGCGACAAGTAAAAGTGAATAAGAAAGTTCTGTCCCCTCAAAGTCCGAATGAGGATTTCACCCTTGGTGAGCAGTGACCGGTGACAAACTGAAGGAGGCAGGACACATCAATCAGAAGAACAGGTGCTTACACGCCGTCCCTCCCGTCTAATCCTACCTGACCTCATACAGAACAAGCTTGTTCCATCAGTCGTCCACCTGCTTTGTCTTCTGACCCGCAGTCACTCAGAGTGACAACCTGCACGCATTGTTTCTTTTATTCTGTACTCTTTTCCTCTTATTTTCCTGTCTGGCAGCAGAGCTGTCAGGGTTAGGTGGCACCTTCAAGTTCAAGCGTCTCACTTTGTACTGAAGAAGAAGAAGAAGAAGAAGAAGAATTCCTTTATTAATCCCTCAAGGGGAAATTACATTTTTTCACTCTGTTAGTAACTTTTGTCAGTTGCACATTACACACACAAGTCATGAAACAAACACATGCACATGCATTGGAGGAGAGGTGTCAGGGTGAGGGGGCTGCCCCTTATCCAGGCGCCCCGAGCAGTTGGGGGTTCGGTGCCTTGCTCAAGGGCACCTCTCCAGCTACCAGTCCACTCTCCACATTTTGGTCCGACCTGGACTTGAACTGGCAACCCTCCGATTCCCAGCCCAAGTCACTACAGACTGAGCTAGCTACTGCCGCCCCGAAGCGCTTAAAGGAAACACCAAGATGCAAACACTGATCCCTGGACTGTATGCTAACACACATAGGGGACATCCAGGTATGATAAGTTGTTTTTAACAAAGAAAGCAGAGGCCACAAATGAATAATAGATGAATTAGATCCACAGAAAATGAATCAGTCGCAACTGAATGTGATGAAATGCAATCTGAAGCAAAATATTCCACAGCCGAGGTGCTGAGATGGAATAGCCTCTGTCCAGTCATTATAATAAGTTCACTCACCATGCTGCAAACACACAGAGTGATGAACAGGGAAGGCAAAGACTCCAGAGTTTGCCTGAACATCGACTGCAAAACATAAGGTGGAAAATAAAATCCACTAAATAATAATAGTAATAGTAGAGTAATATTAGCCGTACCTCTATTTGCAGCATGAACACATGAATAAACTCTGCATCAGCACCAAAAGGTCTCTGTACTGCTCTGTTCACATTTTTCCTGTCTGCATCAGTAGTGGAGATTTGAATATTTCATATATATATAATATATATCCTCAAGTGGACTCTCTACCAATCGACGCCTCTGAGGCTATAAATAAACACAACAGAACCTACTTTTCCCACTGGACGCAGACTCACCACTGCTCTTGATTACACCAATATAAGCATTTGCCAGTGACCTCAGCAGGTCTTTCCTGAGGCATAACCTCACAGTGGAGCTTATCTGTGTTGGGACCAACCTCATGGTTGCCCCGGAAACCACCATCTCGTTGCTGTGGGAGTTAACAAACACACCACAGTCGTACTGTCTGACATCTAATTCCCAACCACGGACCAGGAGACACATCCTGTCTCACCCAGTGTACGCAAGAGCGAACTTTGACTCCCCCAAATGTTTCTACCAATCAAAATAGTTTCAGGATTAAACTTCTGTATTAAATGTAGTGGCTTAGACTATACTCTGTGCTGATGCCATGGATGTATTGTAAGATACTGGACCCTAAGATGGTGCCTATTTGTTACAGTAAGAACTGCTCGTCTGTTTCCACATGATCAATCAGTTACAGCATCATACTAGAAAAGCACTCAGAGAGCACAGACCTCCGCCAAGGCAGCATTCTGAGAGAGCGCATACTACACCTAAGAGTGAATGTGTGATTGTGGCGCACCTTGAAACCCACATTTAACATTGTATTCACATTGATATCACATTTTTTTTAATTTATTTTTCTCTATTTCATATTTTGTCGCATTTGAATTTGAATTTTAAAAAAGAGCAAAATACCAGTAAAACTTTGTAAATACAATTTACAATTTAATTATATACCAAATTAGGTGACGATTGGCTGAAAACGATTGGCGTGACCTTTCATTTGACCTCGATGACCTTGAATCGGATCCGATCACCACCAAAAATTAATCAGTTTTAAGTTAGGCCACTTCTGATCAATCCTGAAAATTTAATCAAAATCCGTCCATGACTTTTTGAGTTATTTTGTAAACCAACAAATAAAGAAATAAACAAACCCTAGTGAAAACATAAACTCCTTGGTGGAGGTAATAAAAGTGATATCCAACAAAGTGAAATGTAAATGATATAATGACAAGAAGAAAACATGTTTTTGACAATCTACTGCTTCAAATATTGATATGCTTCAAAGCGTGAATGAGGATTTCACCCTTGGTGAGCAGTGACCGGTGACAAACTGAAGGAGGCAGGACACATCAATCAGAAGAACAGGTGCTTACACGCCGTCCCTCCCGTCTAATCCTACCTGACCTCGTACAGAACAAGCTTGTTCCATCAGTCGTCCACCTGCTTTGTCTTCTGACCCGCAGTCACCCAGAGCGACAACCTGCACGCATTGTTTCTTTTATTCTGTACTCTTTTCCTCTTATTTTCCTGTCTGGCAGCAGAGCTGTCAGGGTTAGGTGGCACCTTCAAGTTCAAGTGTCTCACTTTGTACTGAAGCGCTTAAAGGAAACACCAAGATGCAAACACTGATCCCTGGACTGTATGCTAACACACATAGGGGACATCCAGGTATGATAAGTTATTTTTAACAAAGAAAGCAGAGGCTACAGCCAGCCACAAATGAATAATAGATGAACTACAACCACAGAATCAGTCAGAATTGAATGTGATGAAATGCAATCTGAAGCAAAATATTCCACAGCCGAGGCGCTGAGATGGAGTAGCCTCTGTCCAGTCACAGTGTTAAAATAAGTTCACTCACCATGCTGCTCTTTGGGTGAAACCATCCACCAAATGGCACACAGTTATTACATGATGTAATGTTTTACTCTACATCTGGCATCAGCGGTCATCAGTATGAACACTGCAGACTGTCTCTGTTTACGTTAATACTAACAGGTCGTAAACCAAAAATGGCAATGCTATAACTTTAACTTAACATTTGTAATGTGACTTTTGATAAAAGCTGATGGATGTTCATAAATTAAAAATAGTCAGCCATTTGATTTTCACACTGTGGGAATAAATGGACATCACTGGCTGCCTGGAGAGACTGTCCTCCTCCCCCAAAATAAATGACAACATAGCATGTGCTTAAAATGTTTAACTTTTTTGTGTTATTCACAAAGGCGGAGTGGTGGTCCTACTGAGAATATTACTGCAAAGCATCTTGAGAGGATGCTCAGTTGGGTCGTGTCTAGAAGGTCACTCACAAGATGGTTAGAGTTTGGCAACGACCACAAAAGGTTGATGTTAAGGCGACCGGATGGTTCGTCGTACAAAGTGTTACTTTAACTGGCGTCACGTCTCCTGTTGGTTTCTTTTAACCACAATCTTTACCTCTCATTAAAAGGAGTAGTTCAACATTTTGCTTCTTGCAGGCGGTTAGATGAGAGGATCAATACTGCTCTCATGTCTGTGTGTTCAATATGAAATCGTAACACTGGTAGTTTTAAGACTGGTCCAGTATCGAGGGCGAACGCTGCAGACTGCAAACGTAAAGCATGCTGCTATGTAATCACTCAGCATCAGTTTATGTTCTTTGAAAGTGACAGACTCAGATTGTAATTTTAAGTGTGACTTGTTGCCAGAAGGCAACGGTGAAAACGTGAGAGTGAGTTGGAGAGAGGAGCAATGGTGTTGTCAGAGTTTGTTGTGTTGGAGAACAGAAAGTGTAGTTTAGTGTTATCTAAACGATTTTCAGTATTATGGTGGAAGATTTAGCTGATTTCAACAAGAAACACAACAGCAAACAGACTGAATGATGTGAAAGATGAGAAAAAAAATATTTTTCTGTAGGGTCCTTTCCACAGTGGTGTCGGACATGACAGACATGATAATCTGAGCCTGTCAGTGATAAAAAAAAAAACTACTTTTAGAGGACATAAATTAATGGTGAGGAATCGTCCTGATCAATTTCATTGCAGCCTATTTAGCAACTGGACCGATTTCAAAACTGTTGCCCCTGTTGATCACTTAGACACAAAAACATGGGACAGTGAGGTCCAGGTTGAAAAAACAGAGACAGCTCACAACTCAACTCTAACTGTCAGTTTGTGTCACCACATTTCTCATAGGATTGGCTCAATCCATGATTTCTACATGATGTTTACAAGTGACCTTGAGCAGGAAGCCCACAGCTGCAGCCCACAGAGACAAAAATCACTTGCAAAGGACTGGAAATGTTTTTTTAGCCATTGTACACTGGTAGAGGAGTCTGCAGACCGCTCTCCTGGCCTCTCTCAACACAAACATATTTGTTTTGTATTATACTGGCTATAAAAAAAGCTGTTTTCCATCTTTAGGCACCATGCAAGGGAAGACGGGGTGCTCCCTCCTTAATTTACCCACTGTCAGCAGAAAAGAGGTAACTTGAGTCAGGAGTTTTTGAAAGCAGATATCTAAATCTCCCCTAGCCTTTATTTAGAGCACACAACAGTGGAAAATAAACACATCAATGTTTTTTTTCAGGTGTTTCAGTGGTACACTAAACCAAACAAGCAGATTGAGGACGCACAAAATGTATTCAACACAAAATGTAATTACACCCAAAACGTGCCAACTCCTGTCTCCCCGAGGAAGTCAATCGTTATGCATCTCACTGCGGGAGGATGTTATCTGAACACACTGAACTGAGTCATTAAGGCCCACCATGATGTGCCTCCTTCTCTTCCATCTCTCTCTCTTTTCAGTACAATACCCCTCCTGTCTTCCTGTCTCCCTCTGAGGTCTGTGAAATATAAACACAAAACGCTGCACTCACCTTCCCCAGAGACACACTTCCTCCCACCATTTCCTCCTCCTCCTCCTCTTCCTCCTCTCTTCTTGCATTCTTTCTCTCTCACTTAATTTTTCCTTCCCCTTCTTCCTGTTTTCATTTAGTCTGTCTTACTCTTTGTGGGAGGTGAATATTTTAAATCAACCCTGAGACGCACACCGTCTGCGACCTTCATGAATCACAGGCTCCCATACCTTTTCTTTCATTTTCTCCCACTCTCCTCCTTTGTGGTTCTCCTTTATATTCCTGTATCTTTATGTGGGGCACCCCCTCTCCCTACATATTGTCCAGCCTGCCTCTCTATTCTCTCGTCTCTTTCAGCCTTGCTGGCTGGCACACTGAGGTCCATCTTGTTCCATCCCTCCTCCTTCAGATGTCTCATTTATAAAAGGTGTTCAATTTTACACAGTTTAGAAAGAAATGGGTGTAAAATTAGAAGTTTCTGAAGTGTGAATGGCATAGGTATTTGTTTTTTTAATGACATTTTTGGACATGATTGCGCAATGAAACTAGAGGATAAAGAATGTCTATGTAAATGTGGCACAGTGTGTATATTTAACCAGGAAAAAGACTCATTGAGATCTCTTTTTCCTGGCCAAGGCAGGACACTGTTGTTTGTAACCTGAAACACACGAACACTCATTTCAGTGAGTCACCCTTTAAATGTTTCTCCTCTCATTTGACTCAAGGAAAGCAGCTTCCTGAGAGCTGTCTGCTCAACCAGCCGGCCTCACACTCAACCCCCCTACCTACACACTCACACACACACTTGCACTCAAAACCCTGCACTTTTCATTATTGTCGCATGTCTTACCTAAGAGGCAAAAAAAAGCACTCAGAGAGCAGCAAATTTTCTGTCCTGAACAATTTTCAAAAACAAATCCAGCACGTTCAAAAGCATGCAGATGAGCTGCACTGAGCCCAGTTTGGACACTTAAAAGCATACAAGCTCAGACTTTCCTCACACTGGGGCACATCCCTGAAATCTTTATTATGGTAATAGCCTTTGTGCAACACTGGGAATGCACACACAAAACCCAAAACATACACATACTCACATAAGAAAACACTCAATTCTCAGCAGGTCTCTTCTCCTTCAAGGCTCAGAATTGAAAGAAAAAAAAAGTCCCTGTTTTTGTCACATAACTGAGGATGCAGGTGGGGATCTGAGAGTGGGTTTGTGTGTTTTTTCACTTAAGTGGGAGTGTGTCTTTGCAGAAGTCCCTGCAGAAGCTAAGGGCTGTGCTTCCAGATGTAAGGCTTGACCTGACTGCTGAAATACCCAGTGAGAGGTGAGGCTGAGTTAGTAAAAGGAGGCATAAAGGATGTAACTGATGAGTGATAAAGACTGTGAGTGATGAAAAACAGACTCCAGCGCTGGAAAGGAGCAGATTTTGTCTTTTACCTGCCAGAAGATGTTGTCGATGGTGTTGCCCAGGAAGCCTTCTCTGTTGTCAGATGACAGCAGTTTGGGCCCCAGTATCGTCATGAACTCCTCAAAGTCCACCTGGCCGTCCCCTGCAAGGCACACACACACACACACACACACACACACACACACACACACACACACACACACACACACGATCAGATTCACAGACAGTAAGGCTGGCAGACAGGAGCTAAATACTGCATTTTATGCGGAAGTTTATTTGCTCGCGGAAACAAAGGAAATCTATCCTGAGATAGATCAACAGATGGATGCGCCCTCATCCGTGACAAACACCCATGCATCATCAGCACTAATTCACCTTTCAAATAAGGTGCGTGCATCTGTGCAAGTGCGTGCCCATGTGTGAGCGATTGTGGGATTGTTTTTTGCGCTGAAGCGGTGATATGGGCAACACTTTTCAGTTTTAACATTCAAGGGACACAACGTGTGTCTGCATTACGTATTCTACTGCCGCATGGCGTTAGAGATAGCAATCATCAGCCAGCGTCCCGTGGAATTAATGCTCAGTGAACAATCCCCACAGCAGCATGTCTTATAACTGAGTTACTGCGTAAACACATTATACCATACAATATCTTGTGAATATTGACATCACCTGTTTCCAGCTTTATTTAACGTTCTATTAATTGTTTGTTGACAGAGGTAGCATGTCAGAAGCATCTGATGCAGTCTGCACATGTCTCGGTGCTGTTGTGTTAGTATAGGTAGGATAACACTTTGCTTTATGGGGCTGTAATTTCTGAATAACTCCAAGAAGACTGAACCACACAATTTTGTATTAATTAAAGGGAAAATAGAGACTAGATCCAAGTGGTACACTTGCAATGAATAATAATTAATTACTTTAGTAATAGGGAAGCTTTTAGTCAGCAAACAGCAGTAGTCAAGCATGCAATTATACATGTATGAAGAATTAAGTATTCAGTAATGTTGATTTTTGTGTTTAAGTAGAGCTGTTCTTTCAAGGAAAAACACTTTTTGCCCCTACAATCAGTGCTAAATTACACAGCTCTTTCCAGGAAACGTCTTGGGAATTATGGAGAAATGACTATGAAATTGCAAATCCATAAAATGAAGCAGAACCTTATATATTATTAGTATTAAATAGCATCAGTTCTCTGTTCTGAAAGCAGATTGCAGTTCCTGAAGTTCCAGCTTTAAATTAACATTATAACATCTTATATTCCACCACTACTTTGCCTAAATAAGGATAAGGACATAATTCAACAGATCAGTGGATTAAGATTTCTGAAGAAGGGATTTAATGACGTAAGATGAATCAACTAAAGGGCTGTGCAGGTTGTCTAACACCTGATGATAAGAGACATTCTTACACTAATTGTGCCTGCGAATGCTCTCTATACTTTATTAGCGCCGTCATTGAGATGATGGAAGTCAGAGGTGGAGGTGGATTTTAAGAGAGATACTGTCTCCCCTCAGAGCAAATGTCAGCGATGCTCTCAGATGGTCAGACGACTCATGGAGGCAAAAGCAAAAAGCTTTTAGCATTGACCTTTGATTTTTACCGTTATAGTGGAGGAGCAGGCAGATAAGAACCAGCTGAAAGATGGACTAGCCTGTTTGAGATTCAGGGACTGCTCGGGAGCAATCACAGTCCTCTGTGGATTTACAAGCACAGCTGGAGTTTAAGCAGCAGAAGCAGACAGGTACTCTCTTTATTGTCTCCGGGGGAATTTATATTTGACAATTGACCACCTGCTGCTCTTCAGGCAGTTTTGAAACAGTTTTGTGCAAACATTTAGAAGTGGGCTGTAACTCAAAATCTCATTTTGCCTCAAGCAAGTTTAAGAGGCACGTTATGTGATTTTGGCATCATTTAGCAGTGTTTCATTTTACAGCACTTTAAAATTCAACACACTGCAAATCTACATACAGCTAGCTTTCATTGGAAGGGAAATACCCTTCTTGTAATATGTAGCATGTTTGTATAGCAAACATTATACACAAGCAGTGTATGAAAAGGCTCACTCTTTGTGTGTGTGTGTGTGTGTGTGTGTGTGTGTGTGTGTGTGCGCTCTGTGCATGCACCCAAGTGTGTGTCCTTATGTAGTGCCTCACCATCCATGTCCAGTCTCTGCATGATGATGGCCAGCTCCACTTCACTGGGCATGTAACCCAGGGAGCGCATGGCCATGCCCAGCTCCTGTTTGGAGATGAAACCATTTCCATCACGATCCAAAACACGAAACGCCTCACGGATCTCTGCACAACAAACGAACAACATATCACTGGACATTACTGTCTGTCTTCAAGATACCTCTCTGTCTGTCTGTCTGTCTATCTATCTATCTATCTATCTCTCTTTATATATACTGTACATACATATATATGCAAAAATAATTCAAATAACAAAAGGTACTGTATATTATGCTTTGTGTTATGACTTTTATTGTGTTTTGTTAACATTATGGATCCATTTATATGTAATGTGTTGGTTTGTCATGTGTGGGCGTGTGGTTAAATTGAGACAAGGTTGGCAGATGTTGTGTTACGATGCCAATGTCTCTTTCACTTGTCTTTTATTTCTTCATTTATTTTCCTTTCCGTGCTTTGTATGTATCTTAAAAGGCAGGGGGCTCATCACAGCATCATGTAAATAATTCTGTGTTGCCGTTAAAAAGCACCTGTTATTGTTTCCTTGTCTTGCAGCAGCAAGATCGGTCGTCTGTCCATACACTTGACGTACAAATGACATGTTATCTTTACATTTTCCTGGCAGTTGTTTGTGTGAAGGCAGAAATAGCGTGATGTTGCCATAGCAATGCTAAACCTCATAGGGAGGAGGTCGGGCTGTCGTACCATCGAACTGTGAGACTTTAGCACTGGAGCCTGCAGTTTGCATCCCGTCTCTTCCCTCTGACCAGCATTTGTTTCTATTAATCATGACCACAATCATTCTGTAACCCTCAAGTGGTTTTAATCAATATTCTGGATCCAACAATGAATTACATGACTGCATGAATGTTAAAGGGGTCTCTAGTAGTAATAAACTCACAGAGAATTACCACTGACTCTGCATTTCCCTCCAGCTTTAAGTTTTCCAGCCTACAACTTTTCTGTTTTGGTTTGGTGTCTTCAACGATAAAGCTCTAGAAACCCACTCTACCTGATCAGCAACAAACAAAAGAAAGACAGTTAGTGACTAGCTGATGAACATAGTGGAGCATTTTGCAGCTAAAGAGCCAGATATTTCTCAGGAAACGGTAGAGCCTGAAACGACCGAGCTAAAAGAAACTCCAAATGAATGCTAATGTTGCTCCTTATCTGCATCAGCTTCTTGCACTGTTGTCATGTGTCCAAAAAATATCACTGAATTCAAGATTAACACAGCCGTGTTTTTATGCCTGACCCCGACCAGATCATGTTTACAACCATAACAACACCTGAAAATGCTGATATATTTCAATGTGCAGTTTGGGTTTGATGACTTGTTGATTCAAAACAATGCCTAAAGATTTACACATTGCAACAGTGATCCATAAGATGGTGTGAATGAAATGAATGATTAACAGCAGGTCTGACAGTGCTGAAAGATGCTTCCCTGGCACTGATAACAGGCTTTCCCATTAACTGGAAGTGCTGCAGCCTCTCTCAGGCAAGTCAAGGTGAAGGTGATCTTCTGCTTGCCATGCCTACCCCTCTCCCTCTTTCCATGCCTCTCTTACATCTTTATATACTTATTGTATTTAATAAACCCCCAGAGGCCTGTACCAATCCCTCTGCACAGCACAATCTCCACCAGCAGTGTCAAAAGCATTTCCGACTCCCTCCTCCCACATAAAAGGCTTCCCTCTAACTTCAAATTGTCTGTAAATGCACACAGCTCACGAGGTATCTCTGTGTCTGTGCAGCAGAAATACTCAAACCTCTTAGGACCCTCTGAGAAAATACCCTGGTCAATCTCTGGCTAATTACCTGCCAATCAGTTGATACTATCTGAGTGGAGGTGGAGCTTTGGGTTGGGGTGAAGGTGGTCTAATTCATTGCATTTCTTTCTAAGGATCTGAGGGTGTCATTTCAACCGCCATTCTGCATTTGAGCAGATCTTTACAAGAACAACACAAATGAGAAGAGTAATAGTCTGCTGCACAAAGGAATTTAAATCACCATTTCCCCAAAACTAATCCTTATTCCGAACTTAAACAATGAATTTTGCATGAACTTCGTCTCTCTCTGTCTCTCTCAGGCTGTGTGCCATTAATATTCCCGTCCTGACACACTGCTCCTGAATTCCTTCCTCTGTGCAATAAGTCTGTCTCAGATCTGCCTCCTATGACTGTCTTTGCTCTGTCAGCTGCGTGAGAGCCTAAGTTCAGTCGTGGCCCCGATATAAGCCTGTAAATATCCCCAACGGCTGATAACTAGACTTGAGCGCCGAGCCACTGCCTCTCTTTCTCTCCCACTAAATAAAGCGAGAATCAGAGGCAAGGGATTGGGAATGCGGGCGAGCGCACAGCCTCCCAAAACAAAGTGAGATGAATTTGTATGCAGCTCAACAGTGAAGAGTACATTTTCAATAGGGTGCGAATGAGCTGGTCCTTGATGTATTACTGTGCAGTGGCTGTGTGTGTTTGCAGGAGCATGCAGGCCTGCCTGTGCATGGCTCTGGATTACAAATTCAACCCCCCAGGACTGTACATGTTCTCACTGTGATTGATGAAATGCCTCAAAACCAGAGAAAAGGATAGTGGCGATCCAACACAGGGGTGATTAACTAGCCTTCTATCTGCGCTAACACATGATCCTCGAAGAACCTCCAGCATCTCTCTGAAGTGGGATTAGGAGTTTTTAAATGCTGGAAGCAAACACCACAGATATTTTGTCCACATCAAACAATCCCACTGGTTGGATTGGATCTGTGGCTGACAGGGTTTAGATAATGCCTCATTATGGAGTCCAAGAGTCCAACTTTAATTTATTTAATAGCACTACACAGGTCCAAACTATATTAACTATTAACTATTTTAACTTTCTCGCTGCCTTTGACAAACAAAACCCAGACAGAAGCCAACCGGCCTAACGACGGTGCTTTCAGCACACCAAAGCAACTGTTTTAGTGAGCAGGGTTGTGCACAAGGGACACTGGATTAAAAGATTTATGCTACAAAGTACTTCATAGCAAAGCTCATTCGAGCAAACTACAATAGGCCACATGTATACACACAAACAAACAGCCTCAGACAGAAACACACTCTCGTGCTCGGTGTCAGGATTAGCTGCTTCTTGTCAGAAATACATGCACTCACTGCAGCATAAACGTCTTTGTTTTCTGCCACCGGTCCAATAGCATGTTAGGTTATGTGTTTTATGTTCAGTTGGTTTTATTTTCTATTAGCCTGGATTTCACAAAATAAATAAATACATTAAACAGTGAAGTTGCAATCTAACCGATAACCTAAGGCCTACCTTAAGGCCATGCATAATAGAAAATGACATACTGCATTAAATCCAGTTGATTTCACTTATGCTTCTGCACTTATTGCTTTAATTTAATTCAAATTGTCAAGGTGCATTTTTAGTTTTTTATTTTCCCACAATCTATCTTCCAAAGAGGACTTGGTTAGCGCTGGTGGCATTGACTGTCAAGAGAGATGGATCGAAAACTAAAATTAGGAAACCGCTATCAACACACTTCTGTCCTGCTTAAGTCTGAGTCTCATATATATTTTATATCTGTCATTCTGAATGCTGTAACTGATTTTACTTCATAGGCACTATAATTGGAAACCATTTCATCCAGTCAAGCTCTGACAAAATGGCTAAATGGGAAACTTTTCCCCAGGAGAACTGAGTCGTTGTAACAGCATTGTTCCAGTAGTGGGACATTAATTGTGAGCACACTCACCTCCCAGCTCCTCTGTGGAGATGCTGGTGAGCTGGAAGGATTCGCTGCCCTCCGTCAGGGAGCTGCTCAGGTAGTTGTCTGGATAGAGCAGGCCCGCCCGCACATGGTGGAATGGCATCTTCTCCCTGCAGAGCACACATACAGTCTAAATAAACATTGCACTGCATGTGTGTGTGAGTGAGAAAACTACAAGTAAGACGGATTTGAGTCTCAGTGTGTGCATGTGTGTTCAAAACAATGGCTACCAGCACGGCTATGAGCCCTTTTTAGAAACATTGTTCCTTCCACTCTGCTGATGCTCATTCCTAAGAGAAACCACTGTCTCCTCGTGGCAGAATCACACTGACAAATTATGTAATCACATTAGAATTCAATGGAGTCACAGAAAAAAAATATTCCACTGTTATCTGTCTGATAAATACCATCAGAGTGCAATTAGGGATTGTATTATTGAGTGATCATTCTCTTGCTGTCTTGCTCTAAAGTCCTGTTACTCTGTGTGGATTCCACCCCCCTCGTCAGATCTGCTGACTTCCTGTCCTTGTCAGACAATCCCCACAACCACCCAACACCTCACAGAGTGACCTCGGGGCTTGACGAGACATCAATCAGCCACGGACATTGCTGTCGTACGATCAGAGCGATTATCTGCTTTGATTCATGAGAGTCGCCCCTCTGAGGGCTTTCCCAGTGTGATATTTTTGACAGTGGCGATATGCTTCAAGTAATATTCCTGCCAATAGTATGCACTGTCGAGGTGAGGGAGAGAGGGAAAGATAAGGAGGGAGGAAGAGATAGAGATCCCGAGAGTATTTGGTGAGCGTGCCGCTGCCACACAGGAGAGATAGAGATGGAAGTGAGGATGTCTCTGTCTTCTCCTCTCCTTATTTCAGACTTAAATCCTTTGTGGAGAGCCAAGGCAGGACCAGGACACAGACCGAGCATAAAGACAAAGACATTGTAAAACGTTGCAAGCCATGGGACAAATGTAAGGCTGCTCTGGTAACCTGTAGAGGACACCAGGTGTGAAAATAGCTCTGTACCTGAGACAGACAGCAGACAAGGTGTGTGTGCAGAAATATGCGTATGTGCACATAGTTTGTGATGAAATATATTCTGCAGTCCATCTGGTCCTGGATCTAGTCTATCCCATCTGCACATTAAAGTATAACATGCATCTGTTCTGGAGACATGAGTCTCAGGTCCCAGTCGACTGAGGTGGCTGATGCTAGCTGACGTAACTGACACCGAGTAAGTTTGCTGACTCTATGACTCTCTGCTACTTGGGTTGAAAGACTGAATTTGGCATCTTTTTCCACAATTATCACATACTGTTGTCATCATTACTTAAATATTGCCATTTTATCAAAAGAATGAATAAATAAGACCGTCACTGAGATTAGCAGACACTCTGCAACATTATACCCTCAGGTTTGTTTCACAACATCAGTTTCAGGGAAGAATGGATAGAAACTTCTGACAGGAAGCGACAGGTGTATATGAAATACTGTATATGACTGTCAATATTACCAAGCAGGAAACAAAGTGGCGGCATCATATTTCACGTGAAGGGTACCAGTACACATGGATTTATTGGAGTAAACATGTTGAATATATGTGTATATTGGCTTTCAGGATACTACGTTGATGTGTTGGCATGTATGCATGTATAATATTAATTTATATGTGCACTTGCAGAAATTGTAAATTAATGACTAAATTCAAATTCCTGTGGGTGCATTAGTGCATGCGTGTGTGTTAAGTTAATGTGTGTACCTGTGGGTGTTGCTAACATGCGTGAGATGTACCATTGTTGATCAGTAATCTGTGGTGAAACATTTACGGGAATGAAGAATTAATTACAGTCACAATTAAAAATAATGAACTTCTAACGGCTGTTAAATAAGCCACAGCAAGCTGAGATCCCTAAATACAACTCCTCAAATTAAACAAGACACAGCAATTATTTAATCAGGCGACAAATTAATAAGACATATGATATGCAATTAATATGAGAATGTATTTTAACAGTCCATCTGCTCTCACAATTGTTCCACTGACAGAAACACCCACTCACTCGTGGCAAAAACCAGCGGCGACCCATACGCTTACATCAAACCCTCACACTGATTCTCCCTCACTCACTCCTTATTTTTCTACCATATATTTTTGGATTGTTTTTTTTTTCTACTTGTGAAAACACAGACTGTTGTCACAGAGATGGTCATGAGAACTGACAAGGACAAGCTTTAGCCGAAAACCTCCATCTGATAAGCCTCATTGCCTGGCTGAGATTGGGAAGAGGAGTGACAGACGGACAGACGGATAGACAGACAGACAGACAGACAGGTGAGAAAAAGAGAGGGAGGAGGAGGTGCAAAGGGGATGAAAGCAGCCATTGAAAGCAAGCTGGCTGACAGTGTTTGAACTGTGGGGTCACCTGCACCCCAGGGAGCCCAGTTTCAAGTCTGAAGTGCAGTGATCAGAACGAATATGAGCGCAGACTGGAGGGAGGATGAAGCGAAGAGGAGCAAATGAGACGAAGCCCAATGCTGGGAATATGACAGAGAGGAGAAACATGTTTTTTCCTCACCTCCCTCTGTCCCCACGGAGAGGAATATGCATTAGCAACAACGGCAGGAAAAAGCTGAGAGGTCACAACAGTGTCAGCCAGCCCAGACAAGACAACAGCACCAACAGAATCAAGCCCTATTTATGAGATCAAAGGAAACAGGTTGTTACGACTGCCACAGCCCCAGATCAACCATCAGAACATGCAAAACTGTGCGATTTAACTCCCTCCAACTGTCTAATGAAGGATGTGTTCATTGGCAGGTGTACTTCAAGATAAATCAACAAATTATTCTCTTTTTACTTTACACTTATACTTTTACAGTTCTGGGAATAAGGCCTGGGTTGCCTGACAAATATAATGAGAGACCACTGCAACTCTGTGGTTTCTCAAAAATCCACAAATCCAAGACAAACAGACACATTTAACACATCAAAGAAAGACTTAAAAATAATTAATATAAAAAATAGCAAAAGTGTCAAGTTTCTCCCCTCATTTGGACGATGGCTGGATGGATGGATGAATGAATGAATGGATGATGGATGGATGAATGAATGGATGAATGATGGATGATGGATGAATGAATGAATGAATGAATGAATGAATGATGATGGATGATGGATGGATGATGAATGGATGGATGATGGATGGATGGATGGATGAATGAATGGATGGATGATGGATGGATGATGAATGGATGAATGATGGATGATGGATGAATGAATGAATGATGGATGGATGGATGGATGAATGATGGATGGATGGATGGATGGATGGATGATGGATGACAGATGGCACCCCACTGTATTCATCTATAGCGTCTGCTCTGAGGGCCATCTATGATGCAACAAACAATAAAATGGCTTCTTAATTACTTCTTAATAGATCTGCATCTAAATCAACAACAAAAGCAATTAACTGAAAAAATAAAACAGCTTTCTTTTCCGTCTTGGCTCAATGTCACATTGTCAATGTCCTCCTCGAGTCACCTTGGGCAGAAACAGACAGCATCTACACACAGCTGTGGTCTCTGCCGTCTCTCTCTTACCCATCAAGGCAGTACTCAGACATTTCCTCAACAGAGGCGCTGGATGGGCTGCCCATCCTGTCGCCTACAGCCCTGTCACTCCCGAAGGTCAACCTGGGTCACCAAACACGCTCTATCTGACCCCACCACCACCAGCTGCTGCTGCTGCTGCACCAGCTGAATAGCTCTGGTGCTCCACCAGCAGACCAGACAGAGATATGGACATGTCTGAAACAATGCTTGCTGCATGTTCAAAAAGAGTCCTGGGACAGAGTTGAAAACCTTGTGTCCACAGCTGGACTCACACCGCCTGGTGCTCGGAGTATCTGCTGCTGTCACCCTCATTGCACCGAGAATGAGGTGTCTGAGAGTGTAAAAATAAAAATAACAGACAAAAAAATAAAAAAAAAACAACAATGCAATAACATCCTCCATCCCTTACCATCCACAAGCATCCCCCCACCTCCCCCAAGGGCTTGATGATGGATGTGAGGCAGGTGACAGATTTGGCCATCAAGCTTTATGGCTGTGAGAGTTTTAGAGCATCTGGCAATGAGAATGAACACAACTGGGCTTTCAGACTGCAGCCAGCCACCGTTCATCAAAGCCAATATGTGAGCTGCTACAGCCTCAGACGTATATAGTGATGAAGTGCTGTATGCCTCCCGCCGCGTGTCGAGACAGTTATAATTACACTTATAGCGCGCATGTGTGTGATTGACCTATAATCACCTAATCACGTCGATCAAACCCACACAGCGCGCACCGACGCGCACGGCGCACGGCGCACGCCAACAGCTGGAGAGAGATTTTTCAGGAGCAGTAGAAATAGCGTTGACTGAATGCAAATACACATAGACACCATTACGAAGACACATGACATATGATACATGATATGTCAACACATAACTGAAGGGTCTATTTGCGCACAGACGCTCCACACAGATCACAACAGGTGCAGTCGCCTGCGCGGTTCTGCGGCCGTCAGCGGCACCGACCCATGAGGCGGCCGGTCGCGCTAATCACCTTGATCACCTTTAACACAGCAGCCCAGAGGTGGCCCCGATGATCAGCCGGCGGGGTGTTGCCTACCTGCCTGTGAGACGACTGTCCCCCCCGGTGTGAGATTCACCCCGCTCTGTTCGAGCACCGTCGGCGGAGACGCGGAGGGTCTTTTAAATTGCCAAGATGTGTTTAGTCTGTTTGCATCCGTCCTGCGCTCTTCAGGAGTCAGTCCGACAGCCAAAGGTGGACTCATTCAGTCCGTGTGTGGGACCTGCCTCTGGGATTCACCAGTGTGTCAAGTGTTCCACACTTTTAGATAGTTATTTAAAAATATATATATCAACTGGTTAGATGAGGAGGAGGAGGGTGGGAGATTTTGTCCGTTAGCTGAAGCCCAGTCCCACGTTAATTGCCTCCTATCCGTTGTCTACATCTCACTTCTCATCGCCATATCTTGAGATATTTGGGATGAAGCAGTTGGTAGGTAGAGTGCCAAATCTTCGTCCTATCAGCTCGCCCCAGACGGACGCCACCCAGCCGCCCACGGGTCTGGGTCTAACAGCCGGAGCTGCTGCTGCTGCTGGTCGCCTCTTACAAACACGATCAATCACGTTGCCAAATCAAACTGTCGATGACGATGCCCGGTGAAAAGCTTTGAGCTCAGATCTGTAAAACAGAGGAGGGATGCGGAGGGATCTCCTGAAGCTCCCGGAGCATTTATCTCGGCTACTCCCGGTGACAGGAGTTAACCCAGTTATCGGTCCAGTCCGGTGAGGGAGGGGCCACATGGGGGCCACGGCAGCAGAGGTGCGACTGTGCTGAAGGTGAGCGGAGGAATATGCGACGGCGTGGAGCTCAATGAGAGCTGCAGGCAGGTGTGTGTGTGTGTGTGTGTGTGTGTGTGTGTGTGTGTGTGTGTGTGTGTGTGTGTGAGAGAGAGAGAGAGAGAGAAATTTAGGTTTCAATGGATCAGTGAAACTCCTCTGGGGTTGTGTGTGTGCTTCTCAGAGTCATTGATGACCAATTATGGTGTTTAGGAAATTACATCAGCCACAGTACTTAAATGATGCAGTGTGTGTGTGTGTGTGTGTGTGTGTGTTTTCATCCTAAATCATGCAAATCTCAACCCATGCACTCCACCCAAACCTCTCTCTGTCTCCTTTGTCTAGCCACTGTTACCTCCTGATCACACTGTCAGTGTTTTTCCCTCCCTGCCACTGATTAGAATAGCCCACCACTATCATTCACACCCCCTGTACTAATTATGTAATAGCCTATGTGACGCCTCCATCTTCCTCTGTTTGCCAGTGGGACCACCGCAGCTCAACTGCAGCTCTTGGCCTTGAGGTTGAAAACTGCTTCTCCTGTTATAATTAAAAGTGGTTACAGCGCCGTATTTAACCAGACAATCTATCTCCCTCCTGCTGCTTGCAATGGGTTGACACACTGAGTGCTCATCTTCAGGGGTTTAATGATGTGCTGGACCACTACACTGCTGTTTGTCACTGGGAGCTGAGGCATCAGTGAAAAGTAAAGATAACACAAGAGAGTCATGGTTGCTTCGCCCTGGTGCTCTAACAGCACAGTGGCACATCTACAAGGAGTAGGATAAAGTTTCTCCACGGGCACACGGTCAATTTGATACAAAGTCAACTTATATATCCTTTGATTTTTGCAGAAATCCTGTAAAAGAGGATCTCTGAACAGCAGCCTCCTCTTTGTTTTTTGGCGCTGTCCATGGTGCTGAAGGGCTTCCTCCTGCAGAGGCAGGACAAATGAAGGTGAAGTGCTGCGCCTCATGTCAGCATTTACAGACAACCTTAACTGCATGGATGTGATTTATGCCATTTTATATTAGATCTGAGTTTGTTCAAAGGCACCGGGGTTATCTTGAGAGAGCGAGTGAGAGGCTATTTCCTTTTCATACATCACCATTAATTCCACACTAAATCCATAAATGTCATATGATAAATACAGAAATGCCGCTGAGGAGTGATGGGCACTCACATCATAGCAATATCATAATACCCCATCCCCCTAAAAAAATATACTTTATGGCCACATTCTGACTTTTTAAGCAGCCAGAATCTCCTGTACATTTGTGTCCCAAACAGCTACAGCCAGATGAAAAAAATAAAGGAAAAACTGTACAGTACAAGACGTTAAATCACACACAACTATAGCCAAGGACGTCTAAGACTTATTTCAATCATGGCTCTTGATGCAGGGCAATGTTACAGTGGCAACAATCACACACAATAATTAAATCACAATCAAAATGTAAAAGTATGCAAATAAATGAAATATTTCAGAAATTCATTCTGGAGCAAAACCTTAATAAAGTGTTGTCATTGTTTATTAATCTATTATTTTTACTATTATATGGTTTTGGAAAATGTTACTTTGCACTCTTTTGTGTCACTTCTGGTTGCAAAAAAACAAAAAAAAAACAAGATGATGATAGCTATACACCAAGATGGCTGCAAACTGCTCACTGGCGGGACGAATCATTTGGTATTTTCAAAAATACTAGTATGTCATTCCAAATATGAGATCTGGTGACTGTGAATGTTTTAGCTTATTCACATTATTTTCATCAAACCATTCAGTGAGTCCTGCAACATTTTTCCTTTAATTTGTCACTCTAAAGGGCAGACCATAAAGTTCGGTCCTCTGCTGAGTCCCATCCAGGTCCTTGATCTCTAACGGTCACTGTATTACTGGAGCCCATCTGCTGTCCGAACTGGATGCAGCTGTGCAGCCGACATCCAGCCAGGTGATAATTCAAATCTCATAGTGAGCTGAGCATCATTTTCTCAGGTATTGAGAAATCCAGTTAAAGGTGAACGCTCTGTCTGTCACACTGTTTTGATGAATGACATTATGCTGGGACATTTGGCAAACCATTCACAGGGAGAAAAAAAAGTGTCACATAACCAAATGTCAGCAGCTCCTCTTTGTGTCTCCATCAATACAAACATCTTCGCTGAGTCAAAGAACTTGACTTATTTCCAGCTGTGTTGTGGTTCCCTGCTGGCTGACTGACTTACACACTTCACCCTGAGCATAACATGGATTTTACATTCACAGCTGGATCCTGCTATGTGACCTGAGAGAATTGACAATTGGCTGAAACCTCAGGCTTCACAAATATAAAGAGAGGAGTGAGTCTAAACCATCAAATAGAGCCACAGGGACACGCTAACATGGACTCTGACCTCACAGCAAATCAATACAGTGAGTCATGTTGGCAATCAAAAGTGGCTGCCCTATTTCTTCCAGTAATGTTTGCTCTGTCAGACCATTTGGCGCTCACTAATAGAGATATGCCATTATCCTGCCTTCTGAGCTTTAATCATCACATAAATGTGACCATGACTAAAACACAGCCTGAAGTGACAGACAGATTTTTCAAATTAGACTGTTGACAGAGGAGGGTGCCAAGAAAAATAAGAAAACAGCGTGCAGTGAAAGGTCTTAAAGGAGCACTGTGTAACATTTTGGTGGCTTAAAGAGCAGACATGGAATAAAATATTCACAAATATGTTTTCATTGGTGTATAATCAATGTAAGGAGTGGGTCTTCCTCACAGAGATGCTGCTATAATAGCAAACTAAACATTGGCTCAAATAAGAGCCTTTCACCTTTTAACGTCACCTGCAACCACACCGCTAGATGCTGCCAAATCCAAACTCTACCTATGAATGAATTTGGATTTGAGGGTTTGAGCATTTATGAGGGCCCTAATCCAGTCAAATTTACTCAGTAAATAGGTGAAATAGTAATAAGTGGTCCACATTAAAAAAAAAGAAAGAACACGTGGTTGCAGATCAAAAAAAGAGGAATAGGCCAGAGTGAAATTTTAGACTGAAAGCATCTCTGTTGAGGTCACACTACAGCAGTCTTCTGAATAAGAACATTAGCATTTCAAAGTTCACAAGGCAATTTATTTCCTCCACAATGGCGAAAGGTGATGATAGTGTGCTGCTTTAATAGCCTCTTTCTGAGTGGTGTATTTATCAAAATGAAAGGATTATCTTGAAGGGCGGCCAAGTTTGTGATTTCAGTTGAGTCGCATGAAGATAAAACTCATACTGGAGATAATAGGAAATGAACTGTCTTTATACTGCGGCATAAAGCTGCAGAAGACACAGCCCTCTTCTGTATGTACACGTGTACTTCAAATACTTCATTTATCAATTCTGTCAACTGTGTAAAGTTGCAACTGCCCTGTAACATGTTTCCTGCTCCTTCATAAAGTGGGAAGCTGGCAGCCGCAGGGACAGGAGGAGGAGCACATTACGGTTTCAGATCACAACCCTGCTGTACGATACATTCGACATCTCTCCAAATCTAACCTCATTTCATTAGCATTTAAATATTGCCGTCATCCATTCCACTCCACATCCCTTCCATGCTTATTCCATGTCCTGCAGCCACAATGACCTTCCATGGGGAAAAAACAGGATCCTGTCAGACACAGTTTTGCACTGCAGGCATCACTGAAAATTAAATTTAAAACCCCTAAGGAGGTTAATTTACATTCACCTACGTACCTGGGATTGTGAACAGGGCAAATATTAAAATAATCAGCAGATAAGTGTGATAGAGTGTGTTTATATATGCATGTGAATAAGAAAATTACTGGTGAACAAATGAGAGAGCGGTATCAGGAGAAATCTGTAGTGAACAGGTGAATGCTGTGACATGAATATACATTATGATTCACTGCAACATTACAGCTCAAATGTCATCCAGCCAAACAATAAACTTGGCTAACATATGTGCATATAAAAACTTCAGTCTCTAACTGGTCCTCACATACAAACACATAAACATGTAAAAATGTAAAATACCCTCAAGAGCTGGAGGTGAAACGTAAAGTTCCCCCAGCGAGGTTACATCTGCAACACCTCATAAATAATGCAACACCAACTGGAGTCAACATCCAGACCTTTGCAGTGTGTAGACGCCAACACAGATGTGACATATAGAAACAATAAACAAGAGCATGAAGATAAGGTTTTCTTTGTGCTATTTTGCAGTAAGGCCAATGCCAGAGGCATCCTGTCCGTTTCCAAAACACACATAAATGTGCGGTAAAGGTTGTGTTACTGGGAGAATCATGAGTTTTAATGGATATGAAAAGCGTGACTTTTTGTAAACAGATTGTCAAAAGCTCAACAAACAGTTCAACTTTTGAAATAAAAATGAATAAAATATATTTTGGTCAATAAAATTGTACTTGCATGCAAAACTTTAAAGGTGCAGGCAGCACACTGTTCCTTTAAAGGTGGAAGTTGAATGTTTAATCTGTGCTTTTATGTAAACCTAAAGTAACTAAAAGTAAATATAACACTAAGGATGATTTTATTATGGGATACAACAGTACAAGTACCTACTTTATGAGACTGTGCCATTTTTCAAAGAAGTAACCTTATTCTGTCAGTCAGTGTGTCCCTGTTATATATAATGTACAAACAGAAAAAACATGCTCTTTGCAGTAAATTGAAACATTTTGGCAGAACCTACTCACCACCATCCACCATTTTTCCAATAACTTTTTTCCACGTGTAAGCAGCTTCTCCATTTCCTTTGCAGATCGACTTATGGGGAAATGGTATCCATCTGCGCTACAGTCAAAAAATTGAGCAATTTTAGATTGTATGGTTGAAATAGAGAGCATCACCCACCACCAGTGTGCTGTGTTTGCATATTGAAAAGCACATAGCATGCAACTAGGACACAGAGAGTGAAGTCAATGGTACTTCACCTGCTCAGTGTTTTTAAGCTGTCAGCTAAATAACTAAAGTAAAGTATGTTTGACAGCCTGTAATGACATTAGGCATGGTAACTTTAACATAGTGTGTCGCCCCTTGCTGTCCACAGACCATAAAATTAGGAATTACTGCCAGCTCCGGAGTAGTGACGGGCGAGGCGTGAGGCAGGTAGAAGCGCTAACGAGTTAGCTGTACATTGCGACTCCTCCGATGACCTGCATGTACCTGCTGCAGACATGGTGGATGTATCCTCAAAATGTAACCCTGCTTCCATTTTCCAGATTACTGGGTGACTCATCATCTCCCTTAAATAGCCACACAGGAATACACACACACACAACACTATAAAATATATCACAATATATCATCCTGCTACTTGTCTGTCAGTCGGTGTTGTTCATTGTGGACATGACTGATCCTAAGATCCGCTTTTTATGTTCTCTGCACATTTCATTTCCTCATTTAATTATCCAGTAATGTTTTTGGTAAATTAAAAGCTCAATTTATCCCCCAGCCTTCAATAGGAGATGCTAAACCCTGGAACAATTACATGTTTAATGGGGTTTCGGGGGATGTTTTAGTGCAACATGATAGTTTAAATGCTATTTTAGAAGCACCTGAGGAAAAAAAATGAGGCAATAGAAAACTTATCATTTTTGGCGTGAAAATGCTGCAGAAAATATCCGCTATATGGGAAGCTTCAGTCCAAAAATATCAAGAATCAGCCTTCAGGAATCCAATACCTGATACCTGGCACACACACAGCATGAATAAATCTTATACCTTGGTAGGTTTAAGCTGTTCTAGTCTGTTTTTTCTTCTGAGCCAGGCAGCTGCCAGTCCATCATCCCTCTGGACTCCCAAAATTCAGCTGCAGTAGTGTTCTTCTTATCCTGTCTGGTTCCACATGGTTTGAGGTTGAGGATCAGTCTAAATTTATATCCAAAAGGCACACAGGCACATACGCACACACACACACACACACACACACACACACACACACACACACAGAAAGTAGATGGACAGAGTCAACAAACGAATAAAAACATTTTATGAATGTATTTTTGTGTCTAACTGTACGGAAAGTGGCTGTAAAGTCAAACAGTAAATACAAATCCACAGCAGGATAGGAGCAAATGAGAAACAGAATAAGTGACTGAATCAATAAGATGATGAGATAAAATTGAGAGTGCAGCACAGTGGCTCATCTCTGTCTGAGAAGTATTATGAGTGAACAAGAGGGTCTCCTTAAAAAACTCACACTGGAGTCACAAACACACAGTCGACACACACACACACACACACACACTGGTAAGAGACCCAATATGAGGTTTAATGAAAATGTGGCTTTTAAATCATGTTATGGCAACATTGCTGGCCTCACTGCTGCTCTCTGAGGAAGTGAGAGAGATAACAGTTAACAGATTAAAGCTATGGTCTGTCATTCTGTTCAAAAACACTTTTTCTTATACTGGGTGAAATGATCCTTCCATCCTGAGAGCAGTCAGTACATGATGTGTTCATAAAGAAGAAGGACAATTATCAGACCTCTGTGGCAGCTACAGGACTGTGAAAACTCTGACCAATCCCTGCCTTTCGGTCTGAATGGAAAGAACCAATCAGATGCCTTCATGTCTCGTCCTGCCTTCCTCCCCACTGTTTCTGGAAATATCCAGCACACCCCTCTGCAGAAATACAGAGTTAGCAGGAGAATCTGTTCTGTAGGGAACAATGGCAGAGAAAATACAACCAAAAATACCACTTCCAGCATTACTTCTGACAGCTCACCCTGCTAAACAGACAAAGAGAAGAAAGAGGGAGGCAGAAAAGACTGAAAGACAAAACTCTGGATAAAGCTAAGAGGACAAACCAGAGTGGACATCAGTGGAGACACTGAGACATGTGAAGGGACTGAAAAGTGATGCAAAAGTTGCTTTCATTCTGTTTGACAATGCTAACATTAGCTTCTCTGGGTCCGTTCCGCCGAGTATGTTTGGGCTAAAGGTCTGCATTATAAAGGTGACAAAATGACGCTGAAATATTGGCTTTGATGTAGTATATAAACATTAAATGATGAATCATATCATAAGCAATACTAACCAGACGGTATTAATAAAATCCAAAAGTTACCACTTTTTTATCTGCATTATACATCGTACTGCACTACTCTATGATATTAAACACAGTGATGCAATGTAAGTAAGTACATTAACTCAAATACTGTACTGATGTACAGTTTGGCATACTTATACATAACTTTATACATCTACTTGTACTTTTTAATCCGTAGAATTTATTTCATACTTAAAGATAATGGTTGCACATAATGAAAGACATTATTACAGTCTGCTTATATGCACAGCAGAAGTAATATAATCTAACCAGTAGTAGGCTATAAAAATGATCTCAAAATGGCTCCACATTGATGAACTACAAAAATGAAATGTTACATGTTTTTGTCAGTGAAAAAAACAATAATACAATATTCTATATACTAAAAATAATATTGTAAGGAGATATTCAGCACACTGAGTTCTTTCAGTTTAAATACATTTTAGTGACAATAGGGCTGAACTTTTACTTAAGTAACATTTTTATTCAGAATTTTTACTTGAAATGGAAATTTTACAGGAGAGGAATGGAGTACCTCTTCATCATGGCTACTATTCTTCTCCAATCAGAACTTGTTGCTACAATCAAGTTAAAAACTTCTTTGACAGGAATATTCTCACATAACTGGAGGTTAAACAAAACGGATAAAAGCTGCTCTGTGCCAGAGACTTCTTGTCTCAACAGATACATATCGCACATAATTCTGCTCAGAAAGGATTTTACTTTATCTCACACATTTGGATCTGTCCTCTGTGGCTTATTGAGTAGATACTTTGGGTCTTTGAATTTAAATGGACAATTCACTTTTGTCTTCATAGCCAGCGTGTGGAGCAGCACGAAACAGTCTGGAGATTATTACAAGAGAAGACCATTCCCTGCGGCTAATAATTCACTTGTCAATAATGTATGAAGTCATATAAATCACAATACAGCCTGTTTATCTGGCCTCCCCAAGGTCACTCCTCTTCGTCTGCCTCCTCATCTATTCCTCAGCCCTGCAGCCCTCATTTCTTTCCCCCACAATGGCTATTGGAACATTATCCCTCATCATCCTTTCAGTCCGACTCTTCATACTGCCTCCTAACTCAGCCATGTAAATAAGTAATGACCATCTTGGCATGAGACTAAGTTAGTTTGTTTTCTCTGGGACAAACTCAGGCTGCAAAAATCAAACATTTCTGCTCCGCCGAAGGGCACATCTGTGCATGTGTGCACACTGCAGACCTGTGAATGCATGCACAGACACGTGGCATCACGTACGCACATGCACGCACAACAGTGCAGCTACACCCCAAATCCCTGCTGAGCCATCACAAGTTACGGCTCTCTAAATTAAATAACATCAAAATAGATTAAAGTAAATGAAACATCACTGAGGAGAGGATGGGAGGGCTGTGCGGCAGGGATGGAGAGGTGGGGAAGACAGGCAGTTAAAGACTTTATACATTTAAGGTGAAAGAGAGGTCGTGGAGTGAAAGAGGTGAGAAGAGAACGAAGAGGGGAAGGTGAAGTTAAGGAGAAACAGAATGATGGAGGAGAGGGGACGAGGAGGGAGGCTGCAGTAAACAAACACTTGATGGAGCGATAAGGACCACATGTGAGTCTAAGTCTCTGTAACACTACCTTTATAAACTGAATCTGAACAGAAAATAATAAGAAACGTGAAATGCACATCGCTTCATGTGTAACCAGGAGCGACATGAATATTCAACTCAGCTGCCAGGGGAATTGTCATAGCAACATATTAGCTTTCTGAGTCATAATATGGACTCATTCACTGGACTAAACTGGCAGCTGAAACCAGAGCTAATTTCTATGACAACACGATCAAACGTTTTACAGTAAATGCACCAGTCAGCGTGACAACAAAAGGCGGTTTTGTTCCCTTCAGGAGGCGGTGAAGGGCCATAACGGAGCTGCAGAGGGTTGCTGTTGCAAAGCAGAGACTATTTTGTACTACTAGTACTACACTTTCTTTTGTGAGTAATGTTCTGCCTCTCTGGCAGTGAAGTGCCCTACAAAGTGAACAGAAAGACCGTGTTTCCTCAGGTATTAATGCCACCCTTGGGAGGGAGCACTAAACCGGAGACGGAGGCAGATGAGCGTGGAGGGGATCTTCATTCGGTGGTGGCCAGTAAATCAACAGCAGAGGCAGAAAGCAGAGAGAGCGATGGAGCTCCACCTTCGGCTGTGACCTCTTCCACTCACCCTGACCCGTTGACCTTCCTCCACTTTAATTTACCCGTTTCCCTCCATTTTCCTACCTCCCAGCCTTTTCTCTTTCCCATGCTTGCCCTTTCTGCCCCTAATCTCATTCCAGTGGTTCCTACCTTAGATTTCATTTAACATCGTAGTCCACCTTTCCCTCCACCAACCAAATTTTCCTCAGTTCATCATCAACAGTTGCCTTTTCTCATCATCCCCCTCCATCCTCTCTTCTCACCTCCCACTGGCACAATCCCCAGAGAGGCCAAAAAGGAGGTCAGCTTTGTCACAACACAGGTTCACATTTCATTGCCACAGCGTACAGGGACTGCCAGGAATGCAGGATTGATGGTTTGGGGGTTTTCTGCTGGTCCGGAGTAGCTGCACAGAGCAGAAATCATCTACCGAGAGACGAATATAAAGATAGCCAGAGATAACCAGAAAGTAACAAAGGTGAAAAATCAAACATGCTCTATGGGCGATTAGTTGGGAGGAATTTGAGACTAAGTTGTGACCCTGCAGTCGGTCACAGGATATTTAATTTGTATCGCCAAATACATTTGCAGAATTTCTTCCATAGTCTTTTATTTAAGATCTGCTGTGCACCTTTGACCACATGAGGGAGTGAATGTTTGTACTGTTCTAGCCAGTATAGACTACTTATAACCCAGAATAATAAAGGGTCCACCTAAATGCATTTATTAATCAATGTAAGGTGATGCAGAAACAATGGTCAGGCACAAATTAGATTTCTAAAGTAAAGTGAATTATGTCGCAAGAAAAAAAGTTTGAGAAACACTAGGTTAGAGGACCACGTAGGAACCGAACCACTGGATCTGTTTGAGTTCAAAGTCTCAAAATAAATTAAAGCAGTTTGGTGATTAATGTTCTTTTAATATGTGTTTTTTTCAACTAATATAATCTTGAAATGGCATCTCAAACATCCAGCAGAACAACATTAGCACTGACTTTTTGAGTGCCACTGACGTATTTTGCTGTCAAAGAGTTTTTCATCAGCAGGTCGCCTACTGCGGTCTCCTGCAGCCTGTGAGTAATAATTGGGGCTTCTGGGAGATGTAGTCGGAGCATCAAGAGATGGTATATGCCACGGAGATCAAAGCAGGAAGTGGAGACGATCGCGATTAGAGAGCAAAACGGATGGATTCTGGACTGAAAGTGGTGATTTTGGTGAAAGTGTCCTCTACTCTACCTGATAAAACAAGAATGGAACAAGATAAAAACAAACATTTTTTCATGATGAAATAGAGAGTCTCTTCTTTCATTTGAGCTATTCAGTTTCTGTTTTATAAAACGGCTGGCACTCAAAGAATTAATCCAGAGTCGTGTTTCTGTTCACCAGATGAAAGTCTTTCTTTACTAATAGATCTTTAACAGGTGTTTCACAGAGTTACAGTAAACTGTGATGGTTGTTTCGCACTAAATCCACTTCCTAATTCAACATCTGACATGATGACAGCGTAACGTAAAGATAACTCCAGGCTTAAATCCTCTCAGGGATTCTATATTTTGGCCTTCCCCCCAAGATATTTAACCCCCTTTTGCAGTCATCACTTATGTAGAGTGTTTAGATGTTTCCTGTCATCTGCTTTGTTTCATTGTTTGTTTCATGTTTACCGACTAATAATGAGTGACTGTGTCTCTTTGAGCAGCACTGAATGGGAAGAGATAGAGACAATGAGCAGGATGTAATAAGTGTGTGATACATTAATACTAATGAGAGAAGCATGGACCAGCAGCATCAAGCAGATGTGAGCTCTCTCTCTTACACACTTCAACAGGGGGCAAAGGTATCCATCTGTTGCCTGTTTAATGCCCCATAATAAACCCACCACTGGCTGTCTGTGTGTCAATAACGCCTTCATAACACCATTTTTATTGGTCTCTCTCCTAACAAACAGGAAAAAGCCCTCGCTGTCTCACCTCAGTGACATTAACGTTTGACCAAGAAGTTTGAGTGTGATGCATGTTTGTCGTGTTCGTAGTGAAATCAAGTGAAAAATCGAAGACATTTCCTGCACGTCTGGGTTGACATTGAAGTTGGCCACCTCCTGCATGTCACCATCTGTCAACACACATGTACCATCCCGTCTGCATGCAAACATGCACAGATGCTCATAAATACACCAGCTCTCCGTTTACATGCAATCACAAGGACCGCTACAGGAAATCATTCCTGCCTGAAGCAATAACCCTCAACAACACCTCGTCTCTGTTGAGCCCAGAGCTCTCTGCTTCATAGTTTCTGTCTCAACTGTACTTCAATCTTCAATCATGGTGAATATTGCACATCTATCTATCTATCTATCGATCTATCTATCACTGAATTAAATATCTTGTGAGTTTAACTGTTACAACATGGTGGACAAAATGAGGTTTTGTGTCAATTAGTGAAACTAGAAAATATAAAAATCCACCTCAAAGCGATGAAGGGATGATGCAGCAGTTAGCAGTTCTGCATGCTCCTGTTTCTTATTGTTTTTTGACCTTTCGACAATATATGAACATGAACTTGATGCTTCCTGGAAGCCAGACATCAAACCTTCCCACCAGCACATGAAAGCAGCAGCAAGTGGAGCGAGCGCTCACATGATGGCCACAGCTCGGCGTCCTGCCGCTGCAGCCGGTGACGGCCGACTGTCACATGGACAGGGAGGGGTGGGCGTTCAGGGACAAGCTCACCTTGATGTGGGACAGCCAATCAGAGACCAGTATGTCCGTCCATCTCATGTGTAGCAACAGCTCTTTAAAAAGACCTCCAACCATCCTGGAGAGTGAACCTGAAACAACAACAAGCAGGAGAGCAGGAAAATGGACATGATCAACAAAAGACTTTACACACCACAGCTGACGTCCTGAAAAAAGAGTCACCCAAAGAGGACAGTTTTCTTATATTCAGTCTTTTGGAGAGTCAACAAAACACTGACAACTCTTTGCAGCAGCCATTGACGTGTCTAGACAGTTTCTTCAGGGGTGGCCCAAGTGGTGCACAAAGTCATGCAGGGGTAGGTCCATCAACATAGCATCAGTTCTTCATTTTTTTGCCTTTTATGATTAATTTGACAAGTGAAATTATCTTAAATCTTAAATGTTAGTATAAATTGAAATATAAATACAACTTGAATGGGACAACACAAGGCTAACAAAAAGACTGAATCTTTTATATTTTATGAAAGGTGCAATTAAAGACAATGTAAAAGTATAAATCATAATATAAAGTTCGACCAAATCAAAATAAATAAATAAACAAATAAAGAGAGAGAGAGAGAGAGCAAGGATTTTCTGCGATTATAATGTCACTTGTGCTGTGAATAGAAATAATGAGGGTTGCGTCTAAACTACTTTTTTCATTTCCTCCATCTTTGTCTGCTTATTAGCTTCGTCATGAAAGGGACACCAACTGTAAGAACTGGGACATGATAATAGCGAGGGTATGACTGAGTTTGAGAGACTGAGGCTTTTGGACTTGAAAAAACATAAAACAAGGACGGGAAAATGTGTGTGTGTGCAGTTGTTGAGTGTGTGGGTCTTTGTATGTTTGCCACACATGTTTGTGTATAATCTGATTCAGGAGCACATCAGCAAAAGGACAGAGGGATCAAGGGTGTACTTAATATGGACAGGCACTCCCCATTAGCATGGCAGCTAACCACAGAGAGACAAAATGGATTACGTGAACGCTAAACTCTTCCTGGAGTTTAAATGGAGTTTAATTTTCAGCTCAGATTCACATTTATCCAGATCGTTGTGTTAATTCAAGCAGATTACAGTTCAGTATTTGCGTTCATGGCTAAAGCTGAAGTCAAGGGTGTGTCATCAGCAGCTGCTGTGGGTCAGGAGACACAACCTCACTTTCCCTGAGGGTTTGTTGCGGCCAAAACCAGGAGAAGCTCTCATAACTCAAGAGAAAATGAGAGTCAGAAGCAGCAGACTGGTTTGCTTATTCTGTGTGTCGACAGAGTGTTTTAGTGCAACTACTCTCAGTGAATTACAATCAAACTCAAATGGGATTTCTGCTTTCAACAAAGTGATTAGTCCTGCTTCAGATGAGTCTGAGGTGATGTGAGAGAGGGAATGATGCAACAGAGATCAGCACACTTTAGCGAGACGATGAGGTCTCTTTTTAAAACTGGATGAGAGAAAAAAAAACACATAAAACCGAAGGACGGATCAAACTAAAGAGGCTGAGAATAGATGCAGATCTTGTTTAAACATTTAACATACAAATAAGCAACAACTGGAGGTTCAGCCTGAAGGTGGAGAACAGCTCATCTGAAAGATGCTCTCCGGTACGTGTGTGAGCAAAAATCTGACAACAAACAGTATCCTAACACACACACACACACACACACACACACACACACACACACGTTGGTTTAAGTCACATTTGGGGTATTTAGGCATTTTTACCCTCCTTTTGGGGACAAACATTGATTTCCTGAAAACTTACCCTAAACCTAACTACAACAACTAACCCTCTAAACCTAACCCTAACCTCAACTTACCCCTAACCCTAACCCAAAATCAAGGTTTGACCAATTGGGGACATGGACTTTGTCCCCAGTTGCACATGCTGTCCCCAGTCAACTGGTATTAAGTCAAGTGTGTGACCCCAATGTGGATATAAGGCAGACCATACACACACACACACACACACACACACACACCAGAGGCGGTGTTCAGTAATTACTGATATGAGGGATTCTCAAGGGGGCAAAGAAAACAGAGAGGTGCTCCTCGGCATCCTGGGACCTGTAGTGCCCTCTGGCACCGCTGGACCTGCGGTGCTCCCAATTAATCACCATCGCCGCCAGCTGGTCACATGATCAGGCAGGAAGTAGGCCATTACGGCGAGGAGCAGGGATGTGTGTGTGTGTGAGAGAGAGACAGAAGGAAAAAATACTTTCCTTGCATTCACACACACTCTCACTTTAATGTCTAAATATACGTACACAGACGTAACAGGGAGAAGCTGCTAAATCTCAGATGATAAAATGAACAGCCTGAGGATTTAGGAGGTTGAGCCAAAAGACACACACACACACACACACACACACACACACACACACACACACACAGTATTTCTTGAATACTGAGATCACTTAAAGATAAGCTGCAACCTGGAATTTATTTGACCATCTCCATTTTTGAAAAGTATGACATATAGATAAGCACTCCACAGATTTTCTTCTCAAGTTCTCGTATCAGAAAATAGAAAACAAGCTTTAGATGGCATCCTCTAACAGCACAAACATACACAAACATATTATGGATTCAAGAAACATGGAAAAAGCCTTCACACACGCCAGCCTCCGACAAGGCCAGAGCTGCAGCTTGTTGTTCTGTTTCTGTTTGCTGACTCATCTCCTTCAAATCGTTTTTGCTCATGCCAAATGATGTTTTTCAATGCATCTCTATTATATACACATCCAGCTGACATGAAGCTACATTAGTATTCATTTCAATTCATGGCATCTGGTGAATGAAGGTCCAGTAGTCATGCTGTTACAGCTCTGGCCTTGATCTCCATCAACTCCTGAGGGAAATACCTGTTTTTTTACCTGCTAAATGCTCCACTATGTTCACAAACTGTTAACTCCTGTCTGCAGGCAGTGTGCAGTGTTTTATGAGAGCTTTTTCACTGTAAACATGATACTAAGCGAGCGGTGAGAGTGAATCAAAACAGTAATGAGGCAGCCGGATGGTTAAACAATGAATTAAGAGTCACAACATCACATCAGCTCTAATAAGCGCTGTGTTTATGAAAAGAACGCCTCTTTTCCGTCCATGTCACGTTACAAATTCAAACTGTAATGATTTAACTTCGGTGGATTATCTGTTTGCTGAATTACAGGAGAAGCTGGGACAGATTCAGAAAAGATGGTTGATCTAATTTTATCAGCACGTTTGATCGTTAGTTACGACCAAGTTGTTAGTTTCTGTGATTTTTTGAATGGAGTTCTGCTTCATGACCTGCCAGCATGTGGTCAGTTTGTCCAAGCAGAGTAACAGTCGCACAAGTTGACCACTGCACAAGGAAAAAGAGAATTACATTTGCGACTGAACTGGAATCAAAGTCTGAAAATGTTCTGAGAAAGTTAAACTGAACTTATGTATCCAAGTCCTAAAATATCAGAGCACACCAAGCAAAATGCATCAGAATGGCTTCAGAAAGGAGGTGATGCTGAGTGGATGCTCATTAGCTCCTGGTTTGACAGTTTCCTGTCCTATTGATCCAACGTCAAATCAACAGAGTCACCTCATGCCGGAGGACTCAACCTTCACATTCAGGGAGTGATCACACAAATGAGAATCGATCCTGTAATATTTGATGAACACACACACACACACACACACACACACACACACACACACACACATTTAAAGACGGTGGAAGCTGCTGGATAATTACCAACTTCATATCAAAGAGTGAATGTGTCTCTAAAGCTTTTAGATACATCAGTATCAGACCAATTAGAGGAAGGCTGGAAAAAACAACCCACACATAAGCTCACACACACTTAAGATCAATATCTAATTTGACACAGCCGTCACCTTCACTGGATCTGCCGGGCTAAGCAAAACACAGTGTGACCTCCAACCACTGAGCTGTGACAGTGACCACAGGGCTTGTTTTTTTATGTAGGATGACTTGTTGTAAATATGCTGCTTTGATGGAAAATTATGATCAAGAAACTAACACAATGTCAGCCCGATAACTATGCAAATATGTTGGGAATGTCCCGTCTAGTGCGTCATTAAGTCGTCCTTCTGTTTTTATGTGCAGCTTCAGAAAAGGAGGAAAAGGAAACGTGTAGAAATGCAGAAAGAGGAAACAAACTTCACAAATAAATCATGACGCTCAAGCCTCCACTTACGACAGGAAAAATTAAGACATAAATACCCTTTTTTTGCTTCCTCTTGCAAAGTTAGACACCTTCAATGACAACCTCAGTGACCTTGACACTGCCCTTCAGAGCACAGATCAATTTTAAGTGCACAATTGCAAACATGGCGAAGAAAAATTTTTCATTTAATTTCAGTGAACCTGTAACCAACTGACCATCATCATACTGAATTCATCAGGAATAACAATAAAATACAATAAAATGATAAAATAACAATAAAAGGAGCTCGACTTCACTATCAGGTTGTTAATTTTAATTCATATAACTGTGATTATATACAATATTTTAACTGTGGGACAGTTAAGCCGGTCTGCCATCTCAGATTTATGGCTATGATCACCTAATCTGACATTGTGAGCATCTCAACAAATATTGTGCAGCCTGATCTCAATATTAATCTCACATCAAAAGTAGCAGAGGGGGAGATAAAAAGGATTATCCTCAGCTGTATAAGCTGTAACATTTACCATTAATTGTGAAAATAACATTTACTTCAATCCCACAAGTCGCCCAAGAAGGTTCTGTTATTATGTGTCTTGAAGCTGAAATGGATATATCATGTTTTGGAATACAACCTCTCTGTTATTGAATAAAGCCCCATGTGGAATACCTGTATAGTGGAATGATTGGATTTTGTGAGGATGATTGCTTTGATTCAATTTGTGCGCAGGATCGTCCAGACGGCTCAGCGTGCTGCAGCTGACGCCGACAGTGTGGGAATCACTAAGTGGCTGATCAAGACGAAAGACATTCCTACAGTGTCTCAGCAAAAGCGTGCATGTTTGAGGCATCCGAAGAAGAAAGTTGGGCTTTATTATTGTTGATGCATGTGTGTGTGTGCAGTAGCTCTGTTGGCTTTCTCCCTCCTCAGTGCTGCATGGATTTGCATCTCATTGACAAAGTTTATCAGCTGAAGAAGCCTCTCTCTCTCTCTCTCTCTCTCTGTTAGCTGCACCAGAAAGCCTCTGTGATGGACAGTTTGAATCACAATAAAAGCATCTCTCTTCCTCCTGTTATGTTTACTGCGTCTAATGGTGAATGATAAACAATAAAAGATGAAGATCTCATCTTGCTGCCTGGTGCATCCCCTCTGAGGCTGCACAGTGGCTGCACTGCAACAAACATATATTGTCTCGACAAAGAGAAAAGCATGCAGATAAAACACATACTAATAAATCACAGCGAAACAAGCCCTGTAGATATAAAACGGTCAGTCTGTTCTGTGCCAGAGTCTGACAGATCAGAGAAACCCCATCGGCCCAGATGACTGATGTGCAGCATTGACCTTGCAAAGGTGCAGACAAATGGCACTCTCACACAAAAATACACCCCCATAATTCATCCCCCAATATTTTTAATCACACAAGCCTCTATACTGACTTTGAGTCAGGTATTTGGATATTTAGATACTTTCACGCCATCAGCATAAAGACTCTGTACTGCTGTACGGGTGTAATCTAAACTGCTTTACTCCCAATAAACCACCAGTTCTTGTTTTACACTTTTACTTTGGAGAGAGCCAGTACTGTTGTTTCCCCGTTCAGTCTCTATCCTGAACTAAGTATCTCCAGCGAGATACTTAATGCACATCAACATCAACTTTATTGTCTAACTCTGAGAAACAAAGTGAAGAAACATAAAATCCCTGTAATACAGGACTTGATACTCTGAGCTGAACCTAATCCTGAATACAGCTTTTGATTGTAAATCCAAGAAAAAGTCCAAACATAGTGAATAACAGGAGTAAAAACTGCTGTCATTGTGGAGAGTCACCCGCAGCCTTCTTTATTTAGAGAATGTAGACTTTTTGACATTTTTTGGAGAGACTGACAGTGGGATGCTTCCCTACACATTAACCACAAATTATACAATACCCTGTAAATCATAGGAGATGAACTGTGACACATCTGAATGAAATATTGGTCAAAAAATGTAAACTTCAATTACCATAAAGTGAATGAGGATTGATGGAATAAGCCTGCACAGCCTGTGTCCTATTGTTCTTTAAACTGTGGCCCAGTTGCAGTAGAGAGGGTCATGGGATTACATTCAACTGTTCTGCCTCCATTTCTTTCTCGGTTATCCATTCATTCATTCCTCGCCAAGTTCACCGGGGCGATACCATGCGGGGAACAGAAGCAGCTCGCTTTCATCTGCAGTGGAGCAGAATAGCCATGAAAGGATCAATATCTCTGAAGAAGCAATACAGTGGGTGGATCCCCTGGTACCTGTGTGTAACTTGGCTTCAATGCAGCAGGAGAAAAAACGCTCTAATTCTGTTTATATTGAATGTGCAGCTTTGTGTGAGAGAAAAGACATTAAAAACCCTTGGTTGTGATTTTACTGGATGACAGCCCGTCACCTGACTTCACCTCCTCCACATGCCTCACACTGGTGGAGGAAAAGGGGTCTGCATTCTTGCTTTTGCTGAGACGAGGCCTCCAGCATCCAATTATTTCACTCCGTTAAATGCCTTCACAGCAAAACCTGTACAAAGGCCTGTTCTCTCTGTGTAGGACGTGATTTCACTCCTTTAATGTCTCTATGTAGCCCTTCCTCTCCAGTCAGCGCTGCCTCGAACGCAATTCACAGTCTCTAAATGTACCTCTGCACCTTCTCTCCTATTACTCTAATCTGTGTGCCAAATGCCACGGGACAGATCACTGCTAAAACAGATGGGAGAAACACTCTCAGGGTGTCCTTATTAAAGAGCTAGTGAACCAATCTCCAGGGGAAATGACTCTCTGAATGACACTCATTCTCTCATATCTGATATGTGGCTGCTGGACATCACGCTGTGAGGGAAACCCTCTTCACTCGCCACTTATCTCCCTCATTTTTCTTTAGTTCTTCGAAAATCCTGTTTTGTGTATAATCGTAATTTCAGCCGAAAAGGATCCCTCGCTGCCATTGAGACAGTTTATGCAGCAAGTGATTATGTAATGCCGGGAAAGTTCCTTTTTTTATCACTGTGAGGAGCACCCAGACAGAAACGAAGCTGTGAGACCTGCAGAAAAAACGTACCTTCATATGATTATTATTTTGAAAGGTTTGAGGTTGCATCATCCATTATTGGTCAAACTGTCTTGTCACTCACCTTCATTCATTAAGTTTTGTGGCTCAAACCCAGTGGTGCAGAGTAACTAAATACTTTAGGTAGTTACCAGAAAGTGGCTATCCATCCATCCATTTTCTACTACTTATCCTCACATAGGGTCACAGGGGGGTTGGAGCCTATCCCAGCTGTCTTAGGGTGGCTGGACAAATTTCCACCCCATCACAGGACACATAGAGACAGACAACCACTCACACCTGCAGACAATTTAAATTAGCCAATTAACCCAATCCCCATGCATGTTTTTGTGTCACGCAGACACGGGGAGAACATGCAAACTCCACACAGAAAGGCACTGGGCCGGGATTCGAACCCGGTACCTTCTTGCTGTGAGGCGACAGAGCTAACCACTGTGGCTATAATCAATATTTATTTAACAATCTACCAAAAAACAAAGTGGTAAAGTCACTCCAGAGTATCTGTTTGACTTTCAGCTCTTTAATGCTGTGCTTCACTCTCACTGTGTTGTTTCAGCAGCAGCATGCAGCTTAAAGCCTCACTGTATACTACATGCTCAGCAATAAGCAATAAGCAAAACAAATTCAGCTGGTGGATTGCCCCTCGAGCACTGTTTCAAGAGCCAGTTGATGTGTTTGGCCACCAGGACTCAGGGGGGCAGTAATGAGCCCATTACAAAACCTGCACATCACAACAAAAAGACATTAGAAAACAAAGTTTGAGTGGCATGCCTTCGTGATGTGACAAGCATTTTCCCCAGAGCTGGTCGAGTCCTAAAACAGAAAAGTATCAACAAAAGCATGCACATCAGAAAACACTGGGTGTTTTCCATAGTGTTTCAAAAACACTAGGTGTTTATCATCTTAAAAAAAGATGGCCGCTGCTCCTACATTAACAGTATTACTGATTTGTTGTCATCCATGAATTAAAAAAAAAACAGAAAAATAGCAAAGGTAATTCCAGTGTTTTGGCTCAAATTTGGGAATAAAAAGGTGAATTTCAGTTTAAATTCCTCACTCCTGTTCAAAATGGTGAAGCGTTGGGAAAGAAAGAGTCTGAATTAAAGCTCTTCATGATGCTGGAGGCTCTGAGACAAACAGAGCAGCTGCTCTGATAAACTTGTTAAGCACTGTACTTAGTTACCTTCCTCCATGCACCATATGTGCTGTACATCCACCTACGCCGTGCAAGCAACCTGTTACATTAGTCACTCGATATACACATGAATAATTAGATCGGAGAGGTCGTGCATGATTGTAACTCTTGCACTACTCCTCGAGGATATCAGCAGACACTCACTTTAAATGACCTCTTCACTGTTAAAACTTTCCAATGGCTGATTAAGTCCGTTTCAGAAGTTCTGTTATCCAGGGATCAACGGGGTCTTTTACCGAGACTTTATAGAACCGAAAAACGAACAATGAGTGTTTTCTGTTGGCTGAGGCCCACTATACCATGACACCTTGGGTCAAGTCTTCTTCAGTGTGTACTGGCAGTTAGTAAAGCAGTTTAGATGCGCATTACCACCACCTGCTGGGCTCATCACAATAAATAACATTATGATGAGCAGAATATAGTGAGTGTAATAAATAATGTGTGTATTATCATTTACAGTGGTGGTAGTACATCTACTCAAGTTTTGCACGATTATACTTCCATTTTATGCTACCTTGTACTTTTTCACATTTCTGAGGGAACTATTACAGTTATTACCTCTTATTATTATTTCTCTGCATTTCTTTTACAGCTTAGGCCATCAACTTATTAAATGTGGTGCATTATTATATACTAAAGGCCCACCAGTTATATTTGAATTCATAATAATATTACCCTTTTTGTTAACTCATGGTTTAACAAAAGGGACTATTGTATATTTTGTTAACATCTTAGGAGAATCGTGAACAAAGAACTTTTACTTTACTGTGTGGTATTGTTACTTTTACTACAGTGAAAGATCTGAGGACTTCTTCCACCACTGATCCTCTGTGCCCAGTGTGTACCCACAACCACGGGCACATATAGTTTTTATTTTGTTTTTCACATTTTATTTGGATTATTTAGGTATAAAAAAATGTACAAAGAGCCATACCATAATGACATTTTCTAAATACCTTTAGTTTGCCGTGGTTAACTCAAACTCAACCAGCTCCAGCTTAAAATACTACTTAAAATGTATTTATCGGTGTAATAGTACTATACTAAAGACAGCAGCCTATATTTTACAATAACACCACAGGGGCTGATTTTCTTAACTTCAGTAAGCCTTGTGACTCATGAGACAATGAGATTTATTTGAGTTGTTTTCACATGATGAGACAGAAGAATGCAGTAAATGACAGTGTAGCTGATAACAGCAGGGTTTGAGACAGATCTGTCCCACAGGACATCGTCCTTACAGCGTGAAGAGGAGGGCGCCACTGAAGGTGTTGTGGTTGTCTCCATCGTCAAAGACAGAATAAGTTGATGGAAGAGCCAGGTGAATTTCATCCCCTGCCATCAGCTCCAAGACTACAGAGTTAGTGAAATACCTGTAAAGTTTTTCTTCCTTCCACTCCACATTAAACATGATCCTCTGGTTGTTCTTGTACACGTATACACCCATAAGACCTGTGTGGTTCCCACATACAGTGAACTGGAGATAGTAGACGCCTTTGACTGGTGCTGTGAAGACACCTGCCGAGTACGAGTGGAAAATGAAAAACAGTGACAATTTATTAATGTGGATTTAAATGGAAAACATGTCAATGTGGCCTGCAGTGTATTTACCTGTAGCTGGACTGTAAGCATTGCCAATGTTGGTGAAGACCTTGCTGTATTTCAGTATGGTGTCTGTGGTGTGCGGTCCGACATATCCGTCATCAGTCAGAGCTGCATAAAAGGCCACCTTTGGTTGCACTGTTTACACAAAAAAGTACATTTGTGTCATTAAAAGTGACCTGGTTTTGTGTGATATGTGTTGTGAATAAGAAGCTACAGTCGTCACCTGTGTTTTGTCTCTCCAGGTGGTCGATCCTGGACTTGCTCTTGAGAAGTTCACTCTCACTGTTTCTCAGTCTGGTCTGCAAATCTGGAGTTAAAACAATGACAGTGACTTCCAGAGCAGAGTATACTGTTAAAGTGCAGTCTTGACCCTTATCTGCTGACCCAATACCCATGCACAAAAGTGTCCATGACAAGATTAAACTATTAATAGAAAAATAACAAGCCATGAAACATAGTAAACCATCATGTTTGTCAGTGAAGTACTGGCATTCTGTGTTTCTAGGTCCTTCGTTTTGCTCTCGGCGGCAGATGTTTCACATTATTATGAATTATTTGAATTATTTCTAAAACTTTTAATAACAGATCTCTGAGCTCTGTCATACTTTTTCATCATATAGCTTAATTATCTGACCCGTATAACATTGACTTCTATAGATTTGTTCTGAATTTAACATTATAACCACTGACAAGTGAAGTGAATAACACTCTTAATCAAGACACCTGGGATCAGGGTCTATCAAAAGTGGTCCAAGGAAGGACCAGAGACATGAACCAGAGACAGGGCATGAGAGGACAGATGTGGGGAGTGAAGGCTGGTCCTGGTGGTCTGATCCAACAGACCAGAGGAGTTAATGCTGGTTCTGATAGAAAGGAGTCACATACCACAGAATAAACCTTCAGGGGTCAGAGGTCAGACCAACACAGTATTAGTCAGGTGGTCATAATGTTATGCCTGATCTGTGTATACTGCATACTAGAATAAATAAATATCCACACACTTCTGTCAAACTCATTATTAACACTCAGCAGTAATCAGTCTTTACCAGAATTGTCTCTCTGCAGCAGCTCCATGTACACCTTCAGCTCCACCACCATGTTCCTCAGCGCCCTCACCTCCACCCAGATGTCAGGGGTGGTTTGCTTTGTGCTCTGCTCATTCGGTTCCTCAACTACATCTCCTAAAGCTCCTGTCTCCTGAAACTCTCTGATCTGACCCACCTCGCCGAGGCCTCCACCCTCCCTCTGAGCGCCTGACCTGCACAGACTGAGCAGCAACAGCAGACCAATAACAACCTCCATTGTCCAGTTACACGTTTTCATAAAGTCTGTCTTATATATAGTCTCCAAATTTTGGCTGACTGAACAAATGGAAAAAAACAACAAGTGATGATCTCCGTCCTGGTGAGAAAATACAAGCTGCTGCACTTTTACTTTGACAGCCTCTCACAGCTGTGCACACACTGAGTTTATTAATACACACACAGACAAGCACATTCATCCTAAAGCTAATCTGATTAAATTCAGAGAAGGTTAGACTTTTTCATACCGCCTTCTCTCTAATGTATTATAAATTCTTTATTAAATCACCGAAGCCCACAGAAAGTTAATATCTGTTGTCCTCTGGCGGTAACTAAAATACCTTAACTCTGTCAGATTGTTGAACTATGATGAGAGGTCAAAGGTTGAAAACACCATAATTATCTACTATGTTTATTTTGATGCAGGTAGAATAACAACTTTAGACTGTTGTACAGAGGCATAGCTCTCCAGGTGCTCTTTGGGTGTTTTAAGCATTTACCGTTTATCATCCTGTGTAAAGACTTACAGTTGGATTAACTAAATAATAAGTCAAAGACAGTTGCTCAAATTGAGATGTATTTCCTGTTTTACGTCCACTTGGTCTCATTGAAGTACTCTGAGCAGACACTCAGTTGCAGCACTAAACTGTTCTCAGTGGAGAGCAGTTTAGTGACCGCAGACCGCAGTCACTTCAGATTGACTTGAGGTGAAAATGAAGGGTCGTGGTTGTAATGCGTAAATAACAACAACAACAAATACAATTAAAATGTTGTTTTAACAAATGAAGGGATTCTGTCCAGCAACAAAAAGTTATTTGAATTATATTAAAGGAACCGTATGTAAGAAACATATTTAAATTAATCATAAAATGGCCCTTATATGTCACCAGACATTAAGAAATAACGTTCATTTCAAATACTTATTTCACTGACAACAGTAGTCCAGCCAGGATATTCTCATTTAAAAAGCCAAGTTGCAGCCCTCAACTGATGTTTATGTTGTCATGTTGTGTTTTGGTCTGATGCGCCACCCTCCACCTATCCCCCAATCACCAAGTCAGTAGTGTGTCAGCATCCGGGTTGCCAAGTCTGCTCTAGTTACCACAGCTGCAACTACGAATGTGTTGGATAAATAATGTCTAACGTTATGAAACCTAAAAGACCTCGTTATGAATCTGAAATACGTTGTGACAAAGTCTGAAATAAAACAAGGATTTGTATAGGAGATGCCTTTGAAAGATGGAAACGGCTGAAAGCGGAGAAGAATTTGAAGACAGACGGGCAGGAGCACTCTCTGGCGGCCACTATCACCGCGAACCCCCGGCCTGGAGCTCCGGTCACTTTACACTGTCCCTCCACAGCTCTCCTCCGCCACATTTTACCATTTTACTCCTTCTAAGTGCCCATGGTGATGCCCAAGGTGGTGGCTGCTTTTCATTCACTGTAACACTTTCCGTTCCTGCAGACTAGCTGGCAAACTCTAGTCAGGGGAGAGGGAGAGGGGAGACACCCCAGTAACAGTAATTTGAAAGTGATTGCAGTACCAGCTTTGGCCACCATCCCACATACAGTTCCTTTAATATTGAAAGTACCACTATGAAGCAGTCATGGTGAATCTAGAACATTAATCTAAATATCTTATCAGCGTCTCCCCTCTGCCAAGAGGGTAGGAGAGCTACAGTGGGAGGCCTTGTCTAGAAATGACCTACGCTACTCTGACCTACGCCAGTGTGTACATGGAAAGTGAGTGGTGAAGCAAAGAGAGCGAGAGCAGCGGTGAATGTGTGTGTGACTGTAGCAATGTACAAATGCATTTAGTTTGGTAACCATAGGAGCACCAACAGGAAATATTGTTTTAATCTCTCAGACAGAAGCACACATTTGTACATGAGAGCATTTATTTGGGAAGACTACAACAGTTGGTCTTCAGTCACTGTGACCTCTGTGGTGCATCATGGTGTCTACAGTTTCTTGTAGAGGTACACATAACCAGGTGAATAGTCGTCCCCTGTTGATGCTGATACTCCTCTCGCCCATTTTTTCACCTCAGTGACGGCTGTACAACCCCAGAGCCCCTCTTCCTCCATCAGCTTCAGCTCACGCTCCAGTGCAGCTATGTATTCCAGATTATCAGGGCTGTGTCTGCACGTCATGCAGACGTAGCCTCCTGGAAGGAACAGGTGACAGGGAAGCAGTGCTGCTCAGTAAATGTCTGCATATCTCAAAATGGGCAGATAACGCAGACAAAGAACAACATTCAGCTTGACAGATGATAAATCAGTATTTTACCTGGTTTGCAGGCGATGCACAGATCTCTGACCACACTTAGAGAGCTGTGATATACATCCAGCGCTCCACAAATCATAACCACATCAAATGATCCTGCAAGAGGAAGTGCAGATTGGGTGATTACAACAAGAATATGTTAATATATAAAGTATACTGTAAGTCACATACTGTCGGTTTAGAACATAATTACACTACCTTTCTGTACAGGTAGCTCCTGTTCTCCCAAAATGCAGTGCTTGAGGTCTTGGTACATCCCTTTCTTTTCAGCCTCCTTCAACATAGCCCTGCTTCCATCGATGCCCACAAAATGTCCAAAACCATGCTGCTTCATCTGTAAAACACGGTCACATGCCACTGTTGAAAACTGATTTAAGAAAAGTAATTCCATACTGGAAAATCAATAAAAACAGACGCTTGTTTGATCAAATACAGCACATTTGACAGAATCAAATGGAGGTGGTGCTTTTCACAATCATACTCAGAAATACAGAGGCAGTAGCTCAGTCTGTGGTGACTTGGTCTGAGTCCAGGTCAGACCAAGCTTGGACTGGTAGCTGGAGAGGTGCCATTTCCTCCTCCTGAGCCCTGCCAGTGTGCCCTTGAGCAAGGCATCATACTCCCGTCTGCTCAGGGTATCTGGATATGGGCAGCCCCTTCGCTCTGACAGCACTCCATTAGTGCATGTATGCTAACCTGTGTGTGATGTGCAATAAAGAAAAAAACAGAGTAAAAACTTTCCCAGTGTCAGTACGATCTTACTGCATCTCCCTTGTTCTTGGTACAGACATGAATTCCTTGGTAACGCTAACATTGGATAAATCAGTTCGGTCCACATCCACCCTTGCCTGGGTCCACACCTTTGCATCCGCCCACTCCACCTCAGCTCAAGTTGACTGATTCATCCAGCACTGTGACATGAAACAGTTCCTTGGTTTCAAAGGCAAGCAATGAGTCTGCAGTTGGAAAATGGTTTGTCAGTCAGCACCAGGGTCAGGGCTAATAGTGTTTTCAAACTGTGCGCCGTTGAAGGCACAAAGTCTCAAAAATACCAAGATGGTGCCTTTCCACTCTAATAAAAAAGCTCCCCTGGTGCATGGACCAAAAAGTTTCCTAACTGTTTTTACTTCCTGGATATGCGGCCCACTGAATATGTGTAGTAGTGGCTAGTTCCAACGTGGCTTACGTGTGTGATGACAACAGGAAGGGTTTTGGGCTCCAAGGGTTTCACTGCAATCCCATGACTGACCACTGTGCAAAATTGGAAGCAAGGCTGAGTGGCAACGCAGTATCCAGGTTTCATAATAAATCCATGGTGGTGATGTATTAGTGTCGCCTTAAATTGCTGTTTAATTCAGGTGTTTACGTTGCGTTCTCTAGTCATAGGGTGGAGGCAATATCCTGAAAATTGAAAATGTGACTCCTCTTGCTCCTATTAGCTATTGGGAAAATGCTTGTTAGTCAACAAATTCAAAGGGAAAGAGGTCATAACTCTCCAGTGAGACAGTACAGGGGTTTGTATTAGATATAACATTTATGAATTTTCATCCTAAAGTGTTCATGGTATTTATTTGATCTTTATTTTTTTAAAAGGTGACTGCATTTTACCTTCTCTGCCACCAGTCCTGTACCACAGGCCACATCCAGCACAACAGCTGCTTCACGGTCACCACTGAAATGGGAGGAGATGCTTTGTGCTGCATGACCTGCAGCATCGTAGCCCAAAACAACCACATCCTATTGAAGGTAGGAATGACAGAGCACAGTGGTTACAACAGACCATCTGAACCAACACTCAACACATGAATTAATCACATGAGAATGAGAGGATAATTACTGAAATGTGGGATGAACTGTGTACAGAAGGAACGTCTTTAATGAGACAAAGTTAAGTGAGCGGTTTGTGTAAATAATGATTCAAAAGAGCCTAATAAGCCCTCTCACCTTGTCGTAGTTCTCTGCCCAGGCGTCGTAGAAGGCCATTTTATCACCGACCGTATTTGATTTGTGAAGAGATGTATACAGTTCTCTCACAGTTTCAAATGTTCTGCATGTTGATGCCATTTCTCCATCCATCTGATGAGACAAGGGAACAAAATTAGGAGGAGGCAGACATTCAGAGGATAAACCAGCACAGAGAACCTGAGAGGGGAAGAAACCAAAGAGGAGGGGGATGTACCTAAGAGCACACTTACAAGGCCATTACTGCAGCAAAAGTATTTGTAAATGTGGATGTCAACCTGTGTGTGCCTGATCTGATGTGTAAATGTATGCATGGATCTGTGAATGTGTATGCAAATCTGTAAATGTGTGTTCAGAATTTGCGTATGTATTCAGATTTGCAAATGTGTAAAAAAAAAAAAATAAAAAATAAAAAATAAAAAATAAAAAATCTGCAAATGCATACTGTATATTAATGCTCACAAGTCTAAGTATTTTGCTTGCAAGAGCAGGAAATACAGACAAGCCATCAGTTACAGCTCTCTATTGGCTGGCTTTCTACTGGCTTTCTACAGCAATTTGCAAATTTGTGTGGTCTGATTCCTGGTCCGGGGCCTTTCTGTGTGGACTTTGCATGTTGGACCGCTGTCCAGTCAGCCACCTCTGTATGTTCCTGGTCAAACGAGCAGCTCGTCATTTTCTAGTGTGCAAATGATCGAGCATTTACTGGAATCACTGTGAAACTGCTCTGAGGCTGAGGAGCTTTTCTATTTCTGCAAAACTTTATGAAAGAACATTAATTTTTTGCCATACGTTCCATATGAAAATGTTATTTTTGGACTTAGCACATGTCAGAGTATATATGTATGTAATCCTCTGTCAAATTCCTATGCAGACAGCAAAGGCCTAGTGATTATAATCAGTTGTTATAAAATGCTTGATAATGTATTATGGTTATTAGAATCGGCGGCACGGTGGTGTATTGGTTAGCACTGTCGCCTCACAGCAAGAAGGTACCGGGTTCGAATCCCGGGCCCGGCGCCTTTCTGTATGGAGTTTGCATGTTCTCCCCGTGTCTGCATGGGTTCTCTCCGGGTTCCTCCCACCATCCAAAAATGGGGATGGGGATTAGGTTAATTGGTTAATTTAAATTGTCCGTAGGTGTGAATGTGAGTGGTTGTCTGTCTGTATGTGTCCTGCGATGAGGTGGCGACTTGTCCAGGGTGTACCCTGCCTTCCGCCCTAAGACAGCTGGGATAGGCTCCGGCCCCCCCCCCCCATGAGGATAAAGCGGTAGATAATGGATGGATGGATGGTTATTAGAATCATGGCTGTCATGAAAGTGTTACCTGAAAAGTAAACTGAATTTAGTGTGCATGGAAGGAGCACGTGTTCAGCAAGCGGAAAATTATTGAATTTAGAGAAGAAAAAAACTTTTACTATTGTGTTTTATTTTGAAGTGCAAAAACAGTATGCTGTAACTACCACATTTTACTGTAAATGGGAATTACAGTAGGAACAGTGAAATAACAGTATTTTACAATCAAACAATTGACAGTATCATATTGTAAATATATTCTTTACAGTGTGACACTGTAAAATGTTTTACAGTAATAAACTGTTAATTACAGTACATTACAGTAGTGTCCTGTAAAATAAAAGTACATTACTGGCGACTGTACTGCCGTGTTATTTGTCAGGGAAATTTGGTACAGTGCAGACGGAACATAAGAACAGACGGAACCAAAAAGGAGAGGGAACCTACAAACAGAGGGAACCTAGAAGGAGAGAGAACCTCCTGCATATAAAAGAGAGAACTTGTGCTAAAGCTGCTGTGTGTTTTTAGACTGGAGAACGTGATAGACAAGTGTTGTCAATGAGTGTTTGCTCAATACGAGATAATTACCAGTCGACAGTTAGCCTGTAGGGCAGAATACCTTTCTTTCTGGGCGAAGATTCATAATACCATGGCTTTTAAGTGTTAATACTGGTGTCCACTGTAGTCTGTTACTGCTTCTCTGCTGCTGATGTGCACTAATCACCTCAGAAGAAAAGTAGTCATACATACAGTACATCCATAAATACTGTTTTATGTGGCTAAGTTCACAACTAATTATAAATATATAAGTACAGGACATTGTAAAAAGTTTGTAGAGCAGAAGGGAGACACAGGAAGGCAACACTGTGCTACCAGAAATTACAAAAATGTCCTCAAGTTTTACGACAGGACAGTATTTCATCCCTCAATATCTTTTGCATATTTAATCTTCATTGTTAAAGAAATAAAATGAGAACTTACTTCAGGTTTTTCTTTCACACACAGAACCAAAGAAAACTGTTGAAAAACAGACACAGAGCTTCAGAGTCCTTGGGGCCAGTGGTGTGACATAGATGAAGGTTTCATTAAATGAGGACTGGGTTATACGTAATCATGTTGTTATCGACCAATCATCTTCAACAACATATCACATTTCATTTTCTGTAACCTCCCATTACCACCATATCCCAGCTGGCAATGCCAGTAGTCTGGCACTGGGTGTGGAGAGGATGGCCTTTCATAAAGGTACCTACCTGTGTCTGTGATGCAAGTTTCAACACTCTGGGAAATGCACTTATTTACTTTTATTCCAAGAGCGAGATGAGCTCAGACATTTTTCAAGCTTTGTGAAGTACAGTCTCTGTAATTATCCATTTAAAACTTACAGAAAACCATGCACACTCACATTCACACTTTAACCAGTTTAAAGACACTAGTTAACCTGAAAGAATGTGTAAGCCAGAGAAACAGAGAGAACCAACACTACCACAGGGAGAACATGCAAACTCTACACAGGATCTGTGCGGTAACAGCAGTATCCAAATCTACACAGTACCTATAAAAATCAATCAAGGCAAGTTTTCATGGATCCCACTAAAACACCTCTGCAGTCAACGAAGTCTGTTTAGCTCCTATCTTTGCCGTAACACAACAGTGCATTCTATAACACAACAGCGCATGCTAGAACACAACAACAGATGCTATAACACAACTGTGCATGCTATAACACAACAGTGCATGCTAGCACACAACAGCGGATGCTAGAACACAACAGCGGATGCTAGAACACAACAGTGCATGCTATAACACAACAGCGGATGCCAGAACACAACAGCGGATGCTATAACACAACAGTGGATGCTATAACACAACAGTGGATGCTATACCACAGTGGTTCCCAAACGGGGGGTTGGGCAGGAATACTTCTGCAGAAAAGATATGGGAGCCACTAAATACCAGAAGTCATACTCAGTGGTGTCAGTTGATCCAAGGAGTATGGTGAATTTCGCCTCCTGTCATCAGCTCCAAGACTACAGAGTTAGTGAAATACCTGTTAAGTTTTTCTTCCTTCCACTCCACATTAAACATGATCCTCTGTTTGTTCTTGTACACGTATACACCCATAAGACCTGTGTGGTTCCCACATACAGTGAACTGGAGATAGTAGATGCCTTTGACTGGTGCTGTGAAGACACCTGCTGAGTATGAGTGGAAAATGAAAAACAGTGACAATTTATTAATGTGGATTTAAATGGAAAACATGTCAATGTGGCCTGCAGTGTATTTACCTGTAGCTGGACTGTAAGCATATGTTGGTGAAGCCCTTGCTGTATTTCAGTACGGTGTCTGTGGTGTGCGGTCCGACATATCCGTCATCAGTCAGAGTTGCATTAAAGGCCACCTTTGGTTGCACTGTTTATACAAAAAAGTACATTTGTGTCATTAAAAGTGACCTGGTTTTGTGTGATATGTGTTGTGAATAAGAAGCTACAGTCGTCACCTGTGTTTTGTCTCTCCAGGTGGTCGATCCTGGACTTGCTCTTGAGAAGTTCACTCTCACTGTTTCTCAGTCTGGTCTGCAAATCTGGAGTTAAAACACGGACAGTGACTTCCAGAGCAGATTATACTGTTAAAGTGCAGTCTTGACCCTTATCTGCTGACCCAATACCCATGCACAAAAGTGTCCATGACAAGATTAAGCTATTAATTGAAAAATAACAAGCTCCCAATCAAGACACCTGGGATCAGGGTCTATCAAAAGTGGTCCAAGGAAGGACCAGTGGTGAACCAGAGAAAGGGTCATGAGAGGACAGATGTGGGGAGTGAAGGCTGGTCAGGTGATCTGATCCAACAGAACAGAGGAGTTAATGCTGGTTCTGATAGAGAGGAGTCACACACCACAGACTAAACTAAAACAGAGGTCAGACAAGTGGACCAACACAATATTAGTCCAGTGGTCATAATGTTAGCACGATCTCATATCACCAAGTAATTAATAGTCCTGGACAACTACCACAATAGTCCAGGACCACTAACCCTAATCCTTACCCTAACTCTAAAAACTTTGACATTTATCCAGGACTGTTAAGTACTTGGTGATATCAGATCCGTCCATAATGTATGCCTGATCTGTGTAAGAAGCAGAGAAATTTGGCCTCCAAGTGAGCTGGACAAAAACCAAGTTAAGAGAGTTGGAGATGAAACTGAGCCACTGCCCCTGTAGCTTGATAATGACATCGTAGAACCCATTAATAACTTTGTGTATTTGGGGTCCATAGTGACAGACAACGGTGACCTCAAACCAGAGATTATCTGCAGAAGAGCCTTGGCAGCATCAGCGCTGCAGACTGTAAACCACTCTGGTGACACCAGACCATCTCACGCAGGATGAAGCTTCAGATCTACAACTCAGCGGTACTCTCCATCCTGCTTTACGGCTCGGAAACTTGGCCCTTAAATAAGACTCTGGCCACAAGACTATGGCTCTGAGCTCTCAGAACCATTGAGAACATCAGGTGGCCCCAGCGGGTTTCCAATGAAGCGCTTAGAGCCTACACGTGCCAGTCTGGAGCATCTTGCCTGGTTGCGCAGCGTCGCACCCGCTGGCTCGGCCATGTCCTCCATCTTCCTCCTGACCATCCAATGACAGCCACTTTCCAGTTCAACCCATGGGCTGCAGGATGGAGACGACCACGAGGCAAGCCCTGCACCTGATGGCTCAACGTCATTGTGAGCGACTTCCAACAACACAGAGTTGCTGTCAAGGATGTAGAACAGTGGCTCAAGACCGCCAGCACTGGAAACAGCTAGTTCATCTGATTGGCTCAATGCATGGGGACGAGAGGCACCTCCCTTCACAAAAGAGCGCTCAAAAAAAAGAAGCTCTGTACTGTATACTAAAATAAATAAATATCCACACACTTCTGTCAAACTCATTATTAACACTCAGCAGTAACCATTCTTTATCAGAATTGTCTCTCTGCAGCAGCTCCATGCACACCTTCAGGTCCACCACCATGTCCCTCAGAGCCCTTACTTCCATCCAGATGTCAGGGGTGGTTTGCTTTGTGCTCTGCTCGTTCAGATCCTCAACTACATCTCCTAGAGCTCCTGTCACCTGAGCACACACTGAGTCACATTGAGCCTTACCATTGGCTAGAGTGTTAGGGTATCACATTGAGTTAGGCATAACACAACGCATAACACATAGCTCAACGTTGAGCCACGCCCTGAGCTCCGGGCTGCAGCCAGGGGCTACTCGCCTGACTTGGCCTGACCTGCACAGACTGATCAGCAACAGCAAACCAGTAACAACCCAATAACTCTGTCAGATTGTTGAACTATGATGAGGGGTCAAAGGTTGAACACATCTACTATGTTTATTTTGATGCAGGTAGAATAACAACTTTAGACGGTTGTACAGAGGTGTAGCTCTCCAGTTGCTTTTTGGATGTTTTATTATTTAAACGGATACTATGTAATTTTTTTCTCCCATCTAGTGGTTAAATTTGACTTTGCATGCATTGCAACATGGTTGGAATTACGGTAAGTGGAATGGGTCAACTTCCGGGCGGCCACTCTCACCACGGATCCCCAGCCCCCGGCCCGGAGCTCCAGTCATTTTCCCCGGACCTCCACAGCCCTCCACGGGTCCAGAGGACTTTCCAGTGGGCACCGACCAGCTGTGGACAGGCAGATCCCCAGCCCGGAGCTCCGGTCATTTTATGGCCATTTTACGCTTTTTTGGCGATGAGGATTCAGCGATGGGGATGAACGAAAGTGCAGTGCAGGCTTTAGTTTAGTGCCGGGTAAGTAAGACCGGCATCTCCACCTTGCTTCTCTGTGAAAAGTGAATCGCAAAACGCAGAAATGCAGGTAGTGCTTTATGTCCTTCTCGGCAGTTCGTAGTGTTTGATAGACCAGAAAGACATGGAAGCCTCAATATGAGCGACCCTTCTATGTAAAGACAGATAACAGATTCTTCGCCCAGGAAGTCAGATTGTTGGCATAGGTTATTTTACGCAGCTGTGAATGTGTGACTGTAGCAATGTACAAATGCATTTAGTTTGGTAATCATAGGAGCACCAACAGGAAATATTGTTTTAATCTCTCAGACAGAAGCACACATTTGGACATGAGAGCATTTATTTGGGAAGACTTCAACAGTTGGTCTTCAGTCACTGTGACCTCTGTGGTGCATCATGGTGTCTACAGTTTTTTGTAGAGGTACACATAACCAGGTGAATAATCGTCCCCTGTTGATGCTGATACTCCTCTCGCCCATTTTTTCACCTCAGTGACGGTTGTACAACCCCAGAGCCCCTCTTCCTCCATCAGCTTCAGCTCACGCTCCAGTGCAGCTATGTATTCCAGATTATCAGGGCTGTGTCTGCATGTCATGCAGACGTAGCCTCCTAGAAGGAACAGGTGACAGGGAGGCAGTGCTGCTCAGTAAATGTCTGCTTATGTCAAAATGGGCAGATAACGCAGACAAAGAACAACATTCAGCTTGACAGATGATAAATCAGTATTTTACCTGGTTTGCAGGCGATGCACAGATCTCTGACCACACTTACAGAGCTGTGATATACATCCAGCGCTCCACAAATCATAACCACATCAAATGATCCTGCAAGAGGAAGTGCAGATTGGGTGATTACAACAAGAATATGTTAATATATAAAGTATACTGTAAGTCACATACTGTCGGTTTAGAACATAATTACACTACCTTTCTGTACAGGTAGCTCCTGTTCTCCCAAAATGCAGTGCTTGAGGTCTTGGTACAGCCCTTTCTTTTCAGCCTCCTTCAACATAGCCCTGCTTCCATCGATGCCCACAAAATGTCCAAAACCAATCTGCTTCATCTGTAAAACACGGTCACATGCCACTGTTGAAAACTGATTTAAGAAAAGTAATTCCATACTGGAAAATTAATACAAACAAAAGCTTGTTTGATCGAATACAGCACATTTGACAGAATCAAATGGAGGTGGTGCTTTTCACATTCATACTCAGAAATACAGAGGCAGTGGCTCAATCTGTGGTGACTTGGTCTGGGTCGCGGTTCAAGTCCAGGTTGGACCAAGTTTGGACTAGCAGCTGGAGAGGTGCCATTTCCTCCTCCAATAAAAAAGCTGCCCTGGTGCATGCACCAAAAAGTTTCCTTCCTGGATACGCGGCCCAGAGTCAATCGCTACAGACCTCCAAACTTCATATTGTGCAGAGAGCTTCATGAAATGGGTTTCCATGGCCGAGCAGCTGCATCCAAGCCATACATCACCAAGTGCAACGCAAAGCGTCGGATGCAGTGGAGTAAAGCATGCCACCACTGGACTCTAGAGCAGTGGAGACGTGTTCTCTGGAGTGACGAATCACGCTTCTCCATCTGGCGATCTGATGGACGAGTCTGGGTTTGGCGGTTGCGAGGAGAACGATACTTGTTGGACTGCATTGTGCCAAGTGTAAAGTTTGGTGGAGGGGGGATTATGGTGTGGGGTTGTTTTTCAGGAGTTGGGCTTGGCCCCTTAGTTCCAGTGAAAGGAACTCTGAATGTTTCAGCATACCAAGACATTTTGGACAATTCCATGCTCCCAACTTTGTGGGAACAGTTTGGAACTGGCCCCTTCCTCTTCCAACATGACTGTGCACCAGTGCACAAAGCAAGGTCCATAAAGACATGGATGACAGAGTCTGGTGTGGATGAACTTGACTGGCCTGCACAGAGTCCTGACCTCAACCCGATAGAACACCTTTGGGATGAATTAGAGCAGAGACTGAGAGCCAGGCCTTCTCATCCAACATCAGTGTGTGACCTCACAAATACGGTTCTGGAAGAATGGTCAAACATTCCCATAAACACACTCCTAAACCTTGTGGACAGCCTTCCCAGAAGAGTTGAGGGTGTTATAGCTGCAAAGGGTGGACTGACGTCATATTGAATCCTATGGATCAGGAATGGAATGTCACTTAAGTTCATATGTGAGTCAAGGCAGGTGAGCAAATACTGTTGGTATAACAGTTTCAGTTTTTCTGTGTTGAAATCTTTCATTCTACATCTTGCATTACAAAATTTGAAGGGTATACATCATATAGAGAAGGACTTTGAACACTGGTTCACTCTTACTCTCTCTTACTTATGACTCCTCTTGCTCCTATTAGCTATTGGGAAAATGCTTGTTAATCAACAAATTCAAAGGGAAAGAGGTCATATCTCTCCAGTGAGACAGTACAGGGGTTTGTATTAGACTTAACATTTATGAATTTTCATCCTAAAGTGTTCATGGTATTTATTTGATCTTTAATTTTTTTTTTTAAACTGACTGAATTTTACCTTCTCTGCCACCAGTCCTGTACCACAGGCCACATCCAGCACAACAGCTGCTTCACGGTCGCCACTGAAATGGGAGGAGATGCTTTTTGATGCATGACATGCAGCATCGTAGCCCAAAACAACCACATCCTATCGAAGGTAGGAATGACAGAGCACAGTGGTTACAACAGACCATCTGAACCAACACTCAACACATGAATCCATCACATTTCATTAACAAGTGTTCATGTGTTTTTATTGATGGTCCTCTGGGCTTCAGTGTTTAAACTGACACGAGAATGAGAAGATAATGACTGAAATGTGAGATGAACTGTGCATAGAGGGAGCATAACACATTAATGAGACAAAGTTAAGCGAGCGTTTTGTATAAATAATGATTCAAGAGCCTAATAAGTCCTCTCACCTTGTCGTAGTTCTCTGCCCAGGCGTCGTAGAAGGCCATTTTATCAGCAACTGTGGTTGCTCTATGAAATGAAGAAAATTCTTCTTGCACAGTTTCAAATGATCTTTGAGTTGATGCCATTTCTCCATCCATCTGATGAGACAAGGGAACAAAAGTTAGGAAGAGGCAGACATTCAGAGGATAAACCAGCACAGAGAACCTGAGAGGAGAAGAAACCAAAGAGGAGAGGGAACTAAGAGGAACCATGCCACCAGTGGGTGCTAGCACCCAATGACTTCAAACATGTTGGACCATTGTCCAGTCAGCTGCCTCTGCATATTCCTGGTCAAATAAGCAGCTCGTCGTTTTCTAGTGCGCAAATGATCAAGCATTTACAAGAATCTCTGTGAAACTGCATTTTTTGCCATACGTCCATCCATCCATTTTCTACCGCTCATCCTCATAGAGTCGCGGAGTCTATCCCAGCTGTCTTAGGGTGAGAGGCAGGGTACACCCTGGACAAGTCTCCAGTTCATCACAGGACACATAGAGACAGACAACCACTCACACTCACATTCACGCCTACGATCAATTTAAATTAGCCAATTAACCTAATCCCCATGCAAGTTTTTGGATGGTGGGAGAAAGCCGGAGTACCCGGAGAGAACCCACGCAGACATGAGGAGAACATGCAAACTCTACACAGAAAGGCCCCGGGCCTGTGAGGTAACAGTGCTAACCACTACACCACCGTGCCACCCCATTGCCACACGTTCCATATGAAGATGTTATTTTTGGACTTAGTACATGTCAGAGTATGTATGTACACTATATTGCCAAAGTATTAGCTCACCCATCTAAATAATCAGAATCAGATGTTCCAATCACTTCCATGGCCACAGGTGTATAAAATCAAGCACCCAGGCATGCAGACTGCTTTTACAAACATTTGTGAAAGAATGGGTCGCTCTCAGGAGCTCAGTGAATTCCAGTGTGGAACTGTGATAGGATGCCACCTGTGCAACAAATCCAGTTGTGAAATTTCCTCACTCCTAAATATTCCACAGTCAACTGTCAGCTGTATTATAAGAACATGGAAGTGTTTGGAAACAACAGCAACTCAGCCACAAAGTGGTAGACCACATAAACTGACGGAGCTGATAAACAGGTGTTGTCAGTCAGTGTTTGCTTTCACATCAATAAGAGATAATTACCAGTCGACAGTTAGCCTGTAGGGCAGAATACCTTATTTTCTGGGAGAAGGTTCATAATACCATGGCTTTGAGAATTAATACTAGTGTACACTGTCGTCTGTTACTGCTTCTCTGTTGCTGACGTGTGCAGTAATCACCTCAGAAGAAAAGTAGTCATACATACATTGGGGAGAAAAAATATTTAGTCAACCATCAATTGTGCAAGTTCTCCCTCTTAAAAAGATGAAAGAGGCCTGTACTTCACCATAGTTACACTTCAACTATGAGAGACAAAAGGAGAACAAAAAAAATCCAGAAAATCACATTGGCTGATTTTTAAAGAATTTATTCGCAAATGACTGTGGATAATAAGTATTTGTTCAATGACAAAAGTTCATATCAATACTTTGTTATATAGCCTTTGGTGGCGATGACAGATGTCAAATGTTTTCTGTAAGTTTAACAAGGTTTTCACACACTGTTGCTGGTACTTTGGCCCATTCTTCCATACAGATCTTCTCAAGCGCAGTGACGTTTTGGGGCTGTCGTTGGGCAACACGGACCTTCAACTCCCTCCAGAGATTTTCAATAGGGTTGAGATCTGGAGACTGAATAGGCCACTCCAGGACCTTCAAATGCTTCTTGCGAAAACACTCCTTTGTTGCCCGGGCAGTATGTTTAGGGTCGCTGTGATGTTGAAAGACCCAGCCACATTTCATCTTCAAAGCCCTTGCTGATGGAAGGAGGTTTTCACTCAAAATCTCGCGATACATTGCCCCATTCATTCTTCCCTTTACACACATCAGTTGTCCTGTTCCCTTTGCAGAAAAACAGACCCAAAGCATGACGTGCCCTCCCCCATGCTTCACAGTAGGTATTGTGTTTTTTGGACGCAGCTCCGCATTCTTTCCTCACCTTTTTTTTTTTTTTACTAAAAAGCTCTATTTTGGTTTCATCCGACCATATGACATTCTTCCAATCCTCCTCTGGATCATCCAAATGGTCTCTAGCAAACTTCAGATGGGCCTTGACATGTGCTGGCTTGAGCAGTGGGACAAGTCTGGCACTGCAGGATTTAAGTCCCTGGTGGCGTAGTGTGTTGCTGATGGTTTTTTTTTTTTTTTTTTTTGATACCTTGATCCCAGCTCTATCCAGGTCATTCACTAGGTCCCCCCACGCTCACTGTTTTTGTTATCATCATCATTATCATCAACTCCACGGGTTGAGATCTTGCGTGGAGCCCCACATCGAGGGAGGTACTCTTTCCAGCCTGGTGCAGGTCTACAGTTTTGTTTCTGGTGCCCTTTGACAGCTCTTTCGTCTTGGCCATAGTGGAGTTTGGAGTGTGACTGTTTGAGGTTGTGGACAGGTGTCTTTTATACTGATGATAACGAGTTCAGACAGGTGCCATTAAAGCAGGTAACGAGTGGAGGACAGAGGAGCCTCTTTAAGAAGTTGGTACAGGCCTGTGAGAGCCAGATATTATTGCTTGTATGTAGGTGACCAAATACTTATATTTGGTCTAAATACTTATACCAAATACACTGTCATTTGTGAATAAATTCTTCAAAAATCAGCCAATGTGATTTTTTTGGGGATTTTTTTTTCTCATTTTGTCTCTCATAGTTGAAGTGTACCTATGGTGAAGATTACAGGCCTCTCTCATCTTTTTAAGAGGGAGAACTTGCACAATTGATGGTTGACTAAATACTTTTTCTCCCCACTGTACAGCACATCCATAAATACTGTTTTACGTGGCTAAATTCACAACTAATTATAAATACATAAGTACAGGACATTGTAAAATGTTTGTGGAGCAGAAGGGAGATAGGCAGGAAGGCAACACTGTCAGCAGATGCTGAGGCGCATCGTGCAAAGAGGTCACCAACTTTCTGCAGAGTCAATCACTACAGACCTCCAAACTTCATGTGGCCTTCAGATTAGCTCAAGAACAGTGCACAGAGAGCTTCATGGAATGGGCTGGGTTGCTGGTTCAAGTCCAGGATGGACCAAGTTTGGATTGGCAGCTGGAGAGGTGCCATTTCCTCCTCCAATAAAAAAGCTGCCCTGGTGCATGCACCAAAAAGTTTCCTTCCTGGATATGCGGCCCAGAGTCAATCGCTACAGACCTCCAAACTTCATGTGGCCTTCAGATTAGCTCATGAACAGTGCACAGAGAGCTTCATGGAATAGGTTTCCATGGCCGAGCAGCTGCATCCAAGCCATACATCACAGAGTGCAATGCAAAGCGTCGGATGCAGTGGAGTAAAGCATGCCACCACTGGACTCTAGAGCAGTGGAGACGTGTTCTCTGGAGTGACGAATCACGCTTCTGATGGACGAGTCTGGGTTTGGTGGTTGCCAGGAGAACGATACTTGTCGGACTGCATTGTGCCAAGTGTAAAGTTTGGTGGAGGGGGGATTATGGTGTGGGGTTGTTTTTCAAAGAAAAAGAACACTTAGTTTATTAATCCCTCAATGGGGAAATTACACTGCCCTGGACTAGCGCAGTGTAGCATTACACGTTACAGCCTACAGTAGAATAAACATTTTCCCCACACATGATTACACTGGAGAACAAACACACACCCTCTGCGTATTCTTTGTGTCTATCAATTGTGTTTGAGGACCTCACATTGCTGCATTAGCTTTCTGCATTCAGACAGAGCAACCACAACAAACTTTTCACTAGAGGCATCCATCTTGGTTTTCCAAATTGTTTACTCGAACGCCGTCAACTCGTCATTCCCAGTCGCGAATCCTGACTTCCGATACAACTCAAATGCAGCATATGACGTTGTGGTCAAGTCGGGGGTTGTGAAGACTTTACGAGTCTGAAGTCCGACTTCGCGGGGCGTTTCAGTTGTTATTTACAACTCAGAACTCATAAATTACGACTTAAAAGGAAAACCCAAACACTACGCTTTAACTACCACATTTTACCGTAAATGGGAATTAGGAACAGAGAAATAATATTATTTTACAATCAAACTGACAGTATCATACTTTAAATATATTCTTTTCTAGTATGACACTGTAAAATGTATTTAAAAAAGTAAATTGTTTTACAGTGATAAATGTTTTACAATAATGAATTTACATTACAGTAGTGTCCTGTAAAATAAAAGTACATTACTGGCGACGGTAGCTGCCGTGTTATTTTTCAGGGAAATTTGGTACAGTGCAGACGGAACATAAGAACAGATGGAACCAAAAAGGAGAGGGAACCTACAAACAGAGGGAACCTAGAAGGAGAGGGAACCTCCTGCATATAAAAGAGAGAACTTGTGCTAAAGCTGCTGTGTGTTTAGACTGGAGAACGTGATAGACAAGTGTTGTCAGTCAGTGTTTGCTTTCACATCAATAAGAGATAATTACCAGTCGACAGTTAGCCTGTAGGGCAGAATACCTTTCTTTCTGGGAGAAGGTTCATAATACCATGGCTTTTAAGTGTTAATACTGGTGTCCACTGTAGTCTCTTACTGCTTCTCTGCTGCTGATGTGCACTAATCACCTCAGAAGAAAAGTAGTCATACATACAGTACATCCATAAATACTGTTTTACGTGGCTAAGTTCACAACTAATTATAAATATATAAGTACAGGACATTGTAAAAAGTTTGTAGAGCAGAGGGGAGATAGGCAGGAAGGCAACACTGTGCTACCAGAAATTACAAAAATGTCCTCAAGTTTTACGACAGGACAGTATTTCATCCATCAATATATTTTGCATATTTAATCTTTATTGTTAAATAAATAAAATGAGAACTTACTTCAGGTTTTTCTTTCACACACAGAACCAAAGCAAACTGTTGAAAAACAGACACAGAGCTTCAGAGTCCTTGGGGCCAGTGGTGTGACATAGATGAAGGTTTCATTAAAGGAGGACTGGGCTATACGTAACCATGTTGTTATCGACCAATCATCTTCAACAACATATCATATTTCATTTTCTGTAACCTCCCATTACCACCATATCCCAGCTGGCAATGCCAGAAGTCTGGCACTGGGTGTGGAGAGGATGGCCTTTCATAAAGGTACCTACATGTGTCTGTGATGCAAGTTTCAACACTCTGGGAAATGCACTTATTTACTTTTATTCCAAGAGCGAGATGAGCTCAGACATTTTTCAAGCTTTGTGAAGTACAGTCTCTGTAATTATCCATTTAAAACTTACAGAAAACCATGCACACTCACATTCACACTTTAACCTGTTTAGAGACACTAGTTAACCTGAAAGAATGTGTAAGCCAGAGAATCAGAGAGAACCCACACTACCACAGGGAGACTGTGCAAAATCTACACTACTTGGAGAAAAGTTTTTTTTCATTTTACATAAAGTGGAGAAATACTGTTATGAAGAAAGGCTAATGAATTTATTAGAGCAGCCTACCTATGTCCTTCACAGTGCCTGAACTAAAATACTTATTTTTGATGTTGTCACATAAACATATATGTTTGGTTTTAGTTCAGGCACTGTGAAGGACACATAGGTAGGCACTCTTTAGTAAACTAATGGCGCTTTTCCACTACACAGTAACTGCATGGTATGGCACATCACGGCCCAGTTTTGTTGCTTTTCCATTGCAACTGAGTACCTCCTCGGCGTGGGCGGGGTCGTCATATGGCAGGGCGAAACTGCCTTAACGTCATTTGCATGCGACACAGAAAACCATGAAGAAGAACAACACCACAAACAATGGAGGACACCGAAGCGATCATGTATTTGTTGCTCACTCTGTGATTTTTTTGTCACGCACAAAGTAAAAGAAGAGAGACAGAGTAGACTCCAGGAAGTGTAAAAATAGTGAAGCAGTTGCCGGTTTTAAAAATGGTGGAGTCGAGTTGTGTTTGGTTTTTACAGTCCAATCAGACGTCCCGCATCCAGTGACGCTTCCAATGACAACACTTGTTGGCCAATCAGTGGAAGGCAGTCGGCTGATGTCGCATTTTCGTATCGCTTTGGCTCACTTGGAACCAGGGCTGAGGAAGTACGGAAAAAGTACCTAGTAACAGGTACTAGTGGAAAAGCGCCACGACCGTGTAGAGCCGCGCCTGTGGAAAAGTGCCATATGATACACAAGAAGTAGAGTCTGTTTACATCTTGAATTTTCTCATGTTAAGGACAACTCCTGACTCAAATGAGAATAGTAATAGTGTAGCCCATCTTATTAAACATCTGTTATTTGAGAAATGGTCAAGTTTGTGTCATTTACTGGCTGCATTTCAGTGCCCCATTCACTCCTGTTAAATGTATCATCAAATCCAATATCGTCAGAAATACTCCAAATGACTCCAAAGTGATGTGTGTGAGTAAATGACAGTATTTTATACCAGAAATAAGATCCAATTTGCAAAAAAAACAGCACTTCTCCTTTGAAGAACAGCATTATCAACACATACGAGGCAGCAAAACAAGTCTGTACCGGCTGCAACTGCAAAGATCGGCTCAGCAGTTCATTCACAGGACAGCTGACCTGGCTTGTAAGGTCTCTGGTTAAACAAATGAGAAAAACAAGTGCTATCATTTATAGATTTACAGTAGTTGTACTGTATAGTCATTTACGTACAGTCAAAGTTTAACATAGCCTTTGTACATACAGATAAACTGTGGACTGTGTGATTAAAATACTTTAGATTAACTTTTCCCTCCACTGTCTCACTACTTCTCTCATTTTCTTATATTAAAAATAAACAAAAAAACTAGGCCTGTCAAATTATTGTTTTGTGATTACAATTAATCATATTTTTTCATGTCTGTTTAAAATGTGATTATTTTGCATTAGTTTTTAAAATCACATTAACAATGCAAATCAATTATTACCCGAGTATATTAATTGGGGGAAAAAAGTGAATTTCAGTGGAATAATCAATTTGCAGAATACAGTTTTTGGAAGGATTACTGTGCTCCACACTGAGAAATGTGCAGAAATGCATGAAAAAAATGCACAGCACATTATAATAAAGTGCACAACAAAGAAAAAGTGCTGCATAGCTCCATTACATTTGAGTTAATTTGAGGTCTGTGATGCTTGGACTTTGTTTAGGACTGAGCCAGGGCCGTAACCAGGGTTATGAAACTAGGGAGATACAAACTATGTGAGCGTGCAAAGCACACAAGCAAAAAAAAAATGTGAGTGCTTTGAGCACAAATACACAATCACATAGTATTGTTGACTGGGTTGTTATTAACTTTTGGCGCTCTGAATACTTTTTGTCACCTATGACACAAACACCTGCGAGTTTGATAGAAAAGTGTCAGAATTCTAGCTCTCCGAGTTTTTGTCACACAATGGTTAGTGAGACGTCTTTATTTTCAGCAGCTCCTTTGTTTTCATGTGACATCCTGTTTGTGTGGTTAGCTTAGAGAGGCGATCTTAGCAGAAGCATTAAAAGACACGTGTGCTGTTTCCGTGTTTTCGTTAAACGACTGCTTAGTGTTTGTGTTTCTTATAGGTGACAATGCTTGATAGAGGCTTTTAGCTGAGATTCTCCCCGTCATTTTGGTGTGCCACACGTTCAGCTTTCTACACTATGCTATCCTGTCCTAATCAAAACTAACACACACCATCCCCCTGTAAAGGGGGCTATCGGTGATCTTTCTATGAATGTGATTTTCATATTTTTTGGTAAAATGTATATTTCTATAAAAAAAAAAAATCCCAGGAAATAGTATCTGAGGTATCTACCTTGGCTACCTCATAGCTAGTTTCGGATATGGACTGAACCATGTGGACTTTTTTGTTTGTTTAAGTTAGGCCTCTTCTGACCAACCCTGAAAATTTCATCAAAATCCGTCCACAACTTTTTGAGTTATTTTGCAAACCAACATACAAAAGATAACCTCCTTGGTGAAAATGCGATCACGGATTCAGACTACAATAAACTGAGGATGAAAGTACAACTCAGAGTCCACAGTATCATGCTCCATGTCCTCTTCCTCATCTGCCATCTCCTCCGTTTTTCCCAAATAATGCAGGGAAAATTTTGCGCAGGAATTTTGAATAATTGCAAGCCACCGCAAATATTGCAGAGATTGGATGAATTTGGGTTAATTAGTGCAATCGCAATATCACAAGGAGGGACTTATTCACACCTGTAGTTTCTTATAGAGATACACAACACCAGCTATGTAGCCGTCCTCCTGCTCTGACACCGCTCTCTCCCAGTTTTCCACCTCGGAGACCTCCACACAAGTGCAGAGCGCTTCACCCTCCATCTGCTTCAGCTCACGCTCCAGGGCAGCTTTGTATTCCAAGTTATCGAGATTACATCTGGTTGTCATGCAAATGTAGCCACCTGGTGAAACAGGTGAGGGTGCAGTGTTTTGAATTAAAACGTACGGATACAGCGAAGAGACACTTACAACCAAGGATCAGAACTGCATTTCTCACCTGGTTTGGTGGACTTGCACAACTCTCTGATGACACCAACCGGAACCTGACCATCGCTAAGTGCACCAACAATCACAACCACATCAAACAAACCTGCAGGAGGAAGTGAAGGGGAGGGCTGGAGTGGTTTATTTGTCAACTTTTACAAAGTCAAGAACTTGTGGAACACTATTTAAATCACAGTAATAAAGATTATGAAACAATCTGAACCATTAAATTACCCCACTGGACAGGTAGCGACTCATCTCCCAGCAATGAGTGCTTCAGGTCCTGGTACAACCCACTCTCTTTGGCCAACTCCAACATAGCCTGGCTTCCATCAATACCAACAAATTGTCCAAATCCATGCCTCTTCATCTGTACAACACACACACACTATTGTTTATAACTCATACTGGTCAAATCAATTGAACAGGTAAACTAATAACTGAGAGGGACAGGGCCTGACCAAGCAGTGAGTGGTTTTACATTAACGTTTTTATTCAAACAAGGAAAATTTACTATTAGAAAGAAGACGGATTGTAAATGCCTCATGTCGTAAAGTGAGACAGACCACACAGCAACACAAAAAAATAAATATATAAATGTAGTATTTAAAATATATGTGTTTAAATATTAAATAAATAACATGATGTTATAATATTTTACAGTTTAGTCTTGCTGCTCTGAGAAGAAGGAAAGAAAAAAAAGACTTAATCATTATTGCTGCATCAAGACTACAAGTGAGGAGCCACTCCTTTTTTTAGTTTTCCTTTGACTAGAATCTCATAAATGCAGGAGATTGGTCTCGATTATTTGATTTTACCTGTTTGGCCACCAGTCCTGTGCCACAGGCCACATCCAACACTACAGCTGCTTCTCGATTACCACTGAAATGGGAGGAGATGCTGTCTGCTGCAAGACTTGGTGCACGGTAGTCCAGAACAGCCACATCCTAGTCACACAGTTTGTAGAATAACAGTGGCTTTTGAGCACCATGAAACTACACCAATATACAGAGACACATAATTTTGGGCTGCATTACAAATTTCCGCACAATGACATCAGCCTTCCCTGTCATTTCACTGGACAAAAGCCACTTCCTGTGTTTTACTGATGTTATTTTCGCTGTGCTTCAGTCATCTCACCTGATCATAGTTCGCTGCCCAGGAGTTGTAAAAGTTGACCTTTTCTGCTGAAGTCGTATCTTTATGGCATGATAAGATGTTCGCTTTCACGTTTTCAAATGTGTTCGTGACAGCTGCCATTACTTCAAACGCTGTTCAAAGACAGAAAGAAAGAACTAATCAGAAAGAGACACTTATAGACTAGTGATAATGAAGGATAACTGGTCACTCATTACAAAGTGTAAGTTAATGGAAATTACAACTCCGCCTGTCTTGTGGTTGTAGTTTCTGGATTTAATGTATATGCACAGTGGTGACTTAGAAATACCTGTTAAATGAACACGCTCGGTAGTGACACAGCTGCTTGCAGTAACATCGCTGGTTGTTTACTTCTTCTTCGTTTGATTTTAAATGGCGGCTGGCATCCAGCTAAGAAGTGCATTACCGCCACCTACCGGACTAGAGTGTGGTACGTTCAATGGCAGTAAAAAAAAAAATTAAATCCTGTCGATTAATCCTGTTTCCGTCAAGTAATTTCTTATACACCTATCAGTCTCTCTCAATCGTTGCAGCAGCATTTCTATAGCAAAACTCTCTTTCTTTCTTTTCATGGCATCTATCAGCCCTCTCCTCTCTTTTTCGTACTCCTTGCACTTTATCATAACATGCTGTACTGATTCCTGTCGGTAACAGGTTCTACATTTGCCCGTAGTGGTTGTTTACTTCCCAGCAGTATCTGCGTAAGTCGGCAGTCTAGTTGGTTTCCCAGCTTTTTACAAAAAAATATGAGGGACCAGAAAGTTACCTCAGTCTACAGGTCTGTAGCACATCATTAAATCTGTAACTTCGGTAAGGAAAATGTAGGGGTTTTTGTACGAACCTTCTTGTGTTTTTTTCATCTTCGTGTATTTTATTAGCTGATCAGTCTTTCCCAACGGTTCAATTCTAAAGTAGGTGCAGCGGCAGTCCTTGGCACCTGCCTTAAATCTGCCCTAAAGACGCCAGTAAAGTCAACATTTCCGACAACCATGAAGGCGGCATTGCAAATTTGTGCACATGCGCAGTGGCAGTATCCCAAGCTGCTGTTCGTGTTCCCACCTGTAGAGTGGCGAGGAGTCAAAACAAAAACCTTCTGGAAAGCTACTGAGATTTAAAAGCAAGCTAACCAGCTAAAACACGTAGCTACCGACAAACGCCAGCAAAGTTGTTTCCATATCTGAAATATCTTTTATAGCCTCAAAGTTAAGTCGTTGGATGCGTTTCATTATGGGGATTTCTCAAAAGTTTCGCTTTTTCTACAACTTGTTTTGGTCGGTTTTCGTGGCATAGCAGGAAAGCTAACGCTGTCTGGGAACATCAGTTAGCTTAGCATTGGACTCCCGAACAAAAAAAGAGCCCTGCCTCCTCCGAGCTTTGCTGGACGGCAGAACTTTGTAACTTTACTCGCTGGTAATGGGCCTCATCTGCATTTCAGCTGCATGTTGTACTGTAACCTTATTAAAATATTAAAGCTTTGTATCGCCTGGCAGCTATTTTCCAGCTCCAGTAACATCCATAGTTAACTGTCAGAATGGTGGCTTGAATCTTTCAAAACGTTAAATATAATAAAATACATACAAATATTCCCCTTAAGCTTGTCCTTCTTATCACTTGTAAAAGCATTCTGTTCTAGAAATATTTCACTTCTTTTCCACAGGTTTCTTCGGTACCAAAACCCTCAAAATGTCAATCCTGGGATTAAAGAAGAAACAGCCAAAGACCTTTAAAGTCAAAGTTATCACCATGGATGCTGAAATGGAGTTCAGCTGTGAGGTATCGCTTTACTTAGGCATGCTTTATATACCTCTGCATGGCTTATTTCCATGTCCAAGTAGATGTATAACCATGTATTTAAAGATTTATAACCATTGGCTCACAATAACACTAAGCATCTTAGATTGATTAACAAGCTCATCTAATAATGGACTGAAAAATGTTTGCATATTGATTAAGATTTGTGTTGCTCAGTTCATGATGTTCTAGCTCCTGTGCTGAAAAGAGACAGTGTTTTCCTCATTTATACAATCATCTATTGTTGCCATCTTAAACACACACACACACCTAAGATGCAATATAACTTCCTTTAGAATAGCATCAGTCAGGGCTCCCTCTGATAATGTGTATTGTTATTTATCAAGAGAAGGTGGTTTTTAATTCAGGCAAGGTGGAAAATAAGTGACGAGTTCTGATATTCTGTTCACACAAACAAGCATGAGTTATTATTCAATATTTGGTATTTGCTTTTAACAGTTACTGTTAAAAGTTACTGGAGTTACTGGAAATGAAGCAACTCACTGGCCTCTCTATCACTTGCTGCTTTCCTCAGGTGAAGTGGAAAGGTAAAGACCTGTTCGACCTGGTGTGTCGCACTGTTGGTTTGAGGGAGACCTGGTTCTTTGGACTCAGGTACACGGTAAAGGACACCTACGCCTGGCTGAAACCAGAGAAACGGGTGAGTGATGGAGTGAACCTGAAGTAATAAAGTGAAGGTCAAAAGATAACATGTATGGCAGACAAATATTGCAACAGACAATAATTTTTTATCAGGTAATTAATTTATTATTTTTCAATTTAACAGTTGACTATTTAGTCTACAAAACGTCAGAATTTAGGTTAAAAGATTTTAAATTAGTAAACAGTCCAAAACCAAAATATATTAAGTTTATGATCAAACAGCAAATACTCAAATCAGAGGCCAGAACAAGCTAATATTTGTCATTGTTGTTTGCTCGATACATTCCTGAAATTTATTATTTTTATTGGTGATTAATTACAAGACATCAAATTACGTAATTAATTGCTAACATGGTAATAAACAGCTTGAGTGAGAGTCTGGTGTAATGAACATATAATTGTGAACTTTTCCTCTACTGTTTATATGTTCACCAAGGTTTTGGACCAGGAGGTTCCCAAGGACTCTCCCATAACATTTCATTTCCTAGCCAAATTCTTCCCAGAAAAAGTAGAAGAAGAGCTGGTCCAAGAAATAACACAGCACCTCTTCTTCTTACAGGTAATCTAGTATATGTTGTATAACAATAACACAATAACATTGTAAAGCCTGGAATATACTTCTCCGACTGTGTAATATGTTATCCGACTCCGTAGCTACGGAGACCCCTCGAGCCCTGCGTTTTGTGCACCCCTGCCGTGGAATGCACCCCCTCGCATTTCCCCTTAATATCACAGACAAAAGCAAGGGAAAATACTATTTTATGATTTAATAATTTGTGAGGGAGACAGAAGAGAAGAACATAGGTTGCTTTCAGTTTTTAAATCTCCTCTGAAGAGAGAAAATAACAGATGTTCATCTCGGATACTAGCGAACACAAACTACACCTTTCAGTATGCTCTGTGGAAATACACCCCAGTCATAATTACTAAATGAATTAAATGGATTTTTTTGAGCAAGTTGAATGTATTTGACTTGTGTTTAGTTCCTGTCCTGTCCGCGCAGCTGCGGAGGCGACCTGTCTGTCTGTTCCAATGCAGGGCGAGGGGCTGCATTTCACAGCAGGGGTGCAACTGAAGGACCAATCACAGCCCTTGCCGTCTCTGTTTTCCCCTGAGGGATTGACGGACAGTTAAAAAATATTTCCTGCACCCGGAGAGGACAGAGAGGCTCTCCGTCAGTCTCTCCAGTGACGCAGAAGGCTCTCTGTCTCTACGTACAGCAATTTACGGAATACTATAAAAAACAAATCAAAACCTTTGGTTTTTGTACAAACGTTTCTGGAGGTGTTGGTTTCATTGTTACGTGTGTTTCATTCAATTCAATTCATTGCCATGTTTTAGAAAAGTGAATGAAAAAATATTGCTTGGTCTTCAAATTTTTGTACAGGTGAAAAAACAGATATTAGACGAAGAGATATTTTGTTCCCCTGAAGCGTCTGTTCTGTTGGCATCATATGCCGTCCAGGCCAAGGTAAGAAAGCTAAGCAATGTTAATGGACCCTAACGATCATTTGCTGTACCTTCAATATGCTTGTCTTTCCTGTCTTGCAACGAAACCTGGAATTTGCAGTTAATGATTTCATGTAAATACACTTTAAAATAAAATGTGATCTGCTTTATGCAAAGAAGCTCTCTGTGTATGAATTTCTTCCTTTACCTTACCTTTCCTTTTACAGTTTTTGTTTTACTTTAGACATAATGTTTTAACTATTTCAATAAATGTGCAACAGTAACGTCCATATTTTTTGTTTTGTTTTTTTTCTGATTTCCACCGTCTCCCCCGCCATCTCAATCACAGTATGGAGACTATGACCCAAACTTTCATAAGCGGGGCTTCCTGGCACAAGATGAGCTTTTGCCAAAAAGAGTAAGTGTACAGTAGTATATGCGTATTTGACTCTTGCTGTTTGGTGTACTTCAGTGTTACAGTGGTTAACCACTGTGTAGGTGTACATGCAGTGTATAATGTTTTGTCCTTTTTCTGTATTCCAGGTTTTGATGCAGTACCAAATGACTGCAGACATGTGGGAGGAGAAGATCACAGCTTGGTATGCAGAGCACAGAGGCATCGCCAGGTAGGACTGACTCAGGAGGAGAAATGAATAATAATAAATGTGTCACGCTCATGTCTTCTCTTCCATATTTTTTTTTTTTTAACCCCGTCCATGTAGAGATGAGGCTGAGATGGAATACTTAAAGATTGCCCAGGACCTTGAGATGTATGGTGTCAGCTACTTTGCCATTACGGTGAGTGTAAATTACTGTGCCTTGGTATGGCATTTTGAAAAAATGCAAACTCAAACATTACTGTCATGTGGGTTAAATGTATGTGATACACATCACTTTTCCAGCAAAATAAGAGGGACACAGACCTGTTACTTGGAGTGGATGCTCAGGGTCTTCACATCTACAGCCCCAACAGCAGACTCAACCCAAACAAATCCTTTCCGTGGAGTGGCATCCGCAACATCTCCTACAGCGAAAAGGAGGTAAATGCAAACTGCAAACTCAGGACAGTCTGTGTTTTAGTCACATTTTTGTAATTACGGAAGAAATGAAGAATTTTGGGGTTATTTAACTGGATGTAAATTCCACAGCCAATATTATTTTATTACGAAAAAGTTTTGAGTATTTTCTTTGCTATGGATACAATGTGAAAGACAACTGCCGCTGCATACAGTAATGCACTGACACCTGCATGTCAGCCAATTAGCTGTACTGTTGTAAAGGCATAAAAGCTGTACTGTCAGTAAAACTGTCAATAACGCAGAAGAACTGAACTTTTTAACCTTCCCATGTTGCAGTTCACAATCAAACCCCTCGATAAGAAGAAAGATGTTTTCAAGTTCTACTCATCTCAACTGCGTGTCAACAAGCTGGTTGGTTTATCTCTTTGTCCATGTAAATGCGCCACTATTACAAAGAAGAGAGTTAAGTTATTGCTGGTTTCATATCACCTGTGTATTTAGATCCTGCAGCTGTGCATCGGTAACCATGATCTATTCATGAGGAGGAGGAAGGTGGACTCCATTGAAGTGCAGCAGATGAAGGCTCAAGCAAAAGAGGAAAAGGCCCGCAAGAAGGTCAGTGCTGTCTCAGCACCACTGAAGCAAATCTAATAACAGCGTAGACGTGATGCATACATATGGAAACTACTGTCATAGGTATCATCAGTGATCATGGTCAGTTGTGATTGAAATTCTTGGTCTCCCATCTAGATGGAGCGTCAAATCCTGGCACGGGAAAAACAGATGAGAGAGGAGGCTGAACGAGCAAAAGAAGAGATGGAACGAAGACTTTTCCAGCTGCAGGACGAGGCACGACTGGCCAACGAGGCACTGGTGAGAGCTGAAATATCTGTTGAATCTTCTAGACTTTGGTAAGCTCCTGTCAGGGCAGCAGCATTTACATTCCTGTTGTTAATTACATAAAGCGACAGGGCCAGATTACTACCATTATTCCTAAACATAGCCAGAATTTCTCTTTAGTTTGTTAAAATGCTTTTTAAATGCTACTACGCAATTTCTCCAGCTGCGATCTGAGGAGACGGCGGACCTGCTGGCAGAGAAGGCCCAGATTGCTGAGGAGGAGGCTAAGCTGTTGGCCCACAAGGCTGCAGAAGCTGAGCAGGACAGGCAGAGGTTAGAGGTCACCGCCATGAAGACCAAGGAGGAGAAAAGACTGATGGAGCAGAAGATGAGGGAGGCAGAGCAGCTGGCTGTCAAACTGGTGGAGCAGTCTGAGAGGAGGTCTGAAATCATCTTGACTAGTAGCCTAACGCTTTGAGGCCAATTCATACTCGAGCGTACAGCCACGCGGACGTTTCCTGTGAAATTGCTGTGGTATGGACGATTAGTGTCACATTTAATGGGGGTCGGTGTGAAAAACGCATGCGGAGCAGCGTTTTGTGTGACACCAGTGCAGAGTCCGCACGGTCATAAAATTTGAGCTTTGCGCACACGAACCTCGCAGACATCCGCTTTGAGTACGCGCTGATCTCCGCCGAGTCCGTTCTCCATCCGTTCCGCCCGAATATGAATTGGCCTTTAAGCACTTCACTTATAGCTTTTCTACATGCAGTACATCTGTAGTTATATTGGTCCCTGTGAAAAACACATACAGTAGTCTTATAATGTCACTGTAAATTAATAATGAGGTCTGCCATCAGCCTTGAACTAAGCAAAGCTCTGTTTCCAGGTTGAAGGAGGCTGATCACCTGAAACAGGACCTAACCGAGGCAAAGGACGCTGAGCGGAGAGCCAAACAGAAGCTGCTGGAGATCACCAAAACCACATACCCTGTACGTACCGTGATGCTACCACTGCTCATGTGATGTCTTTGTTATTTCCTTTTATACAGCGTCTTTGTGTTACAGAGGTTTTTATTGAAATATCTGAAATATCAATCCAGGCTGACTTACAGTACAGTCATCTCATCAGCAAAGACTATTAATTACCATTAGTAATTTATATCAGATAATTTTACGGTCTCTATCCCCAATCTGTCATGGTTGATATATATTTCAGGAGTTTGTTTTTTTTTTGCACTGTATGTTCTTTTAGCAATTTTAGTAAATGTTCTTTGTTTTTAAATATTTTAAATGTTGTATTTTTTATCAAGTAAAGCACATTTGAGTTACCTTGTGTACACTCTGCCTTGCCTTCCAGCTCATTGCAGCCTACTCTACTCCTCCTGCTCCACCTGCTCCTCCTGAAGTGGCTGACTTTGCCTACGACTCAGCATCCAAGCGCCTCGACTTCAAGGACTCCGACATGAAAAGGCTGTCTATGGAGATCGAGAGAGAGAGGTGAGTTTAAATCCCTCGCAGCAACACGTTGGAAAAAGACAGTTTAGATCTGTTTGTGTATGATCTCTTGTCATGCACTAATGCAGGCTGGAGTACATGGAGAAGAGTAAACACCTGCAGGACCAGCTGAAGGAACTGAAGACAGAGATCGAGTCTCTGAAGCTGGAGGAGCAGCAACAGCAACAGCAACAGGCTGGCATCTACAGCCTCCACAATGAGGCGAGGGGATACGTCCAGGAGCCTGTCTACATACCTCACAGCAATGTATGTATGATCACTTCATATGAGCTTCTGCTTTGTATTATTATTTCTAATATTAGTAGTTTTGTTGATGTTTGGCTAACTGCTAGAATTGCCCAAAGCAAAAAGAAAGTATCACTGCTCTTTTTCACAGTACTCAGTTCTTATATGCATGTATATGACGAGCTCCTGTTTGAACTGTTTTCTGTAAAATGTGGAGCATATGAAACACATTTGTAAATGCATCAACAGTGGCATTCACTGCACATACTGTCTTTGAGTTTCGGGCCACCTTTGCTCCCTCAGACTGCTCACGCTTGTCTTGTTTTGCAGCGAAACTCTGCGTACATGTCTCAGATGGCCTTCTTCGAAGAAGTGTGATCCGAGTCCTGCAAGATGAGGAAGGAGGGCATCAGCTGCTGTGACTCAGTGCTTTCTCTGTTTGCTTCATTCTTTACCTGACTGCAACTAACAGACACTCCCTCACTTACACCACAATTTGTGTGAAAGACTCAACAACAACAGCCACTGGTTTGTCATGCTAGGTTGTTCCACCTGCTACACTCCAGTGCCTTCCACATTTCTACTTATATATATATAAAACGAAGACACTAATGTGTGTACCTAACGCTGATACAGGACCTGGGGCTGAAGATGGATGTATGAATGAGTTGCTGATCTTTTTTCTTTTGTGGTTTTAAGGGATACGTAGCTGTAAGATGGTCAGATAAAATATCATGACAAGTTATACATCAATGCCTTAACAACAGTTTGGGACAGGAGGTTAATATCGGACACAAACTAGCTTCAGGCAAAGTTCCTGCATTGGATATAATTAGACAAATTATATTTTCAGGTTTTATAAGATTTTGTAATTGTGGTCATATTCTTTCAAACCAGCAAAGTGTTTTTCAAACTTGGCTTTTGTGCATCACAGAAACTCAAATGCCCACATTTTTGTTTAGCTGTTGGCATATATGCAGCTTTGAAAGCTAAAAGTACACTGAAGACAATGATCAATGTATGAAGTGTAATGTGAAAATTGACATTTCACAGAAAAGTCCAATTGGACAAGCACCCGTGTGCAGGGACATTGTCTAGAAGTGACACTCCATGAAAATCTTGATCGTTGTTTTGGTCTTTCGCTTGTGTTTGCTTCTTGGTTCGTAAACTGCCTTCACTGAACAGCACACAAGTGCCTTTATTGTTTTAATAGAAATGCAGTATGCAGTTACAAGCTTGAGCTCTGCCATTTCAAGTTTTTATTTTTGTACTCCAGACTGTTGATGTGCCTTGAACTTTTTTTTACTATTATTACAATTTTATATGCTATCATTGTGCTCATGTGTCTCAGCATTAGGTTTGTTTTGAGTTTGGGGTTGATGTCGTACCCTGATTTACTGAATAGCAGATTGATGTTTTTTTTCTGTTTTCTTTGTCCCCTCAGCTCATGTACTTCTCAGGGTTACTGTTGAGACAATCACTGCAGGTGAAATACAATTGTTTTCCCCCTAAGATGAACAGTATGGTAACCATTAATAGTTCTTTTTAACAAACTTTTTGTTTCATTTAACTTGGTTAAGTCTGATAGTAGTTCACATGGTAATGATTTCTGATATTTCACAAATATACAGGTGGTCACCCATTAAATTTGATTTTAGTCCTCATTACATCCTCATAAAGGGAAAGACCCAATGTAAAACACACAGCCAGAGATTCTGCATGTTTGTTTATTTGCCTGTAAGATTGACTTCACTGTGGACTGAACAGTAACAAATGATTGGTTTATTATTGCCCTCATGATTTGCAAATGGTATTGTGTCAAATATCCAAGTGGACGTATTTTTTTCCTGCTCATCGCTTCAATTTGCCCTTATTTATCTGCGCTATAAATCCTTAAATAGCATCACCATGCATGTTTTCTTGGGGTGTAATCACTGTGGGGGAATTTAATGTTGGTTTAATTTTCTTGCCAAAATCCACACCTGAAACAATTGTGCACAGGGCCTTAGGTTTACACTGAACTGACAGTGATGTTACAATTACTGTCAATTAAATCAAGTTACTTTGAATATCATTTCATTACAACAGGGATCATACAACATCCTTGTTTTACTTTGTTTGTGCAAACATGAAGAGTATTCTCTCAGAAAATTATTTAATCATCGCTCTTCAGGGAACGTGTTTAGGACTGTTAGTACTGCAGTAATGTGAGAACAGAGTGCAACAATACCAGCAGCCGCCATCTGACGTCCACTGCTCCTAAAGTGGCCTTTATTGTGTCAGTGAAATGCAGTCACATTAACTATGGAGCAAATATCCCACAAGGAGCTCAGACTCAGACAAACGGTTAAAAGACTTAACCATTAAAAAAAAAAAAAAAGAAAAAAAAAACAGTAGCTGCCAGACTTTGAATGAAGTTCACGATGACATTCAAGGCACTCTGCCAGCCAAAATTCCATATTAATGCATGGACAACCTTTGATTAAGTCTTCATCACAGTATAAAGTGCACCAAGGACAGGTGTTCACATTAAGTAATTGATTTGTAACCTGAATGACCATGCCATTGCTGTTTATAAAATTTAAACTCAACTATAGCTACAGAAATGACATGGATAGCCTGCAAGAGCCAGGGCAAGGGAAACTCCCAGCTCAGGAGTATTGTCTCAGGTGTAAAGGAGGAGTGTCTTATAGGAAGTGCAGAAACATCAAAATGGTGATGAAGAAGTGATTCAGTAAGGAAAAAGAGTGGCTCAACAGGTCCATCGAGATGGAGGAGGAGATACAGCTTCAGGTGTGCCACATCAGCTGATCATTCTGACCTGCTGGTTCATTCCAGATCTGATCAAAGTTACGACACAATTAAGCGTTGGTTTCAAATCAAAAGTACAGAATCATTTGTGCTGTTTCTGTCTTTCCACGAGCTTGCCTTAAAATTAACAAAGAGAAGATGAAGATGAGAAAGACAAAAACATAGTGGAAGACAATCATGGTGTGTTCAGTTAAATAATGTTAAATAAACTATAGCCACAAGACTTTCTAGTGTTGGTCTGAAGTGCCAAAGAAAAGTACTTTTTCATTAATTTTGTTGGCTGTTTTACACTGATACCAGGATCTAATCAAAGTCTAATCTATAAACATTATAAGCGATGAAAAACAACCCTAATACCATAAATGCAATATAAATATAATCCAAATAAAATTTTGCTTAGGGCCCCAATTTGGTCAGGGGCGGCCCTGATTGCAACCATTCATCACCATTCTCTGGGCTTCTGTGATTTGACAAATCATTTCTAAGATGAAAAAAATGACCCTAGTTGTAAACAATTTAAGCTTGTTCTCTGATATAACAGAGAGAATGAGATGAGTTCAGTAGCAGAAAAGATTTACTCTTGTCTATGAATTTAGAAAACCCTCAGTCACACTAAAAGGCCTCAGCTGCATTCAAAATTGCATACTGTGCACCACACACTGCTGCATTATTGTTCAACATAGTTCTGCTGATGGAGGAAGAGGGGCTCTGGGGTTGTACAGCCGTCACTGAGGTGAAAAAATGGGCGAGAGGAGTATCAGCATCAACAGGGGACGACTATTCACCTGGTTATGTGTACCTCTACAAGAAACTGTAGACACCATGATGCACCACAGAGGTCACAGTGACACAGTGAATCTTTCTTTTCTTTTCTTTTGGTCTGTAGTATATACATACTAACGGTTAAAAGTCTGGGATCACTTTGAAATTTTCTTGTTTTCCATAGAAACACACATGAAATTAGTCTGATTAGGAACTATAGCAAATGAACAGGACTGCTGACATTGTCAGAGTTAGAAATAATGATTTAGTGGAAATGATGAATATGTTCTTCAGACTTTGCCTTCATCAAAAAAAAACACCTTATGCAGCAATTACAGCCTGGCAGACTTTAGGCATTCTAGCTGTCAATTTGTCAAGATAATCTGATGAGATTTCAGCCCACGCTTCCTGGAGCATCTCCCACAAGATGGAGTCTTCCTCCGTACCTACAGTCAAGCTGCTCCCACAACAACTCAATAGGTTCACATCAGGAGAATGTGCCGACCACTCCATTACAGTCAGAATTCTGGCTGACTGTTTATTCCTTGAATACTGCTGACACATTTTGAAGGTGTGTTTAGGGTCATTATCTTGCTGGAGGATGAAACTGGCCACAATTGAGTGCTGTCCACGGGGTATGGCATAGCGTTGCAGAATCTTGTGATAGCTTTCCTTCCCCAAGGTCCCTTCCACTCTGTACAAATCTCCTATTTTACCACCTCCAAAGCATCCCCAGACCATCACACTGCCTCCACCATGCTTGACTGATGGTATTAAGCTCTGTTCTTGCATCTTTTCATATGTTCTGCATCTCACAAATGTTCTTCTGTGTGATCCAAAGACCTTAAACTTAGACTCGTCTGTCCACAACACCTTCTTCCAGTCTTCCAGTGTCCAATGACTGTGCTCTTTTGCCCATCTCAGTCTTTTCTTTTTATTGGCCAGTCTGAGATATGGCTTTTTCTTGGCAATTCTGCCATGAAGTCCAGCATCCTGAAGTCTCCTCTTCGCTGTTGATGCTGACACTGGCGTTTGACAGGTACTATTTAGTGCAGCTGCAAGTTGAGGACCTGTGACGCATCTTTGTCTTAAACTACACACTCTCAGATATTTGTCTTCGTGCACAGGTGTACATCGGGGCATCCACTCCGTTTTCTGTCCTTGTTAGAGCCAGTTTGTGCTGCTCTCTGAAGGGAGTAGTTAACAGCATGGTAAGAAATCTTAAGTTTCCCTGCAATTTCTGGCATTGAATAGCCTTCCTTTCTAAGGACACCAATAGCCTGATGGGTCTCTGAAGAAAGTTCTTTCTTTCTGGCCATTTTGAGCCAGTAAAAAAACAAACAACTGCTGATGCTTCAGATACTAAACTAACCTGAAGAATGGCATGGTCCCTTATAAGCAGAAAAATTAGTAGAAAAGTTTTCAGTTGTGCAACACAATTGCAAAAGGGTTTTCTATTAATCAATTAGCCTTATTAAATGATTCACTTGGATTAGCAGCCATACCAGGAGATTGATGCAGAGGACTGACAGATGCTGATGATAGGCCTCTATGCAAAAATGTAGATCATTCTTTAGAAAACAAAGAAATCTGCAAGTGATCCCAAACTTTTATACACACATATATATACGTATATATACGTATATATATATACATATATACGTATATATATATGTATATATATATATATATATATATACATATATATATTCACACACCGTTAATATATGACCGTTAATAATCATATCGGTCTATCACTAATTTTGACATATGCAGATATTTACTGAGCAGCACTGCCTCCCTGTCACCTGTTCCTTCTAGGAGGCTACGTCTGCATGACGTGCAGACACAGCCCTGATAATCTGGAATACATAGCTGCACTGGAGCGTGAGCTGAAGCCATCACTGAGGTGAAAAACTCTGATGTGAAAAAGTCAAGATAAGCATCAGTATCAGCAGGGAACAAATAATCATCTGATTATGTGTACCTCTATCAAAAACTGCAGCGTGATGCACCACAGAGGTCACAGTACACATTGGCTTTCAATTATCTCATGCTTATCTCCTTTGTCGTAGCATTTGGATAACATTACGATATAACATGATTTACAATTTATTTTAAAGTTGGTTTCATTTAATTTTTTCAAGGGGGGATAAAAGTACCACAGGTAGAGAATGGCTGGTATAGAGCACCTTCAAGCTCTCTAAAAGGACATAGGTAGGACCCACATGATAGGACACTTTATCTGCTCCTTCCCAATAACCGTCTAATCCGTGGTGGAAGTGGGAGGTTACAGATCATGAAATGTGATATGGGAAATGTGATGATTGGTCAAGAAGCCATGGTTATGTATAACCCTGCTCTTATTTAAAGAAACTACCAAAAACCTTTTTCCACCATCTATGATTACATGGACAAATACGCACAGGTACGCATGTCTGTACTTAAGCTGTTTTTTTCTATTTTGATTATTATCATTGAACTAACTTCATTCGTATTGTAAAAAAATCTTTTTTCCCCTCACAGCGTTGTAACTAGAAAGGGAGACGTCTGAAGTTCTCATTTTATTCTACTTTACAATCAAGTTTAGATGACAAGATGGTTCTGTCATAAAACACAAAGATTTTTTTGTAATTTATGGCAGCACATATTGTTGCCTTACTGCCTGTCTTTCCACTGCTCTGTGTCATTTCCTACACATGCACTGTGCACAAAAATCTTGTCTATTATTTACTTTAATTCGTACAGATTTGTTGTGCTCGTACCTAGATTTTTAATTTCTCTGTAGATACAGAGTCCTAAATTTGGTATTTTTTCCTCCATTTGTAACAAAATAATTAACTAATCATCTATTATAACTCTAACAACATGCATATTACAACTACATAGATATGAATGAGGTGGACTTCTGGAGGTGATCATTGCACACTTCAGCAGCAGAGGCAGAGTACATGAACAGAAGTGTGCAGGATGATTGTCTGTGACACATTTTATTTTTTATTGACACCAGTATTTATACTCAAAAAAGGCTTACTGTTGGTAGCATTCATACTTTAATGTATCTACCTTTAAAGCAGCAGCCATGGTATTACGAACCTTCTTCCAGAAAGTATTGTATACTGCCCTACAGGCAAACCATCTACTGGTAATTATCTCTTATGGATGTGAAGGCACCACTGACTGACAACACCTGTCTATCAGGGTCTTAAATCTAAACACACACAGTCCCACTGTAGTCTCAACCAGCAGCTTTAGCACAAGTTCTCCCTTCTATGTGCAGGAGGTTCCCTCTCCTTCTGAGTTCCCTCTGTTCTGAGGTTCCCTCTCCTCTCAGGTTCTCTGTGCTGGTTTATCCTCTGAATGTCTGCCTCTTCCTAACTTTTGTTCCCTTGTCTCATCAGATGGATGGAGAAATGGCATCAACACAAAGACCATTTGAAACTGTGAGAGAACTGTATACATCTCTTCACAGAACACCTATGGTTGGTGATAAAATGGCCTTCTACGATGCCTGGGCAGAGAACTATGAACAGGTGGGACTTATTAGGCTCCTTTGAATCATTAATACCACAAAACACTCTGTCTCATTAATGACATATTCCTTCTATTCATCCCACATTTCAGTCATTATCTTCTCATAATTCTAAGGTAGAATGGAGCATACAAGCCTTTTCTACAACATTAATATTTCAGATCTACTCTAAACAATGCTGTCTTTGAGAACGTTTTTTAGTGTGTAGTGCTTTTCTACTACTGTTGTGAGACTGTTGTTATGTACTGCTGTGCTCTGTTTTTCCTACCTTGAAAAGGATTCGAATACTCAGGGCTACGATGCTGCAGGTCATGCAGCAAAAAGCATCTCCTCCCATTTCAGTGGCGACCGTGAAGCAGCTGTTGTGCTGGATGTGGCCTGTGGTACAGGACTGGCGGCAGAGAAGGTAAAATCAGTATTAGAACAGACAGAAAATATTTTGGTTGGTTGGACTATTTAACTATTAATCAACTGTGATACATTGAATATGAATTATCAGTTAAAATATATTTTTTAAACAGCTTAACAAAACTCAGAGGAACTACTAGTCAACCCTGTGATCTCACATACAGATGAAACAGATTGGTTTTGGACATTTTGTGGGCATTGATGGAAGCAGGGCCATGTTGAAGAAGGCTGAAAAGAAAGGGCTGTACCAAGACCTCAAGCACTGCATTTTGGGAGAACAGGAGCTACCTGTACAGAAAGGTAGTGTAATTATCTACCTACAGTAAATGATTTACAGTATATTTTATATATTATTGAGTAAAACAAAAGTAAGGCAGTGGTTAATTTGACAGAAGAGGTGTTTGAGTTGTTAACTTATTGTGATCATCAACTTCGTCTTGCAGGATCATTTGATGTGGTTATGATTTGTGGAGCGCTGGGTGTGGAGCACATTTCTGTAAGTGTGGTCAGAGATCTGTGCATCACCTGCAAACCAGGTAAAATACTGTGCTGGAACCTTCAATCCATATTGCATGGAAAATCATAGTGGATGTTCTTTGTCTGCGTTATCTGCCCATTTTGAGATATGCAGACATTTACTGAGCAGCACTGCTTCCCTGTCACCTGTTCCTTCTAGGAGGCTACGTCTGCATGACGTGCAGACACAGCCCTGATAATCTGGAATACATAGCTGCACTGGAGCGTGAGCTGAAGCTGATGGAGGAAGAGGGGCTCTGGGGTTGTACAGCCGTCACTGAGGTGAAAAAATGGGCGAGAGGCGTATCACCATTAGCAGGGGACGACTATTCACCTGGTTATGTGTACCTCTACAAGAAACTGTAGACACCATGATGCACCACAGAGGTCACAGTGACTGAAGACCAACTGTTGAAGTCTTCCCAAATAAATGCTCTCATGTACAAATGTGTGCTCCTGTCTGAGATATTAAAACAATATTTCCTGTTGGTGCTCCTATGATTACCAAACTAAATGCATTTGTACATTGCTACAGTCACACACACACCGCTGCTTTTGCTCTCTTTGCTTCACCACTCACTTTCCATGTACACACTGGCGTAGGTCAGAGTAGTAGGTCATTTCTAGACAAGGCCTCCCACTGTAGCTCTCCTACCCTCTTGGCAGAGGGGAGACGTTTAATAGCTGTTTGCAATATCTTGCTTACTCAATTTTTTTTGTGTTTTTTCCTGATCTTAAGATTTTTATCATTTTATTATTTTTTTATATCAATAAGTAATGCAACTTATTTCAAAAGCTTTTCATTTAAAAAATCAAATTGTTTTGTCTGACTTTAAGCAAAAGCTTGAAAGGCTTGCTGATAGTTTTTCATTCAAAAAAATATTTAGAGTCAAACATGTTTTTGGTTTTGTTAATAGTATTGGTGTCGTGACTGGTCCACTTTTGCTCATTAGTCTTTATTATCTCCAGGTGTATACACACAAGAAAAAGCTCTGTTAAAGTGCAAAACACTGACGTTGAAACGGAGAACATCACTGTGACCCTCCTTCCTTTACATTGATTGCAGCAGCCAGCAACACACTACTACTTGACTCTGCTACTTTATTTTGAGCCCACGTTACAGTTTGTTGTTGTCATGTCACTTGCCGATAGCTTCCGCTAGCTGGCTAGCTAATATTAGCTCAATATTAGCATACCAAAACCACCTAACAATGTTAAAGTTTCTTTCCTTCTGTGCCTTCCTTGTCACCAAAACGATCATTAGATCCATTATTGACACAATATTACCTGTATCCTCCTGCTTGTCTGTCCCTGTAGAGACTTAATTGGGTTAGGACGTTAGCTTCTTCGGCTGGACCCTGGAGGTTCTGCTGCTTTCAGTTAATTAAACGCTGGGATGCAGACTGTTTCCTGTTTGTCTCCATAGTAACTGTAGAATGGCGTCAAACATGTCTGGTGGCTAATTTTAAAATACATACACTGGAGTAATCCAAGCCACAACAATTTCCTTTTTAAACAACATCTAACTTTTTGTCAGTGTTAACGGTCTGACTGTCCAACCTCGTTACGTATTTAATGTCGTCACTCCAACATGGCAACCCGTTAGCTAGACAGCTAAGTCGAGCTGATAACTGTGTAAAAACTGTGTTTTTACTTTTTGTTTTTCAATTAGAAAGTGTGCAGGATACATGGGGCAGTACAAGTGGTTGGGCTTCAATGAGTAATATGCAAAAATCCATAAAGATTGTTGATAAATCTCCTTAAACCTGAATATTCAGCCTTCATCTAGCTAGCGTGGCTAATCCATTAGCCCTCATCTAGTAACACCTAACACCTGAGTGCATGTCTCCATCTATACAGTCTGTTCATATATATAGTATGATGATCTATATATATTCTAATGTACATATAACACGTTACTATTATGTATTTTATTATTGTTGGTTTAATGTGTTTCCTACTTATAATGTGTTCGTGCTGTTGTGACAATAAATTTAATACTTTTTTAAAGATGTATTTCAGAGTATATATGTGCTCATGTGAATGTATACCTAAGCACATATATACTCTGAAATACAGTTAAAAAAGTATTTTAATGCTTAAGCAAAGCATTTTGGAAGAACAAGGACTAGAGTAATTGTAGTAGTAAAAACCTACAGTGCATGTTTTACTACTGTACATATTATCACAGAATGTTTTTGATAAAGTATGGCAGTGACAGTGTTTATGGTCTTGAATTCTCTATTTATAAGAAGAATACAAGACTTTAAAGTATTGCGGGGCATGGGAGCATCACAGGTCTTCACTTCAAGTCTGATTAATTTATTTTGCTCTGGCTCTGATATACAATGATATTCAAACTGGAGGATTAATTAAGTAAAGTACACTCTGAGCAGTTTGCAGATTAGATGACATTTTCCTTGCCCACTACAATGCACAAAGGAAATGGAGAAGTAATATAAAAAAAACAATTGCTTATGTTGAAACAGCTCTACAGCTCGGAAAAAAAAAATCTTCCAACAGTAAATATTAATTGATGGGAAAAAATACTATTGACACATGAATTGTAAAGTTTTACATTGATTAATGTCCAAACATGTAATATTGAATGGTTTAGTACTTTGTATGCCAAAAATGTGCACTGTAAATATCAGTAAAAGAGACTAGAATTGGCACCATACAATCCTGAGCAAAATGGCAGAATGTAATAGGTAATAGGAATTCATTGACATGGAAAAAAGCATATATTTAATATGATATGTAAATCAGAACGTGCAGTACGGCGCAGGGAATCAGATTCAAGAATCAGATTTCTTTAATAGCAGTAGCATCTTTTAATGACATGTTTGTGTTCAGCACTGACCACTGGGTGTCAGTGTTTCATTCATCGTGTTGTCAGTCACACATTGATAAAATTCAGTACTTTAGAAAGAAAAACTGTCTGTAGTTTTATTTTTGTCATTTCTCTTGTTTCTTACTTACATAAAAAAATAAATCCATAACACAAAGTCTTCTTTCTCTCTCTTACATTTTAGACCACTAGCAGCATTAGATCATGACGAGATAATGTTGCCAATTATTCACAAAAAATGTTCCACAAATATAATTGACTGAAACTGAGTCTGAATCCTCTACAAACACATTGTGCCTCTCTGTTCCAACTCTGTGCACCGCCTCAGTTAACACACTCTCTGTCAAACCAGTTTGTCCTGTAGAGTTTAATAGATGACTGGAAGCAAAGAGGGATGCTCTCTACTTTAAAAGGAAGGCTCTTTCCTGCCTATGTGTGACCTGTTAGCACATTTAATACATTTATATCACTGAAAAAGACTTGCCCAGTCAAATTACCTTACAGTCATTTATTGAAAAGTAAATGTACAAATATCTGTCACCAATATTTGCACAGATAAAAATAAACATCAATCACATTTCACAGTTGTGACAAAAAGCTAAATCTAAAAAGAGTAACTGTTTATTTATAATGTGCATTTTTTTCATTGCTGTAGAAATCATAAAATTAGAATAGACTTGGATAAAAAAATGCATTGGTACCAATTTAAAATCAGCTGCTACTTCATGTTGTGTTCAGGTTGCCGTATGTCCAGCAGAAGCAAACAAGATAAAAGGTCTGAGGTAAAATAGTAGTCATGGTGTGGATCGATTCTTCCTCATTCAGTGCATGTTCTTCTCAAAAATGTAACTAAAAATACAGAAGAAAAAAGTATACTTCACTTTCAACCAAATTTAGTTTACTTAATCTGTTTTAAATGATTTTTTTTCTTAAGCTGTTATGCTCGTGCATGGTGAATGTAGACTGTTTAACTTCTGTCCTTTTTTATCAAAACAACAGGGCACAAGAGTATAAAGATAACAAAAATAATGAATTACTTTCCATCAGTGAACTGTCACAGAATAAGTAAACCACTGCTCAGAATGGAAAATGTCTGTATTGTATTTTAAAGTATACGTGTGTGTGTGTCCATGTTATAGGTATGTTCTTGCTGGATTTGACGACACATCCTCATTTTCACTTCCAACTGATGCTTTCTCTTCAATTTCTGCTTGTTTCAGCTGAGACTTTGTCGACGGCGCCTCGCTGTATTCAGACTTAGTGGAGTCCGGTCTTTTCATCTGAGACTTTGTTGACGGTGCCCATGATCCTTCTGACTGCAGCCTCGAGTCCTGCCCAGGCCCGTCCTCCCAGGGAGGCCTTGTGTACACTGGAGGCTTTGTTGATGCTCCATCGTAGCTTTGAGACTTTGGAAACACTGCTCCGACAGGCGGAGACGTTGCTCTTCTGCTGTGCTGAGAAGCAGCCCGGTTGGACCCGTTGGAGGAACGGACTACCAGGTAGCGGACAGAAGGGCTCTTGTCCGCTTCGTGGGCTTTGAGGGGGCATGTTGAGCTGATGAACAAACCCCCTCCCAGGATAAGCAGGATGGACGCTCCCCAGCCGATGTAGAGGCAGGCTCCAAGTTCCCTCCGCTGAGCATCGATGGAGGCGCTGTAGAACTTCCTCACCACAGACCCTGCGGCCCATGATGTGGGAATCAAACACAGCAACCCTGTGACAATCAAAGCTCCCCCCGCTGCCATGGCCACCTTGCCCTTAACCCTGTCTCCTTCTTCATCCAAAAAGCGAGTGCACTTCCCTCCAATGAAGGCCAGAATGAGCCCTGCGCTGCCCGTAGCGATGGCGAGGACGATGAGAGCCCTGGCGGCTTGCAGGTCTGCGCTGAGAGCGAGGAGAGACTCGTAAGGTTTGCACTGGATCTGCCCTGTGCTCTGGACCACGCAGGTCATCCAGATGCCCTCCCAGATGGTCTGGGAGGTGACGATGGTGCTTCCCACGAATGCAGTGACCCGCCACATGGGCAGTATGCAGCTGATAATGACCCCTGCCCAACCCAGGAGGCACAGGGCGCTAGCCAGCATCTGCATCCCCATGGAGGCCATGACGTTGATGTAGAGGGGAAGACCTCTGAAGACAGATGTTCAAGAAATCCTCACAGTCCTTTAAAAAGTCCTCTGTTGCTCTGCAGTGCTTCTTCCGTTTTCACCTCTGTTGACACTTCTCCTCTCATGTGATCTTTTCTTTGTCAGTCGTTCTCAACCTGCGATGTCGCAGTACGCCACCATTTTTGCATGTCTTAAGCAATTTTTTGTCTTGTCGCAGTTGTAATGTTGTAAAGTATCTGTTCTCAGAGTCCTCTCTGACTGTGTCAGTCGTCCGTCCAGCCTCCAGTAGTTTGACACCAGGTGTGTCACTTCATTTGTTGCCCCCTCCTCCTCCTCCCTCCCTTTACCTGTCTCCTCTCTCTTTATTTCTCTACCGAGAGAGCTCTTTTTTCTGTCACCTGAGCAGCTGCCTGTGTGCTACTGGTCAGGTGTGGATGCACCACACCTACTCTATAGGGAAACAAAAGGGGAGGAGGTTGACAGAACAGAGAGAGAGGTAGGTAGGTTGGAAAACGTGACATCACCTATTCCCTCCCCTACTATCTTTGTTTGACGAGATTATTTTGGAAACGATAAGCTTTGGACGAACCAGAAACAACCATACGACCTTGTTTTTAAAATTCACCCCAGTGAGGAGCTGCGTCATTGTCTGTCACACACTGTCTTTCTGCAGAAATCAGATTTGATTTGATTCAAAAGTTAATACTTGTGTGAGCGCAGTGTGTCTGGCAGTGCTTTTCTGTTTTTGTGAATGATGCCTGCATACAGAATGTATTTGTGTAACAAAAGGAGAATGATGTGCAACACAATCCCCTGGGAGAAAACCAGTTTCATTCTAGCAGCGACTACGGCGCAGAAAAACCTGTTTGAAACATGCCACCCCACCCCCAGCTCCTCCTCTTAATGAGGTTCAAAATAACTTGAATAATTATCGTGTCCTCATAAACTTCAGTACCCTAATGATTTTCTACCCCCACAATAAACTTGGTTTTTATTTTCCATAATTACTATACTCATGTAAAAAGGACTCGAGAAATCTCTTATTCTTAGTTTCTTCCAAAATATAAAGAGGGAACACAAATAACAACATTCAAACTCAAAACATACACAGTTACTCAGTCTCTTTATTTATATAACAATGTTTATTTGACAGGAAACACAAATAGTCACACAGCCTGTTTTTCATGCACACTTGAAAAACTGGTTTCCCAGTGAGTGTTTTGGCACATGCCATCAGAGTAACTGTTCTTCCCTTTGAAGAAAAAACAAAAACACAGTGAAAAAGAAATGATATCTCAATGCTTATCTCAATGCTGTGCCTCACAAATGACCTAAAGATCTGTGAATCAGTCACATAGTCACACAGTTACTACACAGGAACATTTCACATAAATATACAATGTTTTATATAGCAGCCATGCTCTGAATCTCACACGTCATAGAAAACGTGTGTGATGAAAAACAAGAAGTAGAAAAACTTTGTGAACGTGTCCATCATGGTTTCAAATACAAAAACACAGTACTCTATGTTCACATAAAGAGGTTAAGAAACTGCACATATAATTCTTATGGGTGTTTTCAAGACTAAACTTGCATCCAAAAGACAAAAATGCATTCGTAAGTTACAGTCACACTGCAGAGGTTCCTGTCTGTTTTAACCACATTATGTTCTAACTGGACTCATCTTCATCTGACAAACAGAGGGTGAAATTTCCGACAGATTGTGCCAGTTTTGCTTCCCGCCGAACATCTAAACGTAGGCCTTGCTGCTGTGCGTAGAGCGAGCTTTGGAGTACCTCACATCGTAGTCGTTCTCATCTCTAGGGGGACAGGAGCTGCAGAGGAGGCCCCCACCCAGGAACAGCAGCCCTGCGGAGCCCCAGCCGATGTACAGGGAAGCCCCCAGCTCCCTCCTCTGAGCGTTGGTCATGATAGGATTGTAGAAATCACGAATGATGGTGTTGGCGGTCCAGCAGACAGGGATAAGCACCAAGAGGCCTGCAATGATGAAGGTGATCCCAGAAGCGATGGCTACTTTGCACTTTTGCCTTTCATCATCCACAAAGTTGGTGCACTTGCCCCCGACCACGCCAAGCAGAAGCCCAAAGACCCCAGCGATGATGCCGATGACGACGAGTGCTCGGGCAGCCTGCAGGTCTTGAGGTAAGGCCAGGAGGGAGTCGTAGACTTTGCACTGCATCTGGCCTGTGCTCTGCGTCACACAGTTCATCCACAAACCCTCCCAGATCACCTGAGAGGTGACGATGTTGGCACCAATGAAGGCTGTGACTTTCCAGGTGGGGAGAGCACAGATGATGATGCTCCCCAGAAAGCCGATGATGGCCAGGGACAAACCCAGAATCTGTCTTCCACCTGACACCATGCTGAAGCTCTGCCGGGCTCTTCAAAAAGGTTTGCAGAGAGCTGGAGCAAAGGAGCGGGTCAAGGTTTTTATTGCCCACTTAGAGGAGAGGCTGACAGTGGCTGCCTCACTTACAGGTTTCAGGGAGAAATCAGAGGAGGAGTTTGCCGCCGTTGCCTCTCAGCAGAAACTGGTTTGAGAAGAAATGTCACTTGACCAGCTTGCCTCTCGCCAGAATACAGCAGACAGACAATGTTTCCCTCCAACACACAACCATGATTGTTCTGTACTTTAAGAAGAAAATTCTAAATCAGTAGTGAAAAGTGTATGCTTACAAATTATGAAAAAGTGATCAGCATTTTAAAAAAGTGGTAACCTCAAATTCAGTACTGCATCATTTTGATTAACTTCAAGCGAAATGAAGGCTGTTTTGATGTGAGACCCTCCAATTGTGATTGATTACTCAAGTCACCTGTCAATACAAAGTCACTTCTTAAATCCCCAGGAAGTTAAAACTCTTTCACTATCACTGAAATGTGTGACAGTCATTCACAGTGAATGTTCATGCTTCCATTTGTCAGAGATCAAAAGCTTTGAAATGGTTCCCAGAGAGCACATCACTTCCTGAGTGATCACACCTGTGGCCTATCGATACCAGAGTAGAGAGTAAATGTCTGAATGGTCACGTGACAAGAAACTCCCCCAGTTCTTCTCCTGCAGAGAGGTCAGCTGCAGAGTGACAGAGCACCACCTCTGGATGTGGTCAGTATTCACTGTGCTGCTCAGAGACATAACTCACTGAACTGTTTTGCAAAAAAATGTATTTTAATGCAAATTGTGACGAAATTGTGGCACTTAGGAAAGCTGCACTGAAATTAAAGTTTCTCAAACCAAAAAAGAAGTAAGGATTAAGTATTTTCCTCAGTCCGGCTTAATATGAGCAAAAGCATTCAGTCGAAAATGAAAAACTGATGATTTCCTTTCCTATATACCAGTTTCATTTTATTTCTAAAATACTAACTGGCAACACATCAATCAGGAGTATTTGCACGTTTATTTTAATCTGATCAAATTCCTGTTTATCCTTTAGAGTCAACATAATATAATGTCACATTTATCTTAATTTTTATACATTTGTCAAAAAAACATGCAATAAATAACTTCAAAAACTTCATTCTGCATTATGTCATCACAACAACTCTGGAGGGTGAAAAGGAAAAAAATATATCCCATAGATTAAATATTGATAGGATATATTGATAAAGTTTTTTTTTTTAAATTACATGTGTCTTTAAACTGTGCAACTCATAGATGTATTCCCAACATATGCATATTTACCCTTTTCCTTCCTCATAAGTAGCTTTAAAACTTGCTGAAATAATCCTATTTTACACTATGTGTACCATCCTGCTCCAGTTCTTCACTGAAGTTCATAAAAATGTTCAAACCTTAGATTGAAGGCACCAGATTTGGAAACTAGAATTAGAAAAAAAGTTAATAAACAATGGTTAGCATTGATATAATGAGTAATGATGAATAATATCAAATTTTATAGATTCCTCCGATAAAACTAGAGAGAAAGTGAGCATGAATTAACATGTAAACAGAAAGTCCGTGAGCATAGTTAAATGATTAGTCATTCTCAGAGCAACAATCCATGCAGATCCAGATTTAGGGTGTCTTGCAGCCTAATAATACACACTGGTCACTGTTGCAGCTCTGCTGGAAGTGTCACGCACCAGATTTGGATTCACTCCCATGAATAAACCCCTCCCCTTGTCTGGTGTCCCTGATCTGCTTGATGGATTATGGACAAACCTCCCCTGCTCAGATACTGGTTGTGTCCACTGAGGCTGATTATACAGCCCACTGGGAGCTTTATTCAGGGAGTCATGCTCATGCACTTGCGCTATGTGCTCCACCATACTTGGTGCACGACGGTCCAACATCCTCGAATTGTTTGACGTCACATCATGAGACCTCAGAGTGGCCATTGGGGACACAGAGTCACTGTGTTGAGTGTTGGTGCTGTACGGCATGTAGGAGTAGTAAGGAGGTGGGGTTCTCTCCTGCTCCCTACAGACGAAGCAGATCAGAGCCCCGCCGAGCAGGAGCAGCAGGGAGGAGGCCCAGCCTATGTAGATGGAGGAGCCCACCTCTCTCTTCAGGGCCGCAGTCACAAAGGGGTCATTGTAGACGGAGATGGTTGCTGCTGCTGACCAGCTGACTGAAACCAGGCAAAGGATGCCAGCGAGGACACACAGAGCTCCAGCCAGGAGACACACCTGGAAGAACAGAGGACATCAGGGACGCACTGGGGCTTTGAGATGGAGCAGAGGCTGTGACAGCAAAAGTGTGTTTGGCCTATGTGTGACCTGTTAGCACATTTAATACATTTATATCACTGAAAAAGACTTGCCAAGTCAAATTATCCTTACAGTCATTTATTGGAAAGTAAATGTACAAATATCTCTCACCAATATTTGCACAGATAAAATAAACATAAATCATGTTTGACAGTTGTGACAAAACGATAAATCTAAAAAGAGTAACTGTTTATTTATAAAATGTGCATTTTTTCATAGTTGTAGAAATCATAAAATTAGAACATACTTGGATAAAAATGCATTGGTGTTTTTGGCAATAAATTAAGATGAAATGCATTGTAAGCGTCCTTGGTCATATTGCATACATATTTAACCTATGGATCACTAGGCCTATTTTTCTGCCTCATGTCTGAAAATGGTATATCCCAAAATCAATAGGGTATATCTTCACAACTACAGTACAAAGGTTGTATGAATAATTTTATCACCTATGACACAAACACCTGTTAGCTTGCTGTAAAAGTGTCAAAATCCACATATGTGTCAGTGTTTCAGAGAAAATTAATCTGGAATACAGCAGAAAATGTAAATTTCTGTTCAATATTTAGAGTGAAAATAACCCCTGAATCACGATATAGTAGACTAATTGAAATTTTAATTGATATTGTAATATCTGACCAGTTACTGTACAAAAGTAGATGTTAAAAAGGTGAAGGTGAGCATTTTTAAAATATATATTAGTACAGGTATGACCAGGCGAACCATAGTTGTGCCATTTTGGTACACTTTGGCACACTATGTGCCATATGACCTCCCAGACCTGCCATTCATTTAACCAGTTATTCACTGCCAGTGTACGTAGGTGGCATTTGTAATCTACCTAGAACCTTTTCTGCAGCGACCTGTGAGAGTGTGGGCTACACTCAGCGACTGCTTTTAAATTTGCACACCTCTTGAACTGGAATATCTTTGTCTTGTTTTAGGTTTTCTCTGTCTCAAACCTCAGGGTGATGAATAAAAACCATTCTAGTCTATATTATCACAACTTTTTCTTGCAGATCACAAAACGTGCGATATAAAAACAACTTCAGTACCTTTTTTCTGTAGGAAGAGGTGGTCCGAGGCTCTAAGGGATCAGGTGGAGAGCCTGTACAGTTGGCTACGCCTCCGCCGAGGAGGGAGACAAAGAAGCCCAGGAGGCCGGTGATGATGGAGATCAATGTGAGGGCACGTCCACCCTGGATGTCAGGGGTCATGGTCGTGGATGTTGTGTGTCTCTTGCACTGCATTTGACCTGTTGCCTGGATTACACAGTGTAACCACAGACCATCCCACACCTGAGACAGAGGACACGGACATGGAAACTGAATGTCAGATATCATCGACAAACAAAACATTCATTTAATATTATTATTTGGGACCTTTCTAAAAGGTAAGCATTATTTTATTTTAATATTTGTCCACATAAAAATGTTATCAATGCAACCTCTCAAGTCTATTGTTATTCTATGTTTTGTTATGTCATTTAGATGTTGTCAGAGATGAAAGACACATACTTTATTGATCCCTGAGGGGCAATCCACATTCAGTTTGAGGAAACTGAGCATTTAAGCATATTTTTCAAGGCATTATACTGTGACAAACATAAAGCCACATGACCCCCACGGCATTTTCACCCTCCAGGCTGCTTTACTTTCAGTCTGTAAGGTGTATTTGTTGTCATGGACACACCATGCTGGATGATCAAATTTAATATGCAGTTTGAGAAATTAATTTATCTGTGATGATATATATCAACTTACCGATTGTGCTGTCACAATGTTTGCTCCCACAAAGGACGTCTCACGCCACATCGGTAGTCCACATGCCAAACACACTCCTAAAACACCCAGCAGAGTCAACACCAGACCCCCGATCTGCCTGCCCCGTCCTCCCATTGGAGAAAAACACTTATACAGTGATGGACTAAAAGCTGTCTGACCAAAAATGAAGACAGTGCATTTGTTTCTGTCGACATGGAGAGAAAGCTGAATTCAGCTGCTGTGTTTTGCAGTAGGGTTCAGTCAGGTGACACAAAGTTCAACAGATATATGCAAACGTGGTCCAGCCAAGAGGAAACCTGTATATATTCAAACACCTCTGAGCTAAACCACATCAAGTTTTTCAGGCTGTTAAACAAATTGAAATGAATGACGCAGAGCCCAGAGACTCTCAGAGTAACATATTTCACTCTTCCCTGGGCATCACTGGGAACTTTTGTAATTTTGACAGACAAAATAAATGCAGAAATTTAGTACAAAAATACAAATCTACAAGGTAAATTTATTGGTTTACAAATGTCCATAGTTTCGTCCACTGGGCAAAGCAATGACACCAAACATATTATTCAATTACTCAGTACTGAGGAAAAGAAATAACTTCATATTTAGCTAATAAAATAACAACATATTTAGCTCTCCAAGTTTCTAAAACAAGTAAAACTTTTGTTTCCTCACCACACCAGCAGTTACAAACAATATTATGATTGAACATGACACTAGTGGTCATTCATAATGTGTTCTGTACATACTAAATACATACTAAGATCTAATAATATACACAATATATAAACTATTGGCTCAACCGCCCTTCATTGTTTTCATTCTTCACAGTAAAAACAAACAGTTGCATGCCCGGGTTGTGCCATTTCCTCTACACTTCAATATGCTACAGAAATTCAAATTTAACACAGATCACTTATAAAATGTTGGTATAGTGCATTTTGAGGTTGACATAAACGCTGTAAAATGACAAAGTCCATCACAGTAAATGCATCATTTCATTTTCAACCACAGTATGTAGCGTATGGTGCAGTGTCCTCCTCAGCATCGGTACGTGCTGCACAACACCCCTCCTCCAATGACGAGCAGAGCTCCAGACGCCCAGCCCACATAGATGGCGGCCCCGAGCTCTCCCCTCCTCTCCGACGTGGGCAGAGGGTTGAAGAAACCTGTGATGATGTTGTAGGCTGACAGGCTGACAGGAATAATGCACAAGAGCCCCACTAATATGAACACCAAACCTCCAGCCAGGCCAATATTAGCTTTGGTCAGCCGGTCGTCATCAAAGAAGTTGGTGCAGCGTGCTCCGACCACGGTGAGCCCAATGGCCACCACACTGACAGCGATGGAGACGCAGATCAGAGCCCTGGAAGCCTGCAGTTCCTGTGGTAAAGCCAGGATGGAGTCGAAGGCCTTACACTGTGACTGACCCGTACTCTGAAACACACAGTTCATCCATAAACCTTCCCAGAAGATCTGCGAGGTGACAATGTTTGACCCGACAAAGGCCGTCACCTTCCACATGGGCAGCCCACAGATGAGGATGGTGCCAAGGAAGCCGATGATTGCCAAACACACACCGACGATTTGTGTCCGCATCTTGCCAAAAACAAATCTGAGGCATTTAACAGTCAGCAGCAACAAAATCTTCCTTCAAGAGAGTCTAAGATCATTTTTAACCTCCAGCTTTCACTCGGCTGAAAACGCAGCAGTGGTTGTGTTTTGCTGTGAGGAAGAAGCGAGACGGGGAGGGACTCTGCTAGTTTGTGGTTCAGGTTTCCTGCTTGTCCTGATTCCTCGACATTATGAATAAGTAGGAGGAGAAAACTGCAACAAAAGCACTCATGTATAAAAGACTGGTTCATAACTCACAAAAGCTTTTCCTGTGTTCACTACAGCTCAGATTTTATGTGAGAATCTGTCTAAATCCTGAGGTTTAAAAACTAAAACATTAGCAGTTTCTAAAAACTTGCAAGCTTGTTTAATCTGAAAGGAACAGTTCTACATTTCAGGAAAATCTCTTCCTGCTGAGAAGAACAGTATCATTCTCTGTACAGTGAATATGAAGTTAAGTCAGCACAAACTATCAAATTCCTCAGACAGACCACTAGCACAGATCAAACATGTAAATCGCTGTCAGACACAGTTTATCTGGATTTGTTAGAGTAGGAGAAGCACAGGTAGAAATCAGAAAGGCTGAACTTCATTTCACTGCTCTGAGGTCAGGCTCCTGGTAGCATGCACACAATACAGAGCCATGTTTGTTTCATTACACCTGTGCTTATCCTGCAAGTCCAAAAGTCTGTGGAATAAGGTCTACGGAAGGAGAGACAAGATCTTTAAAACCGAAACTCAATCCACACCAGTGGATCAATACAAGATGGAGATTACTTTGATAGTACCATGTGCATCAGTGTTAGGCATACAACTGAGGACTTTTTATCTAGGCCTCTAGAAAAAGAACTCCTGCTGTTGGTATTTAGTACTTACATTAGTAAGTTGCCATTAAAACCTTCAAGCGGCACAAACAAACTTGGCGTGTCAAGACTTCACTCAACAGCATTCAAGAATCGACAACATAGTGAGCATATTAAGTTAAATTTATTAAAAAGTAACAATAAAAACAGCTTGAATTTGAAGTTATTACAATAAAAACATTGCTAAGAGCACAGTTCACTTTGCAAGAGCAAGACAAGTCTGCAGCCGTTTTAGACATAAGCTCCTCCGCTGGCTGCTGAGCGAGGGGCAGAGTATTTGACAGAGTATCTGCTGTCCTTACGCTGCTGACACTGGCAGCAAAGAAGCGCTCCTCCGATCAGCAGCAGTCCTGCTGATCCCCAGCCGATGAACAGCGACGCACCGAGCTCCCTTCTCTGTGCGTCGATGGTAATGGGGCTGTAGAAGCTCCGGATAACCATGTTGGCAGACCAGGACACAGGAATCAGGCACAGGATGCCACCAATGATGAAGAACACTCCAGCAGCAACGGCTACCTTGCTCTTGGCGCCCTCGTCTTCGATGCAGTTGGTGCATTTCCCTCCAGCGACGGCAAGCAGAATCCCCATCAAAGCGACCAGGATGGAGATCACAACCAGGGCGCGGGCCGCTTGCAGATCACGAGGTAAAGCCAACATGGAGTCGTAGACCTTGCACTGCATCTGTCCAGTGCTCTGCTTCACACAGTTCATCCACAGGCCTTCCCAAAAGATCTGTGCCGTTACAATGTTGTTCCCAATGAAAGCAGATACCTTCCACATGGGCAGGGCGCAGATGACGACGTCACCCAGGAAGCCAATGGTTGCCAGAAAAACACCCAAAATTTGGAGACCTGCAGATGCCATGTCTTTGTCTCACAGTGAATAGAAGCAATAGTGACATACAGGGGTAGAGTGCTTTATCTGCAGCTTTTATACTCACATGACAGGCCATGGTCTCTCCTGATTGGTTGGTCAAATTGAAAACACCTGTGGTCATTAGAGTAGATGGATCCCATGTCATCCACACACTGCTCAGAGATGAAAAGTGATGTTTTTGAGAAAGATTTTGCAGCTGTCCATCAAATGTCTCCTTCAAATAAAAAATATGAACTGTGTCTGAAATACCTCCATCAATTCACATCCATGTTTCATTTAGCTATCTGAAACATTATCCATATTATTGATTATTACTAATTATTTTGTTATCTTAATTTGTGATATTTTAAATTTGGAAATGAAGAATATCTGAAATATGGTACATTGATTAGCTTTAAGTGATTTTGATGCTTTTACTTTGGAGTGAGAAGAAGTAACACAAGGAGGAGTGTAGATGAGCAACATCCTGCAATGTGTAACAATAAATGTAAATATTTCCATGCGAAGCATTGATAGAGAGTAGGGACATTATGTTTTGTTGCCAGCTGCCTGTTATTATCACCTTATTTCCTGCTCTTTTACCAGAATGGCAATCAAGCCAAATGATTCCACCTGCACTGATTAGCCAGAGAGCATCAGCATTCCCCTAGGCTGGGAATCCCTGTTTTTAATCCATTATTGTTTACAAGTCTTGTAATTCATATAGTAAACAAAGTTAATAGTCAAAGTTTTTTCCACTTAGTTTTTCATGTTTCAACTTTTCATAGCATTTAGCCAACTGTATCAAGCGTTTGACTGAACCTCTGTTTGAATGTCTTTTCTTTGTCAGAGCTCTGCTGGGGCACGAGAGGACCTCTTTGTACCAGAGAAACACCTCTGAACTCAAAGGCAGCATGATGGATGTTTATATCTGAGCATTGAAGCCAAAGCCCACCCAGAGGAGGGGGCTACTCGGGGCCATCCGTGGGTCATATAAAATTCCTGCAGTGGGAGAGCTTTCACTTGGCAGATCAGTAGACAGAGTAAGAAACAGAAAGAGCACCACCAAACAGCGATGGCATCTTTAGGTCTGCAGATTCTTGGCGTCGGGCTGGCGGTGCTTGGATGGATTGGAAACATACTCATCTGCATGCTGCCTCTGTGGAAGGTCTCTGCCTTCATTGGGAACAACATCGTGGTGGCTCAGAGCATCTGGGAGGGCCTGTGGATGACCTGCGTGGTGCAGAGCACCGGCCAGATGCAGTGCAAGGTCTACGACTCCCTGCTGGCCTTGCCTCCAGACCTCCAGGCGGCTCGAGCTATGGTGGTCATCGCCATCCTGTTCTCGCTGTTCGGCCTGCTGCTCTCCGTGGTTGGAGGGAAATGCACCACCTGCATCGGGGACAAGGTAGCAAAAGCCAGAGTGGCCATCTCTGCAGGTGTTTTCTTCATCCTGAGTGGGGCTCTGTGTCTGGTGACCGTGTCTCTGCCTGCTAATACCATCATTAAGGACTTCTATAACCCCATGGTTCCTGATGCTCAGAGGAGGGAGCTGGGTGCTTGTTTGTACATGGGCTGGGGAGCATCAGGACTCCTGCTGATCGGTGGCGCTCTTCTCTGCTGTCAGTGCCCGTCAGGAGGAGACCGCTACAACGGAGCAAAGTACTCTGCACCTAAATCCACAACGCCTGCCAAGGAGTTTGTCTGAGGAGAGGCAGCACATGACTCTATGCACAGTACGAACCTGTTGCTGATCTGCATTGTGACTAACTTTTTTTTTGTCTTTAACTAACAAATGAATACCTTTTAATGAAACACAGAGTTAAGATTTAAGCTTAATTCATTTTGTTTTATTTTGTGTTATAATTTCGACATTAATTCAAAAGTCAGACTCTCTGATCTTTTCAGCACTTCAGAAAGACTCTTGTATTTGTCATGTGTTTATTTCTTCATTCAGACAATAAAAAGACTTTTTTCTTTTGCTATTGTTTTTTCCTAATTATTTGACTGCCATATAGTAGCTACTTTAAATATGCTCCATATAATACATGCTGCATTATTACAGATTAAACTATTTTAACAGCAGGCTCTTATTTTATTTCTCCTACAAGTATTTGAATGCACAACTTTTACTTTTAATTACTTTACTGATGTTAAAGATCTGAATATTTCTTCCACCAGTGTCCTGATCTCCTGTGAAAGGCCAGAATGGACCCAAAAGTTAAATATTACAGAGGCTTATTGTTTTTCTTGTCAGACTGGTTTGAACTGAAAACGCCTGTAAACAAAAAGAAAACCATTAAAGAGGTTTAGGATATATCAACCTGACAAGACTTGGCAGATGTGCTCTTACTGGACAAAGTGTAAATATCCATTCTTAGGAGATATAAAACAGTTCCTTGGCAACGTGAATCCAGGCGTACACACAGCGCACTGTTGTCTCTGGCAGTGACGTCCATTTTACTCCAGACAGTAACTGTAAATCACCATCTTAATACGAGGGCAGTGGATCACACCATGGCAAACATCTAAAGCAGATACACTAAATTCCCAGGAGCCTACTCCCCCTGAATTCCTAAATGCCTTATCATGAGTCCAGCTTCAGTTTTATTACAGAGTTTAGAGTGAACAGGGGTGAAAAGGACGTATGAACAAAGAGGCTTTATTTCTGACATTTGAAAGGAAGTCCACCAGTGATTATTATAACAGAACTTATCCAATATCAAAATGATTTGTGATTCATGCAAACTGTACAATACAATAAATGATGTCTGTTTTGCGTCATTCTACATAGTCTTTATGAATAAAACGTGAAAACTGATAACCAACAGCATATGTGAACCTTTGAGAGGGACATGCAATCAAACAACCAGACAACATCTGAAGTACTTTACTGTCTTCTGTCACTTTAACTTTCCAGTTTTGTGAGTTATAAAAATAAAGCAGACTTGTTTTCCTTATTAACCAAACTCACGTCTTGCTTTTGTCATTTTCTTAAGAAACATCGTTCTGAGCAACTTTTTGGTGGGAACATTCACAAATTTTAATTAAAATCTTATGCTTCAGTTCCAGCTCAAACACTCACACATAATTGACGTTTGATGATGCGGTTCTTGCTGGAGCGAACTTGGCAGGTATGTATGGGGGTCTTGCGCCGTCCTTTGGGGGGCAGTTGTTGCAGAGCAGGCCTCCTCCCAGCAGCAGCAGCCCAGCAGAGCCCCAGCCGATATAAAGCGCAGCACCGAGCTCCCTCCTCTGAGCTGCAACCACCAGCGGGTTATAAAAGTCCCTGATCACTGCATGAGCCGACCACGACACCGGGATCATGATCAGCAGGGCGGCTATTATGAAGACCACTCCGGACACGATGCAGGCTTTGGCTTTGGCCACTTCGTCCTCCATGCAGTTGGTGCACTTCCCTCCAACCACGGCCATGAGGACGCCGAACACCCCGACGATCACAGAGATGACCACCATGGCTCTGGCGGCCTGCAGGTCTTGAGGCAGAGCCAGCATGGAGTCGTACACTTTACACTGCATCTGGCCTGTGCTCTGGACCACGCAATTCATCCATAGGCCTTCCCAGATCACCTGGGCGGTGACGATGTTGGCCCCGACGAAAGCGGTGACTCTCCACATGGGCAAGGCGCAGGTGATGATGGTGCCCAGCCAGCCGATGAAGGCCAGCAGCACACCCATGATCTGGAGGCCCTGAGAAACCATGACAACACCTGTGCAGCCAGAACTCTTACAGAAATGTGATTAGATCCTCAATACATACAGACACAACAGCAGCTGTGATTGCTCTCTAATACGCTCCACTCACACTCCTGCTCCAGGAAGTGTTTACAGTGCTCTGATGCTCTGAGGTCCCACTGTGAGAAGATAACGGCTCACCATTGTTCTTCAAACTCTCAGGGTGGAGTTTCTGTGGTGACAGACAAAAGGGGAAAGCCGAGACTCGATATCCACAAACCTTATTCTCCCTCTGTTCATTGTTCCCTCACATACAAGCTTTGTTACCTCAAGCAAGACTGAGACTGGGAACAATCCCACCTGCAACACCGACACACACACACACACAGTTTAAGCCTTGAGCAAACAAACTCTCTAACCTGCCAAGTTTGGGTGCTAACTACATGTTTCTGCAAAAAAGTCACCAAAAGTTCTGTCATCAAATCTCCATTTAGATATCAGAGAATTAACCATTGAACAGCTATTTCTTAATTACACTACAAAGAACCCAGACTTCAATTAAGGGACTCAGTCGAGATAGGATTCTTAGAGGAAGGAAATATGTTTTGCACACGATCAAAGGGATACAAATATTTCCTAGCATTATTTATTCTTGTCATTTGAAAAATCGCTCCTGTGGGTCTGTATAAAGCACAAACACTGTGGCCTGTAGGCTCACAGTTTCAACAAAGACCAGCTTCCAGCGAACTTGCCTCTTTTTTCGGCCACACCTAAACCTGATTTACAAGAAAGTCCAACAACAGATGCTTCTCCAACGCTCTGAGAGGTTTTGCTTTGACTTTGTGTGTCACTAAATGTAAAAAGTACAAAAACTTTAATGATATATTGATTTGTTCCATTTTGAAAAGGCTGTTCAACACATCTGCAGTGTGAATGCAAGTGAGAAAAGCAAGAGTCTGATTTGTAAACAAAATATTTATTTACAGTTTAACCGGCACATCATGAACGTCATACACTTGATATATAAAAACAACCCACACAGCAAAAGATTTGCACATTACTCATATTGATATTAACAACCATACATATAGAAACAACTGTGTTAACATGAATTCCCTCCAGTGGCGTGGGCCGTCCCTTCTTTATATTTCCTTGAAACATTCTCACAAGGAGCAGAACTTGAGTAATATCCTGAAAACCTGGATATCCTGATGCTCACAACCCAGTAGCACCAGTGTGTCTGTCCCAGTAAACATGGCTTCAAGATCCATTTCAGACATAGTCTCTCTCAGACACAGGTGCTGAGGCCTCAGATCTGGCAGCTTTGTACCCTGCAGTGTAGGAGCCTTCGTCTTTAGAGGGGCAGTTGAAGCAGAGCATCCCCCCTCCGATGAGCATCAAGGCGGCTGCTCCCCACCCGATGTAGAGCGCAGCGCCCAGCTCTCTCTTCTGGGCGTTGACCACCAGTGGGTTGTAGAAGGATTGGATGACGGTGTGGGCTGTCCAGCACACAGGGATGAGGCAGAGGACACCAGCTATGATGAACATAACTCCAGCTGCGATGCCAACCTTAGCCTTGGACGTCGGATCCTCCACACAGTTGGTGCACTGTCCCCCGGCCACAGACAGCAGGATAGCCAGGATGCCCACCACAATGGAGACGATGGTCAAGGCCCGGGCGGCCTGGAGGTCAGAGCTGAGGGCCAACATGGAGTCGTAGACCTTACACTGCATCTGGCCGGTGCTCTGGACCACACAGCTCATCCAAATGCCTTCCCATAAGGTCTGTGCGGTCACAATGATGATGCCGACGAAAGCAGTGACCTTCCACATGGGCAGGGCGCACACAATAATGACACCGATCCAGCCCAGGATCCCCAGAGCTGCACCCAGGATCTGAAACCCAGCAGACACCATCGTGGAGAGCTGATTTATTTGCTTCAAATGCCTCCCTGGCAGTGACGAAAGCCTGTAGGTTGTTTGTCTCTTGTGATGGAGGCTGGTCCTTTGTTAGTCAGGTGTGTTTGTTGGATTGGAGAGTATACGGAGGTGAGCAGGTACATATGATCTCCTCCCTGAGAGAGGAGGGGCCACGGTGGAAAAACAGCTCACCGTCATCAGTCCCAGCTCTTCAGCTCCACTCCCCCAAAACTCCACAAAGCCATAACCTGTTCACCCTCCCCAAACCATCCCGTCCCACTGCTTCTAACTGAAGAAAACATGTCAAACTGTTTGGCATGCAGCATCACATGCCTGATAAAATAACACATAATGTCAACACAATATAAGCATCTTATTAGAGAAAATATAACAGCTACAGACAATTTATCAAGTTTGTTGTCTCTCTTAATTTCCCCACTCACATCTTCAGTTTCACCTTAAGCAGCAGGGTGGAGCGACGTCATGAATGAGAGATGACTCTGTTTCCTTTAAATGACAATGCTTCTCTGATGAATACTTCACACAAACCAAATATGGTCTTCTGCTCTGTGATTTTGTTGTATTACTCATTCACAAAATACGGATGACGAAAAGATATCTGGAACGTCCTGACTCACTACTTCATATTTAACGCATGAAAGGTTGTTTCACTTCAATGTTAATAAAGCAAATGTGTCTTACCACTTTCAATATTTAACTATGACGGAAATATTTCCTTTGAACAAGCCTTGAGGATCTAAACATGAAACTTATAATCATGCGTTCATCATATATGTACAGAAAAACATGAATTGAACATTTTAAAACTTTGCAGACATCTACGGGGACATTTGCACCTTACATTATTTCCCTTTCACACATTTATTGTTGCAAATTAATTTTGCAAAAAAAAAAATCTGTTTCAGCACATGTAGAAAAAGTAGGAATCCGATTCACAAATTAATAGTTATTGACCATATCCGCAAAAATTATAGCCAATTTTTTTTCCTGTCACTCCACTGTGAAGCTACTGAGCCTCATGTTCAGTTAGTTCAGTTTCCAGAAAGATGGCATCGTTCTCACTGAAGAAAAGACAGGAAGCAGTCATTATAAACTAAAATGATTCGTCAAACTGTCTTCTCTTCAGGTCAACCTTTCTTTGAGGTTTAGAAGGAGAATGTCGGTGTCATAGATTGTCTATCTTAGCGCCTGTCTGTTTAAGACATCCTCTGAAACGGCCCGGTCTGCTCTGATTGGCTCGTGAGAGAAAAGTGGCGCACCTTTAGGTACCTGCAGCTGTGGGTGATGCTGTATATTCTGATGAGGCTGCATGTGACATAGGTAGGTGAATCAAACGTGAAGGACTTGTCGAGTCATGTTTTCTGATCTGACAGCTGACAAAAAAGTGACCAATTTTTATTTCATAGTAAGCAAGTTTTCTTTAATGAAAAGTGCCCTTTAAATGATTGCAGTTAAAGGGGGTGATGGGAACAAAATCCAACTGACTTATAGATTTATGGATGCATTTCAATATTTTGATCTGCACAAAATCTAATTTTTAAATTTGCTCTGAGGCACACGGTAATTCCAACAGCTAAAAAGAAAAAAAAAAACAGTCTATGAGGTTTAATGAGGTGATAAAATTACAGCCCCAAGGTCAGAGGGCAGCTACTGAGTGTAAAACTAGAGAAAAAATCCACAGTCTTGCTTTAAAAAGGTATCTGTGAAAAGCAGAAACATTTATTTAGTTTTAGAGTGGGTTTCCTCTGAGCCTCAGTGCTGCTGTCGACTAATGTTTACACAGAGGGTGGAAAACCTGACTTACACTTTGTCCTGTACTCGCAATTAAAATCTTTTAATAAGGAAACGTGCAACGTGCAGCGCATGTGACCCCTGATATTACACAGGCTCATCCTCCCACAACAAATGAGATACACCAACATGACTTCATGAGGTCAGAATATGACAGTTCTTGCACAGTTTAATAAACAGTAAAAACGTATTGGTGAAAAATGAAGAGGCTGTGTGAGCTGAAACACTGGCTGTGTGTGTGTGTGTGTGTGTGTGTGTGTTCTGTGAATCAGACTGAAGGCTGATTGTAAGCAAGAACATCTAAGTTTCTTTGTCCAGAGGAGATCACAGGAAAAGAGACATGTCTGTGAAATCAGTGTGGGCAAAGTGGGGAAGGGCAACAAAGAGGAGTAAGTGTAAAAACGAATGATAAACGACCTATCAGACGGGTCTGCATGCTAAATATTGTAACCCTGACTTGAAAAGACTTAGGCTGTTGTTCACCGTTCTGCCCAATGGGAGGCAGCAGTTTCCTCTTTCAAAATGTCTTCAACATGTCCCGTGTGTGGTGGACGACACACTGACCCTTAATTTTCCCTGAATTTCTCACTGCAGACTGATATCTTAATCTTATCTTTAAAAAAAATGCTATCAGGTCAGTGTCAGCCGGTTCAGTGTGAACTACATTTCATAAACGCAGCAATAAAAGACACAACTTAGGTTTTGCTTGGAGCTTTTTCTGCACAAAGAGAAATAAGGATGAAAGTGTGGCATCACGGCAGTTGTCCATAAATCTCAAAGCAGCCGTTTAATCCAAGGGGCCCTCACCTCTTTCACTGGATTTATTACTGAGAAAGTGGGAGTGGGTGGGAAACTGGTGGAGCAGTTTCACGACAAACCAGTGACCTCATAAATGCTGGAAATCCCCATCTCCCTTTGAGACAGTTTAAAATGAAAGTCTCTAAAATTTAACAAAGATATAATGGTTGATAAGTGTCATTTTGACTAAATAAATCTAGTGAGGTAAATCTGCACATGGTGTGTAAAACATAAACCGAGTAATGTGTTTTGGAGTTCCTCTCAGGCCAAGTGTTTCTTATAAATTATACTGCCACTGACTCATCTTGACAGACAAACAAGGTTTAACAGCTTGTTATCTGTAATGTGATCACAGATGTTTCAGTTTCTATGATAGTTATGCACACATTTCATTCTGTGACCAGAGCGTCATCTTGCCTTTCTGACAACCATTAACATCTTCCATGACCGTAATTTTTTTTTTGTTTTAAATCAGGAAGTATGTCTTCGTGTTATTCTGACTGATGTGTAGGTGAGTGTATGTTCTACATAACTGTAAAAAATGGCAAAAGTCCACAAGTTTTTCCTCATGAAACCTGAATTTTCACAAATGTGCAGGTGACTGGAACAAAACAGTGTATTAATAACGCTGCAGCGTGTTGCTCCAGTTAATGTGGTTTACTTTTTAGACGGGAGTTATGCATAATGTACAGCTACACTTGAAATACTTTTTTCTGAGGAAATCCTGGCAGCATAAAATCTGTCAACATGTCACCTCAAACTTTTCACCACAGTGAGGTTTTCTTAACTACTATTTATGCTCACATGTATGTGTTAAATCCATCATCACAAATACAGCAGCAGAAGACTGATAAGTGACTAAATTATTAATGAGGCAACAGAAAAACGGCCTGTGTCATACGCCATGTCTTTACCATGTGCTAAAACTCAAAAATAACATTAAATATGTATTTTACTTCAAGTCAAAGTAGGGCAGTATTGGTACTTCCTGGAAGATGATTTTTATAACTGTCTTCCCTCCTGTATGTAGGTTACTATGCTCAGTGTGAATCTGCTGACCCAATGCACGTATCTGAATTTCCCTTGGCAGTGAACCACATAGATAAGCGGTTCTTGAAACACAGTCTGCTCTATGAAATGCTCTCTTCACACAGCCGATTCGATGACAGATCATGTGTTTGTTTTCTCTGCAGCTGGAGAGAAGGAAGAGCTCACATTCAGACAAATCCACCAAGGCACACAAGGAAACAACATGGATGTGTATAATCCCTTGGCAAACTGAAACTAATTTATCAGCTCTCATGGAAGAGATGGTGGAGTTTCACTGGAAAGTGTTAACTCTACTAATGTACTCTATGTGGACTTGTGACAGTATTTCTAAGCAAAGAGCTGTTCCAGTAACATCTCAATGTTCAGCGGTTAATCCAGGCTCTAAATGAGATGGGGATATTTTACATTTCATCTCCAGTTTTTAGTTTAACCCGGTTTACCATTGATGTCATTGATTGCTGGTCAAACCCACCATCTTTTCCTAAACCTAACCAAGTAGTTTTGTTGCATAAACATTGCAAGGACAAGGAAAAAAAGAAACTTCTTCATAAATATCAGATTAAAACATTAAGGGCACATGGAAGTACCAAACAAATGTGGCTTGGGCTCGTAAGGCTGACATTAAATTTCATTTTGTTGAATTAAATAACAAATGATATGAATATGGTCATGAGTTATTCTCATTCTCTCATTTTGTTGAGATTATAAAAGTGTATGTACCCATTTAATGTATATTACAGCAAATGCAACACTATTGATAGCTTTGTTATTTCTCCCGTTTGATGGAAATTTGTAAGTCCTAAAGTAAATATTCTTTGTTTGATTATGCAAACAAAGAATGTGATAATATTAACAGCCAGATATGATTTGAATCATTGGCTGATTGTTTGTTTCCTTTCTAAACACAAAGATAATCTCAGTGAACTGCCTTTTATCAGGCTTTATCTAATCGTGGTTACTGGGTCAGCCATTCTTTATGTGTTAATGATATTGAAGTGTGGTAATGTGTACACGTATGCAAGATAAAAGTGTGTCAGAATATGAAAGTGTCACGGTAGGGATCACAAATCTGACGGTCACGTAGGAGATTATGAAATTCTGCTCCGCCGGATAATAATCCAACATTCATTTTTTCATTTCTTACATTCTAGTATGAAATTTTGTTGTTTGCTGATTTTATGTTAAGCCTATTGTTACATCATATAATAGTATTATGTAAGTAAATATAATTATATCAGAAAATATTGACTTATATATAATTATATACAGTAAGTAAATGTTATGTAAGTCTTGTGATCTGGTGACTACTCATTCAGTTCATATAATTCTTGTTACCCATTATACAGTGCTGCAAGAATAAGTCATTTCTGCTTTTACACTTCCCTTGTTTCTAAGACATTGGGGTTTTAGTTAGATGGGTTGAAGTTGTTAACGGAAGTCTGACCCCTAATTTCCACTGGATGCGGAACAATACAAGTCTGACGTCCATCAATATGCACCAGATATCGCAAATTCATGTATAATCGCGCAATATAGCAGGTTATAGCAGAGCGTCAGTGAAAAAGAACCACCGTGTCCACTGAGTAGAAGGAAATTGATTATACGATCCGCCGATGGGGGGGAGTGAAGGCTGGTCCTGGCGGTCTGATCCAACAAACCAGAGAAGTTAATGCGGGTGAACATAGGAAGGAGTCACATACCACAGAGCAGAGCAGTTTGTTGTGTTTGGTGCTGTTTTGGCAGAAAAAGAAAGACCATCACAATATTAGGAGGTGGTCATAATGTTATGCCTAATCAGTGTATTAGCCCTCTGTGCCACAGACCTCCACTGTTGTCCAACATGTCTTCAGAACGCAATAATAAGACAACATAGAGTATCGTCTGTCTGTCTCTTATCAATGAAGATCTGTATCTCTGCCTTTAGTGTTGCTCACTCCCTTCCACCTTCCCATCACCACCCAGTATTCTTGTATTCATAATTTCATCTGCCTACCAGCCTCAGCAGATTCATCGACCACCACCATGAGTGTATCACATCATCTGTAATAAACAATTATCTTTACTTCATTCACTTGTCTTTCCTGATTAAAATGTCTTTTGATCCATGGCTGAAAATTGTCCCAGACAAATACACTTTTTACACAGATTTGAGTAACATTTCATGAAAAAAGTATGAACAGCTGTTTTAGTGTAGTACTTCTTTTTTCCTAAACTGTTGGGCTTAAATGGACACTCCCTACTATGAAAACAAAAGGACTGGCTGAAAGAGTTCACAGAAGCCATATACCTATAGTCTCGTATCTACAAAACATTTCTAGTTTGCCATTAACTCACATTTTACTGAACAATTTTAACTGCGTGACTGTATGGAGATGGTACACGTTATAAAACTGCTGTAAAAACTGCTATAAACTGTCACATCACAACAGAACCAAAAAATGAAAACAGAAAATAGAACAGAAAACAGATGGAGAAAGCCAGAGAAAAAGTAATACACAGCCTGTTAAAGTTTCTTTTAGCTTCACTGGCCTTTCCCAAAAGCAATCCCACTCTATGCACACACATACCTCTATGACAATACATGTTTGTATCTGTTACGGCCTCATGTGGTCACCTATCAACCAAATAACAAGCTCTGCTTTGTTGCTGTCAGTAGGTAATGAGTGGCCAAGCAGACACACCCAGAGCTACCATGGGCAAAAGGTTAAACCATAAAGCTGCTCTTCATTTGAAAAAACACACAAGCGAGCACCAACACACCCAGGTGGTAAATGAGGCCAATGCCCAGGACTCGCCTGATTGGCTTGGCGTGACAAATGATGTCATCTCTTAGGAGGGCCTGACCACTTAGCAATAAAATGATACACAGATAAGGTTCGTCAACTCCTTAAGAGCAGAAGAACACAGGAAAACAACGTCAGAACAGACACGAACACTGAGGAGGCAGACGAAAGCTGCGACAAATCAACATTTCTGGGATTCAGCAGAAGGAGGTGTGGTGGAAAGAAGGGTCGACGAAGAGGAGCTCAAAGGGCAGAAGCAAGAAGGGCTTTAGGTATTTGCTGGAAAATAAAAGGAGCAAAGGGAAGCAAGGAGAAAAAGAGAACATTCAGTGAAGAGGAACCAAGAGGAGAGGAAGGACTGATCCAAAGAGGTGACGCCTGTCTGAGTGCACGATGGTGTCCTTAGGACTTGAACTGGGTGGCGTCATTCTGTCGGTGCTCGGCTGGGTGCTGAGTGTGGTCAGCTGTGCCCTGCCGATGTGGAGAGTTTCCGCCTTCATCGGCTCCAACATCGTCACAGCTCAGGTGTACTGGGAGGGCCTGTGGATGAACTGTGTGTTCCAGAGCACGGGCCAGATGCAGTGCAAGGTCTACGACTCCATGCTAGCTTTACCCCAGGACCTGCAGGCCGCCAGGGCGCTCACCGTCGTCTCCATCATTGTCGGACTGGTGGCACTCCTCATCTCTATGGTGGGGGCCAAGTGCACCAACTGCATCGAGGACGAAGGGGTTAAAGCCAGGGTGATGGCAGGGTCAGGCGGCGCGTTCATCACGGCAGCTCTGACCCAGCTGGTGCCTGTTTCCTGGTCAGCGCACACCATTGTGATCGAGTTCTACAGTCCGCTCATCCCCTCTGGTCAGAAGATGGAGATCGGGGAGGCGCTGTACCTGGGCTGGGTCGCCGCCGCCCTGCTGCTGATTGGGGGGTCCATCCTCTGCTGCAGTTGCCCTCCACAGGAAGAGAAACCAACGAGGTACAGCGCTCACCCTCAGAGTCGTATAGCATACTCTGCAGCACAGAGGTCAAATGCTCCAAGCTCCTACAACAGGAGGGACTATGTGTGAGGCTGGAGACCAGGACTGAGGGGGCGAGGAGGAACGGTGACCGCCTTCAGACCATTTTCACTGGTATCCTGGTTATTTTGTGCATTATCAGGATTATGCGTACAAAAATTAACTGAAACCGACTGTTTACTATAAAATAGTAAAAGGGCCAAGCCAGTTTGTGGTCATTTAAGATCTAATAAATGTAAACATGAAGGACATTTTGGAAGCTCTATGGTACAGTTTACAATTGCCATTGGTCTGAAGCAAGTTTAAGAAGATGAGACCAAACGTGGTAAGAGAAGTTCACAAAGCTGGTCTGTGTGGTCAGTTCAACGAGGAGACTATATATTTATTATTTGCTTATAACATTTACGCTATGTGAAAGCTCCTCCCTGATCAGTGTGTACATATCATACTGTCACCTTCTGTAAACCAAATACACACTGATGTGACTGCTTTTGGCATTTCTTGCTTTTATTACAAAAATACAGACATAGTTGCAGATGTGAAATATTATACAGTCGAGCAAAATGGAGTTCACTTTGGTCTCCAAAGCAAGGTCAACATGGCGGAGTGGACTGTAAAAATAAGTTATACAAAATGATTATTTGGTTGGGTGATATGTGAGTGATTTTCTGTCTTGGTCACATTTAGATCTTTTCTGCAAAGGTTGATGCTTTTATATGACATGGCTTTTGTTGTATTTACAGTGTATGTTTGCCAATAATGATTGAACATTTGGGGTTTATTTTATGCTCATGTCTTGTTTTTAGATCTACTGAAATTATTGGAATAACTTAAATAATATATAGCAATAAAGATTTTCATGTGAAACATATGGGCCTAATTCATCTAGTAGAAATCATAAGATGTTGACTCTATATGCTGCATAAATAAAAAAGGGAAAATATAATCTTTGGTATATTTTTTATGATAACTGCATGGAAAAAGGCGTTGCTTTTGTTTCAGTGATACAGTACTATTTGATGATGATGTGAAGAGAAGTGTCTTCTGTTTGGTGTCTGGACCACAGTGAGCCCTCCTTCCTGTTTTGAATAGTCAAATTATTATTATGAGTTGCAGCAGGAACGTACACATGACCTATTTCTGCTCCTCTGAACAACACCGAACAAACCACTTCAACTTTTTATGTAACATTTTTTAAACTGTGAAAATAAAGATAGTAACACCCAGAGGTGGAGGAGGTGGGTTCACTTAAAAAAAAAAAAAAAAAAAACAGCTATACCGCAGTGCAGAATATTCTGTTGCACATAAAATAAAAATAGTACGGTGTTCAAATTCCTGCTTAAAACATGTTAGCATAAGCACCATTAGCATTGAAATATACTGAGTACACATATTATATAAATGTAAATTACTTAAATGTTGCAGCTGGTAAAAGTGAAAGTTTATTTTATTTTTATCATATTTTAATTACCTTATCGATTATTTGTGAATTCCCGTTGGAGATTAATAAAGTCTTATAATATATCCATTTTTAATTTATTATGTCGTTCATCTGAATCCCCCTAGAACGTAGTGGAGTGGAAGTTTTTTTCTTCTTTACTCAGTACCTTTGTTTTGGTAACACAAGCAGCTGGTTAACACAGGTGTACTGATGCAGGCAGCCTACAGGTTATCTCTGCTACTTCACTGGTGATGCACCAGCTGACGTTGTCACATAAACACAAACAAACAGCTGCTGTTAACCCCTGGGGTTTGTTTACGTGTGTTGTTGCTTTTATATCTTTGTGAGAACTATTTTGACCTCCACACTCAGTAACGTGAGGACATTTTATGTTTGTGTGTTCGCTTAAAAATTATTAGTCTGTTATTCAAACCTATAATAAACAATGGGCAGGTCTGGAGGTGAGTGAGATCTCTGAAAAGATAGAAGCTGTGTTTGCATTACATAACATTACATTTTAATTCCTAATTTTAAAGAATTTGAGTCCTTAATTCAAATTTAACTTACAGTCAATTACCAGGTGACTCTGTGAAGGTGTAACAGCAGTTAACTAATTTATTTTGCATTTAAACACAAATATATCTTTTAACTTTTCTTGGAATTAAAAGTAAAGCCGTGAGCAACAGTATTCTTCTTTTAGACAACTTGTCTCCAAAAATGATTTGGTCAGAGTCAAGAGTTCAACCAATACTGGGACGATCCCGCTGTCTGTATGCTCAAGGTGTCTGAGAATCAGCCCATTATGTTTTCTCTCTGCTCATATTTGCTCTGGGTGCAGTTATTCCGGTTCCCAGCAGAGCTTTTGGGATTGTTTTCCAAACACTGAATCCTGACTGTTTGAGAAACCCACACGACTGGAACCAGGAAGTAACATAAGATCAATAGTACCAGAAGGACACACCATTGTGTGTGTGTGTGTGTGTTTATGTTTCTATGCTTACACACAACGAGCTTTCTAGCCAGAGGCTGAGGCCACATCTCTGCTCTCCACTGAGCTGAACTACTGTATGCATGCAAGTCCTGTTTAAGAAACTACACATGAATTTAAAAAGAACCTTCCCTTTTGCTAAAAAGACAGCCATCTTAGCAACGACCAACCCCCACTAACCGCAGACACACCCTCCTGCCATCACATCTCTGCCTCCAGCTCCCCTCCTCCACTATAAGTGCACAGGTGGTGTTGGTTTTTTGTGTGGGTGAAGACGGCCTCCTGCTGACATCATCGCCAGGGGGACTCCTCCTCGCTCCCCTGAGATATAAAGGACCTCTTGTTTCCGTGGCAGCATCTCACAGCTACATCACACCCTCTCACAGGTGCTCACACCTTGAGGACGCCTGAACAACAAAGGAGGAGGATCTGAGAGGTCCGCTGGAAAATCCCTGGACCTAGAGATTCAGATTCAGTTTTGTTTGGCTATCTGACAAAGAGCCAGCATGTCGATGGGCATGGAGATCGTGGGCATCGCCCTCGGATTCATCGGTTTTATCATTGCGATAGTGACTTGCGCCCTGCCAATGTGGAGGACATCGGCTTTTGTCGGAGCCAACATCATCACCGCTCAGACCATCTGGGAGGGTCTGTGGATGAACTGTGTCACCCAGAGCACCGGCCAGATGCAGTGCAAGGTCTACGACTCGCTGCTGGCCCTGCCCCAGGAGTTGCAGGCCTCCAGAGCGATGATGATCATCGCCATCATACTCGGGGTGCTGGGGGTCATGATCTCCATCGTCGGTGCCAAGTGCACCAACTGCATCGAAGATGAGGCATCCAAGGCTAAAGTGATGATCATCGCTGGAATCTTCTTTGTCCTGGGCGGCCTGTTGGTCCTCATCCCTGTCTCGTGGACGGCCAGCGTCATTGTCCGGGATTTCTACAACCCGCTCCTGACCAGCGCTCAGAGGAGGGAGCTGGGGGCGGCGCTCTACATCGGCTGGGCAGCGGCCGCCCTGCTGCTGATTGGTGGTGCGATGCTGTGCAGCAGCTGCCCGCCAAAAGAAAGGCAGTACAAGCCGCCCCGCATGGCCTACTCCGCCCCGCGCTCCACCAGTGCAGGTGGTGGGTACGACAGGAAAGACTACGTTTGAGCAATAGTGTCAGTAGTGTTGATTTGGAAAGTAGTGAAAAATGAAAATGTTTGTTGCACATGAGTGTGTTTGTGTGTGTATCTTACTGTCTGAACCCACCGGGGGAAGCCCCACAAAAAGACTCCGAGATGAAGATGTGTGTTCAAATATTGCCCTTTCTGCTTTGCTTCTGGCTTATATGTTCCTGACTTTAAGGCCTGCTATAATCCAGCAGGCATGTTTTGTTAAAGAGGCTCCAGTTTTCAGTCTACGACTACTGGAGCTTGTCTTGCAGTAAAACAGGACTTCATTTTCTTGTTCTTTATGTTAAACTGTGTCCCTCTGCGAACATTGTGTATTTAAATGTCTGCGGCATCATGTGAATCTGAAACACCTGCTTCCTGTCTGTGTGTGTGCGTCGCTCTGTCCTTAGCTGTTGGTCTGCTGGTGTTGTGTTTCACTGAAACTTTCAGTTAATATACTGTGTGTCACTGACAATGACGAGGAAAAGCCGCCTCTCATTTTACATGGATTTGGTTGTGTGATTGTTCTGTGTGTGTGTGTGTGTGTGTGTGTGTGTGTTTTGCATGTAATATTTGCTTAGGAGAGTTTCTGTTGAGACTGAAACTAAAGATGGATCCAGGTTAACAGCCCCAGGTAACAACTTCATCTTGTTCCTCACAGTTTCACTGTTTGAGGAAGTAGAAAAGACAGTTTCAGTCACCACATAAAAACTTTATGTGTCCATACGTGTGGGTTTAATAGATATTTCTGTGGTAAAATGTATTTGCAATGTATCAACAAATGTGTCTGCATTTGGAATAGATGTGTCTTTTTTTAATCTTATTTTTGTATTATATTTTATATCACAGCTGTCTTAGGCAGCAGTCTGTATTTTCCTCTGTACGTCCAACAAAGAGCCAAAGTACCTCTTTAGGTGTGTGTGTGTGTGTGTGTGTGTGTGTGTGCGTGACATCCTGAGGCAAAATGAGGACAGCTGTTGTAGGATGTTTGTTTCAGCAGCATGTGCTGTGTGAGTATAAATAAAACATTTCACTAATTCATTTCTTTTAAGTAACAGTCTGTGTTCAGACTGTTTTTACTGGTGTTCAAAACATTGTTTAAAGAGCTGATTTGTAAAATGAAATGCTTTAAATGTTTTTTAGTAGTGCTTGAATATTAAATGTGTTTCAATAAAAGTCAAACTAACGATGACGGTCTTTTCTTCTCTTCTTGGCTTGAGAAAGATGGTTTAACTCTTTTTTCTCAAAGCCTGGGCTATCAACACAAACAAGGATCAGTCCACATCAAATAGTTAAAAAAGTTGGGCTAGGCTTCAGGAGTTGTGTGTCTCTGTTCAGCCAGTGTTACACCTGAGTTAAATTCATCTCTCAGTACAGCCACAGCTCAATAATGCTGAGGTGTGGCAGGTAAACAATGTGCTCCGTTCAGCTGCCAGACACCTGTCAAACATGTTTACCTGTAGGCTATATCAAGAAAAAAAAAAAGTGTTAAATATGCAAGATCGTCATGACAGTTTTGACACCAAAAATATTGGACAAACTGTCGAACACCTCATTGAACCACCAGTGTAATGCTAATGTAACTAAAATAATCATAAATCAATATGGTGCATAATCAATTAAAGCATCATATTTTTATGTCTCTGCTGGGTAAAGAGGAACAGGAAAACAGATGTGGTTGAAGTGACTATCCTTGTAAAAGCGGAGTCAGGAAATGGCGGAGGGTCATGTGAGTGATTTAAACCACAGAGTCAGAACATTTTACAGCCTCATCTGCCTTATCACGCCCACCATAGTCCAGTAATCTCAGTAAAGGACCCCGATCAAGGTGGGTCACTGAGTGGAATTTGACCAATTCAGGATCAACAGGAAGAAAGTGCCAAAGTGTACCAATCACCTGTTCGATAACACATGACACTGTCCTTGCAGTATTCTTGTCTCTGACAGGTGCAGTTGTCACTTACACAAAACAATCACACAAGCAGGAACTCATCGTCAGAGGACAGAGATGCAAATTCATGGACCCACAGAAAAATCTCTGTTCACTAAAACAGCAAAGCCACAAATCACAGTATGCATGCTGGGCAGAGACGGCACTGGGTGAAAATGTGATTATAAATGAAGCAATCAGTCTGTGTGTGTTAACAGGTCTTACACAGTATATATTAGGGCTGTTCAAAATATTTTTTAAACCACAATTAATCACATATTTTATTGTACATTCAAAATTCTATTATTTTGCATTTCACAGCAGTTTTTCAGATCACATTAACAATGGTCGTAAACCAGTCTTCCATGATGTTGACTAGTCTGCAGTCAGCTGACAGCCATTTAACAAGAACTGTCGTTAACTTCCTCTGTTTATTTCCATCCACAGATCAGTGGTGACTTTCACGTGCTAAATTAGTGCTGTGAAGTATTTCTATGATATTTTAATTTAATTCTACACAAGCTGCATATTACAGTTAATGTCTCTCGACTGAGTCCGGGAGTTATTTTTTTATATAAAAAGTACTGACCCTGAATGCTGACTGTTTTTAAGACAAAAGAATTAAGTCATAAATTCATAACTAACATTGCTTTATTTTGTCAAATATAATGTACAAGATATAGTTTTATTTTTCATGTGTGGGATTGTCATCATTTCATTATTGGGTATGGTATTGTGGTATATGCTATAATCCTAAAAAAACTCAATATATATAGAGACAGACTGTTACCTACAGTCCTTGGACTCCATTATTGTAAATCATGAAAGCTGAGTGTTTAGATGATCTGACCACTCCAAAACTACAACTATGAACTTCTAAACAGCTGATGCTCATGATGATGCTGTGGTAATTTTTTAAATGCACCCATATAAACAATCATCCGGCTATTAATCATTAATCCAGGTTTCTATAATTTAGTTAAAGTCTGTTTTATTTTCTCAAATAGTGACAGCCTAAACCTAAGGAAGAATGTTTTTCACAATCGTTTGCATGTGTTTAATGCAACCTAACAACAAACTAACAAACTAGCCAGCTTTGTGCGTGCACAACGCAAATGTCAAGATTTTAACATACAATAAAGCGATAAAATTTACAGAAAGGAGAAGAAAAAACAAGGGCTCAGTCATTTGTATCACTGCATTGGAGGAACTTAATGACACGGCAATAAAGTGCTGTTGTTCTGTCAGAGACAAGAGATATTATTGATTTACCGCTTTAATGTCAACTTCTCTTTCCAGCAGGAACACGTGAAGCTGACAGGTAGCTGATTTCTCACAAACAAGATGATCAGCGAAAAACAAAGTCCAACAGGTTCCCGATAGAGACCCTACAGAGTATTAGCAGGTTATCACTGATTTTTTAACCTCACTGCCTGATGGATGGTAAAGTTGTGTAAAGCAGATAATGTGTTGTTCACACTTCATCAGGCATGTCAACAAACATGTGATAGGCTAATTCATCAAGGGATTCAATACATTCTGTGTTGCATTTATATTTATAAGCACCACCTTATATTGTATTTAACTTCATATATAATTTTATTTTTCCATCATATCTCAATCCTGTGTGCCAAGCAATGCGACTAAATTTCTTTCTGTGCACAATGAATGACAATAAAGTGACAAAAAAAGGTGAAAATAAAGTGTAAGTCAGAAGAGGTGTGATTAAGCAATACTACCACTCGAGTTGCAAGATATGAAGACAAAGAAAAGAATAAGATGCACAAAACAAAATACAACAAATTACCTGTTATTTTGGGTTAGAAAGTACTTTCTATGGTGCCTATTTTGTGTGTTTGTAAGATAAATACGTTCTACTTCATGAGGACTCATTTGGAAGGAGCTGTGGGTTCATGCTGAGGTCCACGCTTCAATAATTCCATGAAAACATATCATTACATACTCCAGGAAACTAAATGGAGACCAGACATATTCCAGCACCAGAGCCAAAAACATGAACATGAGCTGAGCCTCCACAGATGAGAAATACTTTGGGAAAAAAAAAATATCTGGAAAAAAGGCACCACAACGATCAGAGTTTGGCCTTGTGTAGTCGACTCCTGTGATTATTTTTCCGGTGGTATGTTGACAGCTGGTGCTGCAGTTTACCTACACAGTAAACCACTTTCTAAAGATGTGGTTGCTGTGAACTGTCTTCTGTTTTCCCTGAAAGGACAGTAGGACGTTCCTCTCCGCTCCCAGAGTATCTTGATAATTATGCAGCTCTTATCAGGGAGCTTTGAGCTGTCTTTTATGACTTAACGAGGCTTAAAACTATTTATATCTGTAAATACAGATAAATTGGAGCGGTTGTGAAATACTAAAATATCGACTAATTGGATGGAAACATTTTGGTATGGCCTTTTAGGAAGAATAAACAAAACATGTGACCCTGTTTTAATGTCAGCATGCTGACAACAAATTATGTCAGAGAAAGAGAAGGAAAGTATATATAACTGTACTCAATAATTTGATCATCTTGCCTTGACGCGCATGTACACTCGGATTTCCTGGAAACTCCAGTTAAATTCTTAGCTCGGTTATTGCCAATAGCTCGGCTTAGATGTGCATGCAAACATACTGTGTGACAGCAGAACAATGTCAGGAGCTGGTGGAGAGCATGCTAAGGGGCATTATTGCAATGGTTATGCAATCAAGTGCAAACTCCTGTGTGAATCATGTGACTGAAACAGACAGAAAAGAAAACATGGAATGCCTAAAAGCTCTGTTTGTACTGTGGCAGTACAATGCCACAGCTATTGATGTAAGAACTTAGGTGATTTTGGTTATTTTCAAGAAAACCATGTCTACATGTCAGCCCTTAAATTAAACTCTAATGAGCTACTTATTATTATTATTATTATCATTATTATTATATTTGTCCAAATATACCATGTATCCTCCATTTTAAGTTTTATAGTCAAACTGAGAAAATATTTTGAATTTACTTTCTTTACAGAAAAACATCGCTGACTTCCATGTGGTGTTTCTGTGTGTGCAGGTGCAGGTTAAGAACAAAGATGAGGACTTTCTTTGCTGTGCTCTGTGCAGCGTGAAGAAGAGCTGACGAGGTTAAACATCTACACTCTGCTTCAATACACAGGACAGAAGTAAAGCCACCGTACTTAGAGCTGAGAGCAAAGAAATGAGAAATGTTAGCAGAATCTGTTTTGTCAAGTCAAATGAAAAAAACAACCTCAACTTTGAAAGAGTCACTGACAGTCTATGTCTATCCTGACAAGGACTCGGTTCCATATTCCGTCTTTAAATTGTGCCTTTCTTCATACTGAGGATTTTTAAGAACCAACTGACCTCCCTCTCCCCCTGCTTACGTCTATTTATTTAGTTTTAAATGAATATGGATATACTGTATGTATTTTATGATGACATTTGAATAAATGCTAAATCTGCTGCTCTGTTGCCATTTTCCAACTTGCTGCCCTTACATTATCACTTGAAATAACTTCAAATTTCGCACTTAAGATAATTGCAACACAAATATCATTGGAAAGGGTAAGTTAGCATGAGGATCATTGAGCTGACTGTATTTCACGCTGGACTTAAGTGACACAATGCTGAATAGAATAAAAATGCACACTCATCCACTGATCCCCTTTTCTTCCTCTCAGTTGGGTCTGTGCTGTGCTTTCCCCTCAGCCTCTGTCTCATACCATCACTATGGTGACAGCTCACAGCATGCTTTATCCCTGCAGACACGTCTCCCATAGCAATGAATGTTTGGAGACGCAGCTAGGGAGGCCAGGTTCTCCAGACCCATAGACTGAAGGTTTGTTTTTACAGTCTTAGCTGTGTATGACATGAAAAATAAAAGATAAGACATAACAAATCACAAAATACATTGCTTAACTCTCCTATTCTCCTTTTGTTAAAAACAAGTAGTCCCCAGCATAATAACTTGGTGTTGTAGCTTTTACTAAAGTCGCAGCAGCTTGGTAGGGAAACCAGTAAACAGTCACATGTTCGCTCTACAAAGCAATGATCATTTACTGACAGTTGTTCTCACAGTAGTAGTAGTAGTTACTCAGTGCAGAAAGGAAATCATTTTCTTAGGGGTGAGGAGGTGCAGCCCAGATTGTGCCACTGTGGCACCACCTAGTGGCACAACAAAGCAAAACATATACTTGCCTCATTGAACCTTCTTCATTGTCCAAATGCAAAGTGCATGTAAGAGACCTACAATCATGCTGGACAGTACACTGGAAAACAAGGAACAGTCTAAGGTTGTTTTAATCAAGAACACTGCTCAACATTTAAAGCTATACTCTGCTCAGAAGCACTTTTTGTTATACTGGGTGAAATGGTCCTTCCATCCTGAGAGCAGTCAATATGTTTTGTATTCAGAAAAAGGAACGAAAAGAATCAGACCTCTGTGCCAGCTGCAGGAATGTAAAAACTCTGACCAATCGCTGACATTCGGTCCGAATAGAAAGAACCAATCGGATGCCTTCATGTCTTGTCCTGCCCATGCCCCCTGTGTCTCACGTCATGTGTCACTGCTGTAGGAAATATTCAGCACACTCCTCTGCAGAAACACCGAGTTGGCAGGAGAGGGGCGTGGCATTGGACAGAGCACTGATAGGAGGAGGAGGAGGAGGAGGTTGAGTTTAGAGGAAGCTGAGAGGAGGTGCCACTTTCAAATCTTACTCACTCTCTGGCTAGCTCTACATCACTGACTATAGCTTTAAATATATTCAGTCAGCTCATAGTTTAACTCATTTTAACTGGGGATTTACTTTTATAATAGAATATTTTTTCACACTAAACAAACAACACTAATGAAAGAATAGAATAAGTAATATAAAAATTAGGGATGCACTGATCCAATATTGGTATCGGCATCCGTTCCGATATTGAAGAAAATTCTAGATCGGGTATCATGACAATGGGCCCGATCCATAGTGGCAGATCTACTCAGTGTAATTCTACGCCATGCGATGTGAGTGATGTCATATGCTGGTGACGCTCTGCGCTGAGGCTCACATTTATTTACAAAATACAGCGAGCAAAGTTGTGGCTTTTTTTTTTATATAGGGTTGTCAAAATTAATGAATCAACTGCCTGAAATGTGTGGCCAGAGACATGCTGGCAGGTCATGAAACAGAACTCCATTCCAAAACTAACAACACAGTCATAACTAATGATCAAACATGTTGATTAAATAAATAATAAGTACTACATTTCTACTAGTACTACAGTACTACTTTGCCACACAATGAGACATAGTCTGTTAGGTAATTCAGCGCTGCTTTTCTGTATCGGTATTGGGCAACACGAAACCTCAGACATCGGTATCTATAGACAAAAAATAAAGTTATTGTTGTCTTTTGATGACAAACGACATAAATTACAGTGATAAGTCCAGATTGTCTTAACTGTCAGGACTCCAGTCCAGTTGTGTTAACATCAGCCAGTGATGCAGATGTTAATTAAATGACATAAATGTCATTAAATTGGTAGACACTTACCACTGTAGGAAACGCTTTACACTCATTATGGAGTCTGACAGACTAAACTCAGGGAACAAGACCCCAGTCAGTTATTTGCGTGCTACGTCATGACGCAGATCAGCTGTTGACAGCTCCCCTCAGTCTCAACCTCCGTACACACAGTCTGTGACACACATACTCCCCAGAGGTGTTACTGTGGCCGTATTTAAACGCATATGCTGTTAGTCGATCGACCGGTAACGGAGCATATGCTGCCATGAGTGCTTTGTGTCGCCTGATCCAGAGAGGACTGCTCAGCGGCCGGCCGTCGTGTCGTTTTTTCCCCGTACAGCAGGATGTATGTGGTACGGTGGCTCCGGCGGCTCCCACGGTCAGGACAGCCTGCTCATTCAGGTATCCGTGCTAGCTCCCCGGCTAACAGATGCCCTCTGTGTGCCTGATCTGTAGCGCGGTGTGGTGGTTGTGCTGCATGGGCATGACACCTCAGTATTTATATTTTAAAAACCCGTTACACACCTGCTGGAATTTGTCACCGTGTCTTTGTGTCTTTATTATTTTTACGATTTGCATGAATGACATTCAGATCGTTAGCATAACCGTTAACAGTTGAGCTGTTATGAAAGAGGATTTTCGAAAACGTTATGGACTCTGGCTCTGTTGCTTTTTCTCATTTGATCATGTAGCTTAAAAAAAGCAGCTGCCATATATATATATATATATATATATATATATATATATATTTTCAGTGTGCTATGCTAAATGTACGCTAAGCTGCCAGGTTGTTAGGTAAGCTTAGCTAAAATGAATGCTGTCCAACACAACATTTTCACTGATGAATCCTTTATTCTTAATCTATGATAGTTCATTTATTATAGTTAATAGTAACTGTTAAACTGTTGGGTTTGTGTTGATAATGTAATATAGCGGTAATGTACTATTTTATCAACACCATTTCTACTTGGACGTAGACACAATATTAGATACAGCTGGGTTTTATTACTGAGCTGTTGTACTACAGTGCATTAGCTTAGAGGGTAGCTATTGCAAAGTAATATTAGCATAGGTGTAAATATTGTACTCAAATAAAACTACTGTATCATATGTTATGGATGGTTGTACCACTAGGTGGAAGCAAAATACTTAAACCGAATAAGTCACGACTCATTAAAGCGCTCCCACTGCCTTCTTCGAATAATATTCTGTCTGAATGGGTCAATTTTAGGAAACTGCTCTGCAAATTATTTTTCACTGTGTGTTGAAAAAAATCTAATTATCATTTCCAATCCCTGGTAGTTTTACTGGCTTTCAGAGTCTCTAATAAGGATTTTTTTCCCCCTCCACCAGTCCAGTCAACTTGACCTATGATGTTTTCGATGGGAAGGGTGAGAGCACTCCCCTGGTGTTTCTCCACGGCCTTTTTGGCAGCAAATCCAACTTCCACTCAATAGCGAAGTCCTTGGTGCAGCGCACGGGTCGAAAGGTAATGCAGCGATGAAGACATCATGCTTCTCTCTGTTACACCACAAATAATCCACCTCTATGTGTTGGAGTTTGGTTCCCACACTAGGGCTCTTACAAAAGCAGACACAGGAACGTACAATCAACCAGTGTGCTTCTAGTTATTTGATACGACGCCTCAACAGTCTGTACTGTTGCATTAAATAGTGAGACAATGTTCTCTTTGGCTTGCTTGGAGAATCTCATCACCTCATGTGCACATATAGCCTTTGTGTGCTGTTACATTCCTGAGATGGAGCCAAAAAAGTAAATATTACAGCCGGCATAATTCTGTTGACTCCTTCCAAGTGTCCTAACCAGGACTGAACAATTTTAGGAAAAGATCTAATTCTCTAATTTTGATCTAATTTAGAAAATTGCATGATACCATAAAAACATTAAAAGCTGATACTGAAGACTAAAGGTAAGAATTGCTTCCAAATCTGTCCTTGGCAGTGTTGCTAAAGTTACCTTGAAAAAGTAATCACATTACTGATTACTCCTTAGTTAGTTACTTTACTGATTACTTGATTTTAAAAGTAACTAAGTTAGATTACAAGTTACTTTATTAGTTACATGCAGCAGCTGCCAACAACACTATCCACCGCCTCAACATTAAATTGGCAAGCGGTTTTGCCAAAACTCACTTCATTGAAAATGCATTTGTCTCCTGACATTTGAAATTAATGACATAAGTGTTTATTATTATTATTATTATTATTATTTTATGATTAATAAATGTATGAATAATTTCACTAGACTTTTCACCAGACTTTTTCGTCATGCACTCCTCATGCAAATGCCTGTGGTGATTACAAGTGCCAGCATAGGTTGGTTGCATTTCCCCTGGAACTTTAGCGTGACAGGTTTAGCACACAGTATCTGTTTCTGGTGCACGTCAGCAGCCTCAAACCTGAAATACTCCCGCATGACCACTGTGCTGTTTGTCTTGGAGATTAAATCCCCACACTCTGCCTCTGGTTCCGAAGTAATTTCTAAACATGTCAACGCTACAAAGGAGAAGGAGCAGGTTAACACTGATTGGTTAGCGTGATCTGTCCACGAGTAACATGCCGCTTCTGATTGGTGAGCTTGGCAGGATGGTAGGGACGTCATGTATGTGTAAAATAGTTGACACAACAGATCCTGGGTCAGTCAGCAATGCTGACATGATTGCATTCTCTGAAATCACAATTTTGATCAGAAAATGATAAATCGTTCAGCCCTAGTCCTAACTGTCCTTTGTCCAGTCAGGTGCTGACTGTAGATGCCCGTAACCATGGCAACAGCCCTCACAGCTCAGAGCTGACCTATGAAGCAATGACTGCTGACTTGAAACACCTCCTTGCCCAGCTTCACATCGAGAAGTGTGTCCTCATCGGCCACAGCATGGGGGGGAAAACAGCCATGACAACTGCCCTGACGCAGGTTAGCAGATGAACAATGTCACCATGAATTAATGGCACACTTCACTCCTCTCACTGGTTGTCATCTGACTTTTCTTACGGTGCATTCCTGACCTTTCTGAACTTAATAATCCTCCTACCCCGCCCAACTGTTCATTTTCCATTTTGTCCATGATCTCATTTCAAACTCCAGTGTCTTTGTCTCTATAGTCTAGTTTAGTGGAGAGGCTGGTGGTAGTGGACATCAGTCCAGCCCAGTCCACCATACGCTCCAACTTCCGCTATTACATCCAGGCCATGCAAGAGGTGAAGATCTCCAGTGACATCCCACGTTCCACCGCCAGGCGGATGGCTGAGGATCAGCTACGCAGTTTGGTCAAGGTTAGACACACTCTGCACTGTTTGTCATACTCTGCATTTAAGTTCCTTTTTCCCCCTTATAAACTTTGTGCTGATTTGATGAAAAAAAGCTGCTGAGGCCATTACTAGCAACCCCCTTCACATACAAGTAGCTGTGTGATTGTTTGTATAATGAAAATATTGATTATAGATGCCTTAATATCGAACTGAATGGGGAGGTAATTAAATTAAACTGCCTTTGCCTCCCTCAGGAGCGCTCGGTGCGTCAATTCCTGCTGACTAACCTGGTGGAGCAGAACGGACACTATGCCTGGAGGGTCAACCTGGAGGCTATCTCAGCGCACCTTGATGACCTCATGAGCTTCCCCAGCTTTAACACAGTCTATGAAGGACCTACATTGTTTTTGGGTGGAGCCAGTTCTGCTTATATCAGGTATAAACACTACAGACAGTAGTACTGAACATACGAGTACCTACAATAGCATTAGTAGCTAAAGTTTACTTTGCAACACGATAAGAACAAAATGAGACAAAACAAGTTGCAGTTAATGCAAGATATTATATACTTCATCATGCCAGTCCTATGGATCCATATCCTTGAGTCTGAGGGTAATAATTCTGGATCAGTATCCCCACAATCAAAGCAATACTAAGCAATGCAGCTAATACACAAAACCAAAGAAATATAGATCACCAAAAACCAGCACTGCAAAAACAAGCAAACCACACCCCACTTCAGCCTTCTGGCTTGCACTGGCATGCAAACATGCATCATAACATCATATGATGAGGTAGTACTAATTACTTGTTTGCTGGTGCTAGTTACTTGCTAGCTAGTGGTAGCTCCCTTCCCCCTCCATTGCTCTCTACCTCCACATATCAACACAGCTCCTCAGAATAGACTCACTTACTGTAATACTAATCATCATTACATCATGTCACTTTAAAACTCCTATTTGGTAGCTTACAGCATATTTATGTTTGCATACATACATTCTTTTAATTTTTGGGTATATTGTTGGATTGTTTAGATTGTTGGTTTTGCACTATTCTGCACTGTATGTATTTTTAAAATCTTTTAACTCTCCTTACTTTTTTCCTACTATGTATGGCAGCTGTTATGAAGAATTTTGTTCGCAATGAATAAAGTTCTAGCTTATCTGACTTTATCTCTTGGTTACTTGCAAGCTAGTGCTAGTTAACTGCCAGCTACTGGTGCTAGTTAATTGCTAGCTGGTGCTAATTACCTGCTTGCAGGTGAGTTAATTGTTAGCTAGTGCTAGTTTGATGCTAGCTAGTACTAGTTACTTGTTAGCTAGTGCTAGTTTGATGCTAGCTAGTACTAGTTACTTGCAAGCTAGTGCTACTTACATGCTAAGTTGTGCTAATTACTCACCAGCAAGTGCGAGTTATTGCTACTAGCAGTTGAAAGTTACTTGCTAGCTAGTGCTAGTTACTTGCTCGGCTAGTTACTTGCTAGCTAGGTCTAGTTCTTCGCTAGATACTTAGTAGACTGTGCTAGTTATTTGCAAGCTAATGCAAGTAACTTTCAAAGCAGGAAATCAAAATAGAAACAACACTGTCGGTATTCGCAGATCAGAAACAACAGTCTGTATACGGCACAGGCTATATTCAGTAAGCATACATACATACAGTCAGTCAGGTTTGCAGCATCAGCCCAGAACGTCTTTGAGAAACCAGGACTAGGAAATATAAATCCACTGGATAAATCATCCTCCGGACTCCAGAGAAAAGGTTAATTTTTTTTTAACCGAATTGTCCGACTCTATTTATCGTTCTTTCACCGAGTAGCAGAGACACTTTATTTGTATCAACCAACCTGAAGGTTGGTTTCACTGCGCGCTTTGTTTGAGAGATGTGATTGGGTCATTGGAAGATGGTGGGCGTTAACCTTTGAAAACATCTTGACAGGTGGGCTCTCATGAAGTCTACCAGCGTTAACTTATCTGGTTTGTTGGATCAGACCAGTTAGACCAGCCTTCACTCCCCACCTGACCCTGTATATGTATATATGCAATAAATACAAAAATAAATGTGACAATGACTGTGGAATTTAATTGGATAAAATCCTTAGAAAAAAACACAACTGCCCTGACAACATGATAAATTATGATTTCATTTTCACTCCTAATCCAGCTCCGAAGATTACCCAGAAATCCAGAGGCTGTTCCCCAACGCTGACATCCAGTACATCCCAGATGCAAGCCACTGGATCCATGCAGATAAACCCTTAGACTTCATCAGCTCCATCATCTCCTTCCTCCAGTCCTAGCTGCCTCCTGCCTCTGAACTTTTTTCATGTTCGGCAGCCCTGAGCATGCCATCGCTGAAGGTGACAGTTAGTGTTCAGCAGCTTCAGCAAGAGCAAATGGAGTCATAAATGATGCTAATATCTGCCAACATTGGACCAAACTCACCCTCTTACAGCAGTCAGTCCTTTTAACAACAGTTGTGTAGCGTAGGTGAACCTTTCTTTTGTTTAGTCTCTCTGCCAGACAGGTAGTGTTATTAGATTGGCTGGTTTCTATGTGTTTTCACTGATTTGGGTAGAAAACATAACATAAAGGACTGTTTTGGTGGTGAAGTACTAATCCAAAGAAACTCTCATTTGCACAGTGTTTTCTTTATGTTGAAACATTCATGCCAGTATGATAGAAAAGTGGTGTTAATTTAATCTGGGACCGCTGAAGTGAAGCAGCTGGTATTGATGAATGGATATGAAAGTTTTGACAGCACTGGAATGAAACAAATACTGTAAAGAGGCTGTAAGACAGACTTTACGTGTACAGATGGTTTGTTGTAGAAACTTATTGTTGATAATAGTGATATATTCAGTATTTTGGTCAGAAACATTATTCCTCACCTCCTCTCCTCTGTGTATCTGCTGTACGCCACAGATGAGGCTTTACAGGTCAGTGACTTTGTCACAACTCGAGGTCATCGAGAACGCTGCTGCTGGTTATATTTTTATGCCAACGTAAAAACACTCAAATACAGTATTGTCACAATCTGTCTCCTGAATATCTCAGGTTACAAGTGGATATACTAATTATTAAACTTACTATACTCCTGTGTGTCCGGCATTAAGCCTCTGTAATGTTGCTGTCTTTGTACTGGGTCAGTCCTTTTAGTGTTTTAATGAAACTTGTTTTATCGATTTATTATCCAAATCTCATTTATCTTTACAACTAAGGCTATATGGGTATCTCACAAATATATGCTGCAGCAATGGATGTCGTAATCATAATAGTCCTGATATTATTTCTGTTACCATGAGTTTGAGCAGTCCAGTCCAGTTGTGAAACTGCCATGTGTGTGAATATGCAGGGTGTTGTAAATGTGTGCCTCTTTTGTCTAAAACTCCTTTTCCATTTCTGTAAAAGTTGATAAAAGAAAAATTAGCAGACTTTAGATTGGCAGCTGGGTTGCCAGTTCTGTGTGCATTTTCTCACAACAGATGAGGTTGCATCCCTTTATGGCGCTAGATGTTTACACCAATTAGTGTTTTATGTTCATTTCATGTGAATACGCAAGTCTAAAAGGTTTTAAATTATCCGACTTTGTTTTTTATAAAGCTCCAGTTAGTGGCGGAGCACCACATCGTCCTCTTCAAACACAGGACAGATTTGCTTTGTTGCATAATATGAATAGATTATTTAGGGGGAGGCGGTGTCGCTGACTTTTGAATGCAGGTCCAGCTTCAGCTCCTGTAGCGCTGCAGTAGGACAAAACTCTGTCTAAGGGGGAAAACTCTTGAGTCCACAACATGGAAAGTGAAATAAATGACACTGTAAAGCCACGAAGAGTGTAACATCTGTTCAGGATTGTGTATTGTTTCACTATGAGCATGCCTTTTCTCATCATCAGGCTTGACTTTGTTGTGCTATATACTGTACGTTTCGGTTTGTTGAACATATTGCCACAATTCTACATAATGGCATATATATATATACGTATATATATGTATATATATACGTATATATATACGTATATATACGTATATATATACGTATATATACGTATATATATACACACATTTTAAATATGGTCAGGAAGCATATACAAGTGGATTATATATTATTTAAAATGTACAAACGGATATTATACAATAAAATGGCAAATCTGCAACAAAGTTTATTCCTTTTTTCTTGTGAATCTCGATAACGCAGTAAGCAAAAGTGCAGAAAATGAAGGATCTAGAGGGATGCAGTGAAATAAGCTGCAGTGTGACATCGAGAGGTTTGAAGGAGATTTTGTTCATTTCCAACATAACAATATATTCAGAATATTAAGTGTAAGGCATTGAAGTGCCACAGTATTAAACAATCATTCATTTAGCTCATGGCTCACACAAAAGAGGTTCAATCTCCAGGGTTAAAACCTCTTAAAATTCTCCTCTGCTAGTATGTAGAATATGTATATAAGATGTATGTATGTATAATATGTAATGTAGTATGCATGTGTGATATGTACATATGTCCAGTGTTATCCTTCATAATATTTTGCAAAATTATTTACATTTCTTTTATATTTAATAATAACATCATAACAATATTACACTATTAAGAGAAAGATATAAACATTTAACTGATGGGATGGAGGTCGACCCCTTGGCCTTCCTTCAATGGCCCTAAATTCATCCTTCCATCCAGATCCATCCTTAAAGATCCAGGGACTCAGGATGTCTCCTACTGAGAAGTCCATTCTGGAGTTTAAGTTTCCACATTGCATGTTTAAATGAGCTCAGAGAAACTTTCCCCCGTCAGCACACAAAGCGACAATAAGCCAAACACATTCTGGACTCATGTTAGAAATGAGCGTTGTGCGTTAGAGTGAATGCGCTCAGTGCAAAGTCATCACTGTTTTCAGTCGAGCAATACGACCTGGAAGCCGTCGTCACCCCTGCCCTCTGACTCCAGCCCCGCTGCATCCTGGTCTCCTTGGCGACTGTTCTTTTTCCTCATCAGCCTGTCCCTCCAGTTGCGTTGCAGGGTTTGGGTGCCGATGGGAGAAGGCGTGGTGGGACTCGGCGAGGTGGGATCTGTAACAGCGGAAACCACAGATCTGGGAACGAAGATTTGGTTGGGGTTGGTCGTGGGAGAGACAGGTGTGGGCAAAGGGAAGTTGGCTGGCCGCTGGATGGGCGGTTGTTTGTTTCTCCTCAGGATGCCCAGGCGGGAGGGCTTCTTCTGGGCCTGCTCGGCCTCCTGCTTACTCTGCAGCTGCTGGTGGAGGATACGCTGAACATCATCCTGAGTCGAGGGGAAACAAACAGCCCGTCAGAGCACAAGAAATACTGACTGCAGCAAACAAACAGTAAAGAGAGACAGGAAATGATCAAATGTAATAATGTTTAACCTGTGATAGTGTTATCTTTCTTACATGTATCTACTCCAATATGACTGGTGAATAAAAGACTACATAAAAGTTATTAGGAAGTGAAGGGTTGTCAGGAAGACAAGAGGGTCACCTGACTAAAAATAAACTACTAATAAAGTACACCAAAGAAAGATATAAAGATAAATGGATATCAATTTTGTATCAGTGATGAAAACATTGTTAAGTGTTGTTTTATTTGTTGTTGTATTTGTTTTCCCACAAATGTGCAACAAAAACATTAATCTAGATGAAAATGTGAACTCTGTCTGGATTTGCTTTATGTATCTGAACATGTTCTGAGTCCTGAAGGTGACACGTGTCATAAACACCCACACCCATGGACTGTATGTTCTTATGTGCCTTGCTTTCACACTGTCTCCACTTTGCCCAGCAGAACTCCATCTTTCATTTTCATATTGTCTCTGTTAAACATGAATCTCGTCTCAGGCTTTACCCTCCAGGTCTCCAGCTCCAGCGCCAGCTCCAGTCGTTTCTGTACGGCCTCCAGCAGCTGGTTGTTCAGCATCATCAGCTCTGTTTTGCTCCGCAGCAGCTCGGCCTCCATCGCCTTCTTCCTGCAGGGCGGAACAGAAAGAATGACACATTGCTCAAAATAGATTTTCAGCTTCCCGTTCTTCCCCCATAAATCTAAATTCATGTGTTATTTAGAGGAGGTGTGAGCACTCACTTCTCGATGGCCTCATCTCGGTCCCGTAATGCCTGCTGCAGAATAGCGCTGTCCTGCACTCCTTTTTCAGATTTGGACTTTTGAGTGAACAAACAACACGGGCAGGTTATGCTTTGTCACAACTCTTATCTTGTCCTCTGCATCTGGCCTCACAAACGTCACATTCTCATCTTTCATTTCTAGCATTCTTTCTGATCTAATCTCCTAACGTCTGACGCACTCCTCAATACTTTCTACACAGCATTCAGCAACTAGTTTCAGACCACTGATACAGTCACTGCTCAACCTGTTGGGCCACATGGCCGAGCTTTCAAAACATGTTTCATCAGTAGGATTCATGTGCCTCCCGCCCTGCTTAAGCATTAATATACAGCATATATTAGTGCATAATAATAATAATAATAATTATATATATTTAATTAACTCTTAATTGCATTGCAAACAATGCATAAATAACTCTTATTAACTCTCTGAGTGCCAAGGACGTATAATTATGTCCTATAAAATAAAATGCTTTTTTTCAGTAGCAAGGACAAAACACGCTCTCACACAGCCTGTGAGTAATTTTGGGTATACACCGCAGAGATCAAAACAGGAAGTGGAGACGATCGAGATTAGAGTGAAAAACAAACTGATTCTGGACAAAAAGTGGTGATTTTGGTGAAAGTGTCCTCTACTCTACCTCTGATAAAACAAGAATGGAACAAGGTAAAAACAAACATGTTTTTTTTCATGATGAAATAGAGAGTCTCTTCTTTCATTTGAGCCATTCTGTGTTTTCAGAGACATAGTACAAAATATTCTGTGGGTCTAGAAATATGACTCAAAATGGCCAAAAATGCTGGCACTTTCTGTTTTATAAAACAGATGGCACTCAAAGAGTTAAATAAGGCACTTGTATCAAGTTTTATATACAAATTGAGGATCAAAACTTGATTTCTACATGTAAATAACGAGTCACCTGTGCAAAGCAAACATTCCTCCAGGTAACATGCCCACTAAAATCAACTCAAACAGAGATTGGCCTGATAAGGGTGAGGAGCTTTGTCTCAGTGGGTGTTGCCTTTACCCGTTTGGTGTGGCTGATTGCGAGTTCGCGGGCCACATTCTGCAGCTGGGCCAGGGACACGTCCAGGCGGTTTTCCCCAGGAGAAGGTGTCGGTGGGCAGGACCCAGACTCTGTCAGTGGGGTCAGCAGCCGCAGAATGGACTGAAGCTCCTCGGTGACCTGGGAGCGAAAGGGAAGACAGAGAAATGGTAACAATCCTGCAGAGTTGTGCAGACGTCCTCTACTTCCTGTTGAGGTGCGGCCTTTACCCTCTCTCGGTGCTGGCCCCATCCCGCTCCGTCCCTGTTCTCCTGTAGTTTGTCCACCTGCGCCTTAAGTTTGATGCTTCGTCTCCGAGACAGCTCCACCTCTCTGCGCACTTCTTTAAGCTGCAAACAAAAAACATCGTATGAGTGCATTTTCACAACTCACCACCCTGGATAACTGCAGACAGGGCACATTTTCACACACAAACAGAAACTGCTGATCCAGATTCCTGAGCGAGACTCCAAACTGGAAATCCAGTCGTACCTGCTGAGGCGTTAATCAGCGCTTACAAACACCACAAATATGCACAAATAAATGGTTTCATAAAGACACACTGAAAGACACATCACACAGCAATGAAAGTTACCGATACCTTTCCCACCCATATCTACACTCATCCATAAGTCAAACTGTCATCATCAGGTGTAAAATCATAAAAGCTGAAGTTTACTGCTCTCATACTTCATTTTGCTGGTGTGCTGGGAACAGCTTGGCATCTAATAATATACTGATACTCCTCTCTGTGCGACAGGTTTTGCTGTGTGACAAACCTGTTGGCCACAGAATGGATTTATATTCATGCACAACAACAGACGTTTTTTCCAGGACAACAACAATCACAACAACAACCTGTCCACCATTTCAAAACACACAGACATAGGAGGGGTGATGTCCTACCGTCTCTGAGACATGCCCCAGCGTCCTACGTCTGCCCAGCAGCTTGCCACTGTTGATCAGATCTGGTAAAGTCCCGTTTATGTAGCTCCTCTGGAAGGAGCTCTCACCTTCACCATCCAAAGCTGCGGACTCTGAGGAAAGACCTGTGGCCACGGAGGTAAGCTCCCCTGGTTGGTCTTTCTCCTCAGATGAGGAGATGCTTTTGCTGTCATCGGTCAGATCCTCCTCTCCCAAATCATTTAGATTCAACTCAGTGATGCTGCAGGAGTTGTCCAACAGTTCAGCACCATTTCCTTCATCTGAGATCACATCATCCTGCTCTGAGTAGTCTTTAGTCTCCTCTAGATCCTCTGGTTCTTCTAAGGACACTTCTGGTTTTGTTGACAGGATGGTAGGTCGCTGAGTTGATTTGCTCCTGATGGACGCCAACTGTCTGTCCTCCAGTCTGTTCAGAGAGGAGTAGATCTGCTCACTGGTGGTGAATTGAGGTCTCAGCCTCTCGTTGAGGACCGAGAACGGCTGAGCTCTGTCCATGATCAGCTCGGTAAAGTCCCAGGCAGGAGAGGAGGAAATCAAACCACATGTAGGTACAGTTAGACCATAAATGTGACCGAGAGGGAGCAGAGTAGACACATAAGCAGGGAGGGTGATAAACAGAATGCTTCCAAACTGGATTTTCCTGATTTGCCTGCGTCTTCACAGCGACGCAACATGACATGGTGTGATGTCACTGGTGGCCGTGGCTTCATGTGGCCGGCCTGGAGTTTTTTTTCCTCCTCCCCTGTTGCCACACAAGCACATGACGTGCAAACATACCAGAGGAGGGAAACGAAGGGAGGAGGACACTGTTTGAACCTGTGATACAATCTGATTAGTCAGACGCAGTCAGACCCAATTTAAGGTGCTCTGTTGTCAAACAATACAAATAGAGAGAGTAATTTATAGTTGGCGTACATAGATATCGTGTTTAATTTCTGTGTCATGATTTAGAAGTATCGTTTTATTTTTGGAATGGGGAAAAAAGGGTGGGCACAGTCATTCATTGCTGTTGAGTCAAGAGGGTTATTTTTGATGACAAATCCCACACACTGATGAACAAAGACAACAACACGACCTATTTTTATATCGGACTACCTGAAGATGCGTTCCAGGAAGAGGATGTAATATAAATAGAAGTTGATCTGAAGTTTAAAGCCAAACAATAATATTACACCACAACCTTTTCTCCTGACCTTGTTTCATAGGAACACATCGTTTTCTGCCAGCTTTTGATCATGGCACGTTCTTCACTTCATTGTGCAGATCATGTACTAATGAAGTAAAATTACAGACCACTGTTTTTTCCTTATTCAGCAGCAGGAAATGATTCACGGCTGAGTTTCTTCTCAGTGTTCCTCTAAATTTTATGTGCTGCACACAATGTTTTGCAGGAAGTGGGTCATCACTTAATGAAACAGGCCAGTATTCACGATAAATTTCTGTTTTTATTATCATCATCATCATCTCCACTAAGTTTTGTTGTATTCTAATGGGTCAACCCTAATTTCAGAATGTGGGAAACATCCTCTTTTATTTATCAATCAGGTGTTCTCGGTGCTTTACCAGCTATGTTGCAATGCATCAAACAGGTCTCAGCAGGTTATAATGTTTCACATTCAGATCTTTTCTGAAAATTAAAAGCTTTCTGCAAATGAGGTGAGACAGTGTCACTAATTCCCATAAATGTTTCTGTTGTTTAGCAACAAGTAGGAAAGAAAATATTTCTGCATGAAAATGTATCAAGATGAGAAGATTTTTTTTTAAACTTTTTTCTGATTTACATTCAACACAAACTCTCCAGACAAAGAGCAAACATGTCAAAGTTTTGATATGTTATGCAGGTGCAACAGTTTCCCATTATACAGCGCTATATTTGGGGGGCAATTTCAAAAAAATCTAACTTAAAGTAATTAAATTGCAGAACAAACCTGTCAGCTCTGATTTCACCTTGTGTAAATACTTGTCATGAACAAAGCTTGCATAATATATATTGTGTGTCCAAAGCTTCTTCAGCATTTCATGGCTTCAGACTTCAGATGAAACCTGTGGTGTTTAACAGAAGAGTCCACTCAGCTGGCGACTCGTGATGAGAAAGTAAACAAAAAGACAAAGACGGGATTATAGGAGGCTAAACTGATTTTTACATTCCAGTCACATAAAGAAGCTCAACAAAAGATCCCAGCATGTGGAAGGAAGACAGTCAAAGAGTGGCCTACTTCTTCCATTCAGGGAAATTAGTCAATGACACGACAGGTCTCCTCAGTGGTGTACGTAAAATGATGGGCATGAGATTCTCCTTGTTTTGGGGTAAGCACTTCTACGTGATGGGAAAACAGGGGTTTTTCTTTTCAAAATGATTTATTTGTAGACTGTTAGGATCTAGTATGCTTGTGTTAGTTATCAAAAATATAACATAATCAAAAAAATCGAAGTTCTCCACAGGAGACAGCTTTTTCTGCACTCACATCATTCCGTCACCATCACTGTTCATTAAAATTCATCATTAGTCACTGATAATTACCTCGTCCACTCCTTTTATCTTGTTGTTTGTTTCACTTAATATTTTTTTCTTTTTTCTGTGTTTTGCTACAGTTCAGTTTTGTGTTTCTTTTTCCCTTGTTTCTGTCTGTCACTGGTAGCACACCTGAATCCCAGGTTATCAGAGGCAGAGTCAGGAGTGTTGCCCATCCTGAAGGACACAGATAATGAGCATCAGTTAGGAGGACTGCTGCACTGTTGCTCTGTGGAATGTGAAAATATACACACATATATATATATATATATATATATAGACTTTTGTTTTAAATAACTCACCTGGTCGTGATTCGCGCCTTATGATTGGCTGATCCATCTACCGTGTCGATCCAGGAGCCACCACGCAGTACGTACATTGGTTGTGCTGCTGGAAAGGGCGTGGATGTCCATTCCCATGTGTTTCCCATCATGTCATACAGTCCTGCAGGAAGAATCAACGTCACTCTTAAAAGCACAAAAACACCAGGAGTCAACCTTTCTAGTTTTACACGGCCTGGACTCTCTTTGGTTTTAACATTTTTATACGAGCTACTTCTAATCTATCTACTGCTTTCAACAAAATACATCACTGCAGCACTTCTACTCTTACATCTCTTGATTTTAACTCTTGGACAGTTACCATAACTGTTCTGAGCAGGAAATGCAGTGACGGGAGAGACGCCATGGTATCCATCCTCTGCAGTGTCTCCATCTGGAAACAATCCCTAAAAAACACACAGAAAATTAAGCTGTTAGAAGGCATGTTTCACATTTCACACATTTTTTTGCATGAACGTGTTTTTCTTATCTAACAGCGTGACCCAAAGAGCAAAGATAGAGAGTCAACTGGACTAGCTTGAAGTCTGTTGTAGACGAAGAGGCTCAACCTGATTGGTAGAAAGTCAAGATATTTATGCTCCTGCAACAAACAGAAGACCGACCGAAACCACCGAAACATTGTTAACATTCATGAGGAGTCTCTCCTACCTTTTGCAAGTCGTTAAGGTTAACCCGCACCAGTCAGTCAAAACTAAAGAAGCCTCACGGATGATGAGAGGTGAAACTCCACAGACAAAAGTGTGACCGTATAGCTGCGATATCTGTTAGTATTCACTGTTTGTAAGAGTAATATTATACCAAAAAGTATTTACACAGCAGTCAAAATTGTCAAATTGGTGGAAGACTTCCATATCAGTGGAAAAAATAGAACATATCATTGAAAGATGCCTATGGGGACAATAAACTGTGTCATGATGCCACTGCAACATGTGGTATTGTTATAGACTGACCTGCCACAGGTTGGTTCTGTTGGCCTGGAACTTGTTTCCCCACGGATAAGTCCGACCTGGAACACGAGAGGCAGGAGAGAGTGAAGAGCACAGCACATAGTGAAATTATAAGATAATACTTTACTAGTCCCGCTAACCGGGAAATTGTAATGCTACAGCAGCAAAGAGAATAGCACAACATTACAACAAGTATACCACTGAAAACTAGTCTGCCATCTCTCGCCTTTGACTCGTGAAGCATTAAATCAATTTTAACTTTGTTTGATGGATGTAAGCCAATACTAGATATGTGAAAACTACAGAAACTATAGAGAACTCTTTCACAATAGCAGCACATACACAATTTCTTCTACGCTCCATGTATAAACTGTGTACCTTGCAGACCCCCACGTGCAGCCCACTCCCACTCCTCCTCGGTTGGCAGCCTCTTGCCTTTCCACCGGCAGAAAGCCTGAGCATCATTCCAGCTCACCTGAACCACCGGAAAGCTCAGGCGCTCCCGAATGCCTGAACCAGGTCCTGCTGGCTGAACGGCAGAGAGTCAAAGTAGTGAAAGGCATGCTGGGACAAAAACATAAACGAGTAACTCATGACCTCACCTGTCTCCAAAACACCCGCTCTACAGGCAGCCACCAAGGAGCAGACTGGATGGTGATGATACAATTCAAAAGTTATTCATCAGGCAGCCTTACAAACTGCAAAATGTCCCTGTTGTTATATTTTACTGCCTGATTAACAGCTCAAAACCCAAATACATGTAATTATAGTGTAAAACAAAGAGCAGCAGAGAACAGTGGCTAAAAGGACTTTGATTTTAAGGATTAATCAATGGTTAATTGATTATTTTTCCTCTAAATCATAAAGTTAAATCTCATTACCTCTATTCTCTGTGTGACTTTGCTCTTCAGCTCTTCTGGCACAAAGTCCTGAAAAACAAAACTCCAGCCGAAGGTCTCAGCTTCAGTTTTGTACTTCTGCGCTCTCACAAAGTCTCTGTGGTGAATGAAGGCCAGGTGAGGTTATTCTTCACATCTCCCTGATAATAACAGCCACCATTATCAGAAGTGAGATCACCTGAAGTGGGCATTAGTGACAGGGTACTTGTCTATTTCAAAAGGCTGCAGTTGAACCTCTTTGGTCGGAGCCTCTCCGTCTCTCCCATCAGCTGCACTGGTTCCCATTAACATCTTTCCTCCTGGTATATTCAGCGACTCCTCTGCTGCTGCTGCATTTTGTTGATTTAATGTTAGCGTCATTTCTGTTTTGTTGTGTTCAGAGTCATAAAAAGTGATTTCTTACCCGCCGCTGTCAGTAAAAACTCCGCAAACACCAGGACCAACATTTTAACGGTCATGTTGACAGTTTCACAGTTTAAGCTAGCATTCATTTGCTCGTTTATAAAGCATTAGCCGCAGATATCACAGTCAGCTAGCAGCAGAGACATTTTTTACTGTCGGACACATTTCAACCGTCGCAACGGAAACGGGTCCATCGAGGGTCAGGTTCCGTGTGAAACAGTGAAACACGAAGTTCCGCTTTGCTTGTCTTTTTCTTTTTTTTGTATATGCGACAAAAAGTGTATTACTACATTAAATAAAATCATTAAATAAAATAATTAAATAAAAAATCATTAAATAAAATAATTAAAAAAAAAAATCATTAAATAAAAAAATACAAGTAAATCTTTTCATCTTTTCATGTAAAATTCAAATTAGCAGTTGACAAAAAGTTTTTTTAAACATCTTTTCATCCACTAAAACGACTTCCCCTTTTAAATACATTTGTAAATTGATTTTCATCACAGGCTTTGAGCATAAACTGCGTATTCACGTTTTAAATTACTAAAACTTGTTTCCTCATTGTTTTTCCATTAATCTATTGTACGTTTAGACAAAATGAATGTCTGCTGTTTTCACTTATGATGCTTAAAAATGGAAATTAAACACATTAACTTACTGAAAACAGATGCCATAGGAAAATTTTAACAGTTCTTACTAATGGTGAGTTTGTACATTTAATGTGTTGTGAACTGACAGTTTAAATATTCTATACCTGTTATGAAGGAGGATAAGGACTTGTGTCTGATGCATTCATGTGAGAAGCTTTAATGAACTGGAGGAGATATGTTAACCTTATACTTATTGTTGAGCAGTTAAATACCAAACAGTGCATATTTTAGATTTTATGAATTTTAGTGGCAGCCATGCCTATTCTTTACAAAAGACCTAACTGAAAATGGAAATACTCAAGAGCCATAAAACTTTATATACTTTACTGCCGGCTGTGTGTTACAGTTTAAGTAGCTCAATATTTGTGCACACCGTCAAGCAGAGAGGAGATTTTTAGGTCAAGCTTTTCCCACCCTGGAGTCAACAACTGTATTTTATGGATTTGATGAATCTTCAAAGACAAATCACTAAATCATTCAAGAGCCAAGAAAGTCTTTAATGGGTAGAAACAGAACTGAGTGGTAGAGGTCAGTGCTTTTAACAAAATCTCATAAATAAACCAATCAGATGGAGTCATTGACAAATCCATGAAAAAAAAAAAAAAAAAAAACATGACTAGCATAATGATGGATTCTGACAGACGCTGTAATGATGTAGTGGGGTTTACAGCGGGCCGCCCGTCAGACTGGGTGCTTCAGAGCGCTGAGAGCGGGAACATGTTGACTGAACCATCAGATAAACAACTATCCCTGTGAGTATGACAACAGCTGCAGCATCTAACAGTTGACCTTTAACCTTTGAGAGAAGACATGCCAGCTCGCATAATCTCATCCACCAACAAGATGTTGCTGGCGATGACCGTGCTGTAGAGGATCAAAGAGCAGCATGAGAGAGTGACCAGGAGGATTTCAAATATTCATTTGGTCTTATGTAGTTCAGAAATGAGAAATCTCACCATGAATGAAGAAGCTGTTTCTTTACGCTGTAATTATCCCAAACGCCTGCTTCTGCTGCCACCATGGGTTCACCTGAGGAACAACAGGATTTAAGGAAAACAATCAGCTTGAAATTTACACACACTAAATGTGCAGTCTTTGAGGGGAAGTGTTTGCCTCATATAGTGCACGATATTGTGTTCTATTGTGAGGTCTTCAAATATATTTCTTTACACAATCTTCACAGTGTGCTGTGACTGACCTGTGCTGAGGTCCACTCCAACTAGTTGACCACACTCTTTGTACTCCGTCTGCAGCTTCAGCAGGGTCTCCTGCGGGTCGTAGCCAGAGTTCTGAGCCAGAACCTACAAAGGAAGACGCAGAATTAAAATCAACAGAGCTTGATATGAAAGCTAATGTCCAGTCTACTGTGTAACTTTGATAGAAGGACCAGAGACATCCATATCATAAGGCAGGAAACACAAAGAAACCCTGAAAGCCTGGGGAGGGAAGGAAAATCTTTCACCTTGGGGATGATTAAGAGGGCATCTGCAAATGCTTGCACTCCCAGCTGGGCCCTGCCTTTCACACTGGGCTTGTGCTTCACGAGAGCATCTGCTATAGCCACCTCGATCGCACCAGCACCAGACACAACACTACCTGATGAGAACAAGAGGAAGAGAGAGAAAAAAAAAAAAAAACATGTATAAATGCTGCAGCTCAATAAGGTAAGCGTTTAAAACAACATGAATCACAGGAATTTGTTCTGATCAGCTAATACATGTAGGAGAGACTGAAACACTCCTAATGCAGAGGTAAAGACCAGAGTCAATGTAGCACAGACTGGAGAGGCCAGGGAGAGCCACGTTAGCGTCCCTGGGTGTTCGCTGTGCAAATAAGACCAACTGCAGTTTACAACAGAGGAAAGAACAGATACATGACCACAGTGTCAGAATACTTTAATTACCCTCTGGATTAATAATTTATCTATCTAACTATCTATCTAGGCTTTACAGAATAACCTTATGCAGGAAAATCAAATATTAAATCATAATAGTTCCGTAAAAGTAATAAGGAAATGTAAAATGACCCCAACAGAGTAAAACTTTATGTTCCTTACCATCTTCTATGGCGTTCTTTACTGCCCGCAGACCATCCCTTATGGCGTCTTTGATCTGTGTGAGGGTGTGTTTGTTGGGTCCTTTCACCAGCAGGGTGACTGAGCGAGGGTTACCACATTTCTCAATGAATGTGTATTTCTCCTCTCCCTGCAAACAGGATTGAGGATGATTATTCTTATTATTATTCTGATGAACAGCTGTGCCGCAAAATATTCAGCTCTTATTTAATAAAAGAACACACCCAGAAAAACATCGATAAATACTCACCAGTGTGTGTTCAAAAACCAGCCCAGCGTATCCCAGACATTCAGGTGTGAGGTCATCAACTGAATTCATGGCAACGCCACCACAAGCGAGGGTGAGCCTGCCATGGAAAGAGAGGGAGAAGAAAAAAAAAAATATGTATGAGTAATGTAACTGGCTGACATAACATGCCACACCCAACACATGTGGCATCTCTTTGATCATGACAAATAAGATGTGGAACACATTATGCGGCTCATAATAAAGGCGATCACACCCTGGTCCCACCTTAGCACTGAAGGACACACCCTCTTAGATTAGTGAAGTACCATTATTAATGAAGCTGGAGAGCTGTGGCGCCTCAATAATGAGGGTGATTATTAATTAAAAAGTCATATCCATCACACCTCTAGTTACCTGATGGACCGTTTACAGTTTCCAATAAGCTGGTGTTCTGACATGTTTTTTCGTATTTTATATTAATGTTTTACTCCTTTCTCTGAGCTCCTGCACAGTAAATTCTAGTTCCTCACCTCTCCATGTTCCTCCTCTTTGCCCTGCGCAGCGCTACGATGCCTTCCTTGGCGAGGGCATCCAGGGAGAACGGGTCAATACCCTGAACAATACAGAGACAACATGCAAATCCCATTATCACCATCTATTCAATTAATTCACTGTGTTAGTTTCAGTATTTGTAGCAGTTATTCTGATCCGCTGAATACATGTAGGGGAGGAGGGGACTCTCCTAATGCAGAGGTACAGATCAGATTTACTGTCGCACAGATACAGGAGACCAGGGGGAGCTACATTAGCATCCTTGGGTGTTCTCTGTGCAATTGATGGGAAATATTCTGTTTTACTCACACATTAAGAATCATAGAGTACATAATTCAGATAGCTCATATACTGTGTCTTGCTTGAGCTGCTCTAGTAGGACACAAAGAACTGTAGTTTGAACGCCCTGTCGTAGATAAACTGAAACAGCATGAATCCTCTTCAAGCTTACCTTCTGGTTAATGACGACGAAGCCCTTCTCCCCGTTGGGACAGACTTTGTTCTTGAAGCTGATGATTTTCTGCACACGATCCTCAATGAACTTCCTCTCTGCAGCCACGAGCTTCTCCCTCTCCTCGGCACTCTTGTAGAAGAAGCCTGAGTTGACCTCCGTCTTTTCATACTCCAAAGAGACATTGCAGGTCAACACGTAGGCATCCTCCACCCTCTTCTTCATGTCAGGGTGTCGGGCACCGTGGTCCAAAACCAAACCTCTGATCAGCCTGAGAAAAGAAGAAAGCAACAACCTTTAGATGTTTGGGATCCTGACACAACGCTGCACCACTATCAGTAAAGGGATGAGCTGCCTCTTGTTCAGAGTCTTCAGTATTAATTAAAACTCACTGTGTGTCGCAGTCGGTCTTGTGCTTCATCTCCATGATTTCCACCATGTACAGATCTATGGGCTCGTTAGGTTTTCTGATGGCCAGCACAGCATCTACAACAGCCTGCAGACACACGCATTTAAAAAAAAATGACAGGCGATAAATATGTATAGTAATCATTTGACAGTTTACAGCTAAAGGGTATGAACTATTCTATAAAGACCATCAATAACCAAGGAAAGGTTTCCTGTTTGATGCCATAGGATCAAATGCTGACCCTCACTTCGGCCCTCATGTCTCACCTCAGTGAGCAGGTCTGCCAGCTCTGCGTAGACCTTGGTCCGGAGGGAGGTGCGTGCTACGTTGATGAGGGTCTCTCTGTCCATTTCCTGAGTCACCTTCAGCTCTTCAAGAACAGCCAAGGCTTTCTCTTTCGCCATCTCAAAGCCCTCAGCGATGATTCTGGGATGAAGACCCTGCAGCACAAAATCAAAGGAAGTTATTTAAAAAAAAACAAAAAAAAAAAAAAACAGTTCCAAATACTGGATACTGACATGCTGTCAAAAAGGGAACCACATGTAGAGCTTTGAAACAACAAGCCTCTCTCTTTTACCTCGGACACGTAGAGATCCGCCTGCTTCAGCAGTTCACCTATGATGAGGACATTCGAGGTTGTTCCGTCTCCTGTGATGTCATCCTGCGCCGTGGCAACCTTTGCAATGAGCGATGCTGTGGGGTGCTGAATTTGCTGCACAGTGCAAGATAAACAAGCATGTCATGATCACAAATAACCATTTCATAGTTAATAAAGACTAACAGTTTGCAATTAACCATTCCTTTCATCATTTATTACTGTCAGCAACACAGAGCCTGAGGTGAATTCAGATGTCTTGAAAGCTTGTAGCAGCTATTCAAGAGCCCAGGGAGAGCTAATTAACAGCAAGGAAGTATAATCATCATGCAAGCCATTTTAATGTGTAAGATTAGTGCTGTCAGCTTTTCTTTCATCAATATGCTTGTGTTTAAAGATCCATTTAGGTAGTACATGACACTTTTGATACCTCAATCTGACAATGAGGAACATATTTTCAAACATAAATGTGCCAAACACAGCAACAACTTTGCCTAATTTATGCAGTCAAATATTGTAGAAATATTACTTCCAATGTCTTATTAAGCAGCTTAGGTTGGACCCACATAAGAGGGGTGTGGTCACTGCAACAATAAGGAAAAAGGCTCAACAGAGGACAGAAGCAGGGTGCTTTCACAGCTGCCTTACCATTTCATGTAACAAGACGTTGCCATCTTTGGTCAGCTTGATGTCTCCTGCTCCAGACACCAGCCTGTAGAGCCAAACAGACAGGGGGTCAATATTAACTGACCCAGAACACACAGCAGGTTCACTCAGTGACGGTCAGCAGGTAGCTCTGTTCACTAACTGACAGCAGCAACGTTAGCTATTAACTATCGACTTAACTTCCTGAAATAACCCCTCTAGCGATGATCCTTAACTGATGTGCCGCTAACTCTGTTACCACTGAGAAAGTCATTCATTTATTTATCAATGCCATAGTTACAAATACTGCTACATTAACAACTGGTGTGTGATTAAGTTTCCCAAACGATAGTCAATCTAACCGCTTTAGAGTTAGCGTATACCCACTGATGCTAACATGCTAATATTAGCTTAGCGGTTGTCAAAGCGGATTGTGACGATGACTGGGCAGGGCAACGTGCGCCGGGAAAATGTGTAGCCAGAGAAGGCCTAACTGAACTTAAATCAGGATTTAGGATTTTTGGGACAGAGAGTGACAAATTAGCACAAGAGGGCGTTTTTTAAATCCCCAAAAACATTTTAATGATGACGTTACAAGCGCAAACAGTCTGCCGGTGAATTTGCCGCTAACGTTACTTAGCAATGTTAGCTTAGCACGCATGCTGCACAAAGAGCTCCGGCTCACTCACATCTTCATGGTCCCCTTCGGTCCCAGGTTACTCCTCAGCACATCCTGCAGCCCCCGGGCGGCACTGATATTAACCGCCAGGGCGGCCTGGGCCCGGGCCACCTCTGCTTTCGGGTTCAGAGCTTTCACTGCAGCCATGGCGAAACAGCTCAACCAGCGATGGGAAAGTAAAAAGTACCGCTGATGTGGGACCGCACTGCTCGGGCCCGGACGCTCTCGAAAGGAGAGACGCTTTCCAGAAGGCTCCACACGTGTTCTCGTGCTGCCTTTATGGAACCAGTCTAGACTCGGACACCACAGCTTTTTTAAAATAAAGTTTCAAAATCCCTATACATTGGGACAAAATGAATCAAATGTGATTAATAGTAGACGAGCTACCCAAAAATATTAAATGAAATGGGCACTGGTCAAAGCTAAATATAGCTTGATTTCTTTGCTGATGTAAATCTACATAATCTACATAAATGGTATAAATATCAGCACCCCAGTGAAAAATGCTTTGTTATTCCCCTAGGATTTCATTCGTCCATGCAACCGCAAAACTCAGGTAAAACCATCCAACAAATGGTTGGAACGGTCACCATGTTATCTGAGCCGTTCTCTATCGGCCCGAATATTCATGAGATTTCCGATGTAATTGAAGGCAGCATAAGTCACACCCTGCCTACATGGTGACGTCACGTCGAGTGTCTTGATATGGAAATGTTTGTCCTCTATCGCTGTGCTATAACTTCAATAAAAGGAGTCCACTACTTTTTTTTCCATTTTTATCAGAAGTTTAATTCAATATTTACAACGAATCTTACTAAAGCACTGCAATTCACACCTGCCACATTTGGAATATCACTCCTCTCCTGCACACTTCTTCATCAACATCAGATAGTTGGAGTACCCTACTTCATGTACAGACACATTGTTGACCCTATGACTGGTTTGAGCAATAAACCCACTATGTACATCTACAATTTGACCTTTTAAAAAACATTAATCTCAGTTAGAGCACACAATCACCCGGTTGGCATTAATTTACTTGATAGGTCAAACTATTAGTTAGTTCTGCAAAAATCAAAGATATTTCAAATCATTTGAATAATCTGAATTTTTCCCCCTCTACCCAGCTGGATGAGCCAGAAGTTTCATATTGTTATATTTAGAAAATAGATCAGTTTTAAAAATGGTCAGTTTTACAGAGGACACAAACTGAAAGTGACTCCTTCGCCCCAAAAACTGGACATTATCTTAACATAGTGAGCTGTAGATCAACGTCCAGCTTCCTGTTCTGACTAGACTGACACTGTAGTGTTTGTGAACTTGCTTTCATCCAGTCAAATGATTTTGAAACCAATAACTGGTATACACAACAATAAGATGGCAGGATCAAACCCGTGGATGAATGCATGTCTGATTTGCAAACAGCATGCTCCTCTTTGTAAAACTGACCATCACCTGTAATGGAAGGCATAATGCAATTCATAAAAAGAGGGAACTGAGCTCTGTGTGCAGCGTGAGATGCTGGAGGCAGTTGCTCTTATTTGATTTGTTATCAATGCTAGTGCAACAGGGACATTCAGACATTGAACGTTTGATCTCTTCCTGGCATCACAAAACTCAACCGCTGATATTTTTTGATATCATCCTAAAAAAATAAGACACTGCTCTTAACATCTGACCCTTTAAAAGATAGAGACGATGAAGAGGAGGGGCATGTTGAGTTATATTTTGTCTGCACAAAGCACATTAACGGATCAGTAACACAGTAAATTCTGTAACAGACAGTTTTGGTGATGAACCGTTTTAAACTCAGCTGAAATAAGACATTCGAGGCCCACACAGAGAAGGGGACTGAAGAAACAATATATGAAAAATATATGAAAAAGAAAAACGGAAACAACATGAACATGTTGACGTTATGCAGATTTCCCTGGCAGTGCACACTGAAGGTCGGTCATACTCTCCACAGATCGGTGCGATGGTTGCAGCGGCTGTTCAGAGTTTTCCCGTTGTGGTTGTGGTCACTTCAAGGGTGAATTCTTCATGGGAATCATTATTCTAGACTCCATGTGCTGAATAAGAGGGACTGTGGGGAAGGGACAACAGTCTTTCTGTCATGCAGTGTTATTTGCATTAAAAAAAAAAAAAAGACAGAAAAGAAAAGAATGGGGAGGAATCCGGTGCCACAAATCAACATTCATATTTAATTTGGTCAATATTGCATGAATTAAATGTTGGAAGAATCAAACTGATTTACTATTAAAATATATTTACACCTCTTGGTTAATAAGGCCTGAAGAATAAATGCAAAGATTGATTTAAGAATATAACCTGATAATACAGTTCTGATCTGGATCTTTGTATTTCCTCTTCTTGTAAAAGAAGATCTATCCTTAATTGCCACTAATAATGTTGGACTGACTTTGTTGGCTCCCTGTGTTAAAATGTTTCAGTACATATTTAATTCAGTAATTAGACTTCTTGTTTGTCCATAACTACAGTAGACCCATATGGATTTTTGAGGCAGATTTAGCAGGAAAAAAGTTAATTATTTTTTTTCAGCCCTTTAACACACAACAATATAAACTGAAAACATTAACAACTTAATTTTTTATACAACTTTAATTTTACAACTTTCAAGAACAAAGAAGTGAACTTTGTGTACAAAATAATGTGCAAAATTGCTGTAACTCTCTGAAATGAAATAATAATAATGTAAACATAAAATGAGTTGTGACATAAGATAAAACTCTAATCTTAGCAGCCCTCTAATGCCTTTAAATGTTAAATTACATTTTCTCTGCTCCATCATTCTTTACCATCTTTTTTATTTCACTACCAGTGAATGTGTGTTAACGTTGCTCACAGAGTCAAATTCAGAGTGACGTGACCTCATGAGGGTTACTGTAGAAGAATAAACGACAGTGACATTAATAACTTTTCATGGCAGCACTGAGTAAAGGTGCATTCACGTGAAAGTGAGTCTGCTCCAAAAACTGGGCACAGGGGGAGATCATCAGTGCTCCATCTACTGGATAAATAGCAATATGACACCATACAATGCCCACACTGTTATATGAATAAAATCTGCATTTAATTGGAAAAATTCTGGCCGATTGATTATTTAGAAAAGGGCTATAATCATCCGTCCAATTAATCAGCCCTATCCACAACCTTATTTGGAAACACTGGCTTACTTATATCTGTAATATGTTGCTTTGTAATTTTGTGTGTGTGTTTGAGAGCATTTAAGTTTTAAAGAGTTTATGCAGTTTATCCTTACAATGTGTGTCCAATTATTTTGAATAAAACGATGCATCATTGTGTTTATTGGTCTTTCTTTTCATCCAGTGTAGAGCAATACTTTCCTTATCTGATATTCCTCTTTCTGCACAACTTTAAACAATAAATTGTCTGTAAAATATCCAGTGAATGGGGTTGAAATCACTGATTTGGACAAGAGAATTTCTGATCATATAAACTCAAAGGTAATGTCTGATAATAGTGTCCAGTGCTATCAGAAAGACAAAGTGAGGAGCGATAAGACAGAAAACTAAGACTTACCTGTGTAATAAACAACCTCATCCCAGCCCTCACGCTGCCAGGCTGAATTTCTGGTGTCCTCTCTGGACTGAAGGTCTTTGTAAGCTTAAAGACGAGAAAAAAAGATATTGCTTGGTTTATTGAGGTTTTTTTTTTTTTAACTCAAATTTATCAATTCCAGGACCTAAAATGTATAGAATGCATTTTCTGATTATTAACAGCTGCAACTAAGTATATTATAAACACATCTGCCATACAGTGATGCATTTATAAACGTATAATCCATGATGTATGAACTTAGAAACACTGCTCACCCCATAGGTGGTGAACCGTGTACAGATTTCCAATCTGTGAGAAAAAGCCTCCCACCGCCTCGTGGTTCTGCTGGCGAAACTCGATGGCACGAGCCCTGCAGAGCACCAAACAGTTACATTACACAGAAACAAAACACTAACAGTTTGTATTTGAAGGGTTGAATCAATTAAGACATCAGTGAAAATTTGTAGATTTTAAAATCCAAATGAGTCTGTCATTCACTGATATCCCAACAATTTCTTTTCAATTAAAACATCAGATCTCGATGGAACAACCTCAGAGCTGTTTTAAAGCATGCTGGGTTTTATTTAAGTAACAAGCAAATTTCCCAGTCATTATTACCAAATTAATTAAGACGTGTGAGGTAAATTATCCTTGAGATTTACAAATTAAGTATGATATATTGAGTCATGCTTAGGAGCCATGCATCGGTTGTGTAGCCAAAAAGTACCGTTGCCTCATATTCATCTCCTACAATCTGCAAAACCAACAAAATAGTAGTGAGGAAATTTTAAAAACATATAATAAGGGTCGTTTTGCTATTGCAGCAACACTGAGAGAAGGTGTATGAGTTTCTTGGGCTAACTTCCGAAAAGGATTCCAGCATACATATCTAAAAAGAAAAGAAAGATCAAGTAGGTTATGGCTTACCAATAATTTCCCCACTCGATCATCGTCCCTGGCTGAAATGAAAATGAGAGAAGAGTGGAAAATATTACATGATACAGCAGAAATCTGTCTTCATGCGCCAATAGAGGAAGCTGGTGAATAAAGTTACCCTGAGTTGGTATGATCGGAGCTCATAGATGTTGGGTCCTGGACGGGGAACAGGTTCGTTCCAGAAACTGAACTCCAGCAGCAGCTGGTTCCTGCGAGACAGCAGCATCTTCCCCCTCTCTTTCCTGTACTCCATGAACTCCTACAGCAAAGACAAACAACAGCCACACATTACTCTGGAAATCTGCAAAAATATTTCACTCTAAAGTCAGACAGCAGGATGGATCAAGACAGTGTAGTCAGCTAGACTGGCTGCAGAATATCAGTTGAGATCAAATTTTGTAAAAGATGTTATACATATGGCACAACAAGTCACCTGTGCTCATGTCACGGTACAGCAGCCGCTGAATAGAAAAGGACTAAAAAGGGATTCTGTTTAGGAGGTTAAAATCCAGTAACAACATACAAAAATCACTTCTTGTAGCATCTTGAGTGATCAGGGTTATTATGTTTTAACTGACAAAAAAATACAAGCTGAAATGTGAAATTGTTCACCTGCCTGTGTTTGTGAAGTAAAACACATGAAAAATAGAACTGGCACCCTTATATACAGTTTCTTTATTTTACAAATAAGCTTTAAAGGCCACAGATAATGATGGTGAAACAAATCTGAGCACCTTAATTATTTATTATTGTTACCTTATTCTGCCTGAGTTTGTTCATGACTTCAGTGAGAGCTGGGTATCCTCCCCTATATCTCCACAGGTGAACTAGAACAGAAGGAGCAGAAGAGTCAAAAACAATGAAGCTCTCAAATATCTCTGCATGTGTCTGCATTTCTTTAGACAAGATATTATTTTACATAAAGTTTAGTCCATTTTACCACGACATTTATGCATATATTTAATGTGAGATCCAGACTGAAAAATGATGGCTGTGACATATTCACATTTAGTGATCTAATCAAATGATATGAGACACTGCAAAAGTTCTTCCTCACATGAAGAAACATGATCTAGTATCCACTAAAACAGATCAGTACCAAAACCCCCAACACAGTCAGTACACTAATAAGTATAATGAATACCAGCATATGTAGCGAGCAACCTTTAAGATTATCTCTACTGAGGTTGCTAATATTACTGTGCTGTGACAGCGGAGGCAGATTACAACTGAGGACTGACAAATGTCATCATGAGACCAAAATGGACAGCGGCCAGGAAAAGAGCAACACAGTCCCAGCTATAATTAACTGAAATATAAAAGCTGTCGAAGCGCCAGTCTGTGTCACTGGGGAGGAGAGAAACTGCAATATTCCCAGAAAATGTCTGACATTTACATTTACTTATTTATAAATATTCTGTGCATCATGAAAGATGACTCAAAATTGCCCAAAAAGTTGGGACAAGGCACTTTGCATTTTGTAAAAAAAAAAAAAGCTGGCACTCAGTGAGTTAAAGGAAATTTATTTCTGACTGAGTAAATACAGAGCAATTTTAACATTTAATCTAAAATACATGTACAAATTATAAAATTAGCTTTGATTCATGTGATTCTCTTCTACCTTTCATCTCAATCAGGAGTTCAAATCATTTTGGTAAGAACTGAAGAATTGATGTTCTGATGTATAAAAACGTCAGAAAATGTTTTTCATCATAGTTTATCAGAGCTCAGAAATATTCACTTTAAAATAATAGAACCGAAAACACATGTTCATCTATAACCTACCATTTACACCAGTTGATCCACTGTGTTCACTTATGATGTGTGTGTGTGTGTGTGTCTGCCCTTGATTATTCACTTATGTTGCATAGAAGATGTCTTAACTTACATCCTCATATTTAAGAAGTTGGATCTGGTTTTCTTGTTAAATGAATTACATCCATCCATCCATTATCTACCACTTATCCTCATAGGGTCACGGGGGGGGCTGGAGCCTATCCCAGCTGTCTTAGGGCAGAAGGCAGGGTACACCCTGGACAAGTCGTCACCTCATCGCAGGACACATAGAGACAGACAACCATTCACACTCACATTCACACCTACGGTCAGTTTAAATTAACCAATTAACCTAATCCCCATGCATGTTTTTGGATGGTGGGAGGAAGCCGAGTACCAGAGAGAACCCACGCAGACACAAGGAGAACATGCAAACTCCACACAGTTGTTGCTTGCTGTGAGGCGACAGTGCTAACCACTACACCACCGTGCCGCCCTAAATTAATTACATGTGTGATAAATTATTTTCATCGATTTGTGTTTTTTAGGTCACGTTTCCTGTCTTTAAAGATCTCTTAATTTGATGCTTAAATGGGATATTTAATCAGTTGATGCTCTTACCTGCCTGGTCCTGCTCTCCGTACCACGTGTTCCAGGTGCCCACAAGCTCACAAGGGTAATCAGGGTCAGCGTGAATGGAAGGCAAAACATCCTCACTAAGAACAAACACACACACAAATGTGTAAAATATCTGCATTGTTTATGAAACCAGCATCTTGACAGGGCATCTGCATGAAGTCAGTTAAGGTACAGAGATTCTCACCAAAGTTCATTGTAAGCATCAAGGCACTCAGGCTTGACATTGTGAACTGGAATCAACAAAACATGAGCGGATAAGACAACAGCCAACAGATTAGAAGATTATTCTACAGGATAAACAGTTTAAATCTGTCTTAAAGCAATGATAACACACACATTGAGAGAATTATCTTTCTGTATATCACCATAACAATCCCAGCAATACTTACACTGAATTTTGTACAGATTGTTGTCTTCCTTCTTGGCGAGCAGATGAGAGTGGGCGTCTTTTCGGGGGTCGACCTTTCTGACAAACAGAGACTTGAACCAGCTCTCTTCACGGAAACCTGAGAGGCTCCTGAGGTGAAACAAAACACAAATGTTGGACACAACCACCAGCACTTCTTCTGCTAAATGTCACTTCAAAGATTTGTTCTTCAAAGCTCATTTCTAAACTTCGTAAAGCTTTAATACAAGCACTTTTACTGGCTGCCTTGAATGTAAAACACAGTTCACTTGGTGATGTAATGTGCAACATACACAACACCACCTGGTCTCTTAATAAGACAGCACAAAGGGTTGCATTGTATACTCGTCATTGATGTCAGCAGCATACTTTATAGCAATATGTTTAGACTGTCATTTGCCAGAAATCCCAGCTACAGAGAAGGCTAAGCTGTGCATACTGCACATAACCAGAGGATTAGTCTGCGTGGACTCACAAGCAGCAAGAATAGCATGTTTCCTTCTCACACTGAACTTGATTTATAACTATTAACACCATGCAATGGCACTATTGTCCACCAGCAAACACACTGACAGTTTTCGAGTTGACGCACACACAACTATTTCTTTTCACAATCTATTTACTTTTAAAACGCAGCTTTTCAATAGTTTTCAGATAGCACTCTTGACAGCTTGCTTTAGGACACACACTTACTGCAGCGACTAACTGGGTCATTCACTTATCAAAATAAGCGGTGCTGTGCAGCCTTCATCACACTTTGACCTTGAAGTTTGGTACCGACACAAACTCTGTTGTGATTCTGTAATATTTATGCACATGTCAACTATAACCCTAAGCACGGCTTTAAGAAGCACGCAGGGATAAGTACTAAGACAAGCTGCTTCACAACTTTGTAGCGCAGGTCGCAGGGTAAAATTAGCATTAGCAAAAAGTTAGCAAGTTTGGAGCTAGCGGGCTAATGCTAGCTACGTTACACGGATATCTGAACGTAACGTTAGCCTACGTGCCGACGTTAGCGTTAACTTTAGCGTTAGCTTAGCCGCCTAGCCTACCGAGCGTGCCACTGGTGTCACCTCCACGGAAGATAATAACAATTTAGTGAGCATTTCGTCATCTACATTGACAAATAACATTTGCAGGAGTCTAACCTCACAACAACCGTGACCTGCCCGTTCGTCTGAAGCCCGTTTCTCGTCTGTTTCAGGCCTCTGCCTACTCTCTGAAGGACTCGCGTCGCCATCTTTCCCTCGGAGGCTGTTGTCAGTTGGAGGTTATTTGACAGGGCTGCAGTCCAAACTGCACCCAGAGCAGCTGACGCTACCTACATAAACGTAATCCCGTGTTAACTTTTTGCACCGGAATCAGTTAACATGTAGTTGAGTATGTGTTTGGTGCAGTATGTGTTTAGATTAGCTAAAACGTAGCTCGTTATTGGTTAATATTTTTATTCAACTTCAAAATATAACTTGCACAGGCCTCAAAATGAAAAAAAAAAACATCAACCAAAATAGTTTCATTCAGTGGCTATTTATGTGTCATAATAGACATTTATGAAAAGGACATCCTGTGTTTACAGTGCTAGCCAATTAGATTTAAATTTACAAATTCGTAATACCATGTTTGGACTATTATAAGTGGCAATGTTGTATTTGATTGTAATGTTTTTTGTTTTTTTTAAATATAGACATAGACAAACAGAAAAACAATTTGGCCTGACAACAAACTGTTGTGATGTTTTCTCATTATCATTTTATTGTAAATTCCTCAGAAATGCATCCTGAATTCAAAACTACCACAGCAGATATCAAAGAAAATGTATTTTCCAGTGATATACTGAGAACTGGTTTATACATTTATATTTACATGAACATGTGAAACAGAAGCACAATTGAATGACATTTACTGCATAAAAGAAAGTAGTTTTCTATCATGAAGTTCTAATTTGTGTTGGTGGAGAGTCCGCTTCACTGGAGGCAGCAGAGATGTTGAGCTCCTGCAGTTTTTCTGATAACGTAGCATCCTCTCCCAGGCTGAGTGGAAGGTCAGACAGAGTCTCCACAAACTCACTTCCTTCAACTCTCTTTCCTGTCAGTGGGTCGACCACCCGACCAACTTTATACACTATCTCAGCCAGTTCGTGCTTCACGTGTTTGGACCTGGGCTCAGGCAGAGACTTGAGAAGGACGGTATCTCCAACAGTGCACTGCTGCAGAGCATCATGGGCAAAGTATGTCTTCCTCTTGTTGTAGAACTATGGGTGCAAAAACACAACATTAAACTATCAGACATAGACACAAAATAATCAGTGTGAAAACTATTAATATTTGTTTGTACAGAAATTATGTGGCTGCAACAGACAGTGAATTACAATGTTAGATTATCTATTGTGATTTTTAATGACTGACTGGTGAGTATATTATTCATCAAATAATAGCAAATACATAAGAATTATAGCAGCTCAACAGCTAACTTAGTCAGACTGCAACTCAAGTAAATATGTAATTTAGAAATATGAAACAATATAAAAAGTCTTAAAAAGTTGAAACATAAAAATATGCACCTTGATTTTTGGTGTCTTATTTATTTATTGGGCATCTGTTGCTATGATGATAACATTAGACACTAATGCACAGAGAATATTGGCATTTTCTGAATGAAAAAAATGTTAAAAAAAAAAAATAAAAAAAGAGAGAAATCTTTACCAAAACTCAGATATCCTAATGGCACCAGTATCACAGAATTCCAAACAGTCTGAACCTCCTGAGGGTACTTTTAAGTAATTCAAACAGTCTGTGACAGTAAACCACCAAATATAATTTCGGTATTCCTTTGTTTGGAAAGTAATCTGTGTAACATTCATGCCACCTGTACTTCCTGGATACATCAGCAGTGAATAAAAGGTTCACCTTGAGCAGGTAAGGGTCCAGCACCAGCCTTGTGACTCTCACTTTGGCAGTTTTGTGCATCTTGGTCCCTATTACTCTGCCAATGATCCATCTGGCATGGACTGACACGTGCTTGACCGACATTCTGGAAAGATGTTTCAACCCTGCTGTACAGAAGACAGAAGATGTTAAGAAAAGCTGACATTTATCCCCAGGCATTTACTGACACATGATGATCAGCTGAAAGCTATACTATCAAAATAACTGGCCTCTATCACATGTTAACTTATTGCGACGTCGCTGAATCACTAGGAAAAGAAAACAACCATACAGCTAGCATAGCTCCTGTTTGTAAAATCATAAAAACATTTCTTATCCTTGCCAGTCTTCTGCATCAATGAATTACGTCACCGTTAGCCGTACAAATTCAGAGGAAGACGCTCAGATCAAACGGGCTACATGAAGTTAGCCTTGCTAAAGTTAACGTTACATTTAACTTAACAACCAGATTCATTCAGAGGCAGGGATTTAAAAACTACACTGACTTTATTTGACTATTATCACGAATATGTACAGAAGATGCGAAGAGTCAACTTACTGAAAGCGCTTTAGAGGATTAATTTGAGGTCAAAGATGCTTCAGATGCTCCTCCATGCTACCAGAGCGGCTTGTTTTGATGACGTAACTACGGCTACTAACGAGGGACCGACCATGCGGAAGTGGAATTTGATATTTATCTGATAAATCTATATATGCATATATAAATGCAAAGATGAGCCATTAAAGCAATCCAAATTCGTTTTATATGTTTTTATAATTGTGTACATCACCAAGCATTTTTTTGTTTTATTTATTCATTTTATTCTAAACTGTTTTGTTTGTTGTGTTCTATTTATTGTAATGCTATGTTTTAAGAAATAGACCCTGTCGTGGGATACTGAATGTATACAGCGTATTATGTTGTATATAGTTGTTTATGGGTTGTACTTACACTGTTTGTTTGTTCTTCAATGAAAGGGAATGTTATTATATAGGCTCGAGATTTTTTTTTTTTTTGCGTCAAAGGGTGTTTTTGTAATAAAAATATAGTCTGTATATAATGTGAAAAAGTTTCACTTGTGTTTCCCCACTTTGCTTTTGTGTTTAATTTAATGAAATTTTCACTTTGACCACAGGATGGTAGCAAACATCATTTTTTTACGAGACTTTTATATTCATTGTGTGGCAACAAACTATCCATCCATCCATCCATCTATCTGCCTGTCAATTCTCTCGCTCTCACAGGCTTGTTTTCTCAAATGATAATTGTTTTATCACGTCATGCACAAATGACCATATAATTAGATCTGATAATACCAGAACTGGGGATCCTTCCTTTATCCATCAAGTATTTTATTTTCATCAGCTAAACTATGTGTTGACATGGCAATTCATCCAATACTCAAATTTTTCATTCTGGATTAATGAGGTTTCTTCTCTTGTGATAACAATATGCATAACAAGATAATTATCTTGGTATCTTGGAAATATGAACTTCAGTTTTCTTTCGTGCTGTAAAGATAAATTGATTATGACAGAAATTATCAGCTGTTAAATTAACCAACTATTTTTAAAACAGATTAACTGGTTTGTTTTTTTGGAAACAAAGTCAAAATTCCCTGATTTCAGCTTCTTCAATGTCACTATTTTATGGTTTATTTACTCTTTTATGACAGTAAACTTAATATCAAAACATTTTGAGGATGTCATCTTGGGGTTTCCTTAACAATGAAACATGACCTTGTGACATTTTATAGACCAAACTACTGATTGATTAAATCAAAGAAATAATCAACAGATCAATCAACACCAAAAATAATCATTAGTTGCATTATAAGAGAAGGGCCACAAAATGAAACTATCAATTCGTTTGGTTATGACGTCTGGATCTCTACTAAAGCAGATACTGTAAGTGGCTGAAAGGGGGGAGAGAGGTTAACACTGAGGCATTCATCGACAGCGTTAACAGTCAGTCTGAGCAGGAATTGGCTGCAGCTCAGAACCAACCACAGGCAGACCAATCTGGTCTTAATCAGAGTCATGTTGTAGTAAAGCACAGGTCTGGGTCTCTGATTCCCATTTAAGGCAGTGTAGCATTGGTATACGTCTGCCAGAATTACAGCATTAGCCTACTTTAGTCTCCTTCATACAAGAACACTGAGACAATTCCCATTTTACCAACTGTTTTCATACTGTTCCCAGTTAAACCTGTTGTCTGACAAGTAACGTAAGACTAAACTGATGTAGTTCCACTAGAAGCTCTAGCTCTTATCAAATCCGTGGGTAAGCACAAATCATGTTATCAATGGCCATAATACAATATTTACCCAAAGATAATCACATTCGTACCTAACTGCAAATGCAGCCAGTGTTTTTATATATGAGAAAGCAGACATGGTTGGTTATCAGCTCTGAATCATGTGAAACCCCGGCTGCCGTGACACAAGGCAGAGGCCTAATAGCACATAGGCCGTGTGATTGTGTGATCGTATACATGCATGTTTTCTATGATAACATGGTGACCTCTTAAGTTTTTTTTGTGCTTGATTAGCATGCTAGAATAACTTTGGCCTACCCCCTCCTGTGTAAAAAATTAGTTTCCAGATACAACATTTTTCAATAGATTAGACTGTAGCCGAAGTGTTTGCATATGGCTTTGTGTCTGAGTCTACCACTGAATTAAAAGCAGCCCACAGGAACTTTGCATGGAATCGTTTTGAAGCTGGGAAATGCTGGGAAGATTTTAGCTCACAATATCCCACAGACTGTGAGTGGAGGGTGGGACTATTCTTGTGAATGACTGAGTCTACCAGGGCTGCACACCTCCCACCAAATTAATGAAATGCTTTTTTGATAGTTATGGTTAACATACCTGAAGGCAGAAATTATAAGATCTGTGCTGACTAAAGCCACCATATCCTCCTCTTCTCTATGAACCTCAGCTACTGTAACGCCTGGAAACACCCCCCGTTAAACGGCAGAATAAAGTGGCTTATATTGACACACAAAGCTTTCCCTTTTCTGCAGGAGGAACGTGGCACTTTGTTTGAAGAACACTAAGGCCTTTAGTGCTGACTAAGGGTTAGCGTTATTGCTCTAATCCTGGTGCAGACATAGAGATTCACAAACTGAGGCTGGATTGATTTCCCAAGCTATGCTGGGCTGAGTCCTCATCATCCTGAAAAATGAGCACAAAAACATGTTCAGTAGAGACGACGGATGGTTTAGAGTGAGGGTTAAAAGTTGAAAAGCAAGATAGCACAGCGATGGCAGAAAAAAAGCAAGGAAGGGGCGAGGCGAGGCGGACAGGAAAAAGCATGGCAGCGCTAACATCCATGGTCGAGGAGAAAGGTCGGTGAGTCATAGAATGGTTTGTTTTCACTGTGGACTGACTGTAGGGTTAATGAAAGTGTTCCTCTTTTGGGGCTGCAGCCAAAAATCAAAGAGAGCTGGAGGTGGTTAAACCTGACGCTCTGTCTATCTGTGCTCTCTCTCTCTCATCTTTTCCTCGTCTCTCTTCACTGTCATACTTTCAGTGTTGGTTTAACCTCAGTTACTGATGACTTGTCTTTGAGACAACATGTGGTGTCACGAGGCAGATTAGTCTGGGCAGAGAGTTCACAAAGCTACAGCAACATTTGTTGAGTAACTGATTATAGCTGTCTGTGGTGTAGTTTTGATGATATAGTTTGCCCCCCTTTAGGCTTTTCAACAACATGCAGTACATCACATTGGCTGCATTCACTTATATGGCATAAATGAGTCATCTTTCTCAAAATGAACTGTCAAAACTTGGTTTTACAAATTGCCTACTCTGACACATTGATAAAGAAAAACAGGGTAGAGTGGTAAAGTGTGAGTACACTACAATAATCAAAGCAAAGAATGAAGGTCTGTCAGAAAAAAAATCTTCCTGTAATACAACTATAAAGTATTGTAATGGTCTCCACACCAGTCCAGTTGTTGATGGTGATGCAGGGCTTTTTCTGTGTGAAATGAGCGCTGGTTAAACTCTCTGTCTATTTGTCCAGATTTTTAGTATTTTTATCATCACTGTGAGTGATGGCCAGACAGAAATTGTTGTGTTTGAGTGCAGAAAGCTTAGCTTGGCGTTATCTAAAATCAATATCAGAGCTGAATATTTAGATGCTTTTAAAAATATTGGTTTGCTTTAATTATTCCCATCACTCACACAACTGCGCACCATCGAGCTCCATGGTTACCTCCCCACATCCAGTGCAGACAGCTGAGTCCTAACAAGAGCAAACCTGTCCTCTCTTTGCTCAGAATTGTTAACGCTCATGTAAGGATCCATAACATGTACAAGTTTCACACCTGCCCCGGCTAGTATTTGACTTTTAACATCACTAAGCTCCTTGACAGCGTGACACTGTCAAAAACCATAGACGGTGTCAAAACACATGACATCCTGTGTTTTCCTTGGCCTTCACGCTTCACTTCCAATATACAGAGCATTACAAAGTGCAGTTGTAGTATGTTCTCACTCTGCACTGTTTATTTCATATTTTACATGCGAGTGAATGTGAATTTAATGTGAGGCAATGCCCTGTTTACGCTGGTGAGTACAGGCCTCTGTCTGTGCGCTGACGGACGGGAAGCTCTTACATCAACATGGAGCTCTGGGTGCTTATTCTACAAACTGGAAAATTTCAACACTTCTGAAAAACATTTAATCCAGTTGGAGTAAATTGAAAATACTCTTCATGGCTGGGTGGCTTCATCTATAACAATACATCATGTTGTATAAGCAAACTGCTGCATTGTAATGATAGTAATTGGTAAGAATTTCAATAATTCCTGAAATGTTTCCATTCCTGTTAAAGGGGGAACTATATTAGCATAACGTGTGGGATGTTCTGTTATCTCATGGTTACAATGCATGAAATTTAACTGCAAGCTTCCTGGTTGCATGTAATTCTTCTCTCTCCGCTCACATTTCCTGTCTATAAAATAATCTTTATAAAAAGTGAATTACATGTATTTCAGCATTGCGTTTGAGTAAATACTGAGCACTTGCTGTAGATGTTTCACCACGACTATTAGGTATTTATTTTTGGTCGTGATCCTGCACTTTGCTTTGTATTAATATACTAAGAGTTAATTTGGTAGTCAGTGCTGTGGATAAGAAACTCACTCTAACGGGGAGGTGTTTAAAGTTGCTGCAGTTGGGACGAGCTGGAGGCTTCATGTAATCACAAATCCCCCTGCTTTTGCTCCTCTCATGTCATGTCATCTCTCTGCATAGACAAGGTAAAAACATTTTTTTAGTATTATAGTAGTGTACATTTCGATATCTCCAGTTTTATACAGATCATATATGCAGTATATGTATAAAATATAATTGTAAGCAGTGCTAACACATGTTGAGTGTAAGGTGTGACACCAACACAGCTGAGTTTTGTCACCCAGAGCGGCACCAGAGTCACGTTAAGTGCCACATGTTCAACCACAAACACACATTAAACATTAAAGTAGGTCATAGGTAACAATATGGTATCACTTTGGCTAATGTGCTGTAAATTAAACATCCAAGTCGGGAGGGATTCAGAGATATTCCCCGGGCAGTGACATCATCTCTTCCTGTCTCCGCTGCCAGCCCCTTGACCTTGTACAGTGCAGTGGGTGTTGTAAGTGAACAATCCCTCTCAATGGAGCGTCAAACATTCATAAAGGGACTCTGTGGTTTGATGCAGGCCACATCTTTGTCAATACCTGATAAAGAAACAGTGTCATACTTCCGAGCAGAACAGAGCGTGTGAAGCAGGCATGTTATCGCAAATCCCTCTACTATAAGATGTCGTGCCGGCAATGTGGTTCATATTTACAATTCATAACTCATGGTCGAACTATCTGATTGGGTTTATGAAGTCTAATTCCCCAGCAATCTAGGCTAAGTCTTTGCATAATACAAACTGCAGTCTCACAAACACTGACGGACAAAATATAAGTGGAGGCAGGTGGAAAGAATAACATTTGGTCTTCCCAGACACGCAGTCAGGGAACAATGATAACACAAGACAACGAGTGCTGACACAACTTTGTGACCTTCCAGTCGCACATCATCAGTTCCAGGTCTTTATCAAACGCTGAAATGGAGGTTAACAAAAGAACATGAATACATTATATGTAGAAAATATACAATAAATTATATCAAATACAAATGGCTGTGAATGGTTTGACACACGTCATTTGGAAAGTCCAGCTGCCATTTTGCTCAATGTGTGCAACATTTCTCTGATTCGAGTCAAAGTGTTTTGCATTCTTAAAAAGAAGCAGAGGAGATTTCAGCCTCAAAAACAAGACAGTTTTAACACCTCCAGAAGAACGCAGCTCCCTTTTTCTTGCAATGATTCCCACATTTTGTGGAAAGGGTTTCCAAACAGTCCAGTTTACGCTGAGACTCGATACAAAAACACTTACACATTATATGATTTAGCCTGATGGAAGACCTGCTTGCAACATGAAAAAATAGTGGATGATGCTGCAATAGTGTGACATGCCAGATGATTTGTAATTAATTGGATGAACCACCTGTGAATCAGTCAGGAGAAGAGCAAAGGAGCTCAGGATCCAGATTATCCAGGTTTGTGGTTTGATCTGACAAGAATTTTGAGTGATAATGTGAGAATAAATAAATCCATGAAGGCTGATTTAAATAACATTTAAAATGCTGAATAAGAGTCAAAGGTGTGAATTAAACATGCTTTAATTAATAAATTAAAAAAAAACAGCTTTATGCTGCAGGAGTCAGTTTCAAGTTTCTATGATCTTGTGATCACAGCTTCCTCCTCGATAAAAGAGCAACGTACCTTTCTAGTCTACCAGGACCTCGGATACTCAAAAGAGGTAGTGTTCCTTTAAGAGTCACTGGGAATCCCTATCACTACAGCGGCAGAAAGAAAACATGATTGAATTAAAAAGCGATGGAGGCAGAGCTTCTCGGACATTTCCCACAGTACAGTGAGCTCATGGTTTGGCTTTGAGTCTGCTGGGATGGGACCTCCAAAGATAATGAAGCTCCAGCTCTGAACACATGATGAAAAGACAACTTCAAGTCTCCACTGGCTCGTCTGCTCTGCAAACTGCAGGAGGACAAAAAAAAATACAGAGTGCATCTATAGAGTCGGCCCATTAGAGATGAGCAATGACTGCTTCTAATGCTCTAATGAAGCGCCAACAGCTGGAACAAATTGAGCTATGTATTTCCATCCTGTGTGGTTAAACATATCAAATATAGAGCAATGAAGGTTCAACTAGAAAAACACTCAGAGAGCGCAGACCTCCGCCGAGGCAGCATTCTGCCGCGATTTATCCTCTATGCACAGTTTTTCACAATTATCGCAGAAAATATTAATATTTGACTATAAGAATGTCAAGACTATAAATTGAGAATTATTTTCTGGATATCTGAAGACCAGTTGCATTGATCTAGCTCCTTCCTACATGAGGTTATGGTTAAAAATGCATATTTGACCTGGGTGACCTTGACCTTTTACTTATTTTGATCACCACCAAAAATTAATCAGTTTTAAGTTAGGCCACTTCTGACTAATCCTGAAAATTTTGTCAAAATCCGTACCTTTATATACCTTTTTGAGTTATTTTGCAAAACAACAAACAAACAAATAAACCCTGGTGAAAACATAAACTCCTTGAAACTAGAGAATATTTATCTGTAAATGGTATTTGTTGTTCTAAGAGTTTGAATTTCTTCTTCGAAAATGAGCATAAAGTTGAAAAAAATGCAACATTATGACCTTCATGAAGACGACATGTACTGCAGGAGAACAACGAGGCTGGTCCAGTGTGTTTGAACTGTCACTGCTGTTGTTCCTTAATGTGATTTTTCTCATCCACTCGATGCTGTTTACATCTCAGCTGTTTTCATATGTGAGCAGACATTTAAGAGGTAATTTTTTAACCCTTCCTACAAAGTAAAAAAAAGACCAGGAATCCAAACCATTCAAGCATCTCCAGATCACGAGAATCACTCCTGAACAACCTCCCTGAGTGTAACACTGTCCATCAAACTCAAGTTTCCAGCCAGCGAAGGCATTCACCATCTATGATTAATGCCACGGCCGACCAGACTGCTCACATAGTCTATAAAAAGATTACAGTAACTTCATTAGTTTTATTTTCTCTGTTGCTTCAAAGAAACACCCATCAGCACTGCTCATAGTTTCAGCATTTAGGTCACAGTCTGAGCTGCCAAAACATCTCAACTCAGTATTTATATGATGACTGCCAGATTGTGCCTGACGCTATGTATGGTCAGGGGGAGAGGACGTGTTGCAGGTATGAGCCACAAGCAGAGCTCATAACTTCTGCTGCCAAAGGCCTGAGTGGCAGCTCACTCTTATTGTCTCACCTCTCTCTCTCTCTGCAAAGTGATTACATTCTCCTGTGACATTTTGGACCAGACTCAAAGATCAGACACTTTACAGTCATGGCTGTGGCATGCACTGACAACATACACACACACACACTCTTTTGCACACAGCACTGACATCGCTCTGTGCAGAAGACAAGTGCGTTTCATGTTTATGCTCTCAATCTTCACGTAGTTGCACTCAGGCTATCAGACTGGGAAGAGATAATTGTAATTGCTGCATTAAGTCATCTGACAAGCTATGAATCCAGTCTGTCGAGCACGAATTTAACCCAGTTTTTATGACATCATTAACTCCATGACTGCCTTTGCTTATTGGCACTAAAGGACAAACTTTCTCTCAACAGCATAATCGCCTCTTTTCATACACGTCATGATCACTAGGTCATTTGGGTCTTTCTTTATTATTTATGAAGCCAGTTGTTGTTCGCTCACACACAAACACAGCTACATCATTTCACTGTAACGCTGTCTGCCTCAAACACACAGATGCTGATGTCATGAGGCCTCTCACAGGGGCATCCCCCCCTAAAAAAGTCTAGTTGGAGCAGACTTTGAAAACTTTCCACTTAAGTTACTTTTATTGTAATTCAGTTAGTCCACTGGGCCTTTATGTAAAGCTATACTTACTATCTATTTCACTCGATTAACCAAATCCACTTACAGTACAGCTTAAATTCAGGGGAACAATTTTGAAAGCAGTAACTCATGTCCGACATGGACAAGCTGCATCAGCACTCAAGAGTCAACTTCAAAAGGATGCAGGGTTTTTAGGAGGAAGGTAAACTATACTGCTCAATACAGCAAAACAGAATAAGTGAGCTTCACACAGTTGGTATGTATGACAAGGTTCAACAAGATACAAGGTTTGGATCTACCAAAAACTGACTCCACATCCTGTTAAATGTGCAAAACCCACAGTATGTTCTGCCAACCACTCAGGCTGTAATACAGTTAATAAAAAAGGTAAAATGTGACAAAACGCCCCGTAGTTCAGTCATTTTCTTTGTTTTTTTTAAGGATGCACAAGGGATAAAAGCAAAATGTTACCCAAAGATATGTTCAGTGATGTTTATCAGTTCTTTTCTAAATTACACTCAACTCCCTTAGAAAAGAAAGCCTGCACGGCTGCACACATATTCCCACTTTTAAAATAAGTAATGAATACATTCCAGCAGCTTGAGGACCTCTAATATGTTTCTATGGAAAGTAGTCTTATTGCATCTTTCTCACAGGATTAAAACAGGAATCGCAGCAGGTTTCATTGCCAACTAAAATGTGTCAGCTGTTGTGCACAGATGATGCATGTGCTGTATCTCCGTGGATACGATATGGTGAGAGGCGGTGCGGCTGGGTAACATCACCAGCGATGGACTCGAAGGCCCTGCCACCTGTCCACTGCAGCGGTGGCATTTAGATGACATTAATCATGGCGATAAGTAGCTGACACTTGCAGGCCTCTTGGTTAATGTAGAGCCCAGAGAGTCAGCAGTTACAGTCAGGGGAGAATGAACAGAGCAGCTTCAGTGTTACTGGAGGCTGAACGTATGATAGCACTAGGTAAAGATGGCTTCTGATTTCATTTTTCTGACTCGCTAGCTTTATGCTCACTTGTCCATATTATGATGATGAAGTATACAGTCTCTTTGCATGATGTGAGGTCTGGTTTAAACCAGATACACACAAGCTTCTGGTATTTACTGCACATGGTGATAATGCAGGCCTGGTTGATTCTGATGACTTCTGCTCTGATGGTGTGTTATAAACTCATGTTTATGCACTGTTTTATTGGACATTTCATTCATCGAAACTGAGTTCTTACACACGGCGATGTGCACCTGTGTGTACTTCATTATGCATCTTGAAAGGTGACTGATTTATGGTCTACTTAATGATCTGAACTGCACTCGTCCTCATCTTCACATCACCAAAGTCATTATCATCTCTTAGTCTGTGACCAACCACAGAAGGACTGCAGAAACCTCTATGTGATGGATGTGAACTGCAGCAGCAGCAGAGGTCACGTCACGGTTTTCAGCGTACGTATGAGTGTAAAACGCTATCTGATCAGGCAGGAAGATAGATGAGCCTGCTGTCTAACTGGCCCCCTCTGATGATGTCAGCAGGAGAATGAAATGATTTCCGTGTCCAAATTGCCTCCATCTGGCTGCCTCGGTCCTGATGCCGAGGTGTTGACAGAGATGGACTCATCATCGGGGCAGAGTGAGCCTCGCTGAACGGAGAGCTGAATGACCTCAGATTGCATGTTGCTGGGACGTTGCATTTCAATTAGCAGGTACTTCATGCCTGCTTTAAGCCTGACCCACGCATGACTCTGGATGCATTACAGTCCTGGCACTGGCTGTATCTGTGCTGCCACTGAATGTGGTGAAACAGGGAAAAGGGCAGGAGGTTAAAAAGTGAAGATAGAGAAGTAAAGCAACATGTGACAGACTGCTTGTGTTGAGGAGATTCAAACCGCTGACTGTGTTCAGGCCTCTAACCTGGTGCGAATGTAAGCACGAATGGTCGTCTGTCTCAATATGTGTGTAAAAAGGAAATTAAATATCTATTTAATCCAGATTTTAATTTGGAGAAATATCATAGCCTTAGTTTTAATCATTTTATCCCTGGTTTATTTTAGCTGATCGATATTTATTCTATTTTCAACATTTCATTTTTTATAATCTTTGTAATCGTTAAATTGAGCTTCTCCCTGTTATAAATAAGCAGTTACAGGTAATGGACAGATGGCTGGGTGACACATAATTGCAATTGCAATGATTAGGTATTATGAGCTAAGACTGACATTGTTTGCTATGTATTAGTATACATAGTAGTGGTATTTTTTGGTAAAATATTGGGAGAAAACATCAAAACAGCCATTAAATTACAAAACTGGTAATTTCTATCACTTCTAGTTGATGCTGTGTTTCCATTATATTAGTGATTCTGTGTGGGGACTCTTGTCTATCACAGTAAAAGATGTCCAGTATGAAACCAGTTACCATCGTTCACTGGGTGTCAGTTTAGCTTTATAATGTAAAGGGAGATTAAGAAGGTCATGAAATGTTCTGCAAAAGGCCCTAAAATCCGTTTCGTAAAATCGTTACTGAAGCAGCGCCTCTGCATGTGCAACCACAAATATGTTTGCACATGTGTGATGTGTTCTATGAACATGTCAGGGTTTACATTATGTGAATGTGTAGACGCCTGGCAAGAAGTGAAGTACTGACCTCATCATTCCTCTCACATCAATCTGCCTGAAGAGAGGGCAACACGAACCATCTGACAGTGAGCGACACACAATCCATCATTCACTTATGCAAAGAAACTAAGCAGGAAATAAGATTGTCTCGTTTTCATGTCCAGGTATTTGAAATCTGATCTCTGACATCACAGATAAAGCTCCCTATGATTCAATGCTGAGTTCACAGCCTCGCTGCACAGCTCGTGTGACTTTGACATTCCTGCATAATCACTTTCACAGGCGACACACCACACTGCTGATCCACACTCTGACCTCTCATTCTGCACTGCTTGACCTCCTGACCCAGCTTTTTTCCTGCATCCCTCAGGTCTTTTAGGCCTTTTCCCTTGCTGCGCTACAGCACTGCAGTGTTTATGTAAGGCGCTGCTCTTGTGGTGTTGTTTCAAACCTTCAGGGAAGACAGGCCTCCCCCCTCTCTGCTGAGGGTCATTATGAGTCATGGGAAGGTGCCTGCGAGTAACAGTCAACATCGTAATGCATAACTCATCCAATGTCATACTGCGCAGCCACACTTTGAGATATACAGTAAAATGTGTGCAATTATGTGCACACATACACAACTGGTGTATTTTCCTTTGTCTGTGTGCAATCATGTAAAAACAAGAGGAGAAAACACTTACAAGAGTTCCCATGCTAACATTATGTTATTTTACATCAATGACTTAATTAAGCCACTAAAGCAAATGCTTGCTGTGTTCAGTTTAAATGGTCTGCCACATGTCTCCAGTTTATTTTGTTTTGTTTTGCCTTAAATCCAGTCATCCTGTACATCTCTGTCACTAGGCTACAATGTTCCTCCCCTGATACACATCATAACCTGCAGCCTTAAGCATAAGGGACGTAATGCATGATGAGATGCCCTGTAGTGCTGAACAAGCATCCTGATAACCATTGCATGGACAAACATCTCACTTTCAGTGTTGCCAGTAATTTAAGCAGCTCTCAAGTACTTTATTGCCAGTTGGAGAGGGTATACCTCTCGTGATATACGTCACATAGTCCAATACCGCCTCTTCACTCATGATAATGATCGTTCACTGCTGCCACTGCTGACAGGTGCAGAAAACCAAATAACCACACAAAGACTTAACATTAACAGTTCCTGTATTTAGGGCAAACTAATGTACAGTGCGTTAAAAACTAAACTGCAGTGCATATCAATCTGTGCAGCAGCTCGCTTCACATCCATGCATGTCCAAAGTTGACTTCGATAGGCTTCAACTACAGGCCAGTGTTTATTATTCATGCTACAGGACACACCCCAAATCACCTCCAAACTACCATGCCCGGCCAAAAAAGAAGTCACCGTCTGGATTTAACTAAGCAAAAAGGTACGAGCCTCCTACTGGCCCTCATGGCACGGGCATATTCCAAGATGACAATGCCAGGATTCATCGGGTCAAATTGTGAAACAGTGGTTCAGGGAGCATGAGACAGCATTTTCACCACAGAGTCCAGACCTTAACCCCATTGAGAATCTTTGGGATGTGCTGGAGAAGGCTTTGCACAGCGGTCAGACTCTACCATCATCAATGCAAGAGCTTGGTAAAAAATTAATGCAACACTGGATGGAAATAAATCTTGTGACATTGCAGAAGCTTATTGAAACAATGCCACAGCGAATGTGTGCCGTAATCAAAGCTAAAGGCGGTCCAACAATCGCCTTTAGCCTTTTGGCCAGGCAGTGTATTTCACTGTTGCAAACTAACAACTGTCTTGTTGAAAGATGTCATGAATTTAGGGCTTTAGAATGACACAAAGGCTTAAATTACTGGAATACAACAACCGTGGTACGCACTGATCTACACTAACAAACCTTTTTTAATCAAGTCAGACAGCCTCTCTGGTGATGTGGCCACATGCCTAATTGACCATCCTGATGTTGACAAGAAGATAAATGATTCCCAAATGTCCATCATGCACCTGACCACATCCAAGTACTCAGTACAGCACAATAACCAGTACCCAGGTATGGGGTACCAGTGCATCTCTGATTTCCATGGAATTTGTTTCTGAAGGGTGAGGGTTTGGGTGGGCACGGGCCATTTGCAGACGTAATTCTTTGGCACAGATCCATAGTGAAAGTCGATCCTACCCAGACCTTTAGCCTGATACTCACCAGCACTCCGGCCATTTTATCAAGTCAAACAAGTTCACGTCTGAGCGTGTATGTCTGCCTGTTTTTCTGTCTGTCTGGGTCACGCCTTTTCTGTCTCCCTCTCATTCTTCTTCTCTGTCTTTACCTCCCTTTTCCTCTGTATCGCTGACTTTCTCTCCCTCCGTCACCCAGAGGGGTGAATTACCAGTCTGGCAGTTCTGCAGCACACACACAGCCATATATAGGCAGCAGACGTTAGGTAAACGCTAGGTAGACATTAGGTAAACTCAAACAGCCACTACTCAGTCAGCTACTTTATTTGTAACACCGATATGCTTCTCTGAGCTGGCAAAGGTGAGGGCACATGGCGCTGCAGGTGGAGTGGATGTGGACAGGTGGATGAGGGAGACTGTGTGTGAAAGAGCATGAATCACTGTATTTACACACATTACCACACTGATGGCCATATTCAGAACAACACCATAACTTTCTTTTCAGATTTTTTGGCAACACATCCTGCAGTTCTGTGCCCATTTTTCGTTGAGTAGAGTCTTTTTTTTATTATTCCTGTGGACAGCTGGCCAAATGCAAACAACATGATGTCATGTCTACCTTTCCACTCGAACTAAATCACATCAGAATTTGATAACAAGAAGGACAACAATAATAATCCAATTTAACTTTCTTCTCAGTATTTGTACCAAAATAAAACCAGAGAAGCTGAAATACTTTGAAATTCTCCAACTTCTGGTGTATTCTCACATTTCCTAACTGGAGATATTTTCCTTTTTCTTGCTGTACCATCACTACATGTGTATCAGGAATCAGGAATAAGTCAACTTATTTGTTCCTAAGGGGCAATTCAGAAATGGAGAAACTTAACTATGATGTGATGGTCAACAGAAAATGTTGTAGCCTGACTCACTTTATTTGTCTAAAACCTGCTCCTGTGCCGATTACTGGAAAAGATAGTAACCAAAACAATGTGTGCAGCCTAAACAAATAATAAACAAGCTAAAGGAACATTTTGGAGGATATGTATTGAAAGCTGAAATGTTTTTTTGGTATGTCACTGAAAAAAAACCTAAGCCTTTGTTTCGATCATTGTTGTTTTTTGTGCTAGACATTATTCTGATCCTCGTATAATCACAACTCATGATCGGTGCGTGCACAAACTAAAACTAATAACTCTGCTTTACAGCCTTCATCTCACCAGATTGCCTCTAGATTTCAGGCACAGGACAACATGCAGTTTCCTATCGCTCTGTGATTTTTGTCTCTCTGTGTTTACAGGTGCAGGTGTGAGTGTAATTATGTCACCGTGAAGGATAAAACTCAATAAACGGTGGGATATCCTCACTCACTCTGCAACATGCTGGTTCCTCCAACGACTTCTACTGCTACAGGCTCTTTGGATCTTTTACTGTTTCAGCTAACACACCGAGGGAATGATGGGAGTTTTTACTTCCCTTGCAAAGAGTCAAGACCTCACACCTTAATAATGACCACAAGACTGAAAAATGTATACGGGGAAGCATATAGTTTTCATTTTTCCCTTCATTTCTCTTAGCTTAGTGTTATTTCACTGCATTACTATGTGGTTCCATCAAAGCTGAAGACAAAGCAAACGGGTCTGAGAACAGAGCAATAAAAACTACACTTTAAGACCAATTATGGGGGCTCAGGTAGCACTGCCTCCCCTTCTTTCTCTCTAACACACACACAAGTAAATTCACACACACATTACACACTCATGTAGAAATACAAATATACAATACAGTCATTTTCTAACTAAGCCATTTTGGACAACACTCAGAGGCAAAGGTTCCTACGTGATCACATCTCAGAAACATTTGCAGACTGCTGCAACTCACATCAGCCTGTGCTGCTAGTTCAGTCATTTACAATAAGCTTTTTATCTTCTATCTATTAGAATGGAGATCAATGGGGTCACATGAAGGGCTGCAGGGTTTGTATGAATAATTGATGCTCCACTGTGAAGGTACATTCTTCTGCTGAAGGGTGAGCACAGGATGCAAGTATTCCTAACAAAAAAACTGTCTTAATTTCAGCTCATTTACTCTCCAGGCTCATTGTACAGAAGAAATATATTGCTGTGTTCCAACATCCGGTCATATTTTGTAGTATGCATGCCAGCAGGCTTCACTAGCTAGTCTGACTCAAAACCCTGCGCAGCGGATAATTGAGCAAAGGGTTCAAGTTGAAGGTGGGAAGAAGTACGTACCAATTTTATGCATACTGTAACATTAGATACTCTGTGAGGGCAGCTGCAGAGCTACATACTAAAAGTTGAAAAGCACTCAGAGAGCACAGACCTCCACCAAGGCAGCATTCTGAGAGAGCGCATACTCCTGCAAGCTCACAACGCCTAAGAGTGAATGTGTTGATTTTGACGCACCTTGGAACCCACATTTAACATTGTATTCACATTAATATCATGTACTTTTTATTTTTTTCTTTATTTCATATTTTGTCATATTTGAATTTAAAAAAGACAAAAATACCAGTAAAATTTGCAAATACAATTTGAGAATTCTGGATATTTTGAGACCAGTTGTATTGCTCTAGCTCCTTCCTACATGAAGTGATGGTTAAAAACACATATTTGACCTTGGTGACCTTGACCTTTTACTGATCTTGACCAAACTGAATCAGTGACTTCTGGATTCCTATATTAGTTTATATACCAAATTAGGTGACGATTGACTGAAAACTGTACACCCTGGAGCGTTGAGAAATACGCAAAATCTCCCATACATTACTATGGCGTGACCTTTCATTTGACCTTGACGACCTTGAATCTGAGCCAATCACCACCAAAAATAAATCAGTTTTAAGTTAGGCCACTTCTGATCAATCCTGAAAATTTCGTCAAAATCTGTCCATAACTGTTTGAGGTATTTTGCAAACCAACAAATAAACAAACCCTGGTGAAAACATAAACTCCTTGGCGGAAGTAAATAAAATAAATAAATAAAAATAAAAATAAAAACATTTTTTTTTAAAAAGTGTGCAAGACGCAACTTATGTTTCTGGGATATCACCAGCCAGCCCAAACATGGAGAAAAATCCCACTAATATACCACTAGTGGAAAATTAAAAACTGATTGTTTCTATGTATGCTGACTCTCTGTCTGAAGGTTTGTGGATCAAAGCCCTCTTGTCCAAAGGTGACTCACTGGACAGGTGACATCTCTGCTGCCATCTTTTAGAAAGAAGCACCTCTTTATTAAGACATGCAGCACCTGTGTGAGTCATTAGTCAGAGCATGGCACTGCAATGATGAGAGCAAGGTACAGTATATTCCATCATGTTTGCATTCCTTCTTTTATGTGCCTATTCTTTTATATGCCTATTGCCTATTCTCCTTATTTTGTTTTCTTTTCAGTGTCTTTTCATATGAAATGGTTATTTGAAAGATTATACAGTAGAATGCAAATAATTTAAAATGTTGTATATTTTTTTTTACTGTTATTATTTTCCATGCACAGTACCAGCAGATGCTTTGCAGAAAAAAAGCTGTAACTATGTTTGGCATGACACAAAATAAAACAAAACACAAAGCACATTTAAGCTCAATGGATCTGATCAGTGGATACCAAGTCATGGTCAATGCCTCAGTTCTGACAAATATAACAGTGTTGTGAAAACCTGTTTGAGGTGTCTGGAGAGAGTGAAAAGCAGGGACCCACAATTTTTTACAATTCACAGACTCGTTTACCTTTCATGTATGTTCTCTCTCCCTCTTTCTGTGTCTCTCTCTCTTTCTCTCAGACCTCCACCCACCCTTCATACTCCCTCTTTCTGGCAGCAGAGAATCAAATAAATGCAGCCCAACAGTCACTGGGGGGTTAGAACAACCCATTTGGTTTAATGAGGTGATCCAGTGTTTTCTCTCCTTCTCCCCTTCTGTCTTTCTCTGTGTCTCTTAACCAATTACACACTGTCTTGTTTTAACATCATGTCCCCTTTTTTTTCTCTGATCTCACTCATTTTCCCTCCTTCTTTCTTAAGGCCTTGTTGAGCCCTGATAAAACCTGGACCTTGGGAGAGGAGAGGGACATTTGGGAGCAAGATGGCGAGAGGAGTGGTGGCCACGTACCTTCATGGCGTCTTCCTTCTGGCGTTGTGGAAACCCTCACTGCAAGGAGGTGGGTTCAGTTTACTGCATGTGTGCTGCGCTCAGCAGTGAAGCACCTGTGGATCAGGTGTCAGTGAGTTTATGTTGCATGCACTCTGGTCCTGTTTTCTTTACATTTAATGCATTTACTGTGATTTGAGAGATGTTATGCATTGCTGCATTTGTGATACTGATGCTGACAATGATGATGAGGTTGTCCAGGATTACTGGCTTCTGCAGATTACTGATGATGATGATGATGATGATGATGATAAAGATGACCTGTTACAGAATTCTTCCTAGAAGGCATACAGCAAGAGATTTGCAATAATCTATTTCACTTAGTTAGAAGAGACAATGTTTAACTATTTTGCTGCATTATAGGTTATTGTTATTAGTCAGTTTTCATTCTGCCTTGTGTGAATGGGTTTGTAATCTCTGCATGTGGAGAATACTGAACTGAGCTAGTGTTGGACACACTTTACCCATCCTGCATCAAAATATTTTCAAGAGCACTGCAAACCTCTCTCAGACTGGAGTGTTTTTTTCTTAGTAATGAACAAAACTGTTTTGCTTTGTTGAATCATTTTAAAACCTTGACCACAGTATAATGCCTTTGCTCGTTCTCTGTCAATTCACAAAGCTATTTATCATGTCCGATCTTCCTCCTCTTCAGGTGTGAGATTAGGGAAACAAGGTTATAGCGAAATCTTTCATCACCTTTAATAGGATTGCTGCATCTGACTTTTAATGGGCCTAATAAAAAAGCTTTAACGATAACCATGTGCTCCAGACTGCATCACCCCAGATCCAGACTCCTTGGATCTCCTGATTCAATGAGACTCCTCTCCTCCTCTTCCTCATCATGTTAAAGGTTTAAACAGCTGCTCTGTAATTCTGTACCTCATTCAAGGTCAGACTGAACCAGTGCAAACTTAGTGGAGAGTAAGGACACATACCTCTCAAATTTGTAAAGAGATAAAGTGAGTAAGGTGGATTTGGATCATTAGACAGGAGACAGTATAAAGTGGGATGACATAAACAAAGCTGTCCGTCTGATAGAGAAGATCCTGATTACATACTGTTTTCTTCAAGAATTCATTGCTCATTTTAAATTTATCAGTGAAAACAGTGACAATGCACCTTCAACAATATTAAGAATCAATAGCAATGCTGGAGGCTCTGTGAAGCGATGATGCTCATTATGGTGAAAACTGTTAGGACAGATAAAACAAACATTTGGACAAATTTAGATTTTCATAGATTTTCAGAGGCAACTACAGTCGACAAACCTTTTCGCTGAGAGATGAAAGTTTTTTTTGTCACTAATATCTGTACATTTTCATGGCAGAACGCCCAACAGCCAGACTGCGAGAGTGGCTAAAAACAACAATAGTTACAGTATGATATCATGGACAGAGTAATAAAACACTACTAATTAAATAATGGGACATTTATGCAATCTGAGAAAAATGTTTTTTCCAAACGAACAAACATGTCATTTCTTTCAAATTTAATAGTTATTATTTCAAATATACAGTATATTTATTTGAATTAATTTCATGACACATCTCTAAATATAAGTGCAGAGTTGTTCAATATTAGATTTCAAGAAATATTCCTCTGCAGAAACCTGCTCCCCAAAGAGTTGTTGCTTTCAGAGTGCAGAGCTGAATGGCAATTAAAGTTATTTACTGCGAGTTATTAATATGCTGTACAAGGCATTACTGTGAGATCAGTAACACACATTCTTTGAGATTCCCCACAGACCTCTTCTTTTCACATCTGGACTGTGGGATATTAAAAATATTCCCTTTTATAGTTGTTCACTCTGTGTTTCTATTTTTGACTATCGTGATTTGTGGAACAAAACAAAGGTGCAGAAAAGTGAGAATTATGACCAAAGATGCATGTCTTTTGGATGAAGGGGTGTTTGTTACCAGCTGCAGAGAAACTCAGAACACAGGCTTGATAATCGCTAACACACATATAAACAAACTGCACACAGACGTTTGCTCTGTGCCTGTGTAACATCTGATCCGATTTGTTAACTATAATCCTTGTCAGCTAAACATGTGAAATGTTTTATCAGGGCTTATGAAGAGTCACAAAGTTGTAAAGAACAAAAAGTTTACCATTAAGCTATATGTATAATATAATATATGTATATATAATATGTGTGCAGCTGATCCTGAACACAAATACTAGACCTGAAACCTTCATAAAACCATGCTGTTGTTTGCTGTGAATCTGTATCAGGTGTATACATACCTACTGGTGGAGCAGCAGGTGGCACTGGAACCAGCATAGGAGGTTCAGGACCTGGAGCTGGATTTGGACCAGGTGGGACTGGAACTGGATTTGGCCCTGGAGGAGCTGGGATTGGATTTCAGCCTGGTGGAGGACCAGGAGGCTTTGTACCTGGAGCCAGTGGAGGTTGATGACATTTATTTTTTCTGTTCAGTTTGATAAATATTCAAATGAGGTCACCATGCAGGCAACAGTGTTCAGATGCAGATGGTGAAATATTGTACCTGGATTGTTTTCATTTACATGTTTTTAACTTGTGCCAACAACTGTAATCCTCAGGGGGCTACGGTGGTCAGGGACCTGGAGGTGTCGGACCAGGTGGGGTCGGACCTGGAGGAGTTGGACCAGGTGGAGTTGGACCAGGTGGAGTCGGACCAGCTGGAGTTGGACCTGGAGGTGTCGGACCAGGTGGAGTCGGACCTGGAGGAGTTGGACTTGGAGGAGTCGGACCAGGTGGAGTTGGACCAGGTGGAGTTGCACCAGGTGGAGTTGCACCAGGTGGAGTTGGACCTGGAGGTGTTGGACCAGGTGGAGTTAGACTTGGAGGAGTTGGACCTGGAGGAGTTGGACCAGGTGGAGTTGGGGCTGGTGGAGATCAAATTCTAGCAAGTCTTCATTGTGCTACTGTTGATTTAACTGTTATGACTGTTTTCTTCTTACAGGTGGAAAACCTCCAAAAACTGGTAAGAATTCCAGATCTGCCTGCCTGTTGTTCAAGCACTGATCTAAGATTGTGTTTTATAGAATCACCAAGGACAAAAATATGTTTCTTAAAGACAGAAAAAATATCAAATATTATGAACAGGAGGAACAAATATTCAGACCATGGTGGCTCTGACCTTAGCAAAAGTTTATCTGATTGTTCCTGATATCTCATTTGTCTCTAGGAGGCGGCCATGGTGGTCGTGGAGGAGTGACTGGAGGGTTGGGAGCAGGAGGTGTAGGAACAGGTCTAGGACCAGGTGGTTTTGGACCAGGTGGTGTCGGTCCTGGAGGCTATGGAACTGGACCTGGAGGAGTTGGTGCTGGTGGTTTTGGACCAGGTGGTCAAGGCACAGGCATGGAATTTTTTTTTTCTTAGTAACATATTTAATGATAAATAACATTCTTTCTTGTGCAGAGGAGCTGGTGGGAAATCACAAAGGAAAAACTCTGAACACATACTTCCTTTCACATTAAAATGGGAGAGCTATCTGAAAATGTTTCAGTTCAGTAGCTTATGTACCTTTGACAATACAATAACTCGTTGGGGCAGAAAATGCAAAAAACACCAGACAAATGCTGTAAGAAGAGCCATGTTAATAAAATCCAGCTTAAAAATCAATTAAGCTTGTTACCGGCATAATGGCTGCTATGTTTACTTACACTGTATGACATGGACAGATGGGAAGTTCTCTACTGTACCCCCTATTGAAAATATTATCCCGCTGTTCAATTCAATGCAGCAGGATAAGGGCTGCATACATGTACCATTATTTCATTTCCTCATTACTGCAAGACTACACACCATTGTTGAGGGGCCACACACCCTCATGCACACACACAGTGATAAAGGCTAATGCATTAGGCATGGCAGGCCCCAGATAAAGGACGGAAATCATCACGTCAGTCAGAAAGACTGATTTGCTTTGGAATTTCAGGCCTCTTTGTTTTTATCCCTCAAACATGAGTTGCCTGTGCAGGAGGAGGAATGTTGGTGATAATATCCAAACGATCCATAGAGGTTAAACCTCACTTTTGTGGAACCCTTTGAATTCCACCCGTCATGTCGGTGGGCAGAAAACGGGCCAGTGTAAGCACAGGAAACACACTCACATGTCACACTTTCCAGTCTGGGCGTCTCAGCTGAACACATTTTTTTGATCTGAGCTACACAATAATGCCCAGAAAGTGTGTTTGTGTTGCATGACAGCTCCACCCTGAAGAATAAGATGCAAACATCCTGGTTCACCTGAACAAGCAATGGGCGGCATGCATTCATAAACACGGTGCTGCAATTTCCAAGCAAATATCCACAAAGCCAATGAAAGCCCAAACTGTACACACTTTTACTTTGAGTTGCAGTTTCATGGTTAGACTGGTCAAGCTTAAGATCATGTATTTCAAGATGAAGCATCATGTGTGCTAGCTCTTTTTAAGGAGTGAGAGATTTAATGCTAGTCATCTCCCGACACAGGCTTCAATTTCCTCTCTGCTGCCTTGTAATTGTTACTGACCCACCTACAGCCAAACCCTGCAAGATATTTAGTTCTTATGTCAAACAAGCAAACTTCAAACAAGTGTCCAAAACCTTTCCAGAGAACAAGTTAATCCTTGTGAGGTTTCTCTCTGGCAGGCATCATCTATGTATAACATTTCGGGAAGGGTGGAGTTGCAGAAGAACATACTGAATTCATTAATGTATGATGTAGTATAGTGTAGTTACTGGAGCAAGTACTAAGTACTGTTTCCCTGCTCATCAGGCCTTGGGACAGGAGGATTGGGTGGAGGAGTGCTTGGAGCAGGAGGCATCGGGACTGGCAGAGGTCAGGGAGCTGGAACAGGCTACATACCTGGAGGTCAGTGGTTTCCAATTGTCCACATCAAAAAAAAAAAAAAGAGTCAACTGGACTTGCTTAAGATTTGTTAAAGACGTTTCACCTCTCATCGCACCATTCCAGAGGCACCATTCCCACATAAATGGTAACAACTCCTATTGTCTTGGCGGTTTTGGTCGTTTGTTTGTTTTCTGCTCCATCAGCAGTATAAGTACGTGGCCTCTCTACCAGTCAGTTAGAACTGCAGAAGCCTCTTGGATGAGATGATTTTTTTTGTTCTTTTTGATTTATATATTGCCCTACCTAAAGAATACACAGTATGTGTATTAAACAAACCTCTGCTCTGACCCAGGTGGCTACGGAGGTGGTTATGGAACAGGTGCAGGTCAATACCCAGGACCTGGTGGAACTGTTCCCAAACCTCCTAAAACAGGTATTTTTGGTTTACTGACATAATACAGTTTTAATCAATGAAATATAATTGAATATTGTTTTACTTTGTTACAGGATACAGACCTGGAGGCGCTGGATTTGGGCCTGGAGGTGCAGGAGTTGGGCCTGGCGGGGCAGGTGTTGGGCCTGGCGGTGCAGGATTTGGGCCTGGTGGCGGAGGATTTGGGCCTGGCGGTGCAGGAGTTTTGCCTGGCGGTGCAGGATTTGGGCCTGGCGGTACTGGTATTGGGCCTGGCGGTGCAAGATTTGGGCCTGGCGGCGGAGGATTTGGGCCTGGCGGTACCGGTATTGGTCCTGGCGGTGCAAGATTTGGGCCTGGCGGCGGAGGATTTGGGCCTGGCGGTGCAGGAGTTTTGCCTGGCGGTGCAGGATTTGGGCTTGGCGGTACCGGTATTGGGCCTGGCGGTGCAAGATTTGGGCCTGGTGGCGGAGGGTTTGGGCCTGGCGGCGGAGGATTTGGGCCTGGCGGTGCAGGAGTTTTGCATGGCGGGGCAGGAGTTGGGCCTGGTGGTGCAGGAGTTTTGCCTGGTGGTGCAGGATTTGGGTCTGGCGGTACCGGCATTGGGCCTGGCGGTGGAGGATTTGGGCCTGGCGGTGCAGGAGTTGGGCCTGGCGGGACAGGAGTTTTGCCTGGCGGTGCAGGAGTTGGGCCTGGCGGCGCAGGAGTTTTGCCTGGCGGTGCAGGAGTTGGGCCTGGCGGCGCAGGAGTTTTGCCTGGCGGTGCAGGAGTTGGGCCTGGCGGCGCAGGAGTTGGGCCTGGCGGTGCAGGAGTTTTGCCTGGAGGTGCAGGCGTTGGGCCTGGCGGTGCAGGAGTTTTGCCTGGAGGTGCAGGAGTTGGGCCAGGTGGAGCTGCTGTGCCAGGAGGAGGTAGATAATATGATTTACATTATGCTATATAACATATTTCTATATATACACACATTACATAGACATATTTATGGAGAGAAGTTTATTGCAAATATTATACATAATGCACATACAACTTATATTTTGCCAACTAAAGTGACTTTTTACTTCATTCCTGTCTCAGTTCCATTGCTGCCACAGACTGGCATGACGGGGGGAGGACCTGGAGGAAAGAGCGGTGGTAAAGCATCAAAACAAGTTCCAGGTAAAAAAACAAAACAAAACAAAAAGACAATGACTTTATTATTTAAGAATGTGAAATATCAGTTCAGTTCAGTCTAGTCTTAGTTTATGATCAACCAGACAGACTGTTATACATTTGCACATGTGGTCACACAGGAGTTGGTGTGCCTGGACTCTATCAAGGTGGATATGTACCAGGCCAAGGTATGCTGCAACACAAGAAGTGTTTTATATGTAGACGAAGCTGTAGCAATTGTGTGATTTTCTTGTCATCTTCCTTGACTAGGTTTTGGAGGCCGTGGTGTTCTCCCTGGAGTGGCCATAGGATCTGGACTTGGGACTCAGACTGGTGTGTTAATACACTTTATCTTGATGCATCTTGGAACATTACATCTTGGCACACATGCCTAAAAACAAAAACTACTGCCTTATTCCTCCCAGGGGCCGGGGTACTCGGCCAGGGGGGTGCTGGTCAGGGAGGAGCAGGCAGTAAGTGTCAATAATTCCTGAGCTGCTTTTGTATCAAACACTGAAAGATTAATAGCAATAATAAATATTGACCTAGACTGCATTTGAGCATTTCACAGGATGAGCATCTCTGTAGTGTATTTTTCACTTTAGATGGTCGTGGACAGCAGTTGCCTGGGGTTTTCCGAGGTTACCCTCTCATAACACCAAAATCAGGTAAATAGGAACAAGCAGTGTAGTAAATTTATAATCCAGTCAATGACAAACGCAATAGCATGGACACTGAAAAGTAATTACTCTTTCAATTACAGGGTCGGGTAAATCAAAGAATCCAGCCAAAGTGGCAGCTAAATACGGTAAAGACATTTCCACTTTGTCTTCAACGTATGGCAGTTACATAATACCTTGCAGAATAAGCATTGTGTAATTATTAAAAACTCTGGATTGACATTTTTAAGCTCCAACTGTTTCCTCAACCAGGTGGAGCTGGTGCATTTGGTCAAGGAGGCACTTTGGGGGTTGGGGCCGGAAGACTCCCAGGAGGAGGAGGTGGAGCTGGAACAGGAGCTGGACCTGGATTTGGAGGTGGAGCTGGAACAGGAGCTGGACCTGGATTTGGAGGTGGAGCTGGAACAGGAGCTGGACCTGGATTTGGAGGTGGAGCTGGAACAGGAGCTGGACCTGGATTTGGAGGTGGGGCTGGAACAGGAGCTGGACCTGGATTTGGAGGTGGGGCTGGAACAGGAGCTGGACCTGGAGTAGGCAGCAACATACCTGGCTTAGGTAAATCTTGAGTAGAGCACCATTTCAGGTATTTTAAGGGAAGTATCAAATATTTGTTCATTCCCAGGATATTTTCAACAAATATGTCAATAAATAATACCCTTTTACGTTTGCAGAATTTTAGTAACTGTTTACTTTCTTCGTGCCATAGGTTACGGTATTGGCTCAGCCAAAGCACGCAAATACGGTAAATCATACTTGCACATTTTTGGAAAAAAAAATCAATAGCATATGTAGTGCGTGCATTTAATAACTTTGTTTAGTGCATTGCTGAGACTAAAAAACACCTTGAATCTTCAGGTTTGCCTGGAGGTGCAGGAGCTGGTACTGCTGGAGGCCTTGGGAGGGGAGGACCAGGCGGAGGAGCTGGAGTTGGTCTCGGCACAGGAGTGGGGACAGGTGGACTCAGTGGTGGCTATGGTTTTGGTCCAGGCAGTGCAGGTATTGGTGCAGCAGGAGGCGCAGGGCCGGGAGGAGTTGGACTTGGCACAGGAGTGGGACCTGGCTCTGGAGTTGGTTTTGGTCCAGGTGGTGCTGGCACTGGGTCAGGTGGTCTCGGTTATGGTCCTGGTGGTGCAGGCACTGGGTCTGGAGGAGCGGGTTATGGACCAGGTAGAACTGGGTACGGTCCAGGTGGAGCTGGAATTGGACCAGGAGGAGCAGGTACAGGACCTGGAGGTAATAATCATCAGCAGAGTTGAGGTTTTTGGACAACTTTGTCTGTAATGGCTTAAGATAAACCATTAGGAGCAACAGCTTAAAATAAAGCATCACTCATTTCACTCATTTTACTATGAGCACACTGTGTGTTTCAGGGTACGATGCCAGTGCCAAAGCTCGAAAATACGGTATTACATAAATGAAGAACCACATATAACTGTATCAATATTTTATAACTGAATATCAGACATTCACCAATGTTCACCTAATGTATACATTCACAGGCATGTTAAGTGGAGCCCTTGGAGGTCCAGCGACAAGTGCTGGAGGAGTTGGACCCAGTGGTGCTGGTACTGGCTATGGGCCAGGAGGAGTTGGACCTGGTGGTGCTGGTACTGGCTATGGACCAGGAGGAGTTGGACCCGGTGGCGCTGGTACTGGCTATGGACCAGGAGGAGTTGGACCCGGTGGCGCTGGTACTGGCTATAGACCAGGAGGAGTTGGACCCGGTGGCGCTGGTACTGGCTATGGGCCAGGAGGAGTTGGACCCGGTGGCGCTGGTACTGGCTATAGACCAGGAGGAGTTGGACCCGGTGGCGCTGGTACTGGCTATGGGCCGGGAGGAGTTGGACCCGGTGGCGCTGGTACTGGCTATGGACCGGGAGGAGTTGGACCCGGTGGTACTGGTACTGGCTATGGACCGGGAGGAGTTGGACCCGGTGGCGCTGGTACTGGCTATGGGCCGGGAGGGGTTGGACCCGGTGGCGCTGGTACTGGCTATGGACCAGGAGGAGTTGGACCCGGTGGTGTTGGTACTGGCTATGGACCTGGAGGAGTTGGACCAGGTGGTGTTGGTACTGGCTATGGACCTGGAGGAGTTGGACCAGGTGGTGCTGGTACAGGATATGGACCTGGAGGTAGGATGAAGGATGAGAATGAAAGATAAAATTAAGACACCTGTTTGAAATAAATTCCATGGTTCATGTAATACTCTAATTTTCATGTGTCTGCATTCTATAGGTTATGCTGGTGCCAAAGCCCGCAAATACGGTAAGAAACAACTTTATGAAAAAACAACGGTTTATATGTTTCACATGTTCATCAACAGTCTTTTGATCTTTATCGTAAATCTGGGAATTATCAGATAAAAACATTATTTTCTAACAAAATGTGGCTCTCTGCAGGTCTGCCTGGAGGTGCCCTGGGTGCAGGAGGACTTGGTGGAGCTGGGCCTACTTCTGGGCTCGGAGTAGGAGGAGGGGTCCCAGGACAAGGTGTTGGATTATCAACTGGTGGTGGACCAGGATCGGGACTGGGAACTGGTGGGATACCTGGTTCTGGTGTTGGTACAGGAGGTGGACCAGGTGGCTTTGGACCTGGCAGTTCTGGAGGTATGGAAAAAAAACAGACATGATATTCTGGAAACCAATTCCCTTATATATGGTGTGATTTCGGCATTTGATAGATTACACCAACACAATACTTTTACGTTTATGACAAGACATGGTGTTTAGAAAGTTAAAGTCAGACATACAAAAAATGTATGGGATTTCCTGCATTGGAAGAATATATTTGACAGACTTTAATAGAGTTTAATACTCACACATTTGCTCCTAGGGCTTCCTGGTGGAGGAAGAACAGGATATGGGCCTGGGGCAGGTTATGGACCAGGAGCTGGATATGGAACAGGTTCAGGGGCATCTTTAATTTTGTTCAAGATAAATCTTGCAAAACTCAAATCATGTCTTAAAATAATTTCTGTTATTTACAGGCTATGGAGCTGGATCAAAACCTGCTAAATACGGTATCAAAATGTTCCTTATTTATTTCAATGATCAGTGTTTCAGCCAGATTCCAGTAAAAGCCCATTATTTTCATGTGACCTTCTAGGTCAAGGTGGAATGGGTGCTGGTGGGGTACTTGGAGGTGGAGCCGGACGAGGTGGTGAGTTGTTTATCCATGACGGCACTGAGCACTGCAAACAGAAATATATATTTATCTGATGCTGGCATTTCATGTTTTTTATAGGCGGTTATGGACCGGGAAGCTTTGGGACAGGTATTGGAGGTACAGGTTGAATTTCAGGAGTGTGTCTGTGTATTGTGGAGTGTTGTCAGGGTTTAGATCTGAATGATATCCATATTCATGTATGACCCATTCCTTTACTGACCTCTATTGGTGGTTAGTAGAAGTTGCAGCAACATGTGCCTTACACCTTCCATAACTGCAATAAAAAAGTATAGTTCAATAGAAATATCTTCAAATACTTGAACGACAATGTTCTGTCAGTTTTATTACAGTAGTTTGAGACTGCAGGAACTAGCAATATGAGCTGATGGGAGGGAGAACAGGGGTAGTTTGAAAGGCAGCATGTCTTTCCAGTATATTGCAGTATGGTGAAATAACATAAAAGAAGCATCCTTTTTCTGATCACATAATGTATTGACTGCTCTCAGGATGGAAGGACCATTTCACCCAGTATAACAAAAAGCGTTTCTGAACAGAATTAGACTATAGCTTTGAGATTATTTAAAAAAAACAAAACAAAACAAACGTTGTTGTATGTAGTAGCTGATACTTAAACCAGATTGTATTGGCTGTAATCCTCAGGCTATGGCACCGCTGGATCTAAAGCTGCTAAGTATGGTAAGATGAACTCTGACAAGCAGAACATTATGTGTAAAATATAAAATAGTTTGAACTGAGGAACAAAGCAGTTTATACAGTTATATAAATTTACCACAGTATCTCTTTTATGAACTGTAGGGCAACCTGGTGGAGTTGTACCTGGGGCAAGAGCAGGGACCAGCACTGCAGGACCTGGTGGTGTAGGACCTGGTACTGCAGGATCTGGCACAGGGGCTGGCACTGGTGTTTCAGTCAATGGCACGAACACAATTAATGGTACAGGCACAACAGCTGGAACCACTGGTAATATTCTGTTTTGAGGATTAGGTATATATATTTGTCAGTAATTAATAATTAATCGGCTAATCTATGTGTGATTGGATCAGGAGGAGGAATTGGAGACACAGGAGCCACACCAGCTCCAGCATCAGAAGGTATATATACACAGTCTGATTTTCAGTCATCCAGGTCACAGTCAATACAAAGAACAAAGAAAAAAGTCAACTGGACTTGCTTGAAGGCTTTTTGAGAACGCTGAACTGAAGCCTCTTGGATGAGAGGTAAAATGTCTTCAAGTTCAAGCAAGTCCAGTTGACTCTTTAGTATGTGCAGTGACAAAAACACATTTCCGTCACATATTACCACAGTGGTTTATGGAGTTTCCAGTACATTTGTCTTAATAAAATATGCCTAACAAGGGTGGAAAAGACACTGATGCAGACGAGCTTCCAAGCTGGAGGAATAAAAATAAAAAATTATAGAGGATTTTCCATAGCTCATACATCTCCCTATGCAGAAATACTTTCAAATCTCAGTCCTTTGAATATTTGAATTTTTTCAGGTGATGGTGGTGCAGGTGGTGTGATAGAGGGATCTGGAAGCTCTGGAGGAGAAGGTGAGTTTAAACTTGCTGGATTCTTGTGCAACTGTATTTTTTTACCTTGAAATTATGCACACATTGTGTTCAAATTTGACAGGTCCACCCAAGGATGTCATAATCCTACAAAAACCTGTGTGTGTGTGTGTGTGTGTGTATTACAACAGGAGGTACTGGTGTGGCTGGCAGACCAGTGGGTTCAGGAGGAGATGGAGATGGTTTGAGTGGAACAGGAATCCCTATCATCGGTGCAAAACCAGGTATTTTGGTCATTTAAATTACAACTTCATAAGACATATTGATGATGATAAAAATTAAGGTGTGAATAAAGTGTTTTGGAAGAAGGATTAATTAAACCTTTTTTTTATGTAACAGGACTCAATGGGACAGAAGTTCCAGGTCAGTGTTTATTTATGTCAGAGAGCATCAATTAAATCTGGTGGAAGGCAAAGAAACTGTGTTTCTTGAATTTTTACATTTCACTAATGAGTCCTGAACTTTAAGGTGTAGAAGGAAACACATTTTCTCTAAAGGAATGTTTCCAAACTAAAAAATCCTTTCTAAAGAAATATTCTCTTTTTGTGTGCTATAAACATCTTTGCACTACACTAATGATGGCTCAAAAACATTTACACTGCACTGTTTAAAAGATTTAATCTTCTGTATATTAAGTCAAACCTCAAAGACCATGAAATCAAATAGATATACTTGTTTCCTTAACATTAATTCACCACACTAACCATTCTGTCCTCATATCCTTCAGGCTCCTCCGGCCCTGGTAAGTTGACATAAAATGTACTGAAGACTGAGATGCTACTTGTGAGAGATTATAGAGCTTAATACACAGTAAAGAGCTGAAGATTTTGAATCAGTTTCAGCATAATTTAAAGATGCAACTGGCCTCATGTAATGAAGTGGCACATCACATGATCACAAATGCTTTTAACTGTGAGAATTCTCTGCTTGTATGCTTTCACAGCTGTCACTGGTTTACCTGTACCTGAGAGTGAGTTTCTCTCACACTTCCTATCACAAAACTGTCACCACAGAATACTGCATGGCAGACTAATACTACCTCTCAAACTGCAGCTCAGACTGAAACATATTTTTTAAATGCATTGTACATCTGTTCACTGTTTAGATAGCTGCCCAAGATAATTTGCATTTCTGTGTTACAGTAGGTGGCGGAGCTGTTCAACCAACTGGTACGAAAACATCCATTAACTGTTCTGTTTAATAAACAGATTATTTTTAGGTGTTGTTTAAGTAGGCCTGTATGCCTCACATTTAACGTCACTACATTATTTTGCAGGTTCTGGTGATGATTTCTCAAGTGGGACATTACCTGGAGCAAAACCTCTCAAACCCCCAGGTGAATGAAATAAAATTTTAATTTTAAATTTGCTCTTAAAGAAAATGCACTCAGGTTTCAGCATAACTTGCTTACTGTGTCTATCTGTTACCACACAACAAATTATCAATGGTAAAACACAAAGCAAAATACTGTGTGAACTCCAAGTCAAAGAGCCACCTATCATATCGATAATACATTCACCAGGCTTTATTTGTTTTGTGTGGACTCTGTGGAAGCTAATGTGGATCAAAATAAAGACAACTCACCTGTGTTCTGTCTGCAGGTGTCCCCAGGGGTGACACACCAGGTGAAGGAGAGGGAGAGGGAGGTCCTGATGGAGAGAGAGGTGATACAGGAGCTGCAGGTGGAGGGCCAGGAGGAGTAGGAGGGAGTACTACCAGTACAGGAGCAACAGGCGGTGTTTCAGGTGGTGTAACAGGAGTGGGAAGAGGAGACAGTCCTGCTACAGGTACTGGAGTTGGACCAGGAGGTGCAGCTGCTGGAGTTGGAGGAACACCAAAACCACCCAAAGGTGTCATTCTCATCATCTGAACGTATCGTATTACTGAATGTCATCTATCACCATCCAGTATCCATAACATTCTGTTTGTTTTTTATTTTTAAATACAGCATATGGACCTGATGGCACTATAGCAGGAGGCACAAGTGCTGGACCTGGAGGAGTAGGTGGGGTGGCAGGAGGAGGCGCAGGAAGAGGTCCTGGAGGAGCAGGCTTGGTACCTGGGGCTGGTGGACCTGGAGGAGTTGGTGGGGTGACAGGAGCAGGCACAGGAGGAGTTGGAGGAGGTCCTGGAGGAGCAGGCTTGGTACCTGGGGCTGGTGCAGTAGGAGCAGGAGCCCTTAAACCTGGAAAAAGTGAGCTGCTTCCATGTTTGTTCTCTGAATTATTTTTGTATTCATCTCAAATCTGCATGACTGTATTTCAGTGATGTTTATATATTATCCATCATAGGCTACGGAGCCGGGGGAGCTGGAGTTTTACCAGGTGGAGGTAAGCTCCCACTACCCTCACCATCTCAGTTACAACAACAGATGACTGAGACATCTCTTTTCATCTCTCTTAGGCTTACGTTACCCAACTGGAGCTGGACAGGGGGCTGGAAAATCAGGCAAAGGTTCAACTATATTCTCTTCTCTTTAATAAGGACTTGTTTTGGCTTCAGCAAGAAGCTACATAATACATTTAATGTTTTTATCTTTTTAGTATATGGGACTCTTGGAGCAGGAGGCCAGGGTGGGGTTGGTCCTGGTGCTTATGGAGCTAGTGCTGGTGGCTATAGTACTGGTCCAGGAGGTTATGGTGCAGGACCTGGAGGTTACGGGGCTGGCCCAGGTGGCTATGGTGCTAGGCCTGGTGGATATGGAGTTGGGCCTGGAGGCTATGGAGGCATTGGCGGTGGTCCTGGAAGTGCTGGGATCCTCGGAGTTGGAACTGGTGCTGGAGGCTTCGGTGGAGGTGTGGGAGGAGGAGTAGGAGCAGGCCCTGGTGGACTGGGGGTGTATGGTGGTGGTGTGGGTCCTGATGGCAAGTTGACCTCTACATCATTTGCATAATTGAGCTGAATTTGGATGGAAAAACAACACATTAAATTGCATATTGGTAAACTTGTCTTATGGGCTCTGTTGTCCAGGTTCAAGATACGGGACAGGTCCAGGACTGGGCACAGGCACTGGCAAACCACCAAAACGTATGATGAGAAGAGACAGATATAAAATTACCAAAAGCATTTACACAGAGAACTGAAACAAGATTTGTTTTTAGGCTACGGGGCTGGATCAGGTGGAGTTGCTCCAGGTGCTGGTGGTTATGGACCTGGTGGTGCTGGACCAGGTGGATATGGACCCAGCACTGCCAGGACAGGACTGGATGGTGTTGGAACCAGGCCAGGTGGTTTTGGACCAGGTGGTGTAGGCACAGGACCAGGGAGCCAAGGACCTGGTGGAGCAGGGGCCATTCCTGGTGTTTATACTGCTGGAGGACAAGGACTGGGGACAAGAAAGCCACCAAAATCAGGTATAATGTTTATGTGTCATACCACAAACAAGCTTTAAGAATGTATTATGTTTTAAGATACACTCAGGCTGTTAACTCCCACTGGCAGGCTATGGATCATCCTCACTGGGTGGAGCAGGCTATGGACAGGGTGAGAAATGTCTTTATTTAAATACTTGAACAGCTTAAAAATGTACAGATTGCTTTTCTCTGTAGACACGAACACATTATCTAATCATTTACAAATAAAAATATTTCATACTGCATAATATTTAATAACATAATAATTAATATTATGTAAAGAACAAGATGTGCTACATGGATACGTTTGTTGCCTTCTACTGTTCTGTGATCAACTGTGAATGTTTTCTTCTTACTTCCTGTAAATACCTAAATTTCAACTGAACGTTGACTTAAGCTGACTACTACTCCAAAGCTGATGCATGAGTGGGAAGAAAACACTCATAAAAAAAAAAACACTCCTGTAGGTTAAAAAGCTATTCCTGATTTCTATGTGCAGGGGTTGGACCTGGTGGAACAGGTACTGGACCTGGCAGATATGGGCCTGGAGGCGCTGGCACGGGAGCAGGTTTCGGACCAGGAGGCGCTGGCACTGGAACAGGTTTCGGACCAGGAGGCGCTGGCACGGGAACAGGTTTCGGACCAGGAGGCGCTGGCACTGGAACAGGTTTCGGACCAGGAGGCGCTGGCACTGGAACAGGTTTCGGACCAGGTGGCGCTGGCACTGGAACAGGTTTCGGACCAGGTGGCGCCGGCACTGGAACAGGCTTCGGACCAGGTGGCGCTGGCACGGGAACAGGTTTCGGACCAGGAGGCGCCGGCACTGGAACAGGTTTCGGACCAGGTGGCGCTGGCACGGGAACAGGTTTCGGACCAGGTGGTGCTGGCACAGGTTTTGGACCAGGGGGGCAAGGATTAGGGAAAAGAAAACCTAAATCTGGTAAATACTGATCAAATAAAACTAAGACAGTAAGGGTGATTGTATTGTAATGTGCAGAACCTTGTTTAACCATTCTCATCCATTTTTTCCAGGTTATGGTGGAGCTGGGTATGAAACAGGTGAGGTTTGGGGTAAGATAAGGGAGGGTCAATATCTTTTTATAAATTTATGTAGTATGCAGTTGTGCTTACATATTGAGATGTCTCTCAGCAGGAGGATTAGGAGGAGGTAGAGGAGGTGGTCCTGGTGGAGTTGGAGCTGGCCCAGGAGGATATGGTCCAACAGGAACTGGGACAGGTCCTTTTGGTTATGGGCCCGGTGGTGCTGGAACTGATGGCCTTAGCCCAGGGGGAGCTGGACCTGGTGGATTTGGCCCAGGGGGAGCTGGACTTGGTGGATTTGGCCCAGGGGGAGCTGGACCTGGTGGATATGGCCCAGGGGGAGCTGGACCTGGTGGATATGGCCCAGGGGGAGCTGGAACTGGTGGATTTGGCCCAGGGGGAGCTGGAACTGGTGGATTTGGCCCCGGAGGAGCTGGAACTGGGCCAGGCGGTTTTAGACCTGGTGGTGTGGGAGGATATGGATCTGGAGGCCAAGTACTTGGGAACAGGAAGCCTTCTAAATCAGGTTACGGCTCGTCATTGGGTGGAATTGGCTACAGACCAGGTACAATTATCTCATGTTGCATGTAAATATTTCATTTTACTGCATACTCACCATAGAGAACTAAGAAACATAACTGTGATAAATAAGTATATATTCTGTCTCATCTTTCCATGCATATTTGTTTCCCTATTCATGTGCTAAGATCACAAACTTACCGAGATATGTCACATTATGTTGCATGTCAATCATGGACAGTTATGTCTAATTTACTGCAATATAATGTAATGTGGATGTTCACTAGGCGGTGGCGTTGGAGGGCTTCCTGGTGCAGAAACAGGACGAATAACTGGAGGCTCAGGTGAGTGTATCATGGCAAATTGTTACTAGAGATTAGTAGTATTGGGTGTGGCAAAGCACAGATTCATATTCTCCAATGAGCCTGGAGAAGATTTTGTTAAAATGTGATACAAGTGTACTGAAAAAAATCTAGACAACAAAAGTCTTTGCTTGGTTATCTTCTGAGGCTTTAAGTGCTCGGCTGATTTCTACACATTTACACTCACTTGCCTGTCAAGGTCGTGCAGCAGAGGGAACAGGAGGGGCTGGAGGTCAGAGAGCAGGAGGAGGTGCAGGCGGAGTACCAGGTCAGTTTAAGCAGAGCCCTGATTCAATACAAAACATTTGCATATTAACATTTTGAGATTTGAAAACAAAATGTAATCATAGACCACTGTACAGTAAACAGCTCCTCCTGCCTGCAGGAAGATCAGTCTCTTCAGAGGCGTGAGTTGATGCAGGCTGTAATGTGTTCTTTGTTCCAGCAGGAGGTGTTGGCCATGGATATGGTGGGACGGCTGGAGGAAACTATCCTGGTAAGCAGTAAATATTATTAAACCTTCTAGATACCCTAAATTGCATATCATTAACATGAACACAAGGTGGGAAACAGAAAAGCTTGCATGTGCGGCCTTGAATGGTGAATATCTGTTTTGGCATATTTCCATTTTTGCCACTGCTGAGATAACAAATGACACCAATTGTTGAACCATTGTTCATTATGTCTTTCCTGTTACTGTTCTCTAGGATACACAGGAGCTGGGCAAAAATGTAAGAAAACTCACTCAGTGTCCTCTGAGATATGCATTGTCCATTTAGCTACAGCCTCCTAACATGCACCTGTCCAACTACATGCAGACAAGCACCCATGGTTAACAAAATAAATTAAAAACGATGACCATTTTGAAATTAATGTTGAATGTTTTTATCATCTCTAGTGCTGGGTATTATTGTAGAGCGCCTGTACATGTCTACAGAATAACTTTTTTTCTGCTGTTACGTCCTATAGCCAAGGCACAGAAAGCGGCAAAATATGCAGCCATGCAGGCCTTCCTGGGAGCTGGAGGCTACAGAGGTAAAAATCAAACACACCATACTGCTTTACAGTAAGCCAGATCTATCTACTGCAAAACACTACACCGGAATTTTGACTTATAAGTAAAAAAAATCTAGTTACCAATCACAGCAGGAGTTCTGACTTTAAATGTAATAATAACCGGAGTTGAGAAAATGAACATTAAAAATATCTTCTTCCTTCTAGTTTAGAGAAAAGTGACATTGGTTGTTATGTTACATCAGCTGTGGTTGTTTGTTTCCTGACACTAACCATGATGAAATCCACTACAGTAATGATCTCGATACACTTTGAATTCAACAAAGTCACTTGGAGTGGCTTCGAGTGTAATTTACTGGAATTCACCTTTTTCTCTGAATTAGGCCACAGACAAACCGTTTCCAAAAAACAGACTTGCTTAAGAATTGCCAGTGTTAGTCACAACTACAGGAACTACGTGTTTATGTGATAAATTAGAAACTAATCACTCTTACTGAGATAATACCACTGGCACGCTGACTATAATTCTTGTTAGACTTAGAACCCATGCAGTATGCATAGTGTATGTCAAGAATAATTTTCTCTGTCCTGGTATTCAGGTGCTGGCTGTCAGGGTAAATACTGTGGCCGAAGGAGGAAGTGAGAAACCCACAGACAGGAAGTGACCTCAACAAAACAACAGTGGTGCTATTGCAAGATCCCAGATTGTAAATGTCTTACCTGCCATGGAAGCTGTAGCTTCAGCACATTCCACATGCAACACTTTTCATTTTCATAGATTTTACACCAGGGTCTCTTTAAAAAAAAAGAAACAACCTGTTAGGATCACGATTCCTCAAAACAAGGCGATGCCTGTGTTGCAGGCTGTCTGTAATAGTCTTTTTTTTTCTCTCCATAAATCACCTTGTGACTGTCTGGGGATCCTGGCTACCAGGCTGAGAACCAATGAAACAAAGATTTCTTCTTAAATTTGGAGGCAGAGCTGTACTGTATGCAGCTTTTGTGTGTTGTTGTTGTTAAACATCATTTTGTGTTCCTTTGTAAGTATCAGCATGAATCCTCTGGGTGAAGACTGACACCGTGGACACCCTCAGGGCAGCTCCTCCAGACCTGTCTGCATGCTGACACATTGTTTTTTTTAAAAAATATCTATTCTCCAAGGACCTTTACCCAGTTAGACTGGGTTTTCCTTGGGTCTGCAGAGTGTAATGTTTGTTTTACTACTTCACTGTTCTTAGCTTTTACAACAAACTTAGATGATCTGTACAGACAAAGAAACAGACAGGTGCTATTTTGGGGGAACTGTGAACAAAGGTTTTTGTTTTGTAGCGTGGTGTTTCGACTGGTCACTATCTGCTCCCTGAAAAGCAGTCTGTGTTCATATTAACTGAGCTCAAGCCTAAGCAGTATCAACCCATCAGTTGTTAACACTCATCACTAGATTCATGTACGACATTAAAAGCACCATCTTATAGTTATGTAACTGATTGGTTTGTGTATAAAGGTTTGGTTAATATGCATATATTTTCATTTTTGGAAAGGTGTATTTCTTATGACACCATGATGTGGATTGGATTTTTACATTTGCAGTTCAGCAAGCAGACTAAATGTGAGACAATATGGTTTATATGGCATCTGAGGAGTATTGATTACTGTTTTTTCTTTTTTGATGTACCTCCATTAACATTGTTTGTTCACGTTTGCTAGTCTTTTTAAATTATGCTGACAAAAAGCAGAAAAAGCTGAGTGCTTTATCTATTTAGTCTCATTTTATGAATTCAAGTCCATTAATACATTATTACATATGAGTCATACTGTGTGTGTTTTAACAGGTAAATGTGTGTACTATTATGATTAATATGAGTGTTTTATTTTCGACATTGTGTCTGTAATGTCATTGGATAAAACATGTAACTGAATGTCATACAGCATTTGAGCTTACATTAGAGTCTCTATCATGGAGCTTGACATCTGTGTTCTTTATGCGGTCTATGAAGAGAATTATGCACTTTTGTACACGTTCAGACACTGCCCTCTGAAATAAAGAAATGACCTAATTGACAATGTTGTACAGGCTCAAAAATGTCAGAGGGGATGGTTAGACACAAGGTATAAATAGAGGAAGCTGCAGATGTTGGTTTTAACATGTGATAACCACAGAACTAAGCAGAACAACCAAAAGATCAAAAAGTTAAGAGCAAGCAGTCAAGCACTGTCCTAATGGTGAGTCATATCAACACTCCAGTAACGGTAGACACTGCAGTCTACAGCAGAGTTACAAGTAATAACTTAATAAGTCCTAAAAGCAATGAGCATGAATAAAATAACCAACAATGGAGACTAAACTACAGAAGACATTTAACAGGGAACAGAACTGATCCTCACTGTGACAGAAACACATAGCATTCACCTTAAAACTTCAACCCTTTCAGTGTTTTCCATTCATTAAAGTTAATCGTAACATTTAGGTCACCTTATGTCACGTTCATGTCTTATTCAGCACTCAGTTGTACTTAGCCTCACACCTCACTTCTGGTTGCCAAACTCAATGCTTCAAAGCCGCAGTCCACAAACAAGTGGGTGACCCCACTCTGTCCACAGTATACAGTACAATCTTTGTATTTTATCACGTTGCCAGTTCAGTGAGAGCAAACCCTATATAAATACGCTTTGACACAAAACACAGACACAAGACAGCGCTGTCAACTGACTTTGTTCATTTCTCTTGTGTCTTCTGCTCTTTAAGCCAAATTAACACTCCAACATCTAATCGAACATGGATAATCTAAACCTTGCACTGAAAAGGAGCAGTGTTTTTATTCTCCTAATTCTGAGCTGCTCCCCACTCTTGCGTTTTAACTGAATTGTCCCTTTGTGATTGTTGTGTGTCATGAATAGAGTGATTTAGCGTAGGATCTGGTCAGTGCAGTAACTGGAGCATTCATAAAGAGATTATGTCTGCGCTGATGGGAACAGAGCTCATTTCAAAACAGACTCCACACTTCAGAGAAAAACACTCCTCTTAACTCATAAAACACCAGAGTTGCTCCACTCTCCGTGGACTCTGCTGAGGAGTATAACTGTATCTTGCAGAGGTCTACATACTGGATGTAACAGGAGAGGGTGGTGGAGCACAACTTCTATACTGGGATATGTGCGTTTGTCGGCAGCCAGCAGAGGGAGACTCGCCAGCTGGTGTCAGTAGGTCAGAGCTCTTTCTCACACAGCTACTTTGCACATTAGAGAGGCAGCTCATGCACAGGAAACCTCTGAGTGCATGCGGAGAGAGAGTGAGTTTAAAAAAAAAAAAATAGACAACGCCTGCTGTCGGTCACAGTAGAATACATGCAGGATCAACACATGCAGCTAAAAAGCTCCTTTTGAACTGGGTGGATTGTTTCTGAGGGACGGTCGTCTATCAGTGACCAGACAGGGAAGAATGTCACGACGGGACCAGAGGTTTCGGAGAGGAATGAAAGGACGGTAAGAAAAAGCCACTACTAGTAATTTGTGAGAGATAGAGAATCACAGAGATCACAGATATTTGCAATATTTCCTCAAACACAACTGTGTTGTGAAGAGCAGCCACACACCTACAGTATTCTGGCTACTTTCACTTCAGTTATGAGTGTATGAGTAGTTTATGAAACCATAACAATAACAGGCAAAGACATTGCCTCGCCAGACACCAATCAGTCTACAGTACAATCAATAATTTAACAATTGTTTTTGTGGATCCCTGTTTGTTCTCCTACATCAACAACTAATCTCAATCAGGTCAATATTAAAAGATGTGTGCATGACACCACTGAGATAATATTCCTTTAACACAAACAAAATACCAATAGATCTAAGACAAACCTTTTCTTTTCTTTTAAGATCTATTCTTTTTTTTAAAGGAAATCCAGCAGGGAAACAGACAGAACAGGGAGGAAACTGTAGCAGGAGAATACGTCACTAGATTCTTGACATTTGACCTACGTTAACGTCCTGACATCCTAACACGTACGCCAGGTGCTGGTGTGTCCACTTTTAGTGACACAGGAACCAATCTTAGAACAGAGAGGATATTCATGAGCCCCTAAACATAACAGATGAGATGAAGGTACTACTTCCAAACAGAGAGATGAGAGGGGATGGGTGGCAGTAGGAAACAGAGAGAGGATAAACGACCAGATGTTAAGGAGGAATGGCAGATGTGAAGGTGGGAGGTTCCACATCCGTCGCCAGCAGCACAATAACAAAGACAGAAGGTCAAAAATAGCTGTGCAGCTGTCTGGTGGTTCTATTACTTAATTATTTCCTCAGGTCTAATAGATCTCAGCAGGACTTACTATAGCACACTGCAAAGGATCTGTGAGGAAAATATACTCCTGTGAGAAACTGTATTTAAGTCTGAGCTGCAGTCAAGCCAGAGTTCAATATAACAGCTGTGATATCTATTAGGAAAACCAAAAACGTAAAAAAAACAGTTTAATGATATAAAAACTGAACTGCGGGCTTGAAACGCTTCACTGTTAAACACAGGCATGCTAATTATTTGAGCCACAGATGAGGCAACTGTATGAACATGGGTCACATAAACTAGAAATTCAATCATCATTCAAAAATAATTCTTATGTATATTCAAGTTCAAACTCACTGGGAATTGCTGTTTTTCTTCTCTCCAGTGTGCAAAACAAAATGAATTGAAACCATAGACCCATAAACCACAATACCAACCAAACCGTGGTTTTGTTGAGCTATTAATATTTATCAAGAAATAATTATGTTGCAACTATAAACAAGACAAAAAGTCATCCGATTCCCAGGTCAATTAAGTATTTATATTGTCAACTTCCCAACAACTTAAGTTTCAATGGAAAGGCAACCTTTTAATGCTCTATTGTAAGGACAATGTGGCCTTTACAGTTGAGTTTGGGAGAGGAAACATGGAGCTGTGCTCTGTCCAGGAAGTCACCTCCCACCCTGGCGGTAGTGTTGAAGAGATAAGGAAGCAGGTTTTTTGCTGCACATAGGTATTATTCGTCATTCAGTTTGAGACAGGATGCCACTGAAAGTTTGTGTTTGCTTTTTTTAAAGGGCTGAAATTGAACATTGAATTTAAGGAACAAGCTCTGTTTTGCAGTCTTTGAGTGGGTGTGCCCACAGAAACTAACAAGTGACTGAAAAGTGAGTAATCATTTCATAAGAAGTAACATTAGTTTGGCATCTGACTGAATGTGCTCTCTGTCATAGTGTCACAGTGACAGATCTATGATGTATCATAGCTCACCAGCCCTGCTACAAAGATAATTTGATAGATCCCACTTTTCTCCAGGCATGTGCCAGATAAACACTCTGTGATCAATAAAAGCATCACATCATTCAACACACACAGGGTCAAAGAAGTCAAGAGAGGAAAGGTGATAATAATTTACAGTACAACTGACCTAGAAGTACCTGATCCTGCATGTGATGATCTCACAGGTCGACTTTCCTCAAAAGTCTCATGTGTTCCCTCACCAATGAGGCTCACGTTACTTTGGTAACACATCCGACCCTCTCTCTGCCCTGTTTCACCCTTTTCTCCAGGTGTTCAGAGTGTAACTGCATCCTGTCTCACTGGTACTATGAGAGGGAGGGACATCTCTACTGTAAGAAGCACTACTGGGCCCGTTATGGAGAGCAGTGCCACGGCTGCAAAGAGACCATCGCAACAGGACTCGTTATGGTAACTTGATGACTACTGCAAAAGAAATCTGTATAACCTTGATTTATAACTGAAATTTGGGTGAATCAAAAGGACCACAAATCAGTAAAAGCCAATAAGAAATTGTGTGTTATTTGGATTATACTATCCTGATCTACTGTCCATGCACTTTTTATTCCTGACCAGTCCTCCCTCACTGTGATGATGATGACTTACATTTCATTATAATTAGTCACAGCATCACAGTTAAAGACCAGAGGAAAGGCCACCTCAGCAGATAAACCTCCTGTCTGTCTTTCTGTCTCCCTTTCCAAAACTTTTTGAACTCAGCCAGGAACAAATTGATAGCTGGTGAGCTAGTTCAAAAATAGCTGCTGTATTGATCATTCAGAGCAAGCCTTTGCTCCAACTGAGATGTGGGCATACAAATACCAAGTATTTACTTCATGTAATATTTACAAGTACAGAGAAAATCTCTATTCCTCCAAGAAATACAGAATCTCAGCACACTACGTCAACTATTCATACGTTCAAAGCCTTCCTGTTTCTTGGTTTCTTCCTGGTATGAAAGTAAAGCTTTTTTGTCTTACAACACCCAAACTAGAGGATATCCTCTGAAAACATCCTGACACTACAATGCCTTGATGCACAAATGCACTGTATAAAACAAGAGTATGCCTCCCTGTAAAAACAGGTTGCTGGAGAGCAGAAGTATCACCCTGAGTGTTTCACTTGTACGAGCTGTGAAATGTTCATTGGAGATGGAGACACCTACACGCTCGTCGAACGCACAAAACTGTATTGGTAAGTTTGAGGCTGAAAGACATTAAGATATTTGCTGCATGTGGCGAGCTAACAGATTTCCACCTCTGGTTGTCCGTTCTGCAGTGGCCACTGTTTCTGTCCAGGTGTGGTATCAGCTGTGAGGTCAGTGTCGCCTCTTACCAAGAGTCCCCACATGGTGGCGCTGGTGTCTCTCCCTCCCCACATAGGTGGCCGACGAGGCCTGACTGTAGCCACCGAGCTCAGCAAAGAGAAAGGCCCTGTCGTCACAGTGACAGGGTGAGTCTGGATCTATGACAGAGATTAACTCCAATAAACCCAGAGTTAGTTTTCTGTCTTACCCCACCTTTGCTGCACTCCCTGTCTTCCTCCCTCAGGTTAGACTCTGCTGCCCTCAGCTCTGACCTGCTGTCCTCTGTCCACACTGGTGATCGAGTACTGGAGGTCAACGGCATCCCTGTCCACAACATTTTCCCAGACGAGGTAAGCGTCAAACCACCCACCAATTCAACAATAATATCATAACTAAAGGAGAAAGAGTTAAACCTCCTGGCATCAACAAGAAAATGGTATGTCACCGAAGGTGAACACTATATCCTTTCCTCAAGACTTTAATTATCAGCATCACACAACTGGACTCATTATTGTCATTTGTTTAATTACTTATTTGCACTGCAATAATAATTTATAAGTCATATTCATCATCTAAACATTGTATTTCATTTGGTATTAAAAATCTATATTTCTTTTGTTAGTACCAACTGTGAATATTTATAATTACTATTCTATTATTTCATTACTGTTGTTTTGTTTTTCTTGCTTCTAAATTGTTCATGCTGCTGCAACAAGTAAATTTCTACCTATGGGGGATCAATAAAGACTATTCTGTTGTAGATAAACGGTATGATCCAGGACACAAACAAGCCATTGCAGCTGACTATTGAACATAACCCGACCCCGCAGTCTCCTGATGACCGCCTTCGCTCAAACAACACCCAGGACGACATCAGCTGTCCTGACCCCTGTGTCAGCAACAAACTTTCTTCAACCCACAAACTCCCAAGTCTGGAGGAAGAGCCAAGTCCGGGGGACGAGACAGATGAACCCATCAGAATGAGCCTCTCACCGCCGCAGCACCAAGGAACCATGGGGATGCGATCCAGACACATTATGTAAGCATTGACTCTCAGCTTACTTTGATCCATTTCTCCCCTCGGACTCTCTGAGTGTCTCGCTTGTCTTTCTCAGGCGCAGCTGTAGTATAGATAAGTGTCCTCTGTCCCCTGGAGCTCTGTCGCTTTTATCTCAAAGAAGAGACATGGTTCGCTCAGAGTCCCTTCGTGTGGACATGGGTGATCGAACACATCGCATCTTCAGACCTTCAGACCTCATCCACGGGGAAGTGCTCGGCAAGGGCTTCTTTGGACAGGCTGTCAAGGTACCGCAGCTGTGTTGTCCCTTTCATTATCATGGGTGACCTCCCCAAAACAGTTTTAACAAAAGCACTGTAATAAACCTCTCGCTGTCAAGGTAACGCATCAGGAGACAGGGGAGGTGATGGTGATGAAAGAGTTGATACGTTTTGACGAAGAGACACAAAAGACTTTCTTAAAGGAGGTAAGTGGTCACAGAAGCAGGAAGTCAACCTCACATAGTCACTTTATTTAGGCGCCTACTAAAGTCTATTTTATTTATATAAATATAAAAATATTTATATATTTATATTTGTGCAGGTGAAGGTGATGCGCTGTCTGGACCATCCCAATGTCCTAAAGTTCATTGGACTGTTTTATAAAGACAAACGAATACACTTTGTCTCTGAATACATCCAGGGAGGAACCCTCCGAGAGACCATCATGAAAATGGTAAGTTCATAAGGACTGCCAGAATACACAGGAGAGACACAGTATGTTGTTCACACTCATCTTGTTGTAGGACAAGGATTTCCCCTGGAGGATTAGAGTGGGTTATGCCAAAGACATTGCAGCTGGAATGGTGAGTCTCTCTAGGTTAATATTAAAAAACATCCCTGAATCAAGTACCAGCTCTCCCTAATGTACATAACATCTCTCTCCCTAAGGCCTATCTACACTCCATGAATGTTATCCATAGAGATCTCAACTCACACAACTGCCTGGTCAGAGAGGTAAACAAGCAAACATCACATACCTTCACATTAGGATAAACTAACAATTTCCCGACTGTTAAGGAATTACATCAATGCCCCAATTGCTTCGATACATTTCCGAAATTTCTGAGGACAAGCAAGACTAGGGTTAGCTTTGGATTCTTTTTAAAAAGGAAAGACCAATACAAACTAAAATGATCCAACTCTTCCAACTTAATAGATTCCACTTAATATTAACTTTTCTTTGGTGTTGACATGATTGAAGAATCATATGAAGGTTAAACGAAATGTAACATGTATTTTAAGAAACACAAATACACACTACTGCTATACTTTTAAAGTAAAACAGACCAACACAACCACCATTAACATATGCTCACCTTGTTTAGAACCAGTCTGTGGTGGTGGCAGATTTTGGACTTGCCAGACTGGTGAAAAAGGAGAAGGACCAGAGCAGAACATCCTCACTGGAACGGCCGGCAAAGGGGACGCTGTCGGAGCTCCGCAGGCCTGACCGGAGGAAGCGCTACACCGTGGTAGGAAACCCCTACTGGATGGCTCCTGAAATGATCCATGGTGAGAGCAGAAGGTTTCAATTAGTTTCATATGTTAAAGCGATCTCTGAACCTGACAGAGTTTACCTCTAGGAGCCCATAAGTGAGGCTTGTTTGTGGAGGAGGTCAAGAGATGACAGAGAAATTTAATTAAATCTAACTTTGGTTGTCTGTACTAAATTTTCAAAATTTTGTATTAGAGGAGCTTAACTCTTTGAGTGCCACTGACGTATTTCAACGTCATTTAAAATCCAACGCTTGAGTGCCACTGACATAATAATACATCAAAGGGATTTTTCGGCAGCGGGTCGGTTTCCCACAGTCTGTGAGTAATTTTGGGGATGTGGGAGATGTAGTCAGAGCATGAAGTGATGGTATTCGCCACGGAGCTCAAAGCAGGGAGTGAAGACGATCACTATTAGAGAGCAAAACGGACAGATTCTGGACTAAAAGCTGCGTTTTTGGTGGGAGTGGTCTCTACTCTATCTTTGATAAAACAAGAATGGAACAAGGTAAAAACAAACATTTTTTTCATGATGAAATAGAGAGTCTCTTCTTTCATTCGAGCTATTCAGTGTTTTCAGAGTCATAGTACAAAATATTCTGTGGGTCTTCTTGAAATACGACTCACAATGGGTAAAAATGCTGGCACAAGGCACTTTCTGTTTGTTTTAACGGCTGGCAGTCAAGGAGTTAATTATCTTTATTTTTTTAAATATGATTTTACGATCAAATAAAACAAATGGCACTGGTGCAATAAGTCTAATAGCAGGTCTGATATGAATACACTGAAAACAGGACCTCTACATTTCCAGCATGGGTCAGTAAAGATGAGGTTCACATTTCCAATCTTTTCTCTGCACCTCTCAGGGAAAACCTATGATGAACGAGTGGACATCTTTTCTTTTGGTATCATGATATGTGAGGTAAGAACATCTCGGCAAAGTAAAATATTCCTAAGCTGAATCATAGGGGTTAGCATGTAAATGTCAAAGACAATCCTACATCATCAATACCGTTTAATTTATCATTTCAGTTTTAAAAGGAGAGTACGTAGCAGGGCTGCGGAAAAATACTGATATGGCAATATATTGCAAAACTTTTTCTTCTGACATAATATTGATTTTTAATTTCTTAATATTGTTTTTTTCCCCCCCCAAAAAAGTCATGTTTTGGGCCGACTGATTGCGCTGGCACGGTAACAGCCCTAGTATATATAAATAGTTGACAGAACAGATTCTGGGTCGGTCAGGAGCGCTGCAAAAACCGCAGCATTGACGATCACAGGATCACGTTGTCTGAAATCACGATTTCAATCAGAAAACAATAAATCATTCAGCCGTATAGAATATCACAATATATCGCAATAATGTATCGTATCATGACTCAAGTATTGCGATACGCATTGTATTGTGAAATCCATGCCAATACCCACCCCTAGTACATATGTATATCTGTGTCTGTTAAGATAATAGGCAGAGTGAATGCTGACCCTGACTACCTTCCCCGGACAAATGAATTTGGGCTAAATGTAGCTGGTTTCCTGCAGCAGTATCACCCTCCACAGTGCCCTTCAGCCTTCCTGCCGCTGGCTGTCCTCTGCTGTGACATGGACGCTGATAAACGGTATGACTGCACAAATCCAACATAACAGCAGGCCTATATTCATGTAAAGCAAAGTACGAGCTATATTCTACCTAATGCTCAGTTAGAATGAGACTGAGTACCTTTGTTTTTAATTAACAGAACAACCAAGTAATAAGAGGCACTTCACTGGAAGGGTAGTGATATGGTGGTCAACTTAAATTCCTTAACAAAATATATTATTAATATGTTTCTGTCATCACTAGTCAGAAGTTTTACGGATATTTTCTGGTCAGTTGATGTACAATGTCTACTGTATCATACATGATCCATGAGCCCTCTAAACAATATATTACACAGTCAAATGTAATACAATGCAGAATAACAGTACTAAATACTTGCTCAATGCACTACTGCAACAGAGCACGTAAGACCCTACAAGCTCTCAACAGTACCGTTTGTCTTTCAGTTCTTCCTTTTCGAAGCTGGAGGAGTGGCTGGAGAACCTGCTGATGCACTTGGACATCGGTCTGCCTCTGCTCTCTGAGGTAGAGCACCTCCGCAGAACCTTCTGGCAGAAACACACCTGTCAAAATCATAATTACAACCAGGACAAGATCCTCGATCTTCATGAAAAAACCCAACATTCAAAACCACAAAGACAGAGCCCTGACCCCAAGGGACATTCAGATAATGCAAATTACCACACAGAGCCAACTCACTTCACTCTGAGCAAAAAGCAAAACAGCACACTTGACAGCCATTTGGACAGAGAGCAACACACGCATGACAACCATGACATGAGGACTCAGCATGGCTACTCCTGTTCAAGCAGAGGATGTAAGGATCACTCACAAGAGGTGTGTAGCAGGTCTACAAGCACAGACGAGCACAGTGAGAACGGACCTGAACCCTATGAACAAAATAACCCCTCAGGACAACTAAAAGACCAGGATGAGCCCTCACAACCACTGCAGGTCAACAACTCGCTCCAAGGCAGGTCTGACAGGCCCAGAAGGACATCCAGAGCAATGTGGGACAGATCTACGGAGGACAACTCTTTTCTCTGACTGCTTGAGAAAATATCTACAGAGCACAGTTTTGAGTCTGTTAAACAGTCATAAAGCTGTGAAGAAGACTTAAGACATCAAATCAAATCATATGGGATATTTTGCATGAGAAAGCAAATAACTCAATAGCAGTATATTGGCCAGTAATCATTCATTCATCAAGGAAGGCACCAAAAACACAGTTCCACAGTTTGTCGGAGCCTGCTGGTGGACAGACTTCAAATTACCTCAAGCATATCTTTGAATTGGCACTTATGTGCTACAATTTCTCTTCACTTATCAGCCAACATATATGATGATATAATATATCAGTATATCTGTGGGAAGCTAAAAACCAATTTATCAGCTGGACTCCAGTGTAAACTGTCCAGAAGCTGTGAAACAAACCTGACACTTTATACTTTAAGCTACACTGCATGGGTCAGCTGTCAGAATGCCTTTTGTATTTTCTTTCAAAATGTTTCAGACCACTATCTAACATACTGAGCTGTGAACTTACATAAGTACAATAAAGACAAATAATCTGACTGAATTTAAATCACTATTTGGCATTGAATCACTTTGGTAAAGCAGTATTTTTAAGATCAATCCTTTTCAAAGGCAAATCTTTATGATTTAATAAGGACGGTGGCCAAGGCCAACAATTTGATATTCCTAAAGTGACCGCACATTTTTGATATTATGATATTCCACGTATGCTTAGACTAGTTTAGAGTATGATGCCAATTTCAATAAATACATTCAAAGAAAACCTACGAATGAACCATGGGTCACACACTAACTTACTGTGGGCTTGACAGGTGGCTTTGCAGAAAAACAGCTTATTAAGTGGCACTTAAGCAAGAAAAGTCGATGTATTTTAGCCTTAACTTCGGTTTACATGTTGTGCCTCTTTTTTTGTCTATTAGCCAATCATTGCCAACGTACCCTGTACCCATGTCCACCTAGTAGACCACCACAAAAACTGCTATTTTCACCTGCATACTGCACAAATGTGGCTGAATATGGCAAAGTGTGGCAGAGACAGGCCGCTTGTTTTAGCCGTTAAAGACGTTAAGACCATAATTTGAATTAAATGGGCCAAAGTATCAAAAATACAATAGCTCCAAATAGTTGACAGCACACAGTAACAGTACGGATATTAAACCTTGGATAGGCAGGTATCAAATGATATTTATACCAGCAAGAGGAAGCTATATTTCAAGCCTAACGAAACCCAGCCCAGTGATGACAACTACTTCCAGGTAGCATCATTAGCTGCTAAATTAGCTAAAAGTCGGCAAAACTTACAGTCCGTCACTTCCGGCCTCCCCCCAAAGCCACTCCGCTAACATTATCACAATAAAGAGAAATATTATCACAATAAAGACACATTCAATTATGAATGGCGCGAATATGTATATTTTTACCACTGTTAATACCTTAATACTCCTAACAAGCTAGCAGCTTGTGGAAGACTCCGGTGACGCGCAATTTGTGCACGAGCACAGTTCGCGCATGCAGGTAAACAGTCCAATCGTGACGTTTGGGGATGATTAATTTATCATTAAGATGATTTAACGGACTCATTACTAACATGCTGGCCACAGATAATAGGATGTAAATAGAATATAACAAAATAATAAATCTACACTGTATGTGTGTGTGTGACAAGTGGATGATGTGAAGAAGGAGACAGTTAAATTTACCTCCAGTTAACGTCATAGTCACAGAATAATTTAGTAACCATCGCTTCAGTTTCATTACAGCAGTGTGTTAAGTTTGTTCTATGTTTATTTTTCATAATGCTAACAAACTTCACTAAGAGCTAATGAGTCTGAAAATGCTAAGAGTGTAAGTGTAAATCTTTGAGAAGCCATGCAAAGATTAGCCGAGCTAGCTAAGGATAGCCAAGCTAGCTAAAACAAGCCGGGGCTAGCTAGCTAACATTAGCTAACGCAACATGAAAGGCACACAAATTAGCTTGAATTTGGTATAACAGTTAGCATTATATTGATTATAATAATGAAACTTAAGTAGTAAAAGCATTTTTAAAATGTTATTATTATCCATGTCAGTAAGAGCGCTGCTAGTGGTGACAAGTTTCCTAGCCGTTTCCTAGGAAACGGCTTGCTCTCAAGAGCGACCAAACTGAACGGACTCAGTCTGTGCTTTCTCTCTCTCTCTCTCTCTCTCTCTCTCTCTCTCTCTCTCTCTCTCTCACACACACACACACACACACACGCCTCGCCGCATTGTACTAATTCTTGTACTCACACTGTGGTTTGTCCATTCCGTGCCTCTGATCTGGGAACAGTTTGAGGAGCTTCATCATGGAGCACATGTCGTCTCCCGTCAGGTTCCGCAACAGTAAAAAAGGTACGTTCATGACGCTCAACACCTGCCAATATACATCTAGGTTATGCTGCATCATCGATTTAATGGAATAATAGCCGATAGTTTCTGCAACAGTAATCACTGGTCCAATACAGGGACTTATATTTGTGCATGACACTTTGAAGTTTTAAAGTTCATTTATTTATTGACCTCTGTCAGTGCATGCACTTATGTGTGATATAAACCATGGGATAACATACTGTTGTAACAGAAATAGTAAAACTATATGCATTTATGTTTATTTATCTCACAGTAGCTCTGTTCTTTTCCATAGTCTAAATGCATTTGTATTGTATTTTTGTTTAACAAACTTTCCCTCTCTGCTCAAAAGCTTCAACCTTCTCAGAAAAAGAGGTAGGACGTGTTTGTAGAATAGTATTTAATGGTAGTGTTTATAGCTTGTGTGTTTCAGAGTCAAATCTCCAATCCCCCACCTGGGTTAAGCCTGCTGCAAAGCTTTGTGGATAATGAGAGCTGACAGGTAGAGGGACACCAGATGAACCCAGATCAGGCCAGCAGCACTGTGTTGTTCTCTGGGCTTTCTTCACACCAGTGAGCGCTGAAATGTCTATCTCCTGACCATGCAAGAGTGAGCTGCAGTCAGTGACATGGCCCTGATGAATATTTTTATCTTTACATTATTTTAAAAGCTACTCCTTCAGTACAGTTTATCCAGTTTGAACCTAGTGTTTACTAGACTCAAAACTACTACTTGTTCATGTCCCCACTCTGCCTGGACAGATGGGTAAAGACCTTAGTAATGGTATAATAGGATCACAAGTCAGGGATAATCAGTGAAGAAAGAGCAGCCAGGACAACAATGTTTTACTGGTGTTCATGAAGGAAGGAGTGTTTTTCTGTAATTACTGCCTTAATTAATTGTAAATTTGAACATTCCCACACTTTTTTAGCATTCTGTCTGTGCTTTACTTTGGACTCTAGATTGAAAGTAATCTCCTTTTTTGCCACATGCTAAGTTCTTATTAAAAGTGAGGTGTTTTTGAGATTTTCAGTCATCCACATGGAACGATGATGTGTAACTCTGCTACCTCCTGTCACAGTTGTCCAGTCTGTCCATTGAGTCCCAGGAGGACACACACTTTCCTTACGCCATGAGGGATCTGCTCCCCATCTCTCAGCCTGACCACCAGGCGCCAGTCCACCAAGAAGCAGAGGGAACTGTGACAGCAACCAACGGTAGACTCGCCAGCCTCCCCAGGACGCCGTCTCTGCCTCGTACCGTCCCCTGCCACCCTGCTGGCAGTCCTCCGACAGTCCCTCATAGACCCAGTCGTGCAGGACCAGACGGCGAGTTTCAGCCCCAGCAGCTGAGGAGGCAACTCGTCTCTCAGGTGTCCATGGATTGTCCACTCAGCCCGGCCTCGCGTCCACACAGCCCCTGGGGACGGTTTGACCCCTATGACTATCCAGAGGTATGTTTCTGTGCCAAAAGAAGCCCTTTGTTAAGCGATGTCTGTTTTACACATTTCCAAGTGTTTGTACATGATTCTGAAGCAGTGTGCAAGAAACAATATGCACATTTATACATCTGTGTTTTCTTTCTGCAGGATCAGGACAAGGAGTACGTAGGTTTTGCCACATTACCCAACCAGGTTCATAGAAAGACGGTGAAGAAAGGTTTCACATTTACCCTCATGGTGGCAGGTGAGTCCTCCCATATGTCTGCTAGCTGGATATCAGACTCTTATCATGACTGAACGAAACATGTCTCCTATGAGGGGGAATTGTACTGCAGCCTGGATTAAAATAATGATCAGTAGGAGTATGGTGCGTCATCTTGTTTTGTGTGTGAAGAAGCATTTTTTTTATTGAAAGTAAATTATTCAGAGAAACACACACCTTCCACACTTGGATGTGATATTTTACTCTAGTGGGGTCACTTGTCTCTTTGTGTTTGTAGGGGAGTCTGGCCTCGGTAAATCCACTCTGATCAACAGTTTGTTCCTCACGGACCTCTACAAAGACAGAAAGGTTCCCAACGCACAAGGTGAGATGAGTCCTGGTATTTATTTCTCCTTCTGTCAGGTGCACTGTTATATAAGAACAAGAAAGAATTTATTTCCAAGTGATCCACCTAAATGAAGAGGGAATGTAGAAAACAGACAATGCAATGTGTCTGTTATTTTTTGTTATATAGGGGCAGTGGTGTGCATAGACTTTTTGAAGGGCAGGGGCGAAAAGAAAAAAGGGCAACTAGAGCGCCTTCCATCACTGAAGAGGGCACTTAAAGGGCATTTTAGCGTGTGTTTTTGCCTCCCAGGAGGGCACTCAAGCACAGGTTTGCTACACAAGAGGGCATTTTATTATGTTTTATCCAGCCAAGAGAGCAGTCGAGTGTGTTTTGCCAATCAGGGGGCACTTTAGTGCATTTTTTTGCCTGTAAAGAATGCACTTAGCTCCTTTTTTGTGTTCTTGTAAATTCTAAAATTAAAATTATAATTATTTTCACTTTTATACGTCTGCAGAAAGAATCGATCAAACCGTCAACATCGTCAAACACACAATTGGCATTGAAGAGAAAGGAATCAAAGTGAGGCTCACCATCATAGACACACCAGGATTTGGAGATGCCGTCAATGACACAGAAAGGTGAGGTCATCATCTTCAAACTCAAACCACCTTGACCTATATAATAATATAGTGGCACCACTGCGCTATAGCAGCAGCAGTAGACTGAAAATGCTGCTATCTTCACACCCTCATTATATACCGTCAGTTATCTGCCAAGGTCTTTTTTTACTCAGAGATTGTATGTTTGCATCAGCTGGAAGCCCATAGAAGACTACATCGACCAGCAGTTTGAACAGTACTTCAGAGATGAGAGCGGGTTGAACAGAAGGAATATCCAGGACAACCGAGTCCACTGCTGCCTCTACTTTATCTCTCCATTTGGCCACGGGTATACTGTCTCACTTCTGCACATGACGCTTAACTGATAAAATAGCATTATAACGATATATATGTTAATGACCCATGCATGTTTTTCGTCCAATCAGCCTTCGACCGCTGGATGTGGCATGTATGAAGGCCTTGCATGAAAAAGTCAACATAGTCCCTGTAGTGTCCAAAGCTGACTGCCTGACACAAGCGGAGGTCTACAGAAAGAAGATGAAGGTATGACATGATAAACATACACATTCTCAGGATTTAATTCCATCTATTTCTCTCAAACATTGTTGTTTTAATGGGCTGTAGATCAGAGAGGAGATTGAGCAGTATGGGATCAACATCTACCAGTTTCCTGAGTGTGATTCAGATGAGGACGAAGACTTTAAAAGACAGGACCAAATACTCAAGGTTCTTCTGTTCAGTGTCTCTAATTTCTCTTTGAGGTGTCCGTCATGTAGACTGAAACTGTTGTTGCATCTATGTGCAGGGAAGCATCCCGTTTGCAGTGATTGGGAGTAATGTTCAGGTGGAGAGTGAGAGTCGCAAGTTCAGGGGTCGAGTTTACCCCTGGGGTGTCGTGGAAGGTATTACACCCAAACACGCTTCTTTAGTTAGCTTTACAGTGCCTTTACTTTTCTTCTATTTGATCACAAACACGTTGTCTCTGCAGTGGAGAACCCGGCTCACTCTGACTTCCTGCTGCTGAGGAACATGCTGGTGAGGACACACATGCAGGACCTGAAGGAGGTGACGGGGGAGACGCACTATGAAAATTACAGAGCCCAGTGCATCCAGAGCATGACGCGCATGGTGGTGCAGGAGAGGAAACGCAGGTGGGTGGACTCACGTGGTTTTATTGATCAGATGAGTTTTGTCTCTGTATTTGTGAGCATCATTTTAGTGACACATACACTTGTTGCTTCTGTTATTTTAAGTACAGTATTGGCTCTTCAAAGTAAAAACAATGAATCCATGCAGCACACTGATATTGTCTGATTGAGACAGATGCTCACACAGGTTTGTGTCCTCTCTGTGTGACCACTGGTTTCAGTTTGCGTGAGAAGCATCAAGAGCGGAGTGAGGCTGATGTTCCTCTGCCACTGGCTGCCACTGACGCCGAGACAGAAAGACTCATCTTTCAGAAAGACGAAGAGGTACGTTTCTCACTCATCTCATTCACCGGGGAACAGAGGTGATGAGCGCTCACTTCATTTACTCTCCTCTGTAGCTGAGGAGGATGCAGGAGGTGCTGCAGAGGGTCCAGGAGCACATGCAGCACAGCCAGAGAGGTGGTTTCTGATTTCTGACAGTTCCCTGGAAGAGGTGGCAAACATGGAGGACAGAGGAAGCTCCATACGTGATGCATGACGGTCAAAACACAGGCCTTAACATAAAGTGAGCAGGGCTGGGATCTCTGAGGACACACATGAATGTTTCTGTGCGTCTATGCAGACAAAGGTGCTCTGAGTAAGAGTAGGGTGTCCAGGCTTGTGAAGGAGCTCCTCTCCCCTGAGCAGACCTGAGAATCAAGCGAACTGATTGGCTGAACCAAATCCATGTTCCAGCATTAAGCCGGCAGACTTAGTGTTGTGTTCAAGAGCACTTCAGCAGATCACAGTCGAACCAATCTGCCTGTGAGCGATTGTGATGGTTCTTGGTTTTTTTGCGCCTACAATTAATAACTTTTATTCCATTCTTTTATTTTTTTTAAGGCTCTGTAACCTTGGTAAGGATCTAACACTGCCATCTGGCGGGGCATCATAGTAATTGGGTCTTAAATTTGTAAACTACATGTTTTATTACATGTGAATGATCTGTATTTTTATTTTTTTGTTATTTTTAATTCTGCGTTTTCATAAAGACATAAAATAAAAATACTTATTTAATCAAGTAAAAGCCTTTTAACTGCACTTCAAATTCATGTTTAGAAAAGGCCAATAAATACAGGCACAAGATGTGTTGTAAATGTAATAAGATTTATTAAGAATCTTTATTATTTCATCAGCATAATTCTTCATCATTAATATGTTTTATTCATTATCATCATTGTTATCTTAAACAGTGGACAGTTAGATCTAAAAGGCAGCCCAAAGTGTACAGGCGATATATAACTTAAAACTTTCTCCATAGGGAAAACATGTTTTTATATTCATATATAATATCAATGTAGCATGAGGTCCAAGATCCTGCCCACGTTATTCAGTATTGTACATGGTCCCAAAAACAAACATTTAAACTAAAGAAACTAAATGCCAATCTACAAGCAAAAACAACTAAAAGGAAACAAGCATTTCAAAATTTTAAGATGCATACACTCATATGCCAAAACGTGCATACAATCACAAATTTACAAAACTTTCATACCTACATACAAATATTACAAAACTCAAATAGATTATTAGACATTATGTTATCAAGAAAAGAGCAACTTTTTTTTTTTTTTACTATTCCACTCCACGTCTCAGTCCAACTCACAAAATGGAAAACTTAAAAACATAAAAAAAAAAAAAAAACACACTCATAACAGTAAATCTTTGTCTCTTCCATTCGCTCTGTGTGTTCGTGTTCTGCCAGAGTTGTCACAGTGTTCAGGAAAACTGAGTATAGGCACACACGATAGCATCCAAACAGACTCATACCATAAATCACCTCTGTGTAAAAAAATAGCTTGCTTGCCACACACACACACACACGCACACACTCATGCACAGAACTGAAAAAAACAGCCATGCTACAGGTACAGTAGGATTAAGTATAGTACAGAATACAAAGCATACTGAATACAGTCACTTATACAGACATAACATAGAGAAACAGCAGAAGAGGCGAGGAGCAGATCCACGCCACGTTGACGACATCCACATACGATGCTGGGAGATTTCGTGGTGAGACGCGTATAGGCTGGCAAGAAGGCAGAGAAGCCGTTAACGTTTGGAGTGTGTGCACATAAACACACATGGACATCCACACACACAGGAAACACACACACTCAAAGGAGAGTGGGTGTCACAACACGTTATCCGTTTTGAAATGAAAACACTGATTTTCTGAACTGGAGCAGAGGATTTGACGTGTTAAAATGGTCGCTGCCAAATCATTCTTCATAAAACTGCTATAAAGTATAAACTGATGTTACGCCTAAACAAAAACTTTTTCTAGGCTTTTTAACATTTTTGTGCCATATCCAAACTTATCAAATGAGAAATATTACATCTCCTTACTTGCTTCTCTGGAGTTTTCATCCACAAGTTAAGATTTTTGTTTTCAGTGTCAATACTGACCTTTTACACTCAACATGTATCTCATCAATTTTCCAGATTTTAAAAGCCCGTGAAGGAAGTTTGCGTTGTGCCCTACGTGTTGTGTGTGACATCAGTATGAGGTCTGGGAAGAGGCAGCAGAGGGAGCTGTTGCATTAGAGCGAGGCCGGTGGAAACCTGCGGAGCCCTGCAGAGAAAAAGACCCTTCACTGGATGTTTTCAGAGCAGGAGCATCTTTGACATTAAATTCAGGCATGTGCGTTAATGGAGATTTTGGTACAGCGTACAGCAGGTCTTGATTGGGTGGAAAACATTTAATTCTGTTGCTCTACTTTTAAACAGTCATGATGTCTCGTGGCTGCTCCACAAGGCCAGTAAGAACAGACCCTTCTATATGTTAAGCAAACCCAGAGTCATCCCTCTGCCCTGCAGAATGGGACGTGTGTCACACCAGAGACGACCAGAGCAGATTGAGGCTTGGTATTATTACGGCACTGTTCCTCCTTTTTCTTAAATATATGGAAGGTGTTTGGTGCCAAGCGCAGTGGTGAGGAGCCTTCATTTGGTGGATGATGGAGAGCGCTTAACAGTCACTTCATATGAGAAAGATCAGAGGTAAAAAAAAAACTGGAGGCAATACAAATAAGTAGAGTTCCCAATCAGAAACTGAACCTGACATCGCTTTAGCTTTTTAGCCGACTACATAATGTGATCTACTTTACACCAGTCCCACCGTGCTCCTGCTCTGAAACACACCTGTGACTGTACTGTCCCATGTGACATCATGATTATATGAATAGAAAAAAATGGGACAAACTGCATCACCACGGCGACACCTTAATGACAAACAACTCTCTCTCTCGTGCTCTTTCCCTCAATGAGTGGGTGAAGAGTTAAGGTAAATCCTTGATGCCTGAGTGTGAACTGAGCTTATTGTGTTAGTGCTTCTGGTTGTAGAGGAAAGAGAGGAGGGAGGAAAGGAAGGAAGGAAAGGAGAGGAGGGAGGAAAGGAAGGAAGGTAAAGTTCCTGTCTTTGCAGCGCAGACAAATGTCACAGTCTTATTTTTCACAAACAATGGCCTGACCCACTGACTCAGCTTTAATGTTACTGTTCACACACTAACAGAGCTGTGACCCAATTATCTCTGGAGATAATAATTCATCACAAGTTGTCCAAAAACAGTTGATGTTTTCTTTGTTAATGTTCAGAGATTCTCTGTTATTGATTGTTGATTGAGTGTGGAAACACATCCAAAAGTTCTGCATCTTTGTCTCCTTCAGCTGACTTCCACCTCTTCTTTTCAGGCCAGTTTGAGTGTGCTGACAGGGAAGGAGGGGACTGTCACCATGGTGACAGCAGCTTGTCCAACCAGCTGGGGGTGGGGGGCCAGCACTGCTGTGGGTTTTCCTAGCGACGGGCTCCCCTGGCTGATCACAGCTGCACTGTTCACCTGGGCTCCGTTAGTGTTAGCTTGAGGGTTGGCCTGGACGTGCGGCAATGCGTGATGGGTGAAGGTGTGGGTGATGTGACCCACCATGGTGGGCTGGGAGACCGACACGCCCTGGGGGTAGAGAGTCGGCAGGTGGGATGGCAGGGGGCCTCCCAGGTGAGCCACCGGGTGGACGGTGATGTGTCCGATGGGCTGGGCGGCTATCGGCTGGTGAGAAGCAGCAGCTGGTGCCGCCACGATAGGCTGAGGCATGGAGGAGATGGGGCCAGGTGATGGGGCGATGTGCGTTAGGTGCTTGTGATTTGCTGGCAGGCCGTGATTGACAGCCTGGATGACTGAAGGGTGGGAGACGGCAGCGTGAGCGATGACGGTGGGCTGAACCTGCATCGAGGGGGCCTGAATAGGATGGGGGGGCTGCGGAGGAGGCGGACCAGGGGCTGGAGAGGGTGCGATGGCGTGAGGGGGAGCGGAGGCGGAGGATGTGGTCAGGACTCCAGAAAGAGGCAGGGTGGCGTGCTGGATGGACAGGTGAGGGGTGAGGAGCGGCTGGGCTTGTAAAATGGGAGGCGTTGGTTTAGGATGGGGCGCGAGAGCAGGAGGAGGGAGGACTTCCTCTTCGATGTCCTGCTCAAAGGTGTCTTCTCCTTCTGTAGACCAGAGAGCAAACTGTTAGTCGTCATGATCCAAATAACATTGCCATGTGTCTGTACTGTGTGTCAATGTAATATCCACTGAGACACAGTCAGAGGTTTAACTGATATTCACAAGATATATCGTTATCTGCTCTTACACGGCTTGTGATAGTTCTGAGGTGTGCTTGTCTGCAGGTTCGACATGCACCGACTGCAATTTTCTTGGCCGCCTATGATTTCTGATTTTTCAAAGAGACTGACTTGAGGATTCAGATTCAGAGAGAACTGTGACTGACAGCATACAAAAACATTTTTATCACAGATAATTACAATTCAATTATATGTTCATAAAAAAACATAGACTATTTAATAACTTAAATACATTTTCTCTGAAACTGCACCAAGTTAAATGGTGTTCTTATTGCCAAACCTTGTTTTTAAGGCTTATTTTGGATTTGCAGAGGTTATAAATTGCTTCATGAGTGCTAACGTGAAACCGTCATGCAGTAAATGTGTGCAAATTTGACCAGATAAATTCAGATACAGGAGGCTGATCGGCAGATCCCTGGTCACAGCCGAACAGCTGAAAATGGACTAGTATCGACAGGTTGATGGTGCATCTCTACCAGGAGTGTCTGCATGTCGTCCCTGTACCTGAGGCCGTGGACGTGGAGGCCTGGTCGTCCTCTGGCTGGATGGTCTGACGGAGGACTCGGTCGATCTCGATAACATCCATGCACTGACTGAGCTCGTTCTTCAACTCGGACAGTCGCTGCTGCGTAGCGATCTTCTCTCTGGCCAAACGCTCCATCTCGTGCTCATACTCCTTCTCCTTACGCTTCAGAGTCTTCATGAGGAGACACAGACAGACAAGTCTATCTAAAAGCACTTCTGATACAATACAATATACTTAAGAATTTGTGCAAATGTACTGTATCAAATCTCAAATAAACACATGTATTCAGCGTAAGTTACAATCCACAAATGTGAGAAACAGTAAACGTTGCAGTGGTCACATTATCATGGAAATTCTGCATTTTATTAACCTAGACAGCAGCATTTTAACACTCACTCTGAAATGCTTTAGAACAATAAATACCATCCTCACTTTTGTTTGCAGAAGTTGGATTATATCCCCTGAAATCTTAGGTATGTGTTTATATGAAACAGATGGAAAACGTGTCAGAATATTATGTGGGTTTGCACTAACAGCTAACCCCAGCGACTGCAAATTAACACGGAAAACAGGAGCAGATCGTAAAACGGGGAAACGTGGTCATAAAATGTACTTTAAACAACAGCAGCACACAGAAACAAAGAACCACTCTGACTAGAATGTGTGAATTACCTTCAAATCTTTCAAAGAACTGGCACTGCAACAGAAAACTTTATTTTCTCCTCTGTGCAGGCTTGACCACTCCCACATTTTTCACAGCTTGCACAATCCTGAAACAAAATGTTCCCCACGCTCTCTCAGTTTCACGCACCAGCACGCAAGAAAATTCGAGCATGCTCACGCTGATTTTGTTGGCATCACATAGTTAAGCTCCTCCTGTTTCCTGGATACTTTTTTCCCAGGATAACCAGGTCAGAGTGGAAGTTAAGGTCCTACAACATTTTATTTCCACAAATCACTCAAATCCACTGTCATCCCTACGATCCAATGGATTACTGCAGCCTGAACATGACATTATGAACTGAATGAAAGTAGTAATTATGAACACTGAGTCGCTGTCATACGCTGAGCTGCATGTTTGTAGATTTACAAATGAAACAAGGAAGACACAAAAACGAAAGCCAAACAGAATGATTTAGAAAGCGCTTTTCCCAGCCCAACCACGCCGTCTCCGTGACCCAGTTGCTGTGTGGGTCAGCTGACGCCTGAACACCAAACAGTGTGACTGGCTAAGGACATTAACAGATTACCAGGGAGGAATGAGAGGGATGGGGGAGGAGGGAGAGGGGAGGTACAGCAGGATAAAGGAGGGGAGAGAGGGGAGTCGTGAGGAAGGAAAGGAAAGGGCAAATGGATTATGTTGGGAACCAGAAACAGAAACCAGTCAAATGCTTGTTTAGTGTCTGCTGGTTATGTTACTAAATTAGTGGAAACTAAACATCCAGCTGACTTGTTGAATGGTGGAGAAACATTCTGCAGAAACAAAAATGTTAGAAAACAGTTTCCTGTCCTCCTGGTGCGACCAAAAAGAGAAAATAAGAATGGAAATACAAGAGAGAAGACAAAATAAGCACATGGAGGACACATGATATAACATCTCACTTCAGTGAACAAATCTGTTTACTCTCTGCAGGCATGTGACTGCCTCACGGCGTCCATCAATTCTCAGCGGCCAGTCTGGACCTCATGAACTTTAGCATCTTAGATCAACCCAACAGTCTCTTCTTCATCACCCTCCCCCTCTCTGTGCTTCCTCACATGCAGCCTTTTCCCATACTTTTAGGAAAAGCTTTCAGAGGTCGCGAGAAAATAAGATCGACACTTTGAAAAATTTCATTCAAATATTCATTTTTGTCAGAACTAGAGATGCTAGTCGAGCTGCCTCATGACCGACATCTATTGTACGCCTGCTGCCTAATGCACACCAAATGTAGAAGACCATAAGACAAAGCATGACACCACTGACACACATATGAGAAGACAGATACTCATTAGAAACAGACATTTCCAAGCTACACAGCCCACAGAGGAGCTACAGCCACTTGTGTGTGTGTGTGTGTGTGTGTGTGTGTGTGTGTGTGTGTGTGTGCGCACATGTGCATCCATGATCACTTCAAGGTCTTCAAACCCAGACACCATTAGGCTTGCAGCAAATCACCAAGGAAACAGCTGTCACCCATTGCAGTTTCCTTGGCAACCTCATCCGTGAGGATTTGGTAAAAAAAAAAAAAAATCACACAAGGAGGTATCTAATTGGGTGAAACGCAGAGGTAATTACATATAAGGAGTGATGTGACTGGATGGTTGCCAGTCGGGTGCCTGAGATCACTCCCAACCCCCCCTCCCCTACACATCCATCACACACCCGTGTTCCTTTGACTCCCACATCCAGCGCTCCCTAAACACCCTTCCCCCCCTTTTCGCCTCCTCCTCCTCCGCTTCATCTATGCCTCCTTTATCCTTCCTCTTTCAAATGTCCTCTCTAAGAAAAAATGTGAACATTACTCTCAAGTGTGATGATGTCTGGCCTGATGTGACTGTCATAAGGTTGATACGAGGACAAAGCAGGATAAAAGGCTCTGTGATAAGAGAGAGGAAACGCTGAAAGTCCAGCATCCATAACCACCATACAACTGATATTTGATTGGTTTAGTCTTCACACACACTCTCTCTCCATGCAGACAGACATGGAGGAGTGCCCTGTCCACCTGCTGCCTGTTGCTATGGTTACCAGGAGACAGCAGGGACACATGGGACAAGATGGACAGGGATGGTGAGAATGTTGAAACAGACGGGGGTTAAAACAAAGACAGAGAAAATGTGATGCTGCACCGTTTCCCACTGTTATAACCATGGAAACGCGGCTGTACCCACCAGTGTCTCTCTGCAGTGTGGAGGTCGGATCAGAGTGGGTGAGCTATGGTGACGTCACCGGGCTTGTGCTAGCCATGTGCTCAGATCTCACATGGCTCAAGGAGAGGGAGAGAGGTGAGGTTTACACCAGGAGAGGAGGTGGAGGAAAGAGGGGGCGAGTCGCTCACCAGTCGACAAAAAACCCTACTGATTATATTCACTGTTTCCCATTAATTACTTTGACTGGGGCAGCGCGCCACTGTCTAATTTGTCCTCTGTGGCGGTGTGCAAAGGCGACGCCGGCAATTCACCCGACCTGCCTTGAAACACAGACCTCATCTCGTTTAACGTGCCTTGTGGGTGTGATTCTTTGCTGTAAAATAACATCCACAGTGTAGTGTTCAGTGTAGCCCTGCATTCAAAATGTAAGGATATTTAAGAACAAACGTCAGCATAGCATATAGCAACACACTTTAAGTTTCAAAAGTTAAAAAACACAGCAAATATATGCATCACACTGACGCATTGTATATGTCGCCCCGACATAGGAAATGTTGTGAATATCTAACGGAAGCTGTGTGGCTACTAGCACTGCAACTTATCCTTCTTTTGTTGTGTTGATTATTCTGCCAAATATACTTTGCATTAATAAATGAACTGAGTCTATTAAAGTAAAAAAAATCTCTTGATAAATTCACAGAACCCAAAGGAGCATATTCAAATAAATGAATCATGAAAATTGAGAAAATGGGGCAAATTCTCAGTTTATTTCTGCTTGACGGATCCTTATTTGGTTTTAACATTTGTTGTTGACGGTAGCTAATAGCATTATATATGTGTCGGTGGCTGAAAAAGTGACCACTCGTCTGTAACTTTCTTTTAAAACATGAACACTTTTCGTGAGCTGTAGCGTGTCTCCTCTGCCTCGTATTAAAGCCATCTTCATCTCGTGTCACTGCCTGCTTCTAATCCCTGCAGGATGTGCTCCCTGAAGACTGACACAACCAACATCTTGCAGTCTTGTTTTGCAACTTGCCATCTAATTTAGCTCCTTTCCATTGAATCCCCATTGAATATCCTGCTGAACTCACAAAGCTTCAACTCAACAAAAGAGGAGCCACTGCAACTAGATGCAGGTCTCCAAACATCTATAATATGCTGCAAGTCTTTCCACACAAAAAATGTTACCCCTTTATCCTTTACAGTCCTTCAGTTTTTGGGACAACCACTTTCTTCTCTATTACTAAGAGAAACACTGAAATGCAAACTAATCGTGAGCTGAGAAAATGAATGAAAGCTCTACCTGTATGTAACGCAGAGCGCTGCGGAGAACACTGAGGTTGGAGGTTTTCTTCTCGTCGACGTTTGGAACGTTTTTCTTCAGCGTCTCGAAACACTCTTTGAGGTGAGCTCGTCTGGAGGACGACAGTCACAAAGAAAGGATATTAATAGATTTAATATTCACCATGTATCAATGAGGTGATCATCTGATTGAGAGGTTAACCAAGTTACGGACATTTGAAGACACTTATGCTTGAAAATGATTTCATGGTTTGGTGTAAGTCTTCTTTTATGACAAACATTAAGCTAAAACAAATAAGGCTGCTAGTCAGGGTGTTTTGAAGTGAGTTTGTAAAAGCAAAGCAATGTCCTGCTGCTGGAAGGAAGGTATTTTAGTCACCTAAAGGCAGGCTCACCCAAAACAATCAATTGATGTGCACGCTATATTTAGACTATTTGCTGAGGGAGAACTTATCTATGGTCTCTTCAAAGTCAGCAGACAAAAACACACTGGTATTGTCACTTTGAGTTGTCATCAGAGAAGATTCTAAATATAGCGTATAACACTTGAAGCGAGTCTCTTTTAGGTGGCAGAAGTATCTACCATCTACTGAAGCTAATGGATATGAACCTAATACAACCCAGCTTCAAAACACCTGAACTATCCCTTTAATTCCTGATGAGTTGACGCCAAAAATGAAAGCCTCATTCCAACAAACCTGTTCTTCTCCAGTTTGTTATGCACCTCTCTGGTCCCCGCTCTGGAAACACAAAATAAACGGTCAAACACAACCATAAAGCCGTCTCTTATATGGACTCTAATCTTAACTTCACTGACCCTCCTGGTCTCCTCTTCCCCTCCATCCCCCTCAGGTCCTCCATCGTCACCCCGTTGGGCCGCGGCTGAGATGAAGGTGGAGTCTGATGGGGAACCAGTGCATGCTGGGAGCCAGAGCCATTAGTGTTGATGGAGGGTGAGTACTGGATCTGAACCTGAGGTTGTGATTGGCTGGGCTTTGCATCAATCAGCTGCGGGCTCGTCTCTACCTTAATCTGGTGAGTGCACAACAGGTGAGGAGAGGCCGGCTGCTGCTGTGGGGGGGAGGATTCGTCCTTGATCGGCGGCGAGCCGTTGAACGCCGTGGCAATCTGTGCCTTAAGTGGAAGGGGCGGGACCGAGGGTGTCGCCGTAACAACTGGGACCATTGGGATGACGGCGATGGGGACCTGAGGAGGCGGGAGAGAAGGCGGCGGAGGGTGATGAGGCGGTTGACGGTGAGCGTCATCTCCCCAAGTGATGTGGTTGGCTCTGATTGGCTGAGACAAGGAGGCCACAAGTTCCACACGACTTGACTCCTCCCTTCTGATGAGCTCCTTCTCTTGACACAGCTCCTCTTCTGCAGGAGAAAAAGATGCAGAAATGAGTGAACGGAAAGATAAAACAGATATAAGAGGAGACATTAAGGGAGAGTCGGATGAGACGGAAAACGAAGAAAACAAATGACTGGTTAAATCAGCTTTTCATGCTGTTAGGGTTCATAAACTTCTTCATGTCAAGGACGTCTAAACTGACACAAATACGAAAATACTTTGTCCCAGACAGATTACAGAAGTGTATGATAAAATAGTCATTATTAATACCTTATTAATATCAAAGCACCAACAGAATAGCAACTAAATATGATGAATTTAGCAAAATTACTAAACAAAAATAGCCATATAGTGCATGATATTTTAGAGAGTAATTTTGGCTCTTATAAGGTAATAAAGGGCGGCGGTGTAGTGGTTAGCACTGTCACCTCACAGCAAGAAGGTACCGAAACCCGGGCCCGGCGCCTTTCTGTGTGGAGTTTGCATGTTCTCCCCGTGTCTGCGTGGGTTCTCTCCGGGTACTCCGGCTTCCTCCCACCATCCAAAAACATGCATGGGATTAATTGGCTAATTTAAATTGACCGTAGGTGTGAATGTGAATGTGAGTGGTTGTTTGTCTCTATGTGTCCTGTGATGAACTGGAGACTTGTCCAGGGTGTACCCTGCCTTCCGCCCTAAGACAGCTGAGATAGGCTCCAGCCCCCCGTGACCCTATGAGGATAAGCGGTAGATAATGGATGGATGGATAAGGTAATAAAATAATATTGTATATGACATTCTGTCAGTGTGTTACTTACTGGACGCAATTAAAGCAAAAAATCCCCTTGTAAATGTTGGGAAACACAGCATGTGACAACACTACTGGCATCCTCATGAATGTAAAGACAGCTCACAGAAATTATTAATAACTAAACAAACAATGTAAGCACTCTCCAGGTAAACTCAGCCACCTTGTTGTGCTGCAGGTCATTTTGTCAGAATGGATGTTTGTGTTGCGAACATCGCTACGTGCTCCTAAACACACACACAGTAAGGATGATGTCATCAGGTGACCACACCGCAGGGAGGAGGAAATGAACACAGAAATCATGTATGCATCTGTTTCCTGGCTACAAAGAACCCCCCTCTGTCTGCGCTGTGATTGGACCGTTCCAGCAGAGAGCAGCTGTGTTACGTCCGCACAGTCTGACCAACAGCAGTGACTCTGCTGGGTCAACTTAAGCTGGCGCCATGACAACATATGCATGAAACATCGCTGTATGGAAAAAAAAAAAAAGCCAAAAGGAAATAAATTTTTTAAAATATCTCACACAGGGCGGGAATGTTCCCACGCTGTGCTCGCGTTGAGCGTGCACACACGCTACACCTTATGAGATAGCAGGCAGACAATGTGGAAAACCCTCCGTTACCATGGAAACAGCAACATCAGAAGCAGAAGATCCCAGGGATTCCTCAAAGCTGCACAACTCCAACACGAAGCTCAGACGTCTCCGCCATCACGGGAAAAGAAAAAATAGAAAGAGCACACGCCAACATGCCTGGCTGCCTGTGAAGTCACACTTTCATTTCTTCTTCACATGAAACTTGATGACGCAACTTCCTCTCAACCAGGGCAATGACCCCAGAGAAGGCTAAGTGTCACCATGTCTCTATTCTTTTTACAATCTGTTGTAACACAAAACAATCCAGCTGTGCATTACCAGCACTACCTCGGTGTTGTAATGTTATTCCTTGATCACTCATATACTCACATCTATGCTACAGCTCCTGCTGAGCAGGGGGAGGCAGACAGCTCCCTTCTTTTGTGAGTATCATACTTAATTTTAAGGAATATTAGCTTAGCAAGAGCTAAGAATAATCCTTTAATTAGTTCTGAACTGTTAAATTTATCGCTGACTGATGTGATAATCAATGAAAGCATTTTGAATCATTTTGAAGGAGAAATAATAAAATAATAAAATTCTGATTCCTGCTTGTCAATATTTTCTAGTTTCTTTACTCCTCTATGACAGTAAACTGAGTAACAAAACAAAGACATGTGAGGAAGTCATCTTGGTCTTTCAACATATTCCATCATCTAATCTAATTGATTAATCAAGAAAATAATCAACAGGTTAAAAAGGAAGGTCTCAGAGGGTTTAATTCTGATTTTAACATGTTTGTTTGCCTCCACTGCAAACGATGGCGTGCCTGTATGCTTGATATGTGGCGACAAATTACTGATAAAGCCGGTTACATTTCATTTAACTATTTTTCCACAAAAGTGAGGAACATAGGCCTGCATAATCCTGTGCTTAACTTATCAAACACCATCCATTTTTCTCCTCCTTTTTTAAGAGAAACAGAAACTATAAGTGCTTGCTGATGTTTATTCTCATAAATACAACAGAAGTTTTTTCTGTATATGCAGCCTCACTGTATGTAAAACTTTTGAAGCCGTGTCACGTTTTTATGCCGTTATTTACATTTTTTTATACTTATGTGAGCACCGTGAGATTGTGACACCAAGTCAAAAGTCCTTGTGTGCGTGAGCTCACTGGACAGTGAAGCTCTTCTTGATTCTTGATGTTTTGTAGTTCCTTAAAAATGTAATTTAATGGAAGAGGAGAGTTTTTTCTGACAGTAAAGGTTCTAGACCCCTGGTGTATCCTGCAATTTCTTAGCCTTTGTAGTACAAACTGCACACACACACACACACACACACACACAAAATTACATAACTTGTGCATGAAGGGAGGCTGGGTTTGGGTGAGCAGGAAGGTTGCCCTACTTCCCCCTCCTCTCTCTGGCCCGCCACTGTCAGCAGACTCAATGGGAAGGGCGGGGACGCGGATTGCCTGTGAGTGCATGTGCGTTTTTCTTAGGGGGGGGGGGGAGTGTGCACGTGGTCGTCATGGGCGGACCCGAGCACGCGGTAGGGTAAGTATGCTGGGGGAGGGGGTTGATTGTTTGACACGTCATCAGGGGGAAGAAACACAAAAAGCAGCACCAACACTGTCTCCTCTTAATAAGTCACTGCTCATCATGTCGATCGATCGACTGATCGAGTTTCAAATTAACATTAGAAGCAAACGAGATATTGAAAGAGGGACTGGCAGAGTGCACGAGGTCCCGCCCAGGGTGTCACAGAGAGCTGAGCAGTGTCAGGCTGTTATGTAAAGAGCAGCTCTGCTCGCCACCGCCCTGCCGGGGCTCGACGGACAGAGAAGCGAGGGCAAAACGATTTTATATACGATATTACAAACTAAAATAAACACTAATTTAAAGATTTTTGTTTTCAAAAAAAAGCATTTGAGTTTTTAGATGTATGTGACAATAAACTGCACAATGTGCAGCGAGATACCTCCCAATGAAGATATAAGACATTAAAGGAGCAGGGTTACTGTCAGGAACTCCTCTGCCAGCACACACACATACACACGCGCGCGCGCGCGCATAGACGCACACACGTGCGTCAGTAGTGTTGAAACTGTCACACACACACATACACCGAGGCGCGCGCAAAGTACTTCACAAAACAACTTTGACCATTTCCGCATTGAGGGGAATCAATGTGTGTAACTCAAACATCACCAGTAGTTTGCAGCGACTTCAGTCTGTTTTTTATTATTATTTTATTTTATTTAGCACGAACCCAAACACAAAAACTACACCCGCCCAGACGGGTCGGTTGAAAAGCCCGATGGTTGGTAGTAACGGGACGCGGTCCGTCAGAGGGCAGCAGGGATGTAGCTCAGTGTGTTATCTGGTGTCATGGAGGTTCAGCTCGGTGCACCGGGCTGCTGCTGTTAGGACTCACCACGTTTGATCTGTTGCTGCTGGGCTTGCCATTCCAGATATCTGGCCGCCTCCAGGAGTGTATCGATGCTCATTGCGCGTAAACCCTCACGACAGGCGACCCGGTGGCCCGGGACGGAAGGAGGAAAAAGACCGAGGGGGTAGGTAGGTAGTGTCCAGGTAGGAAGCGCCGTGTGCACGGTTCACACCCACAGGCCCGAGTTCCTCGTCCACTGTGATTTTTTTTTTTTTCTGAAAGCAGACGGTAAAATTTTAATCCGGCCGAGCGGAAAGTAGATCCTCGCATACGTAAAAAATAGGATTGCAACAAGATGGCGATGCGAGCACGGGAATACTCACAACAAGGCGAGTCGTGTTCTCGTTAAGGCCCGCCCCTCCCGGATTCCTGCCCCGCCCTGTTACTACGGCCTCCGGGAAAACCCGGCGACCGGATCACGCCTTCTCACTCCGCGCTGCCGTTGGCCGTTAACCGTTAGCCCTCACTAAAAAGCAACCCTGACGTTAAAAATCATCTGAACCTGTGTTTTAAAAAACTCTATGAGCAAAAACGACCTCGCGGGGTTATCGCGTACTTCTGTGGGGACGGAGAGAGGGGAGTCCCGAAGACTGTGGCCGGCCGCCATGTTTTCCTTCCCGCCGCTGGCCCGCAGCGCATGAAGAACAATCGGACGCCAGCGAGCCAATCAGCGCTCAGAACAACAAGGCATGGTGCTGGTCCACATGGGCACCCGCCCGGCCCGAGTGAAGCTCATTTGCATGGCGAGAGCGTGACTGGCCACCCTGCTGTCTCGAGATCAGAGCTGTCAATCAAACACAGAGAGGCGGGGTTTACAGTGTCTGAGGTTTAGTACTGATAACAGGCGGCTAACCGAAATATACTATAATCAATACTGTTATTATGTTCAAGCCACAAGTATTAAGAATCCAATTTTCTTTTTTTTTACTCACAGACATTCATTATTACAATTAAAATTGTGTTTTGGGAAATTACAATATATATTTTTAATCATACCAGATAATGTGTTCGAGGCAGATTTTGTTAAAGTATGTTTCAGTAAATTCTCCCAAATCATGTATTATAATTTTTATTTTTTATTGGTCCTCATTGAGGAAATTCACTTGCAACAGCAGCATAAACAAGTTGTAGTAAGAGAAAAACAATAAACAACAGTGATGGAATAATAGTGCAATAATAATAATAATAATAATAATAATAATTAATATTTACAGTATGTGCTAAAAAGAAAACATAGATTTTTAATGGAAAATGAAATTAAATACAATATTTAGAGAAATAAAATGTATTATTAGACAGTGAATTAGCAAGAATAATATGTTGGAAGCACATTTTGAGATGAAAAACTGTTATGAGATAATGGGCTGCTGTATTAGAACACAAATAGTTTTCTCTAACCAAAAAGTCACTGTCACTTCATGGAAATACATAAATTAGCTGTTAGACTTGATCATTAGTAGCAACCTAAAGATATGTCTAATCCATTCATAAACTGAAAGACTATAATTTTTACAGCAATGTAAATGAAAAAAAAATCTTACTCTTTTTACCATTAACTCTCTGTTCTTGCTGCATCTATTTTGCAGGTTTTTTCATCTCACACCCACAGTTTCTGTTTCACACTCTGAAAAAAATGCTTCACATCACATGGGTTTTCTCTTTCTCTGTCCATATTTCCATATGGTTCTGTGCTTTTGTTGCATATTGTGTTCACTATGCTATGACACTGGACGCGTTACAGGATTATATGTAACATGTGATACAACAGCAGGGGTAGTTGATGTAATATATCTGTCAGGTTGTTTGTTGCTGTTAATTATGTTGATTAACAGGTGATGTGACAGTGTTGTGTTTGTCTGTATACTGCATACAGATGCATGTATGTATTGTATGCGTTGCTGCATGGTAACAGTCTTTGATTGGGCACTGCTCAGTCTTATATATCCTTTACACACCATGGTGGGATTGTCTTAACCAATCAAAACAGCAGCTCAGGAGGACATAAGACATCAGAGCTTCCTCCGCCTCACCAAACACCCCGCTTGCACACATACACACTTACTAACGCCATTAATATTTAGACTGTCAAGCCACAAATAAGGTTGTCAGGTTTTTACTGCAAGACAATAGGAAACAAATGCATGTGAGTGAGTCACTTTGCAACAGGCTGTATCGCAGGGTGGATGACAGAAAATGAATCATGCAGAAAAGTGGGAGGAGGGAGAGAATAGGGAAGAGAGAGCTGCTGCACATGGTAAGCACATGATCTGCATGAAAAAAAAGGTCCATAGGGATGTTATGCATATACAGAGGAAAAAGGGGGTGGCTTAGAGAGACAGGGATGGTGGGAGGGATGTGAGGCAGCGTTGGGGCTGACCCAGTTAGAAGTGCTGCATCACTACTGGATCTACAGAGGAGAGACAAAGAGGAAGCAAAGCAATACAGGCGAAACAGAGGAAGTGTTCAAAGCAGCGAGTGTGTGGAGTCACACATGACAGGGAAAGTAAAAAATACCTTTATTGTTTGGCATTGGTTAAACTAAGAACTTGATGGTTGGTTGCTGGTATTGTATTTGATGAATGTGCAAAAAAATAAAAATAAACAGTGCCTCTCGGTAGCAGGTGATTCTAATATCTGTCACACACAACACTGACAGGACTTTCCTTGGGTGAAAAGTGTAAATCTGTTGGACTTTTAAACATTATCAGAGCTTATTTGGAAAACATGACATGAGTCATGAGTGTTTTTTTTGATGGTGATTATGATGAACAAAACATAAATGTTTCTCCTCTGAGACACAAGATGCTCAGATTTATCATATTTTCCATGACACCCATGTGATCCTCGCCCACTGTGGGCTGTGAAGGGAGGAGGCAGTTTTTTGGGGACATGGACCAATGATCACATGTTACCACTAGAGAGCGCCACATCCTGTTGAACAGCCCCTCACCCACAGCTGCACCAAACCTCATCCCACTGTCCTTCTCAGGCTTTGCAGGGATTAAAACTCTGGTCACGTAAACTATACTGGGATGACACACAAACCTATATATTAACACTGACCCTGCAGCTGTCTGTGGAACCACCGTTTGCATGTGTTAATGAGAGAAGACACAACCTGCTGTATGGAATTGTTCAGTCCTCTCAGAGAGAATGGATACTGCTGCATCTCTCAGAGCATCTTGTGTATTCACTGACCTTGAAAACCCCTCAACACTTCCATATCACATCAGTCAATGCTGGTCTACACCTCTGTGCTGCCCCTTTTCTCACTGTTAAAAAATTCTATCAACAGTTTAGTCAGATGGGGAGAAATGGGTGACCTAGAAGAAATATGAATGAGAAAGTGAGCTTCTTCTTTTGCCTGTTTTGATGTCTTTAGCTTGCATGCAGAGAAAAGTGAGAGCAAGGCATGAGAGAGTGATAGCGGTGGATTTAGGCCAATGTTTCTACTCCAGTGCCCCTGTTGAGAAACAGGAGTTTCAGACTGAGACAGGTTTATTATCCTTTCACTGAGGCCCATGAAGCCATTTGTCTGCACTCATATATAAATATCCACCATGGACCTTGTGTTGTTATAACTTTTTGGTATCTGTATCCCTTTTTATTGCACCAGTCCACCCTCAGACCTGCAGAACAGAGGAAGGTGTGGTGCTTGCACAGTTGCCACCCAGGCAACTGTTGCCAGGATACCACAGAGCTCAGAGTAAGAGTAATTGCTGTGTGGGTGAGTGAGCAGGTGTGTGCACGAGCACAGAAGTAGGCTGGGGTACCGTACATAATTGATAAGGGGGCCTGAACTGTCCCTGTTGCCTCCTCCAGTTTGAACTTGCAGTGAGAGTAACCAGGCTGTACCTGAGGAATAAATGTCAAAACCAATTTATACTGTTGTCTCCCCATCACATGCTCCCTGTCTCCCAACTCATCTTTCATTAAAAAAAAAAAAAAATCCTACTACTACTACTACTACTACTTCTAGATCAGGACCGACCTGTTCCTCCTTAATCTTAATTGATATCTGATTATTACTGAATCAATAGCAGTTATGGCAGTCAGCCTCTGACACCAACTCAGATGGAAGTTGCTCAAAGATGCTAAAAAGCCTCAGTGCAGCACCACAGCCAGATAGTTATACATAAATAATATTTGCTGTCTGGAGCAGCACTTTCCCCAGTTTTTGTCTAGTGACCCATTTATTTCGAAACGCTGTGCTCTGATGATTTTAAGTTACCGCACCAAAGTTTTATAAAGATCAACACCATATTTTGTGGGTCTCCATGACCCAAAACATGTCTCATTTATCTGATTGAACACAATTGTACCTTTCCAAATGCAAAAACTGTAGTACAAACACATTTTTAAAGATTGTGATGAACGTGGGATGAACTGGAAGGTGTGCTGCAGTATCTGGCCTCACTATAACAGTGCAGCATTGGTAAATACTCAGACAAATACCTCATTCTCATAAAGAAAGCATACAAAGGTCATTTATATTTACAGAATTTTATTTTATTATGTTGCAAACAATGACATCCAGATATATTGATACACAACTTTTACTGTGCGTGTATGTGCATTTGTGAGTGTATGTGTGTGTGTGTGTGTGTGTGTAAGGAGAGCAGTGAGACCACAGAAAGCAGAATGAAAAAAATCCCGTTTGAAGGGACCCTTAATGGTTTAACAAGGCAGAGAGAGCACACACACACACGCACGCACGCACGCACGCACGCACGCACGCACGCACGCACACGCGGTAAGCAGACTTTTTCCTCTGTAAAACACACTTCTGCTATGGGCCTGAGTGCCTGTGCTCTCAGCAGCGTGGGGATCATTAAGGTCCTGTGAGTTTCTACTAGAAAGCAAGTTTGTTAAGAGAGATGAAGCAGTATGACTGAACACAGAGGGTGAGAAGCTTTGCCTCCTGTCTCTCCTCTGAGCATCAGAACAGAGACAGTGGAGAGATTCTCCTGTCATAATACACAAACAAACACACACTCACACAATGTATACACACACATACATACATGTGCACTTGCCCATAGAACCTCATGTGATCCAACCAGGGTGCTGCATCCGGCTTAATTTTCATTTGTTATCATCGTCTACTGGACAGCTGGTCATCCTCTTTTATGCTTTCTTTCCTCACATCTTCTTTCTCACAAGCCACACAGTGACAGAGCACAACAAATGGAAGCATGGCGTAAAACAAAACAAAAACCTCATCACCCGCAACAAGGGGTGCCACTGGTTTTCGTGCACTGTCAGCTGACTAGAATCCACCTGTGCCAGCACACAAGGATATTTACCCTTTGACCTGACAGGAAGTCATGACAACAGTATGCAAATTCAGCAAATTTAACAGTATACCTTTTTTGTTTGATTCACCATGCAAGGATACTTCTTATTTTCTGAGTGTGTTTATGTGTCAGAGATTGCGTGACATTTATTAAGCGTACCCTACATCCAGAATAATTTACATAGAAGGACAATAGTCATCTTAATAGGGCTGGACTGATGTAGGGGAGGAGATGGGAGCGGACGGGGAGAAGGTAAAGCGGCATGGTCATCTATTGTTTGGAGTGCGAGAGGTGAAGGGACGGGTGTCAGGGGATTTAGGGGTGCTTTTTGTTGGGGGGGGGGGGTTAGGACAGGACAGAGCATGGAGACGGTCTCAGCGGCACTCCCAGACTTTGACTGTCTGATCGACACTGCCTGTCACCACGTAGGGAGCGGTCTTGTGGAAATCTGCAAGAGATGTAAACATTTGTAACTTAAACCCTACAGCTGAAATAAGTGTAATGTGACGCATAAAGTGAGCTTTGGCTTAAAATTAAGCACTTTTACAATTTCAGTGCAGGTTATGTTTTTATGTCATCTCATAAATCACTGTCTTACCCAAAGAGGTAACAAAGTGTTCATGGGCACACAGGGTCTTCATGCAGCGTTTGTTCTTGTAGTCCCAGATCCTAATGGTTTTGTCGTCAGCACAGCTCACTATGAATCTTCCACCAGGATGAACCAATACCCCACGCACCCAGTTGTCATGACCCACCTGAGGAGACAAAAGCAATCAGCCAACTCACCCTCATTTGTAAGCAGACAGAAACTGTGGCTTAGACGACTCACCAGAGTCATAAGGCAGATGCCAATGCTGACGTCCCACATCTTAATTGTTTTATCTCTGGATCCGGAGAGAAGGAAGGGACCAGGTTTGCCACTCTTCTTGCTCTGTACAGAGACACAGGAGATAACACAGCAGTTGTTATGAAGAGGTCATTGTCTGCAGGACTTTCTACGGATGGCCATGTCAGTAGGTTCAGATGAATTCCAAGAATTATGAGACACCAACATCAGATGAAAATTTGAATCTGTCCAATTGCGTTATGGCTCAATACCTATATTCAGTTATATTCACATCAGCCTCAGCTGTTTGTGATCAATTTGCCTTCAAATTTTCAGACAGTAAAATCTGCTCTGTCATGGTCTTTTATTTACTGCAAAGCAGACGCGATAAGGCCACTTTAACCTGCAGTCTCAAAGACGCTGACGGCATCTAATCTTCTGTGATAAATTCAATTACTAGTGAGGTGACCATCTCCACAAAATCCTCACAGACTTCACTGAAATACTGTTTCTTCCTTTATGTTGCAGTTTCATTTAATAAAAGTGCATATACAGTGCTTAACAAACTCATTATTCCACCACTCAGTGTAAGGTGTTTGCCACCACTACCAAAAACTAAAGTATTGATGATTACCAAAAATATTTTTTTTCTGAAACAGTTAATCCTCCAGTAAAGCAAAAGCTCTTTAATCAAAATTATATATTAATGCTAAAACATATTTTTTGTTGTAACCCATGAATTTTCAAATTTATTGTTTTACAAAAAAAGCACTTACAAATTACTTATTACTTATATATACTGCCTTCCCTGAACACAAAAAAATGTGTTTTAGTGGTTGTTTGTTATTCTTAATTAAATTCTGACTTCTCAGAGAATTCCTGTGTTCTGGCTCAAATTTGGGCAGGTGCTCTGATAAATTTGTTAAGCACTGGATGTCTTGTGAGGCAGTCATTACTTCTCTGCACAGGCTATAGGCAAGTGTGGGAAACTCTCCAGCTGAACCAAACATACACGAACATCCTCTGTACATACCTCTGAGCCTGTGGCCTCCAGGATGGTGGGGTGAGCGCTGTCAGGGGCCCAGGAGATACACTCTACAACATGTTCATGCTCCCGCAACTCCGCTTTGCACTCCTTCGAGGCGACCACCCACACACGCACTGTCTGGTCGTTGGAGCAGCTGGCAATCAACGAGCCGTCCTGGTTGGGACGCACCATCCTCACCCACTCCCTGTGGCCCGTAAATGTCTTCACACAGTATCTGCAGACGGAAATATTAAGTTCACTCATGAAAGAGAAGCTTTTAGCAGAAATTAATCATGAAATAATGCATTGTCATCAGGAATAAAATTAACAACATGGGAAAGAAGGTTGGACTATATGAAAACATAAAAATTAGACTTCTTTATAAGAGCTTTTGGTAGTGGGTTGCAGGAAGGCTCCCCATCACTTACCCAGTAGCCACCTCCCACATCTTGATGGTCTTGTCTCTGGAGGCAGACACTATGTGGTCACCATTTGGCATGATGGCTACGGACGACACATTGTGATCGTGGCCTGGACACAGTCAGCGACAGTCAAAAGTTTAGTTGTATGAATCATCAAGAGTTCATCTCAATACTTGAACAACCTAGCCAGATGCAACCAAAGAGGAATTCTGCTTTATTATACCATATCAACATTATTTTACTTAAGTAGCTAAGTGGTGTCTATACCACTTTCACGTTCTAGAAGCATCTCTTACCATGCATTGTTCGGATGCACTCAAACCCCTGAAAGTCCCAGAGCTTGATGCTCATGTCAGCTGAACATGAAGCCAGCAGCTTTCCTGTCTGGTCAAAGGAGATGTCCTGCACAGAGTCTGTGTGGCCCTTCAGGGTTCGCTCAAAATCCCCTGCCTCGTAGTCCCACACCTAAAATCACAACCGCGATAATGAGTCGCTTTAGTCTGACCTGCAGAACAGATATATGTCTTACCAAAAACTATGACATTGCTGATTTTGGTCCTTTTAATTAAGTGGCCTAAGACAAAAAAACTATATTGACACAACTGAATGTCCCATGTCCAGTCACAGGAAGTCAGTGACGGAAGTCAGAAGACGTTTTTGTGGCTATAAAATAAAAAGACATTTTTTAAACCACATTCAACAGGCAGGAGGAGGTGCATGTCATAGTTTTGACATTTAAAACAAGTAGGTTAAACACAGTTTAAATGGTTATGAATCTGCAGACACTGTTTATTTCAATTAATTCTAAACAAAAGGAGAGAAGAGTTGAAAGAGAAACAGATCTGCATGTTTCCCAAGGTGCTGTGCTCTGGGAGTGTTGTCTGGGACAACGCAAGCATCAGCCCATCTCCACATAGATGAGCAGTGACAAAGCAGAAAGAAGAAACAGTGATGAAGGGAGGAGGATGAAGGGAGGAGGCGGGGGGTGAAAAGTGTGTTGAAGCAGAAGCACTGAGGATAAAAAGGGAGAGGAGCCTCAGATCTGCAGTACAGCTTTGATGTGAAGGGTCAGAGCTGCAGAGGCCACGTTGTGGAAAGACTAATTGACTGATTCTGCTTATAAATGCTGCACACAGCCGTCACTTTAATATTCCTGCTAGAGACACATTTTCAAAGCGGTGTTGTCCTTAGAAACATCATCTTAAAGATATTCAACTATATGATGGACAAAATGATGCTGATAATGTGCGTGGTAAAGCTGTCACTTCTTGACACTGATGGACACAGTGTTTTAGCTATTACTATTACAGTAGGTTGACAATGTTATTGGTTTCTTAAATTATGCAATATAATTTCTACCAGTGTACTCTAGTACATTTCTTGGGAGTTGCCAGTTGTGCTGCAGGAACATAAAACAAAACCTAACACAGTACCTGATATAACAGCACCACATTAAACGCCAGTGTTTGTTCAAACTGTCAAAACCATATTGATCATTCTGGAGGCTGTAGGTGACGTGAACTGTGTTGAATTACACTGAATTCTCTGCAGACGTATGGTTTCAACAAAAACTGAATATGATAAGACTCATGAAGTACAGACTTTAGGTAGGGATGCTGTGTTGACTTGCACCAGGTGTGCAAACCATTTCTCAACACACACCTTAATAGTAGCGTCCTCAGAGGCTGTGACCATGACAGAGAAGACAGGGTGGAATATGACCCGAGTGACCGGAGCGCGGTGTCCACTCAGGGCGTATCTCTCTGGGGGACGGGGGATCCACTCCTTGGGGTCTCTCTTCTGACCCACAGGTCCTCCATGTGTCATCTCCTCCTTCGCCTCATTCAACTTTGACTCCAGCTCCATCACCTGAGGCAGAGCAGCAGGTCAAAGAGGAGCCAGAATTGTTTTACACTATCTTGTGAGGTAGGTTTTCTAGGCAAGTGAGCAGCACTTCAAGCTATTTTAAAATATACTGTGAGCTAAGCACACACACTTCTTACCTTCTTCTGTAATCTGATGACTGAAGTCCATTTCTTTTCCAAAAGCCCTGCATACTTTTTATCTACCTCTTCATTCTGTGAATGAGAGAAAGAACAAGACACTGAGAAAGGGAATAGATTCTTCTGAGTAAAAATAATGTACACTACTTTTCTGTTAAACTGTCTCTCCGTACCATATCTATCTCTGCCTCTTTCTTGAAGGTGGAATAGGCCTCCTCATATCCATTGGAACGGAGATAGTCGGCTATAGCCCGGTTTCTGTGAATAGGTGGAATAAAATACATTTTTGAAAGATTTCAGGGCTTAGTTTGTCATACATCACAGATTTGGTACTCACAGAAGCTAGCGTATATACCCTCTGCCAATATTGAGTGGTCAGTATCGGTTTCATTTCATTGTGCACAAAATTCTGCTGCATGAAATACACGCTACATTAGACAAAATGAGGTTGTCATTTATTAGATATAAGCTCCACCTTAACAGAAATGCAGGTTCTGCCTTAATAGAGAGGAGACCACACCCTGTATAACCCATGGGAGCAATAGGAGTCAAGTTTCAGAGTTGCAGCTTCAACAGCAGCAAATGAGTAAGTGCCATAAAAAATTATAATCCCTGAGGGAAGAAAACAAAACATAAGGACTGAATCACCGGGACACTGGGCTTTGTGCTGCTATGGAAACCAGAGACTCACCACAAGAGAGGACAGTGATTATGGACGATGCAAAGCAGGGCAACCACGTGCACATGGAAACACAACCTTAAACACACATGGACTCACGCACAAATACACACAGACGCTTGCACAGTTATATAAATGATTGGGACAGCTCTTTTATGAGATGAAGGGTGAATATTTCATGAGTAACGGTGCTAAAATTAGGCAGCAGCTTCAGGGCCACTTTGAACGGCTGATAACTGAAACCCTGATACAACTGTCTGTTTGAACACTGGGCCACTCTGGCTGGAGGCTTTCCCCTAAATTATCCCAATCAAATCTATTTTTTTCCAGCAGAACATAAACAGTCCAGGGTTGCTTGACTTTTATGGGTCACACCGTGATGAGAAGATAAAATATCTGCCGTTTGGCTGTGTATTGAGATGGGGTGCATACCATATCACCAGCCAGGCACAGAGCTGCTCACATTAAGTTCCTCCTCCTCCTCCCCCATCCCCCTCACTTCTTTGCCCCGTCACATGGGTTATGAAATATTCACTAAGTAGCTATCAAATGAAGCACCTTGGCGCTCACATCTCTTCACATTTCCTCAGTGATTACACATTTTTGTCAAAGGTAGATGCACTTTCTAATAATGTCCAAATTAGCCTCTTGTGGATGACTAACCGCTAAATATATTCCACTGGTTTCTATCAAAAGAGGAAAGTGTGATGCTAGACGTTTTAGTAATACCCCAAAGTTCGACCAAATGTCTGCTCTTGTTTACATGTGTAATGAGCCGGCACACATATTTACATCCAGGCACTCACAGTTCATCTCTTTGTCTCTGTGACAGCACCATGGTGGCTGCTGTTCGCTCCCTCCTGGGGGAGGCGAGGTTGAGGAGAAGTTCTGGGGGTGGCTGGCTGGGAAGTATATGGCAGGGAGGTGTCCAATCCCTCTGCGATCTTCTTCCGTCAGAGACTCAGAGGTGGCGAAAGGAGTGCCACGCAGAGGGAGGTGAGCTGGAGATGCTGCTGTCAATCAACTGTCAGGACAAAGCTTCACAAGCATTCACTGGCCCAAATCAGACGTGCCCATCACCTGATGGAGATAGAAAGAAGAGAGAAGGTTGATAGCCATCTGTAAAACCAGATTACAAGACAGGGTATTTAAAAAAATATACACTCAAGAAGTTATATTGAAAAAAAACAAAACACAAAACAAAACTTACGTGTCACTTCAGTTTTAATATGGCACAAATAAAGCAGAGGTGAGGCTAACATTTAAGAACCTTCATTCAGATGACAAACTTTACTAAATTCCACTGCTTTTCAAAGATACTGAGGGGAAAAAACTATTTATTTTACAACATTAAGACTGGACTACCAATTCTCTTGCTGCCACACACCTGATCAAGCAGGACCTCTTGGCTCCTGTGCAAAGAATCATCTTTAAGGTAGCAACCGATTCTTTTTAATTATAATTATTTAGTTATCGTACTAATGATGTTATCTTTAGGCCTCATCAGGTGTGTTTGTGGTAAACACTGATTGTGACTGTGGGAGTTTTTACATTTCACTTGATTATATTTGGAATTGTTTTAACATCCCAAGAGAACAGCACCAGTCAGAAGCACATGCTGACAAATCAAAACACACCATTCAGTGATTTTGTTAAGACTTATTTACTTCCTGAGCTTCAACACTGCTGGCACCTGGGGCCACAATAGCACTAAGCTGCTTAACGGCTAGACCAGACAACCCAGAGTGTGTGTCTCAAAGTGATAGAGACCACAAGTCCTCCATACAGCTGACAGTGCACTGTAAAGAAGGGACGAGCAGTGGCTAACAGGATTAGGGAGAGGACACTGACAGCAAGCCATCCTTGTCTATATTATTGTCTCGTGCATCGTTCTTGTCTGTTTCACCGTTCGTTGCCAGTTGCTGCTTCTAAAAAACAACAAAAAAATTCCTTCAAGAAAATAAATAATTGAATAATGCTCAAGCGGAAACTGGTCATAACATTCAGATATTTGCAGCACATATTTCTTTTTAATGGATGTGCACGTCCTTTCAGTGAAAGCATGGCAGCAGAAATCAAAACATTTACCCAGGGACGCCTCAGATGTGTCCTAGAAAGAACTCTTTCTGCTAACATGACAAGTGCTCTGAGCAGAGAGGACCAATGATTTTAGATGAACAGCATTCTCTGCATCTTCAGAAATGCCCAAACAGTCAAAAATTTGACCAAGCAGACCAACCTCCAAACCATTAGGTAACAGAGACAAGCTTCTGTAACACCTGCACAAGGCTGCCGAGATTAACCAGCAACTGTAACACATGGAAAAATGAATAACTGAAAAAGTGACAGTATGAAGCCTTCAGTCAGAAAAAAAAGTATATCTTGCAAGAATCCTCAAGGTAACACACTGAAATGCAAATGTACAGTTATCTAGGACAAGCACTACACAGTAAGAACATAAATCAATCATAAATCGAGAGGAAGGGTTCAAGGTCCTATCCGTGTCAGGCTTATTGAAAGGAAGTAATGTTGTTGCAATCTATGCCATCATCCAAACAACATATTTCTCTTAAAACCACTGCAAACATCATGTGCATCATGGTGGACACTGACTGTGGTCAGTTCCTGGTGATAAAGCAACATATATATTTCCCTTGGACTTCAACCTGCAGATATGCTTTATCATTTCAGTTCGAAGTCACAAATTTCACCTCTGTCGTACATGAAGGTGCCTTTTGTCAACATCACAGGTCAGGTGGTCAGGAGTTTATAAAAGTAAAAGTGATGATATGACCTGCCACCGGCACAGTCTGTTATTTTAACTTGTAACAGGACAAACAACAGCTTTGTTAGCGACAGACTTCATTGAGTCTGTGTAGGCTATATCGTGGAAGTAATAAGGAGAATTATATTAAAGAGATGAATATTGCCAATCCGAGTGCCAGAACAGTCTGTCAACACTGAAACACAGTGAGCAAAATGTTAGCCTGAGGTGGACAAAACACAGCTTTTCATGAGCTAAAATATGTTCACAAACTGTTTCCAAAATAGCCTGCCTATAAATTATGGCTTAGTGGCAGGGAGAGTGTACCCCCGACAGAAGAGCCTCAGTTGATCTGTGTGGCAGGTGATGATGCTATTTACTGAATTAACCCCAGCCTATACCTGGGGCACAACGACCAGCAGTGAAACAGCACTGGCCTGAATTTCAAGCTTAAGAATGTCTGGGCTGTACAGGACTCCATTTTACGGAAATGCTGGTAGGAACCTGCAGAAAATGATCACTTAATTGTTCCTGCACAAATTTAGGACAACTTCCTGTTCATGTTGTGATGGTATGATTGTTGTATCATGTTACTGTCTGTCATACGTACGCAGTCTAATAAAAATTTATTCAACATTTAGGTAAACATAAGTGGCCACAGTATCAGCAAATAACCAACAGTTAAGGAGTCACATCTGGACCAGGGACCCGTGTCCATGTCGATGCCACTGACGGCTCTTTTCCACAGGTGTGGTACGGTATGACACGCCTTTACACAGTTGTGGCGCTTTTCCACTAGTACCTGGTACTTTTTTCGTACCTCCTCAGCCCTGGTTCCAAGCGAGCTGAAGCAATACTAAAACGCGATGTCAGCTGACTACCTTCCACTGATTGGCTGACTAGAAAGTCCAAGCCAAACACAACTCGACCCTGCCATTTTTAAAATCTGCAACCGCTTCGCTATTGTTACACAAGAAAATGGCATTGCAGAAAACAACACCAGTCTTCTCTGTCTCTCCTTTCACTCTGTATATGACAAAAAGCCACAGAGTGAGCAATAAATACATGATTGCGTCGGTGTCCTCCACTGTTTGTGATAGTAGTGTTTAGGGCTGAAACGATTACTTGAGGAACTCGAGTACAAAAAAATACTCAAGGCAAATTCCTCCGCCTCGAATAACAGTTTAGTGGTGACCGTAGCGAGGTGTGTGGCTAACGGCTAGCACAGAAGGAGACAGGAGACTCTACAGTTGCTCATATGAGCCGGACACTGTTGTGCATGAACGTGTTCATATTTTCGGTGAACGGAGAAGTCAACGGCTCAGTTTTCAAATCATGAACGTGAACGGGAGCAGCGTTCACTCTGGAGAGAATGAACGGCACCCACCATTCACGTTCATTTGAAAACGCTTGTGATAGAAAGCGGTTTTCAGGTTTTATGACACTGTTCATGGCAAACACTATAACGGTCACTATGACTGTCCAGTATGGCTGATGCTGAAGACAGTGTTGCAGCGCACTTGAGTTTTCTGAACCTACGACACAGAGACAGTCCAGTGCCTCAGAGCCAGCCTGGTACCCCTATCAAAATAAAAACGTGTCACAGAGCCAGCACGGTACCCCTAGGCTAGTCCGGTAGGCCTACATCTAATTTTATTAGAAAGGAAACCAGTTGGTTGTTCATTATTAAGAGAAATGTCTTATTTTCTCTTATATATTTGTAATTGCACTTTAACTAAGCAAAAGTATGTTTTATACAAATACTCGATTAACCTCTAGAATATTTGGTAGAATACTTGATTGCTAAAATATTTGATCGCTGCAGCCCTAGTAGTGTTGTTCTACTTCACTGTTTTCTGTGTAGCACGTAAGTGAGGTCATGGCAGTTTCGCGCTGCCATATGACAACCCCACCCACGCCGAGGAGGTACTATGAGGTACTCAGTTGTAATGCAAAAGCACCAAAACTGGGCCATCCCGTACCGTGCCATTACTGTGCAGTGGAAAAGCGCCATAAGAGCATAGATAGCATGATGGCCAAATTTAATTTACTTGCCAGTAAAGACAAGTGAGATGTCACCGGGAGATGCAGCAGCCTTCCATCTCTTTGCATCCACTCACGATCACATTTATAACAACTTAAATGCCTCCTCTGCTCTCTCAAGAACTACCAAGCACCGAAAAGGTGAACTGATGACCTGATTTATCTCCAATCACAAAAACAATATCAGACTATCAGTTATGCCTCAGCCACCTTGCTCGAGGCACTCAAAATCTGAGTCATGTCCAGTTTAACAAGCAACATGTTCAGCTGTGATATGACACTGGCATTTTTCTATCCTACAAAGTCTAATTGTATGATTCTTATATAAGAAATAGGTTCTGCTCCTGGGGTTTTGATCGCAATGGGCTGAAAACTTCCTTGTTCTGTTCCATATATTTATACACTCTATACATTTGAGTTGTTTCAACATGAAAGAAACAAGTAGTACAACATCTTTTTAGGCAACGGAGATGGATACGGTCGACAACTAACGATTACTTTCATTTGAATGATGTGTCTATAAAGTGTTGTGTAAATTAAAAGTGCTTTCATTGCATGAAAATTCAGTGTTATTTTTGAAGGCAGGAGCGATTACCACAAGAACCAATGCTGGCTGCATTTCCAGCTTTTAGTCATCATGTTCAGCAGTTGCAAAATGCCTCTCCTTATATGTGACCTTCAAGCCAAACAAGTCCCTGCTGGCACAGATTAAACCACAAGGCAATGTTTGATTACAAATCAAACCTCAAGAAAAATCATGTATTCACTTCCACTGACAGCTTTCGTTACTACATCACATTTGTCTTTATCAATGACACCTCTTCACAGCAGGTTTCATTGTAATGCTAGTCTACAATACAAGCACACAATTCACAAGTTATTATACATTTTTATAAAACATTGATTATTATCATTGCAAACAGTCTAATATGTACATGTGACAAGACAGTGGCGGAGTTCGACGAGAGATAAACGTCATCCTCCCAATTTTTTTTAGTTTTGCACTTCATTAACTACTACAGTAGATTAATAAGTTTAATTACTGTCATACCGAGGAAAATAATAAACTGTAGAAAGGACAATTTATAATACATCACATCTTTGCACCATGAAATGCTCATCACCTATTTTACAGACATGCGCCCTCACATTGAATGATATGCCATCGCAGCTACTGGGAAATTACCAAAGCTTTCAATTAGATGAATAAATTCAGCTCATGGGACAGTTACGTACATCTCAACTGAAATCTGTACAGCTTTGTTGGCTGCGTGTATTTCCGATCCTTTTTCAGTCTCCACCCTGATTGTGATTCCTCAAACCGGAGTAGATTGCATTTAAGACGTTTGCGGTATATAATAAAATAACCCAAATTGGCTGATAAACGATACATTGATGTTTTGGAGAACAACACTCAGTTAAAATCTGCCTCGAGTGACGTCTGTCCAAGCCTCGATGGCCACAAGGGCAAAGTTGCAGCAATGGCTCAGCAACGCCCTTTCCAGCTAACGTTAGCTTAGCACTACAACGTAGACGCTAACTGGAGCTGTCAGTTTGAGCAGACTAGATTTATACTGCCTCACAGCCACAATACCAAAATACACAAAGGGCGTCGGTCTGCGGCAACAAATAGCTACACAACATAACCCCTTACTGAAAATAAAATAATAACGCGATATATTAATAAGGGGTGTGTAACCTAAGTTTGATTATACGGCTATGAGCTGTTATTCACCAGTACACGCCAACACTAGTTTCATTCGTACAACTAAAAAGGTTTCTGGTCAAATACGGTCAACGTTTCAAATTCAGCATTTGACCGACATCGTTTTAAGTAATATTAGAATATTTGTATGGGGCTGTAGAAAATATGGTAGCAAGCTGACGGCACCTAAGTTAGCTTAGCCGGCTATGGTACCACGCTAGCTCATCCCCAAAGAACTTCCATAAATAGACGTCGCTAACGCTAGCCCGACGTTAAGCTAGGTTTCACAACAAGTGTCTCGATACAAATAACGCATTGACCGAGAAGCGTTTACAGATGACAGTCACATTCAGCACAGTTGAATAATAATATCGCTAGACCATCTTGATATACAGTCATTAAAATCGATGCTTCTGTGAGTGCCAACTTTACCACTTAGCTTAGCCTAGCATTCGGCCTCACCGCCATTTTGAGATGGGAACGGGAAAGCGCAGAGACTGCAGGCAATTCGTCGTGTAAAATAACAAGTGTTTCTAAGTGCCGAAACATAAATGTAGACGCGCGTTAAAAGCACCAACTTACCCTCTGATAAATGGGCATTCTTATATCCCCTTGACCTGTCCGAGTATGCGAAGGAACACCCTGGTTTTGGTGTGGTATTGTGACTTTTCACATCACCCGGCACGGTCCGTCAGATTTTTCTCCTCCTTGGTACCACCGCATTCGCCCCAGCTAACGGTCGCGATTGGATATCGGCAGCGCGCACGTTGAGGAGAGCGGAGACGCACAGCGTGCACATCTTTCGCTCACGGAATTAAAGGACGAATACACCAAAAATACTTTATAAGGTATTGTTTATGATGTACATCCACGTCATAATTTGACCACTATCAATCGTAAACAAGTGTCAAACAAATATTTGAGACAAATTATGGTCATCTAATAGTTATAGATGGTGAATAATGGAACAACTCCCAGGAAAATGTAACAATCTCTTCAATATTACACCCTATATATGTGTACATGCTCATATAAAGTTCCCTAAATGTCCCCTTGACAAGACCCGTTCAAAGCCATTGATGTACCACGAATGTGACTGTAGAATGGAAATATACGATGTTCAAATACTTGTTTATATACCAGGATATTAACAACAACAATTTAAACTATAATGGATAGCTAATACACATCCTAAACAAACATAAAGATTATTTTTAATATTCAGGAATATAACATTGCACAAGTGTGAAACCTAGTGGAGACACACGGGACTGCAGGATGACGGCATGTCATTTCAAAATCTAAGATATTTTAACTTTTTAGAGTTTATACATATATCTGACAAAAAGGGGAAGAGTTACAACCTGGATCCTATACATCATATACTCTCTTCAACCTCTAACCTCCATAGACAACAGCAGAACAAAACTCCTCTTCCAAAAGGCTTCGATTTGTTGTCCAAAGAAGACTAACCTACTCGTCAACACCAGCAATTTCTCAGGCTTTCATTTGGCATTGCTGCTCTACGTCCACAGTCATTTTCAGACACAGCTGTTCTATTGTAACTGTCGTTTTGCTCCATAGTTCAGAGTTGTTGTCTTAAGTCTTTTTTTCAGCTCTCCCACTTGAACCTTTCTTTCTTTCAATTCAGTCCTCAGGTCTGTAATTTAGAGAGAAAGACACACTAGATGAGATGAACAGGACAACCAACATATTATTTCTGCACGGGACACTTTCAGTGTTCACCTGAGGGGAATGAGAATTATCCCACATGTCAGGTTGAGCCGCTGAAGGATTGTGGTAAGGTTTGGTGTGGAAAACTGGAGAGAAACACAGATGAACCAAATTATCACACAACCAGAAATGCTTGCATGCATGTGTTCGCTTGCTACAGAGGTGTGCAAACCTTTGGAGGTGGAATACAGGCATGAGGTGTGTTACTGTAGATATGGTTGATGGCTTTCTGAAGGATCACAGCCTGCTGAGTGAGACTCTTCAGGTACTCTGAGCTTTCCTTCGTACGCTCATGGTTTTCCCCAACCTTCACATGTGCGACAGTTAAAATTCAGTTAAAGTTATGAGCATAAGCAATGTAACAAACACAAACATGACATCCCAGCATTTTAAAGCATACCTGGCTTTTATACAGTGAATATGCATCTTTCTCGTGTTGCAGAGCTGAGCGAAACTCTCCTTTGCTCTCGTACACAGTGGCAAGCAGATGGTGACTGTAGAGAGGACAGACAGAGAGGCAGCAAGGTAATGAAAACTTTCCTACAAAGAAAATGAAGCAGAGCGAACACAGGGACTTGTGCAGTCTGCGTCTTCTGTATAGAAGAGTGTAACAAAACAGAGGAACATGAGGACAAACTATCTTACCTGTGTGCACACTTCAGGGACGTGGCACCATGGTATTTTGAGGTTGAAATTAGGGCATTTTGCAGGAACTTGAGGGAAAGTTCATACTCCATCAGTCCATGAAGTACCAGACCCAGCATACTCTGATGTAGTGGAGCACATAACAGACACATAAGCCTCAATGGTCACAAGTGAGGACTAGTTGCTGAAATACCAACAGGTTGTCAAGGAAATTTCTCTGGGTTGTGTTCACCTGAAGTTAATTTTACCTCCGCCAAGGAGGTTATGTGATCACCAGGGTTCGTTTGTTTGTTTGTTTATGTGTTGGTTTGCAAAATAACTCAAAAAGTTATGAAATTTTCAAGACTGGTCAGAAGTGGCCTAAAACTGATTTATCCAAGATTAAATCAAGATGATCGAGGTCAAATGAAAGGTCACGCCATAGTAATGTATGGGAGATTTTGCATAGTTCTCAATGCTCCAGGGTGTACAATTTTCAGCCAGTCGTCACCTAATTTGGTATATAAACTAATATAGGAATCCAGAAGTCACCGATTCAGTTTGGTCAAGATCAGTAAAAGGTCAAGGTCACTAAGGTCAAATATGTGTTTTTAACCATAACTTCATGTAGGAAGGAGCTAGAGCAATACAACTGGTCTCAACATATCCGAAAAAAAATCTCAATTTATAATCTTATAAAGATTATTGTCGAATATTAATATTTTCCACAATAATCGAGGTCTGCACTCTCTGAGTGCTTTTCTAGTTGTAAAATATATTCCCATAATATTTATCAGACATGAGTAATTTCTCCTCTTGTTTTCCCTCCCCTTTTGTCAGTAATTTTGTTAAAAGTATTTTGAAATGTTTGTTTGTAGCCCATCTTTTCAATAGAACTTTATGGCTGTTCACCCCTGACACTGACTAATGAATGTGTACAAATTACCTTTAATGTCTGAAATAGATAGGTGACATCTTCCGTATAATATAAAGTAGACAGAGGGAGTGTCCTGCTTACATCCAGCAGTGCGAATTGTGGATGGTCCTCCCCGGTCACAAGCAGGGTGAGGTACCGAGCGCGATACAGCAGCTGTAAGGAGGTCGAAGGCCGGCCGCCAGCAAAGCAGTACAGAGCCAAGTAGGTCTGAATGGAAATATTAGTAGATTAAGTATGATGGAAGAGAACAAGAGGGTAAAATGTTATGATCCAACAATGTATTCGATGAAAAAGAACTCACATAATCTTGTATGGTCTGTGGATGGTCAATGCCTTGTATTCTCTCACTGCTCATAACAGCCTTTTCCTGGTGGCTGAAGGCCTGTGAGACGTTGACAAATAAAGGAAACGTCACTTTACAAAGGCTCACGAATTGCTGCAGTCTGGAATCAGACAAAGGAAAAAGGTCAAATAAATCATAATAAATATTTACTTCTGCATATTCTCCCAGGATGTAGCAGATCCGTCCAAGGAGACGCAGGCACATGCACACGTCCTCATGCAGGACCCCACAGATGCTGCTGAACAGAGTCAGAGCCTGGCTAATCAACTCATAGCCATCTTTGAGAAGCCCTGAAATCAAACATAAAGCTCTACTAATGAGCCTTGAATGTATAAAAAATAATAATAATCTGCTCTTTTTTTCCAAACACCATATAATTCACAGCTGGACAATAAAATATCCTATCATCCTGTTAACTGCAGCGTTCTAAAGGCTTTGTTTTATTTGTTTTACCAGCCGAATCCTACTTTATAATGATGCTTGAGGGGAAACATTTTTTGTTACACATCCCCCAAGGTGCTGCTTTGTCACTACTAAGGATACAGCTTAATGCTCAATAGCACATCAGCAGGGAAGATATGGACCCTCCAGTTAATGCTCAGTCAGTTTAAGCATCATGCTACCCTAAATGTGAATATGCAGTATTGTATGTGTCTCACCTTGCTGCACTGCCACCTGTGATTGTTGCACAAGCCGTGTGGCATCCGTTGCTGTAGGTTTGAGGTGTTTGACCACAGGGAACATGTTGACGACATCTTCTTCACCAAACACCGGCCTGTGTCGAGACTCAAACACATACTCCCTCAGCTGCACCTAAACACAGAGAAGAGGAAGAAGAGCAGCGGCTGCATTTTAAAGCTGCACCAGACAACTTCACATTCTGACTGCCCTTGATTAAATACTGCAGATAATTTAAATATCTATGGGTTTTTTGGACTTGGTCAGCCCTCAGCTTATTTAGTCAGATTCTTTCTTATTAAGCACCGTAGAGAAGAACCTTTTTTTATCTCTCGCTCTAGTCATTATTGCTCAACTTGAATCTGTTGCAGCTCCATATATGATTTTTAACAACACTAAAAGAGTGGTTTCAGCTACAATGATTGCCTGGTGCAGCTTTAAGACATCCATCCATCATCTACCGCTTATCCTCATAGGGTCGCGGGGGGGCTGGAGCCTATCCCAGCTGTCATAGGGCAGAAGGCAGGGTACACCCTGGACAAGTCGCCACCTCATCGCAGGGCACATAGAGACAGACAACCACTCACACTCACATTCACACCTACGGTCAATTTAAATTAGCCAATTAACCTAATCCCCATGCATGTTTTTGGATGGTGGGAGGAAGTTGAAGTACCCGGAGAGAACCCACGCAGACACGGGGAGAACATGCAAACTCCACACAGAAAGGCGCCGGGCCCGGGTTTCGGTACCTTCTTGCTGTGAGGCGACAGTGCTAACCACTACACCACCGTGCCGCCGCTTTAAGACATGTGATGTGTAAATGCACTGTGAGGAGAAGCATGCCAGTCTGACCTGGATGCCCGTCTTGATGGCCATCTCTCTCAGCAGGGAGATCCTCTGGAGGCGGTGCTTTTCTATGACTTCATCTATACTTTCACTGGACACAGAGAGGATGACATGTGAAATCCTGTTTCATATCCGACCACACACACATGCACACAAACACACACCTGTCTATTGTGTAGTGGTAATAATCTCCAGCCTCAGCCCTGATCCGGCCCCACAGCTCACTGGGGGTCAGTTTAGCCCACACACTGTCTGTCAACATGGTGACTCGACCCCCGTGGCTCCGTCGCCGTCGGCTCCTGCGGCGAGAGAGCAGCTCATCTGAGCAGGAGTCTGGGAAACAGGAGGATGAGCTCAGGAGGCAGTTTAGGAAGTGACTGACGGCAGCAGAGAAAGCTGCAGGTTCCACTTCCTGGGAGAAAATAGATATATGTTGATATTAGAAGATGTATGCTCTGCTAACTATGCAAAATATTATTTTAATTTTAGCCAATTAATCACCTGTAGATAGGTCCTGAAGATGTGTTTTGCACTTCTGATGATGACTTCACTGATAGAAATTCTCTGTGAGGAAACAATTGCTGCTCATGTCAGACTACATTTACAAATATCCTACTCAGTCCTTCACCAGAAACAATAAGCTTCATACCAGCTGCAGTACCTGTATGTAGCTGAGTCTCCCTGGCTCCTCCACGCTGTCCATCTCCCTCAGTAAGGTGCCCAGGTATCTCATGTTCACGCCCCGCTGGTGTAACACTGAGGTCAGGGTGGCTCCATCCATCGGCACTGATGAGTGGTCGAGACAGTCTCTAAGCTGCCACACAGACAGACACAGGAGCAGCAGGAGAATCAGAAATATTTTCACCTTCATGCACATGACAGATTAGAATTATTGCATTAAACAACACTACAGCTGGGATAGGCTCCAACCCCCCGTGATCCTATGTGAGGATATGCAGGAGAAAATGGATGGATGGAGAAAGACTCACCACTGCTGGAATCTGATTGGACAGTAGAAAAGCAGCCATGTCCCATAACAACTCTCTCTGCCTCTGGACCTCCTCGACACACTCAGAGGAGAAACAAACACCTGCAGAGAAGGCACAGAGTTCATCTGATCAGAAGAAAAACCTTTATATGAATGGCTATAAATGGCTGTGAGTGTGCTGAATACCTGGAGAGCAAACATCAGGGTTGAAGCGGATGTCAAAGCAGGAGTCACTCACTGATCCCACAGCTTTACACGCTTTCATAATCACATTTCTTCTCTGAAACTCTACAAAAGTAAAATATGAATGCTTTATTTATCAACACACAATCAAAAAAAAATCCTCAGCTTCATAAATAATCATTATAGGAATAATTATAATATTTATCTCATCTTGATTATACATTTGAGAGCAGCATTCACTCTAGTTAAAGACATTCTATCACTGAGACTAAAATCCTAAATGTGCTCAGAAAAACAGAATATTCCCATATTTGTAATTCCATGAGCAAACACCATCCTTTTTCTCAACCTGTTTTCTCTTTGCAGAAACACAACGTCACCTGGTTTATCACAGAGCGGCACTTCGCTCTGCTCCGTGGCGTTATCTTGCTCTTCCAGCTGCAGGAGGCCCTGGGACACCATCTTGACATAAAGTTCATACCTGCGACAGAAAACACAAGATAGGAAAGAGGCCATACTTCATTGCTAATTTTCTCACATCTCAGCCACGTCTCCTCTTCCTCACCTGTGCTGGACGAAGGCCTCTATCAGCTCTGGTCTCAGGCTGGCCAGGCTGTGATGATGTCGCTGTGGGTATCCAAAGCTCTGACACTCCTTCGGTGCCTCCCCCCTCCTCTCCTCTATCACAGAGAACTGGAAGTTCAGGTCGGGAGGGAAGGTCCGCAGGAGATCCAAGACGTAGGCTCTTCCATCATTACCAAGGATGCCTTTGGTCTCAATGCCAGAGCAGAGCTCCACTGGGATGTTCCTGTGGTCCAGCACACGGTGACGCTGGATTCTTAGTGGTTTACTGGTTTTATCCAGAAGATCCAGAAACCTGGAAAAATGTTTTTTTCCAACTTTATTTAAAGAACATTTCAAACATTATAGACAGTCAATGTGATATACAACAGAAGGCATAAAAATATAGAATAGACATCAATTATCACATTTAAATGTCACTCTCCTAAACCACCCACCACCCATTACAAAGCCATTAAACTAGAACTAAATAATATAAAATAAAATAAACTAGAAAAGCACTCAGAGAGCACAGACCTCCATCAAGGCAGCATTCTGAGAGAGCGCATACTCCTGCAAGCCCACAATGCCTAAGAGGCAATGTGTTGATTTAGATGCACCTTGGAACCCACATTTAACATTGTATTCACATTAATATGTGTACTTTGTTTTGTTTTTTCCCTATTTCCTATTTTGTCACGTTTGAATTTGAATTTTAAAAAAGACCAAAATACCAGTAAAACTTTGCAAATACAATTTTCTTTTCCAGATATTCTGAGACCAGATGCATTGCTCTAGCTCCTTCCTACATGAAGTTATGGTTCAAAACACATATTTGACCTTGGTGACCTTGACCTTTTATGATCTTGACCAAACTGAATCAGTGACTTCTGGATTCCTATATTAGTTTATATGCCAAATTAGGTGACGATTGGCTGAAAATTGTACACCCTGGAGTGTTGAGAAATATGCAAAATCTCCCATACATTACTATGGCGTGACCTTTCATTTGACCATGATGACCTTGAAACAGATCCGATCACCACCAAAAATTAATCAGCCTTAAGTCAGGCCGCTTCTGGCCAATCCTGAAAACTTCATCAAAATCCATCCATAACTTTTTGAGTTATTTTGCAAACAAATAAACATACCCTGGTGAGGTAATAACCAAAACAGAACAGTTCAAAAAAGGATAGAAACCTGAATAATGTTGAGAAAAAATTTGCACATTGGAACTTTATTATGCTCTAAATACCTGAAATATGAGAATCAATTGTTGTGTGTGTGTGTGTGTGTGTGTGTGTGTGTGTTACCTGGGGTGTGTAAAAACAGTTTTTCCATAGTCATTAGAGCCATAGACAACTCTCTGCTCCTGATTTTTCTCCAGTATACCAGGAACGACGGTCTGAGCGATAACACGGATGCCACGATAATCTATCACAGCTGTTCCAAGTGTGTGAAGCCCCTCTATGTCGACAGATGCATATGCCTGCAGCAGAGCAACATAAGAATTTTTTTTGTTTGGATGGGAAGAACATGAAGGGATTAAATTACCTGCAGTATATTTGAAATTTTGATGAAAGTTGTCCTTGCAACTGCAGAGGTTGTTTTTTTTTTAAATAGTGCATCATCATACTCTCACAGAACAACTGAATATACTGTCCTTCCGGAGCAAAAATGGGACGGATGCAACAGTAAATGTGTCTAATGGCTCATGCAGGTACTGCGAGGACCTACGTACCTGAGCTCCCCTCAGGTCACAGATGGCAGCAGAGTGAGCAGCAGGGTTGCCTCCTAGAGGGAGGTAGTGCTCAGAAATGTCGAACCCCAGGCTGAAGAACAGGTTGTTCCAGATGAACATCTGCATATGAGGCGCCTCCCCTGGGTTTAACGGCATGACGTTACCATCAACGACAGCTACAGCGCCTCGTGTAGCTGCCGCAACAAAGTCGCTGTTTGTCTGGGCGGAAGGAGTAAAATCTTGGTTAACACAGTCCTTGGTTCTAATAAAGAGCAGGAGCATAGGAGGATAGGATAGGAGTACATCTGTTCTCCTGCTCACTGCTTCAGGAATGGTCTTGCTTATAAATTTCTGCTTTTCTATCCAGTAATCACAGAGCGAAGTGGGCAGATGTAGAGAAATCTGTGGTCTCACCTTGAATATGCTCCTCTCTCTGTGCAGTCGCTCCTGAAGGGAGGTCCTGGTGAGCTCCCTGCATCCCTGCAGCTCCTCATTCCAGTCTCGACTCTGTGGTTATGACATCACCATCACATCAGGTGGTCTCACTTGAAATGTGAAGTGTATGTATCATCTGACATAACTTTACTGCAGTGCTATATTTCTCTGCATTTATATATCCAGTTTCCACTACTTCATGTCTGCAACCTGCCCAGCTGTGTGCTCCTCCTGGCCCATGCGACTGGTGTGCGCCTCCTCTGCTCTGACACAGTCCAGGGTGTGGTCTCCATGACGGGCAGTCCAGGTGAACACCTGGAAAGGTGCTCTGATCCGCTCATAAGGGTGTTGCTGGACTCTGATTTGCGGCACACAGCAGAAAAAAATATTAGTAAGATCTGACCGAGTGTAACTGTAAACTCTAGATATTTAGATGACAACATCACTGTATTTCCATCCATGTACTGGATTAATACGAGCAGTGTGACTTGCTCTTGATATTAACATGTAGTTTCATCTTGATTAAAGACAGTTTGCTCACCTCTTCTTCTGCAAGGCACTGAAGCTTTTCCTGAAGGCAGGGCTGACTTGACTCAACAGTTCAACTAGAGAGTGGCAAAGGATTTTGGGAAGTGCAGGTTTGGGGTTGAAGCTGAAAGCCGTGGACCTGAAGCAGTCGGAGCACAGCACAAGTTGCATCTATATAAGTTCCTATTATCCTCATCGTACTAATCATCGCTCTAATAATAAAAGTCAGAGTGAAACTGAGAGTCCACAGTCATGCTAGCATCTGATATCTCAACGTTAAGCAGGCACTAAAAAGTACAGTTGAGGCTGATGTCATTAGCCCTGCAGGCATTTGGTGATAAACCAAAGCAACTTTGACCTGCTGATGGCTCAACAAAAAAGTTAAGGACTCAAGTGAAAACTTGTGAGAAAAAAATCATGGGATTCCTAAAGTTCTTAGGATTCATTTTATGGGCACCACAAAGGTCCACATAGGTCTCATAGTTCTGCAAACTTGCAAGTGGCTGAACAGTGTAACACTCACTGGTTGAGGTAGAAACCACGTGTAGAGGATGTAATGGTGAGTTCTTTGTCCTCCATGGTCAGAACATTGAGGTACATTAGATCCCCATGCATCTTCCTGTTTCCTGGAGGAGGGTTCCAGCTGCTCATGGTCAGAACCCGCAGGCACTGTAACGGCTGTAATGCCACTTTCATGAAGTTGCATCACAACAACCAACATGCATTTCACTGACTGTTATATGTGTAACAGAATCTGATCTGTCACCTTCCAGTCATCTCTGAGTGGCTGCAGGGGAGTAAGTGGTCGGTCCTTACATCCAGGGAGGATGTATTCTGGAGGGCTGCAGTCAAAGGACTCCTTTTCAGAAGCTCGCCTGTTCCCCACTCTTTCACTGTCTGAAGGGTGAATATGGAGGTGAAAAGGTTGAATGATTACTGGCAGAAATGCTCAGAGAAAAGCTGAGGCGAGCAGGTAATGAGAGAGTAATATTACCCTTGTCTCCTCTGGTGTAGAAGGTGAGGTAAGAGAGTGAGCTGCAGTTCACGCCATTGTATGCATCTGCAAGGTCGAGGCTCCTCAGAAGATCACGAACATGTCTGAGATGAAGACGAGCGTCGCGCACTGTGTAAGAATCTGCAACGAGATCAGAGGAGCAGCTTAGAAAGTGTTTGATACAACATCTCACAAGACGAATGGAAATTTGTTTGGTGGTTTTGGTGTGTGGTGAAATGCTTACTGAAGCAAAAATAAAGTGTGGTTTGGCTGTGCAGAGTCACTAATGATGTTCTAAACCTTCCTGCATGAAGTTAGCTATTTGGCTGTTTTCATCACATTTAAAGAGAGACATCTGCGGACGTTAACAGTTTGGAGAAGTTACCCTCCACCACTTTGATCAGCGCTCCGTCCTGGATGGCCTGGATGGAGCGCAGCTCGCTCAGGTTGTCCAGCATGACGCCTCCCACCTGGAAAGAGAAACACGTGCGGTGGCAGGTGACCTCATGCTCCATCAACACCTGGTGCAACTCCGCCACCAACATCTGGCTCGACACCTGGGAGTGGAGGAGTGGAGGAGTGATTTAGAAAGATGTGATGAAGTATCTTTAAGAGAATATCGAGAGAGGGGTACACACGACCTGAAGCTCAAAACTCTCTGTCCCAGGAGGTTGAATCCTGACAGTAAAATCTGTCTGTTGATGATCAACTACGTCGCTGATGCTGAGTTTGCTTTGATCAGCGTCAAGTCTGTCTTCAGTTTGAACCAGAGGAGCTGCTGACAGCAGAAAATACAAAATAAAGGTGTGAATATGAAGACTGACTGTGTCATGTGGACGATAAAAAAAATAATTTAAAAGGGAAAACCAAAAATAAACTATCATTATATTTCAATGTAGGATAATCAGGTGATAATTAAATGTTAGGAAGAAAAAGGAAATTGTATATTGAAAGATGAAATGCATTTAATCTTTCAATTTGAGCATTTATATTGAAGCTTTTTTGTTTTCCATTCAAGGGATGGGAATTTCATTTTTTTTCCTCTTGGATGAAGATGAAGATTGACCTTTGGATTGACCTATCCAACGTGGCCTGATATACATATATACAAAAATAAAGGAAAAGGAAGTTTTTTTTTTGTTTTTAATACTTAATCATGGCCCAAATATCCTGAGTATTAAAATCTAATAATAGTAGATACAAGTTTAGCTATCTGATCGTATCTATTTTCTTGTAATTTTAATTTTTCGGGATAAAAAGTTATCCATAGTGTAATGGTTGCATGTCACAATACATCAACAAAAAGGTAAAAATAAAAGCACTTGCCTTTGACATGTGGCGCAGCCAGAAACAGCCTGTCAACCAAAAACAAGGTTTGCTTCATCTCAGCCTCCTCCTCCTCCTCCTCCACATGTGGCACAGCTGTCTTCTTGTCCTCTTCCCTCTTTGCTGGGTTCTGGCGTTGAATATGATCTCCATGGCCTTCAGACAGTTCTGAGTTTGTTTTTGTGTGGATAAAGTCACTTTCATTCCCATTCAGAGCTGACACCACAGCGACCTGCCCCATCTCTTCATTATCCTGAAGGTCGACACAACACTCGGTGCCGTTGATGCTGCTTTTCGTCGGCTCAACGTCCTTCTGTGACTCAGTGTTCTCGTCCATGTTGTCGCTGTGTTCAGCCAGCATCGCTGAGGTGCTTTCAGCGTTTTGTTCTTCATCCTGTGTCAGCTCTGTCCGGGCAAAGTCTGTATTTTCCTGAGCAGCAACAGTATTCTGCTTCTCTTCATCAGTATTTAGCTCTTGTACTGGGTCAGTGGTGGTCAGTTCCTCATGGACGAGATTCTCTTTCAGATCCTGTTCAGCTTCCTTATCTCCATTTCTAAAGGCCAATTTGTTTTTCTCTGCCTGTCTGTCAGAAACCTCCATGTCAGCCCTTTTTCCACAGGGTTGTGATGTTTCATCCACTTGTCTCAGTATTTCATTCTCTTCTATCTCTCTTGCAGGGCCAGTATTTGTTATTATGTTTGCGCCTCTCTCCACAGTATCAACTATTTGTGCCTGTACTTCTGCCTCTGTCTGGGTCTGCACCCCCATACCGATCTGTGTCTCTACTTCAGTCTGTGTCTCAACCTCAGAAAAGCCCCTGACTCTCCACCTGCTGCTCCCCTCATCTCCAGGCTCATCCACCCTCGCTCCCTCTTCCTCCTCAGACACCAGCAGACACACCATCGGCTCCACCAGAGTCACTTCCCCTCCTGGGTTGCTGCTTAAAATAATGTCAGGAAACAGGAAGTGCTCTGGTTCGAGGGCAGGGTTTGCCACACCGGTGGAGCTGGTTAACAGATCGTCCTCCAAATCGTCCTGCAGGCTCGGTGATTCACATTCACTCTCCTCACTGGAGAGCAGAGGGGATCTTTCCGCCTCACCCTGGTCTGGAGGGTCCTTACATCTGAAGTAGTTTGACAGTGTGTGACAGCACTGGACTATGTTTCCCATAGTGCCAAAAAGCAGTACAACTAAAAGAGAGAGGAAATGTGTTTTATTTCTGCAGCAGTAAAGGAATTCTGCTTTTTAGACTGACGTTAAGTCACTTGTTGAAACTTAAATGCTCTTGTATAAACTACAAAACGTATGCATGTTTGTGAGTCTGCACCTATGAGCTTTAAACAACTGCTGCTGACAAGAAGATTAGGAAGTGTGTCTGCAGTGGAGTCACCTTACAGAGGAGAGGACTGGAAACACTCAGAGACTAAATCTCCTCAGAAAAACTCTAGAAGGATGTTGGATGTGTGGGAATCCTGGAAAAACAGATCAGAGGGAGATAAGATTATAATTGGTATAAAGAAGTATGAAAATGGCTATAAGTTTGGCCACATAAAAGTGTCTAAATAAAAAACAACAGGGTATTCTAAATAGACTTAATGTCTTGAATCCTAATTAGAGTTTCTATAAAAGTAACACACCTCATTCAAGCTGAGGGAACAAAATGAAGCAGGATACACATGCATACATGTTAAACAACAGTAGAATAAGGCATTAGTGTAATAAATGTATGGATCCTACCAGCCAGTGTAGATGGAGGGAGAGACTGCCAGTCTGTGTCATCTTCTCCAGACTCCTCTGATGTTCATCCTGCTGAAATCAGACAGTTCTCCAGCTCTTCTTGAGGCAAAACCTCGTCACACTAACCGTGTGTCCTTCATGGGTGGAGAAGCTGTGACAGAGCATGCAGGCCCTCTGTTCAGCCTCACACATCCACACTATAGTACCCATCCAAGTCCAGAAGAGGGCAACCTCTCTGCCGTTCATGATGTCACTTCCTGTGTTCACACCAGTCCACGCACTCTCTGTCAACCTTGAATGTGAGCGCGTGCAGGAGGTGTATAAATAGCAAGAGGACTGGTGTCTTTTTATATTTTAAAAACTACACATGACTCAGTGAAACGAGCCTCTGTATTTTGTCTCTGTTTCCCCCTCGCACACTTCTGGGGCTCAAGTTCTCTGAACGCAGCTCTCTGGTTGCCATGGCAGCGCTGCAGAGAGACATTGACATTCTGAGCACAGTCTCCAAGACAACTGTGGGAACATTCTGGAATGGGACGTTTGCTAGGAGACAAGTTACACCAACTGCTGTTACCATGTGAACGATTCAGCCGTTTCTGAATGACTCAATAGATCCTGTGTACACCATCAATAAGTTAATCAATACGCATTAAAGCTACCTGCAATATTATATATAATATACACTCTCTTACCTCACCTACTATAATATTATGTTATGTTTTAATACATTGTATGACATCACAAAGTGTGACTTGTGTAAACTGAAATGACTACTATCTATTTTAATTGCTTAATTATTATTTAGTATTATTTCTTATATTATTAAATACTAATAATATATAAATAATAGAATATTAATATAATTATCATCAGACATGTATGTTTATCTTATTATTTCTAACCTTTGACCATCTGCAAGAGGTCAGATTTGAGTGGTGATCAAGGAAAAATACATCAAAATATGTATTTGTATGTTTCTGTACACCTTCCAATAAAATGTTATTCAACAAAATGTTATCATGTGTATTTTTTTCCTCAGTTATTCAGAATAATTTCCTGTTCATTTAGTTGACCCAACACAAGGTAACATAACTCAAGCACCAATTTAGTTTAATATGTTCAGTGCATCGTTTAAGGTTTCAGCTTAGGCAAACATGTTTGGCCCATGTTAATAATTATTCTAATATAATACTTACAGCTTTCTTTGGTTTTCTTTCACCTCCATTCTGTATCATTCCGTGGGCTGCTATGGCATGTTGTGAATAAATCTGTACAGTAGAAAAGGATGCAGATCGCAGATGAAGGACAGTCAGACTGAGTCATCATATTCTTCCTGCACACCTCCTCAGAGACCTCTCAACCCTCCACCCCCCCTCTCTCTATTAGCTTTAAACACAAGCCTAGAAAATTCTATGTGTTTTACTTCTTTGACACCTTCAGCAGTGCACACAGATCTAGCCATATTTTAATCCCAGTCAGGGTTTGGTTGCACTGCCACCCAGTGTTGTCAACTCAAACTCGGTGAAGAGGGTGGATTCAAAGGTCCTCCAGCCAAAAGTGACATCTGAAAAAATACAACAGAACACCAGAAATACTTCTCTGCCATTACTAGGCACATTGCATGAATTTAATAAAGTGCAAATCATACAAAATGCTGCAGAGCCTTCTAGAGCGGCTTTCCAAACCCAGAATGCAGCTATTGCAGTGAAAAAGCAGGCCGCCACGCTGAAAAGTACGGTGTGAGAGATCACGGACTACGAGGCAAGGCTACTAATTACAGGCAAAAGCCGTGATCATCAGTGTTGAAATCAAAAGGCATAGGACCACTATTCAGACTTTTTTTTATCCCACTCATTTCTTCACATTTTCAAGTACATGTTGTACAATCAATGTGGCAAATCTGGTTAATACATTGTTGTGTAGATTTGATCACTAACTTCTAAATATCTACCTCACTCACTGAAATCTACTGACAGTCACAAGGTTACATCTCTTTCTCTCTTGTCCTGACCAGTCAAGAATGACTGATCTCGGCTGATCATGGCTGAGACCTGCTGGAAGACAACTTTGTCTTTTTTTATCTTCATCACAGGGCAGTTTCTCCCTCTCCTGCTCCCATGTCCACCCTCCTGTGCACCCTGCTGTCCTCTATATCCTCCCACTCGTCCTCCAGCCCCTCTCCATCCTGCGTTCTGACTGGTCGGTTCATGCGGAGGAGGCGGTACCTAAGTGGCACCAAAAAGAGGGCAGGGTCAGGCATGGGGTGTGGCCTCTGTGGTGATGTCACTCTTTCCTGGGGGACGCAAGCTCTGACCCTCTCCTCCCTCACGCTGACACGCCTCTTATGTCTCGCTTCTGGTTGGCTGGGAGATGCTGGAGGAGGTGGAGCGAGAAGCCAGTCTGAGGCCTCCCCTTCATAATCTTCATCCTCCTCACCTTCTTCTTCATCATCTTCTTCTTCCTCCTTTCCCCTGGGCTCCTCCTCTCCCTCTGCACCAGACTCGGTGGTCTGGCGTTGCTGGAACAGTTTTAAGCGTGCGGCGTGGAGCTGGTGGCACAGCGTCGTTGTGGTGATATTTTGGCGTTGCAGCTCGCGGCTCAGCAGCGTGATCTTGTGGCTGCGGCGTTTCAGCTCCTCCAGGAAGTGCCGCTCTTCTTCCCTGAGGCTCCTGCCCAACGCCGATGCCCTCGCCCGGCCGGCCCGCAGCTCCCCACGAACAGCGCCCATCATGCACTGCTGGTCCTGTAGGAGGCGCTCTGCAGCCTCACAGCGTGCTGCCAGCTCCGCCTCCTCCTCTGAGAAACATAAACACATACGCCATGAACACCATGTGCACATTTCAGTTTGATCATTCATGCATTACTCTTCTCCTTTGCTTGCTTTATCACTCAATGCTTCCTGGTTGGATAAATGAAAAAAAAAAAAACAAATATACAGGAAAAACTCTTTGAGTGCCAAAGATGCATATGTACATCCTTTAAAATGCAATGCTTCAGTGCCATAGACGTATATCTACGTCTTTCCTTTTTTGGGCAGCAGGGACAAAAAAGTGCTCTCACACAGCCTGTGTGTAATATTGGGGCTTCTGGGATTTGTTGTCGAGACATAAAGAGACGGTATACGCCACAGAGATCAAAGCAGGAAGTGGAGACGATCGAGATTAGAGCAGAACAGAATCTGGACAAAAAGTGGTGATTTTGGTGAAAGTGGCCTCTACTCTACCTCTGATAAAACAAGAACAGAACAAGGTAAAAACAAACTTTTTTCTTCATGATGAAATAAAGATTCTCTTCTTTCATTTGAGCTATTCAGTGTTTTCAGAGACATAATATAAAATATTCTGTGCATCATGAAAGATGACTCAAATTGGCTAAAAACTCTGGCACAAGGCACTTTTGTTTTTAAAAAAGGGCTGGATATACAGTCACCGTACTCCTCTATCAGACATCATCTTAAATGGGCTGCATGGAAATATTCACCACACTTAGATGGGCCAGAGAGGGTCCAGGCTTAAGATTACAGACACATTTTAACGCTTTTTAACGTCATTGCAGCGTGGTCCAGGACTTTATGGTCTAAAGCATCTGACATACAAACATGAATCAATATTATTTTCAATACACGCCGCTCAGAATAAAAATATGCATTCATAGAATGTTGTTTCTGGAGCACATCTTGCTATGCCGTGTCCTGATAACTAACGAGGGAGAGTGATCCAACTTTTTAGTGCTGATTCTCAACTCAGGGTATCTGCCAATACCAAGTACCAACCCGACACCAGCAACCTCTTATCTCAAATTTTAAATCTCTATTTCTATCATTTTAATTTAAGTTGACATTATTAACTCCTTCATATCAGCAAGGAGTTGTAAAGTCTTACCTTCTGTGCTTCTGTCAGGAAACCTGGAGTCCAGCTCACAGCTTAGCACTGCAGCCAAGTGGAGTAGAAGCACAAGGAGCACACAGACAGAAAAAGATAAGACAGGGTGGTAGACAGAGCGACACAGAAAGAGATGGAGAGCAGCAGGTCACCCGTAGACTGACCATGACAGACTGACCATGACAGCGCCTCTTCAGGTGTGTGATCTCCAGCTGCAGACCCGTCAGCATGGCCAGGTGCTCCTGCTTCAGGAAGGCGATGCCTCTCTCCACACTGGCCACCTGCTGCTCCAGCTTCCCAGCATCCATGGCTGCACCCTCACACAACCTGCACCCAGATGTAGGTAGATGGATGTTTTAGGATGAGGGATTCCCCAGTCTGTTATTTAGTGTGCAAATTAGAGCTCTGATATTACTACTCGAACTAGAATGATGCGTTCAGTGCTTCTCTGCACCATTTGAGTGTTTTATCAGTCCAGAGAAGCTTCCTGATTTCTGCAGCAGTGCTCTCTGGTGTCTACCAGTGTAACTGTGCATTCATCACTCTGACCGTGGCCTACCGTGATACTGAAGCGTTTTCCTGTGCAAAGCGTCTCTCATGGATCCTCGTATCGCCGTGCTGTATCTGTCCTTGGTGCAGCAGGGATGCAGAAAACAAAAGACCCGTGCAAAACAGCACTTTGTGGGTTTGTTTCTGCGCTCTCAGGTGAGCCGCTTCACTGCAGCAGGCCGACGGTTTTTCTTGCAGTGATGAATGAATCCTGCTGCAGTGTGGGGGGAAATAACCTGCTCATAACCTTCTGGTTGTACGAGCAGTGCGGTGCTGCTGCTGGAGGATATTCACAACAAAGCAGCGTCATATGAGGAGTGATCAGTGCCACGAAGAGCCAGCAGCAGGAGGAGGAGGAGCTCTGTGGAAGTGATGCTGCCAGCTGCTACAAACAAGAAACAAATGCTTTGTTTTATTGCACAAAATTTATTTTCATTCACTTGTTTTGCCAGTTAAAAATGATGATGCTTTGCAAAATAAAATACAATAAATAATGACTATAATAAAAATATCAATACAAAATATGTAACGTGGCAATAAAAGAACTGGATTTGCATTAACTATATTAGCAAATTATTCTCAAATTATCAAAACAAAATTTACTAATTATGCAAATTATTATTTTATGTTATTGGGTATTAACAGCATTTTAATATGGGTTTAATTACTTATTATACCATTTGGTATTTTAATCAATAATGATATAATCTCTTTTAAGGGTGATTATATTTTATATGTAAAATCCTAACTTGCAAAGTAAATAAATGTTGTTGAAAAAAAGTGCAATATTTCTTCTCAAAAGTAGTGGAGAAGTAGTAGTAGTAGAAATAGTAATTTCTGTTCAATTGTTGCAGCTCAGATTCTGCTGCTTCTGATTTGAAACAGATATATCTCACTTGACTTTTTCCCAATAAAACATGTTGCAGTAAAAACATTAAAGCTGTATGCATAAATCGTTAATTGCAAAATATGATGCTATAATGTAATACTGAATTAGGTGTATTAAAGAGAAGAACAACTGCACAAGGTCAGGTTGATTTTATTCGCTCTGTGTAGTGCTTCATAACACGTGCAGTGTAATCTGCCATCAGTGTTGATAATGCACAAAGACATTCTGACACAGCAGGTAGGATTTAAAGGACTTTCTTCATTGCTGCCATTTGTTTTTGGTGAAATGGTTGACGAGGCTAAGCCTCTCCTGGCTTCTCTCACGCATGCTGGGGAGGGGAACCGGCTCACTATGCACAGAGGTCTCATAGTAAGGACAGACTTTTACATGAGCAGATATTGGAGGAACGTCTGCCATATGCCAAGAATCCACTGAGGAGAAGAGTGGACTGAACTCCCATACCTGGAGAGAAACAAGAAAAATATGGATAAATATGGGAATTGTTCACAGTGAAATGATGGCTTGGATGAATTAATACGAACAGGTTTGGCCCTCCATTTGGCTCTTCCATGTGAGGAGGTCTTCTTCTCCCAACGGAGGGTGACCATCCCTCTCTCCTGCAGCTGAGAGGAGCACACCTGCCTCATCAGCCGGGACACCAGAGCCAGCTGGGACAGGGACAGACTGTCCAGGAAACTGGCCATGTGACACAGCACCTCATAGGGCAAGGAGCTCAGGGAGTCCTCTCCTCCTCTGGCCCGACCTCCTCTCCTCCTCTGAACAGTGGAGGAGGCGTCACCTACTGGGTCTACAAGCACTGGACGCAAGTTGAAACTCCTCAGCGCCTTACTGTAGGGAAGAATATAAGCCAGGTGCAAGGTGAATTTTCTAAAGTTCATGTTTGACAACTTCAAGACTGTGTTACTTTACTGTGTTGTGAAGTTTTGTCACTTTGCACGGTGAGCACAACATTTTAATTTAATATGCTGTGTTTGTCAGCAGTATTTCCTCTCTTTTGGCCTCCACCAAGTCCTGGCGTAAATACCTGCCTTTTTGCTGATTAAAGCTCCACCATATTCATCAGCTAGTCTCTAACTGTGTCTGTCGTTTGGTGCTGAGCAAGTAGCATACACAACGGTATGAGATCAGTGAGAGTTTCTATGGCATTAAAGCTGCAGCTGCACAGCTAAACCATGAGCTGAAACCTGCTACTAATCAGATGATAATTCTCTATAGGTTCATCACTACGAGCTATGTTTTTAGAAAATATAAATGTCTCTTTACAACTCTGTGAAAGCATAAGAAACAAATGGTTGAGCCCAATATTAGAACATGGGAAATGTGCTCACTTGTAGTACACAGTAGCTTTATGTGTAGAGGGCTGAAACCTCCTCTGGCTGTAAGTGCATCCCAGATATGACAGGGGGCATCTTTGCTCGAACCATCCACTCAGACTCGTCTGGATGTCACTGTGGACGTTCCTGAAAAACAAAACAACATATGTTAATGTCAGTCCTTTCAGATACGAAACACAAACTGCTGAAGACAACATGTGACATAAGAGGAGGTCAGTGGGAGTAAAACCCAGAGTCGAACAAACCCACACCAGTAGCAGTAAGACACCTGAAATGTGTGGCAAACTCTCTGCGGTGGAAGGTGTGACCACAGAGGAAGGCGAAGGCGCAGGTTGCTCTGGTGTTTCTGCTGTTCACACTCTCTGACTGCAGCTGGAGACGAAGCTTTAGTGGTCTGTCCACCATCAACTCCGCCAGGGTCGTCTTTGCTTTAAATGGAGCCGTGCGGAACGAGTGTGTCTGCGTTGTTGCGTCGACAAAAAGCCCATCTGACGCATTTGCTTCACTGATCTGCATTGAAACCAATTGATCGCAATACCTGATTAATTCTAATTAAAAGGCACAAGGCCATTGATTTCCACTCAATTGAATGTTGTCGTACCAAAATGCAACTATTCAGTAAATGTTAATAGCATGCAGAAGCTCACTTCTTACTCTTCCACACAATAGGAAAATTAACTTGCAATAACTTTAACAGTTTTAGTAGATAGAGAATAAATGTTGTGACATGTACTGAATGTTTCATCTCCTTCATCTGGTCATGTGTGCAATTTATATATTTTTATTTATAATGTCGCGAACATCTGGCTGACCTTGTGACCCTTGGCCTCCTTCTCAGCATAGCCCAGCAGGGTGGCTGCAGCTTCATCACTGAACCAGTCCTCTTCATTGGCTCCAAGGTCGGACGTGTCCACACTGCGAGGCTCGCTCGGTGGCCGAGTCGTGTCGTAGTGATGAACCCGCCGGTCACTGTAGCGATAGCTGTCAGGGATCTAGAACAGAGTAGACACCAAGCAAGTACAGTGAACCCATTATTAGGTCAGGCTGGCTGCACTGTTTTCTTTATGCTTATTTGAAAGTTGAACTGGGGCAAGGAGTTAATGTAATGTGTGTATTATCGGGATGAATTTCACTCTTTAAATTCTAATTTTTCACTTCCTGGTGGTCAAGTGGCCTACTCAAGAAATCAAAAAGAGGTCGAAATGAGGTGTGAAACTGGGCTATCCATCTGGAACAGTTCAGTTTGATATGCATCATCCTCGGTTCATCCTCTGATTACTTGCACATGCTGTACCCAAAACATCTTGGCAGTGCATTAGTTGTTGTCTATCAGCTATGACATTGTGTTAGGCTACAACTGGCACAAGCTCTTATTATAAAGCACTGATGATATTTGTGTTATTTATTATGGGCAACAAGCTAGCCGCCTATTGAAAGCCTCCTATAATAAGAATTATGAGAATAATGAGCCACTATTGAATGTTTACATTTTTCAAAATGAATTAAAACAATGTTTTCTGCAGGTTCTTGAGTTTCCCTGCTGTATCAAAAACACACCGAGCCATCAGTGTACCGTTACGCCTGAGTCCATTGAGACATTTAAGGCCTGAGTATGATCAGAAAAAACTTGCCCATCACTCTGGTTGATACATACTGCTACCTTACAGGGATGATAAAAGATAAAAGGTACTAAATGTAGCTTGAAATCATCACCTTGAAAGAACGCAGGGTCTGGACTGGGATGGGTTCTAGGCTGCCATAGACAAAATCCTCCTCTCTTGGCGTACAGGCCTTGATCTTTCCAAAGGTGAGCAGCATGCGGCCATGATGCACCATATACATGTTGTACTCCTGTGGGGTGAGCTCCTGCCCCAGACGCTCCAGCACCCCCTCCTGCCATGGGGCCTGACCCGTCTTACTTGTGTCTGCAGCCACATCATGTTTCTCACCAGGCTTTGCCTGGGCGCTGTCCAGATTTGCCTGAGCAACAGCACAGCCGCCTCTTTCCATGCTGAACATCATCTCACACAGGTCGTATTTCTCTCTGTTAATACCTAAATTTTGCCCAACGCTGCTCACAACACTGCTCATAACACTGCTCTCAACGCTGTTCACAACAGTGCTCTCAACGCTGTTCACAACAGTGCTCTCAACGCTGTTCACAACACTGCTCTCACACAAGCTGTTTTCTGCAGGAAGAGATGAAGACAGACCAGAAATTAGAGTAAATCATTGTATTACTTTGTGTGTTTTATATATAAATTATATACGTATAATTTACCTTCATTAGTATTTTTTTCTGTGATACCACTGATAACCTCTCCCATAGCGGTCCCCTCTTTCTTCCCATCCTCCTCCTCCTCCTCTTCTTCTTCTTCTTCTACTTCAGTCAGCTCAGGATAGAGGGGCTTCATTCGGAGGCGGTTATAAAGATCTGACTGATCCACCATTGCCATGGCAAGATCCAGAGGCTCCTCCTGCCCCTCATTTTCCTTCAGCACATTCTCCTGCAGGGCTAAGTTTTCATGTGGATTTGTTTCATCAGTCGGCCACCGGAGCCAATCCATGGAGCAACACACCACGCTGGCCGGACACACCTGGAGGTGAGCTGCTTGCGAGGATCGAGGCAGGTGGAGCGAGCAGCCGTACCCAGCATTGAGGCAGGGCACCCTCACATTAGGGCAGAGCAGCAGGTGGTCTTCCTCTTTGCACAGGTGGAAGATGGCTCCACAGAGCAGGCGGCAGGGGGTGACGGCACAGCACACAGACACCTCCACCCGAGCCCTGCAGCGCCGGTTGTAGCAGGAATCACAGTGGACATGCTGTCGCACCCTGGAGGCCCGAGAACGCTGACTCTGATTGGATGAGAAAGAAAACAAGAGGAGCCAAAGAGGATGAAAGATAGAGATTTACAACAAAAAATACAGCACAGTAAACATGGTCAGTTAAAGCTGTTAATTCAACAGAATTATATCTGAAAAGGCTGTGACTCACCATATCTACTAGACGCTGAATCAAAAGCTTTGTAAATTGACACACAGATTCATACTTTAACCTGTCACGTTAGTCCTGAGTAGAGAATCATAAAGGCCAATGACCCTCAGCCTTTTTGACTTTGTGACCCTGGAAAATAAAGCAAAGTTTGTTTGTGAGCCATCATCACCTGTTGCATCAAAACAGTGATTCTTTCCTTCTTGTTTTATTTAAGGACTTTATATCAACTTGCTCTCAAGAGTGTTAGCAATAATTTGCCGATGAAATACTGGAAGCCACACAAAACTACAGCACAAAAAGACAATTATGCCTACAGTACATAGCAGGATTGTTCAGATCCAGATGAACCAGTGACTCAGACTATCTGAAATTAAACTTTTACAGTTATAACTTATCTGAGCAGTTTCACTGTACTTTTTTTCAATATACCCATTCACAAAGGAATCAATCTTAATCCAGTAAAAAGTCTTACCAAGGTGCCAATGCAGACGTGTTGCTTCCTCCTGGTTTTTTAAAGTTGTTTTCAAGTCCCTGTGCCCTGAACTGCCAGGTTAAAATTAGCCATGCAGCATACAGCAGGTTCAGCACATGCAATATCTCCCTCTCAGATTCAAGCCACAGCCACCAAACTTAAACACTTTCTATCTCTTCATTCGATTCAATGCGCACCTTTCCAGAAACAGATAGGCCTAAATCATTTTCTTCTGGAAAGATTGCAATCAAGAACAAACTGACTGTTTTGGTTAAATCACCACTAGAGGACACTGTTTGGATATGAAATAAGAATCACTTTCCCCTGTGCAGGCAGAAATCAACTTTTTGCAGGACTACAATATGCATCAGAGGGAAGAAGGTGAGAGAGATTTCCTGATGTAAGTCTCTGAGGGTGGTAACCCAAACCATGTTTCTGACCATCTGTGAAACATGTCAAAGATCAGTGCTCAGCCCTATTTATAACACACAGGCACACACACTCACAGAGACACTTTGTACAAGACGGAGCACAAGGAGCTTGTTTCTCTCCTTTCATTAAAGTGGTAGGCTAAGTCTGTAATTCACATGCAAGGCTTTCAACATCATAGTTTCCTCTTTGTTTGCAGGACTGACGCACAGCTTCCAATACAAAACTGGTGCCAGAGGATCTGAAGCATGGTATGGTTTTCTTTTGCAACCATAATGTCTATTTTCCACTGGCTGACAGCATCATATGCAATATAATCTGCTTGGTCTCTTCATTGATGGTTTATGTTTACACAAAGTGTAAAGTGAAATATTGTAAATGTCCTTTGCATCATTTTATGCACAAATTCCCCTAATTTTACCTCATTGTGGAGTAAAATGAGGTTAAAGCCTCATCTTATAAATAAAAAGATAATATGAGGATTTAGTGACTTTTTCTTGATCCTGATAATCAATCTGTTCTTTCATTTACCTTTCTTCCTTCCTAAACTCAATCAGAGTCAGCGTTCTCGGGCCTCCAGGGTGCGACAGCATGTCCACTGTGATTCCTGCTACAGCCGGCGCTGCAGGGCTCGGGTGGAGGTGACTGTGTGCTGTGCCATCACCCCCTGCCGCCTGCTCTGTGGAGCCATCTTCCACCTGTGCAAAGAGGAAGACCACCTGCTGCTCTGCCCTAATGTGAGGGTGCCCTGCCTCAATGCTGGGTACGGCTGCTCGCTCCACCTACCTCGATCCTCGCAGGCAGCTCACCTCCAGGTGTGTCCGGCCAGCGTGGTGTGTTGCTCCATGGAGTGGAACCGATGGCCAGCCAACGACGCCCATTCTTATCCAAACACAGCGCTACGTGGAAACCTGCTCAGGGAAAGAGGGCAGGGAGGATGTCTGGACCTGGACCTGGCCATGGCCCTGAAAGAACAGGACCTCCTGTTTCACTCATTGAAGATGAAGAAACTGTTCCCAGAACTGATCCAGAGTGTGGATAAGGACGAGGAGGAGGAAGACAGGAGGGAGGAGGAGAGGAGGAAGGAGATGCAGAAGAAAAAGAAGGAGGCAGCAGAAAAGGAGGCCAGGCGCACCTGTGTGTCTTTTGACATAGAAAACCCTGATGAAGAAGAAGAAGAGGAGGATGAAGATGAGGTTGAATATGAGCAGGAGCTAACCCAGGAGGAGAGAGAGGCTATTGCCAAGAGCACAGGAGTCAGTGCTGATCTGTTACAAAACTACAACATCTGGGAGCACATGTTCAGTATGGAGATGGGTGGCTGCAAGGAAGCTGGAAAGGCAGCAGTGGGAGGAAAAGGCAAGAGGCAGACGAAAGGGAGAGGAAAAGCTCTGGGAACTCTGGCAGAAGAAAACACAGCAGAGACCTGTATGGGTGCCACAGCATCAAACACCTGCAAACAGGACGCCAGTGCATGCACTGCTTCCTCCACACCCTCCTCCTCTAGTCTCATTGAAAGTCTGAAGGAATTTGTGTACGGATATGTGGAGCCGATGAAGATTATCACTGTGCGTACTTTTAAATCCCCGACCAGCTTTTCTGCCAAGCAGGGCCGCATTCGCAACCCTGGTTACTATAAGAGGGAGAGTCGAGCTGTGGATACCAGTGACCTGGGGGTGGCGCTAGAGGAGATGCCAGTGTGGGAGGAAGTTCAGGTGAAAAAGACAAATATCTACAACTTCAATACTTTCCTTCAGGATAAATAAAGTTCTGTCTGATCTTATGTCTTGTTGTTTCAGATTAAATGTACCTAACCATCCCAAAATGTTTCTGACAGTGTGTTGACACCACAGATATACTGAATATTTATCACATTATGTGTGTGCTGTGACTCTCAGGCCTCTCTGCTGTGCTCCCTGGAGAAGGAGCAAAGGGGTCACCTCATTGCAGAGAGTGTATGCACAGATGGTCTGTTACAGGATGAAGGCACACAGACCTACAATTTCCTGTCGGCCCCATTCCGGAGAAAAACCTCTCTGGCTGACCTGACTGCTGCAAAACCACTGGAGCTGCACCTTCAACTGCAGGTGGAGAGCGTCACCAGTCGGCACCACAAGGCCAGCTCAGCCTTCACCTTCCTCTGTGGACACACCTTCCAGCGCAGGGAATATGGAAAACATTACAAGTGGGGCTTTTTTTTTTTTAAATCACCTAAATATCATTTGGAATTCATAATTACTAAAAATCATAATGCCTTACCTCTGCTACTGGGTGCATACAAACTAAAGTTACAGCCATTCATACAAAAAAACTATAAGAACCAACTTCTGGCAAGAATATTCAAATCTAATCTGAATTATCCTCATGTACTAAACACCACCTGTCTGGCTTTACAGTGAAATGAACCCTAGGAATCCAAACTTCTGGTCAATAATATGCTCTGGTTTAATTTTAAAATATTATATTGGGAAAATAAGTGCACAAAATAATTTTTTGCTTTCTCATAATCAAAATGCTGTCATATGCAGGAACACACACAGTGACATCCAGATGGGTGTGAATGGATGGTTCGAGCAGAGATGCCCGCTGGCGTACCTAGGGTGCACCTACAGCCAGAGGAGGTTTCAGCCGTCCACGCATGAAGCCACAATCTCCTACAAGTGAGTGAAAAATGTTCATTATTGTGTGGTACTGATATTGTTGTAGCGCCCTGACACTCTCCTCTGGTATTGAATTTCCTTCTGGATAAATAAGTATCTATCCATCTATCATCCATCCATCTGCTTTGTCTAAGTGGACATAACAAACTTTAAACTGAAATGATGGATTGGTTCAGTTTCCAACGGTAGCAATCTACACGTTCAACATTAAGGGTCAAACTTATAGATCCTTAAAACTGCACAAAGAAAATGTCATATTAAGCAGCTCTATTCAAGTTGACTATGCACTGTTTAAAAAACTGACCCCAGACAAAAATATGAAATGAAAGAGAGTTTACTGACTGCTTTGTGTAAAATAAAATACATATAATAATTAACTTTGTAGCTGAAAGACACAAAAACACAAAGTAAGGACTCGTTTAAAAGTATTACGACTATTGAAATAAAATAACTGTAACAACCTCTGCAAGAACATTAACACAAGATGACTGCTATTGAAAAACAATAGGCTATGCTCAAATGAATTGTCTTACACCACAATATTACCATGCAGCCTGAATCTCCTCACTTCTCTTTCCACTGTTAGCCAAACTTTTCCAAGCCTCACAAAAATACGTCACACTCACAGTTCGGTGTCAGTCCTGGAGAAATAGTTTGTGGTCTGACAGATGAAACCAGATCAAGTGAAACCCTCCTCACAGCGCACACCAACGACCCCTTTCGGTTAGCAACAGCTTCCTCCGAGCTGTAACGTTAGCATCTGAAAAAGCAGTCTTCATCAGACAGAGGACCCTTTTCCAGTCACTGTGGGGTCTTTTTCACCGTGTATCCAGCACACATCTCACACTGGACTTTGTTCATTTATCCACTGCATGCTGCTAACTGGTGCTACCAAAGGACTTAATTAGCAACATGTAGCATAGCAGCTAGCATCATTACTCCCGCTAGCTTAGCAGCTAACGGCTGAGCAGTTTCAGTTACAGAAAACGGTCAGGATAATTAATTTAAGAGATTAAATTAAGAAAAGTGTATTTAGGTTTCCTAACTTACTACTACTATGTTTGGTGTCAATTGAAATAAACTGTTGCTAGCAGCTAGCAGATGCTACCAAAAGACTGAATTAGCATCCTGTAGCATAGTTGCATCGTTATTCCTGCTAGCTTAGCAGCTAATGACAAATTGGTTTCAGTTACTCACAGAATTAAGGCTGGTTGAAACACACAAACACTAATGATCAGGGTAATTAACCGAGATTAAATTAAGAAAAGTGTATTTAGGTTTCCTAATTTATTCTACTATTTTTGGTGTCAACTGAAATAAACTGTTGCTAGCAGCTAGCAGATGCTACCAAAAGACTGAATTAGCATCCTGTAGCATAGTTGCATCGTTATTCCTGCTAGTTTAGCAGCTAATGACAAATTGGTTTCAGTTACTCACAGAATTAAGGCTGGTTGAAACACACAAACACTAATGGTCAGGATAATTAACCGAGATTAAATTAAGAAAAGTGTATTTTGTTTTCCTAACTTACGACTACTATTTGTCGTGTCAACTGAAATAAACTGCTGCTAGCAGCTAGCAGATGCTACCAAAAGCCTTCATTAGCATCCTATAGCATAGTTGCATCGTTATTCCTGCTAGCTTAGCAGCTAATGACGAATTGGTTTCAGTTACTCACAGAATTGAGGCTGGTTGAAACACACAAACACTAATGGTCAGGATAATTAACCGAGATTAAATTAAGAAAAGTGTATTTTGGTCTCCTAACTTACTACTACTATTTGTAGTGTCAACTGAAATAAACTGCTGCTAGCAGCTAGCAGATGCTACCAAAAGCTTGAATTAGCATCCTGTAGCATAGTTGCATCGTTATTCCTGCGAGTTTAGCAGCTAATGACAAATTGGTTTCAGTTACTCACAGAATTAAGGCTGGTTGAAACACACAAACACTAATGGTCAGGATAATTGTTGGATTTGTTTCCTACTGTTTAATTCCTCCCACTTTTCTGACTCATAGCTACAGTAAAAAATCAGACAAAATAGCTAAAATTAAATGAATCTGTGTTTGTTATTTGGTTTGTCTTAAGTATGGTTTAGAAGTATTTATTTTAGCAATTTATTCATCTATTTACACCATATCTTAGTTATGCTTCTTTCAGTTTCATTTTGTTTGGAACTTTATAAAGCTACACTTTTATGTTATTGCTCAACATGTTCATTCATCCTCTGCATATAAATTAAAATCATGCAGGGCAGTAAACCCCAACTGCATCTTTAGGATCACAGTTTCAACTTTGCTTTCAGTGAGGATCTGGGCTGCTTTAGTCTGCATCCCACCATCCCCATCACTCTGGGTGACGCCTCCACTGCTCAGAGGAGGAGAGGAGGTCGGGCCAGAGGAGGAGAGGACTCCCTGAGCTCCTTGCCCTATGAGGTGCTGTGTCACATGGCCAGTTTCCTGGACAGTCTGTCCCTGTCCCAGCTGGCTCTGGTGTCCCAGCTGATGAGGCAGGTGTGCTCCTCTCAGCTGCAGGAGAGAGGGATGGTCACCCTCCGCTGGGAGAAGAAGACCTCCTCACATGGAAGAGCCAAATGGAGGGTGAAGCAGACGGTAAGCGACAGAGGATTGTATATGGTGCACAGTTGAGCTTTCATCAGCAACATGGACAGTTTAAAGAAATGTCATCATGTCATCTTCTCCTGTATACAGTCATCTTGTTTGACAGTATCATGCAGTGCCTCTTCATTACATAGAGCATTTGCTGCCTTAAAACTTCAACTTTGATGGAATTCAAGCATTGTTTTGAAGAGAATATGGACTGTAAATAGAAATAAATGAAAACCAAAGAGAAGATCCCCATCTACTGTGAAAATATCTTTGCAAAAAATTACAACTTGGGCATCAGGGCTGCATAATCAGTCTCTTGTCTGTCTTCTCTGTGACTTCAGGTATGGCAGTTCAGCACTTTGTTCTCTCCTGTGGACGCTTGGTGCTTCCTGAACGTGCCGTCAATGTCAGAGCATCTAAAGGTGTGTCCCTTCTATGAAAGAGAGTCCAGGACAGAGAAGATTCACCTGCCACCTTTCAGAGAAGAACAAGTCCAAACCAAGACAAGCTGCAAAGGCCTCACTCTGGTCACCTTGTTCCAGAAGAGGATCATGATGTAGCATCCTCTTTTATTATGAAACAAATATCTAGCCACTCCTTTTCCTCTCTCCCCATAGTCCCTGCCTCTGTCATATACTGTCATTTAAAATAAATGAGAAAATGCCATTGAAATAAGAAAAAATTGTATATTATACTGCCCTTGTGTAACTCAAATACTGTCACTTCAACTCCCCAAAAGACATCCGCTAACTTGTGCTTAGTATTTAATTTCTGCTATGATGACAAACGTGATAAGTCACAAGCAGACACCATGAGTTACAGTGGAGTCATAGTTGACCAGAAGAGACTCAGCACTGGCTTCTTCTAGTGGTTGCTGCTGGTGAGGACGTCAGCCCTGAGCAGTCTGTAAAACAGCACTGTGTTCATGATGGAGACGAGACTCAGGCAAATGTTCACTGTGAGCAACCAGCCAGCGGGTCATCCAAGCCAATGTGTCGACACGAAACACCAATAACCTGCAGAGGAGGAACTGTGTGAAGACCTTTATAAAAGGTATAGAATTAATGCGATTAGTGAGAGACTGGAAGGTATAACAGACCATCCATTCAACTGATGAAAATGTGATTCCCATGATGTTTTTCATGTGAAAATACACACAAGCATGTTCATATTTGATATGGTTTCGCAGGAGCTTTCACTCTGTGACAAAATAATAATAATACTATATATATATGTACATATACATTTATATTCAATATGTAATTATGTAATTAAATAATCAATAAATTACTTAATAATAATTATTAAATTAAATATTAAATAATTTCCCAGGTTGGAATCAATAAAGTAATTCAAGTAACTCAAGTATAATTTCAAGGTACTTCTACTTTACTTGAGTATTTCCACTTTCTGCTAATTTACATTTCACTAATTGTGAAATATTGTACTTTTTAAACTCCACTAATCTACATTTATCTGATGAATTTAGTCACATTGACATTCACGTTGCTTTGTACATTAATAATGCAAAATATTTGATTGCAGTTTATTGATTTGGGCAGATTTTGGCACGCTACCCCTCAGTAAGTATAAAGTAATTAAAATTAGCTCAGTTATGTAGGCCAAATCACCAATAATTACCCCATATTATTCTTTCTTCTGAAAAGGACCATTCCACATTTGCCTCCTTTTACTCAGAATTTGATGATTATTTTATGCATAACATTTACTTGTAACAGAGTATCTCCACACTGTGGTGTCATCATATGAATAGATCTTCCAGCATTGCCTAAACCTAATGAGCAAGTGTTTTTTAATTCTTGAGCTTGGCAGTGATGAATCTTGAAACTTGAATCATGTGTGACTGGCAGTACCTCTGGTTTTGTAAGTTGTGCTTTGTCGCCAGGCCATTCACAGCGCGCTGCTGCTGCTTTGTCAGCCTTTCTCTATGCTGTGAAACACAAAAGCCCACCATCGCCTTTCTCTGCAACAATACCAGGGCTGACCATGAACACTGACACCACCGAAGCTGCTCTTTGACCGGAGTCCCTAAAGTAACTTTTTGGTTGATTTTGCTTCATCTTAGCGTGTCTAACCCACCAGAAACTTCCGCTTTTTTCCCCCACTTTTGTCTCCCAGGATCAAGGGATGAGGGTTGGGGATGGACCGGTTGCCGTGGAAACGGACTCCTATCCCGTTGTTGAGCTGATGTGCAGAAAACAAACTGGGACCAGTGGACTGTTGTTTAAGAAAAACGTCTCTCAGTGGAGCATCTGGCTACTTTGAATGTTTCAGGAGGTTTTCTGCACCTTTGTGTTGTTACAGCTGAATCAGAGACATGTCCGGGACCAAGCCACGTGAGTAACCTGCCTTAATAGTCATTGATATTATAAAGATATTCTAGAGAATTCACTCGGTGCTCTCTGACTGACTGAAATCAGAGTAATGAACCGTACAGGGGAAATGAAACATTGAACTGATATTGTGTGTTTTACATTTACTGAAATGTATGTGCGTTCGTGCACGCTCACGTGTTGGCGTATTCATGCACGTGTCCAGGAGGAGAGCAGCTTCCGGACTCTGACTCAGAGGAGCTGACAGAGGTGGTGTGTCTGGAGTCAGACCTGCAGGATGGACAGTAAGGAGCAGGGAGGTGTTCACAACCTGGCAACCTCACAGCATTGACTAACTGACGGACTGATATATAAAAGCATTAATCAACAAATAATGACAGTCACACTCTTGTGTAACCAAGCCTGGCTGTTGGACAAACACACACATGGATCAAAGTGGTAGATCCACCCACAAGTCAGACCAACATTAAAATCCCTTGAGACATCATGATGATAACATGGTTAAACATTTCCAGTACAGGTACAAAACATCTCTTACATACCGGGTAATGCTTATTACAGCATCTGTGTGTGTGTGTGTGTGTGTGTGTGTGTGTGTGTGTGTGTGTGTTACCTCAGGATGATGGAGGTTGAAGTGGGACATCACAGTGTGCTGCTGGCACGATGCGAGGGCAGATACAGTGCCATTGGTAACCAGTGTACACATTATGGAGCTCCTCTCAGCAGAGGTAAAGAGGCATGAGATGTGAGAGATGTGACAATTTTATCTGTCACATAAAGCTTGTCCACCACAGTGTTATGTTTTATCCATGTAGGTTGTATTTTGTAGCAATATGTTGTCATTTAGGTAGAAATATGGAAATAGGTTGAGTTTCATGGAAATAAGTTCTGCAGTTTAAATATGAATATAAAATTATTTACAATACTACTAATAAGACAGAATATATATATATATATCAGGGGTTATTTCAGGCCACACGGTGCGCTGCCCGTGGCATGGCGCCTGTTTCAACATCCACACAGGAGATCTGGAGGAGTTCCCCGGCATGGACTGTCTACCCTGCCACAAGGTACAAATCAGACAAGACAGACAGACATTTAGCTTATGGAGACGTGACAGCGTATGTTAAATTACTAATATAATGTGTCTTCATCTTTTTTTGGAGGTCAAAGTTCAAAACAGCAAAGTGTATGTGTCTGTAAACAAAAAGGTAAGCAGGTTATCTCCTCTCTCTGTTTAATCACATCACTGTAAATTTATTCTGTGCAGGCACGTGTGATAAATGAGTTTGTGAAGGCAAATATTTGCGTATTTTGGTGATTATTTAGCGTTTCTATTCAGTAATCTAGACAGGTTCTGTAAACGTCCTCTCAAACATCAGCTGCTTTTAAAAACTAACCTCTGAGACCCAAACTAAAGAAACTGAGTGATACAAACTCTGATGATATGTACATAAATGTCTTTTGATGTTTTATTTAATATCTAATGTATGTGTCCTCCAACGTGTGTTTATGACCATTTTTATACCTGTAAATAATTGTTGTTAAGTCTTTGTGTTGATGTTTATATGATGCTTATATTTTCAGACTCTCAAGCAGGAAAAAAGGGTAAAGAGTATGGGAGTGGCTGTACCAGGAGTCACTCACACTATTCTGCTTCTGGGAGGAGGTGAGTGTGGACCACGCTACATGCACTACAGTATACGTGTGTGTGTGTGTGTGTGTGTGTGTGTGTGTGTGTGTGTGTGTGTGTGTGTGTGTGTGTTGGAGTGCACTGTTGTTTATTGATGTATCCACTGACAGAAAATTAATCGGCAACTATTTTGATAATAAGAGGGAGGCAAAAATGCCAAATATTTTCTCAAATGAGATGATTTGCTAATTTATCGTAACTTAAATACATTTGTTTTTGTATTTAGGTTTTGGACTTTTGGTTGGATAAAATATGACAAGAAGTTCTCTTGATGTAGACATGTCAAGTAATTGATTTTGTTTTACAGTAATCAATTAATCACTTAACTTAATTTGCCAAAATGTTGAGGTGATGAAAACGGTGCAGTCTTTTTGTATTACTACATTTAGTCTTGAGCATTTTATTTTACAACATGTGTACCATTCCTGCCCTACGTTTAAAGTGCTTAAAGTTTTAACAGTTCTTAACTCTATAACATAACAACAAATCTTAATCTTTTATTGTGATCAAATATTTATTTTATTTTAAAGAAAAAAGTCTAGGTAGGTACTTGCACATTTTGCAAAAATAGATCATAAAATATATATTTGCATACCTACATGCATACTTAAATACATATGTACTTAATCTTAATGGACTAAAGCTGTATACACTATACACAGATGTACACATCTGTATGCAGCATACACACTGTTATGTACTGGTGCATAAGCTACAAGGTATGCAACTCAGATGATAGATATTGGATTTGGACGTGCAGATGAACAGGAAACATCATTGGATGGACTAAAGCAATAAAATAATGGATGGATGTGAGTAATGTGTTTTCTGGTGTGTGTGTGTGTGACGATGTGTTAACTCTCTGTATGTGCAGGAGCTGCGTCACTGATCTGCGCTGAGACTCTGCGGCAGGAAAACTTTGGCGGCAGAATCATCATGGTCACCAGAGACAACCTTTTACCTTACGACAAAACCCGACTCAGCAAGGTGCCGTGGAGCAAATGACACAACAGAAACAACATCATTTTAGTGATGAATGTATATTTTTAACTGACTAAACCCTCCCCAACATTCAGGTAATGAATGTGGAGAGCGACAGTATTCTGCTGAGGAGGATGGAGTTCTTCCATCAGCATGACATCGAGGTGTGGCTCAGGAAAGAAGTGAGTTCCTTTTCTACTTCCTGTTTACTCAGATCTTCACTCTTGTTCGTCACCTTACTTGTGCTGACAGTCTGCAGGTGATGCTTTGAACTGTACTACACATTACAGGCGGTGTCAGTGGACACGGACAAGAAGACAGTCGCGTTTGACGATGGTTCAGTCCAGAGTTATGATCATCTCCTCATCTCAACAGGCTGCAGGTAAAAACAAAGACACACACCAACATGCACTGTATGTGCAGTGTGTGTGCATGCATTTCATACGAACCCAGGGCCATCCATTTTTTGGGCCCTCAGTGCAAACCTGTCCAAAGCAACCCCTAAATGTTCCTTTTAAAAAATATGCAACTCATTGAGTGGTTACTGGTGTTCACTGATGTTCTATATTAAGTATTGAAGTGAAATACAGCTTAAAGTGAGGGCTTAAAGCGTAAAATACCAAAATATGCCTTTAACAACAAATAAAATATCTGTAATGTAAAAACTAACAAAAAAAATGTAGCTGGGATCCTTGTTTGGTGCAGTGTCATTATTTTATCGTGACTTTAAGATAGTAGTAGTCCTCATTTTTTTAGATGCCAAAATGTGCCATCGTTATGTATATGTGGGGACTAAATCATAAGTGTATCACTAAGAATTTTAAAAATTAGAAAAACAAGAACAGAAAAAAAAGTGAGTTCACGTTTTGGTTTGGAGGCCCCCTTGTGGCTGAGCAGCTTCTTCTAACATGAATTGTTGACACTCTTAATGCACATTTAGCTTCATTTTCAAACCATTTACTGTGTAGCACAGTGTACAGAGAGTTAAAGCAGCAAAGTCACTTGTGTATTCAGCATCGTCTTCTCCAGCTCCACAGACAGACACCTTTTATAACAGAGCGCACAAACCCTCCTGATACTGATGGCTATCAGAAGTCAGACTGTGTCTTAACAAGGAAAGTGGTCATTGTTGCAGCACCACTACACTGCACTCCATTATAAAGACATACAGGATTAATTAAGGGAATGGACAGAAACATGAATGATTATATTATGTGTCATGGCCCGCCCTTCAGAGCGAAGGGTCTGGATGTGCCCGGCGTGACTTTGGATAATGTCAAGATGTTGGAGACACCAGAGGACGCCCGACAGATCCACGCAGCCTGTCTGGGCCGCAACGTTGTCCTCGTGGGAACCTCTTTTGTTGGTACCGTGTTTGCAGAGTGTGCAACGTTCATATAATTTTAATTTTTTTACTATATTTATATGGACTGGTGATGTGATGGGAATAATAATAACAGCTTGTTTTTTACTTCAGAGATTAAAAAGAAAGTGTAAAGAGAAATAAAATGCTTTATTTAAAACAGCATTATTTATTGATGTATAATATACAATAGTATAGGTCAATAAATTAATAATTGTGTGTGGTTTTACTATATATCACTTTTGGGGCTCCTTATATGTGCAGTTGTCTTTATTTGAATATTCTCCTCTGCACCTTCATTAATACATGATGTTTCCCAGGTATGGAAGTTGCATCTTATTTGATAGGAAAAGCCTCCAGCATTGCAGTGATCGGCAGCAGTGAGCTGCCGTACCAGAGCACACTGGGTCCAGAAATTGGCAGAATCACCATGATGGTAAGAAAGTCTCATATTGTATCCTCACATCACTTCTCATTTCAGCGACTTGTCGCCTAAACTCTGCTGTTCCTGCAGATGCTGTCAGAGAAAAATGTGAAATTCTACATGAATGATAATGTGACAGAAATCAAAGGAGTGGATGGCAAGGTAAAGTGGGAACATACTGTACATGTGCTGCCAGTTAGTGTCACTTCAAATTCAGACTTGAACTGAGTGAATTGAGTGAAATATCTCGTTGTGCTTTCTTCCTCTAGGTGAACGAGGTTGTGCTTAAAAGTGGAAACGTCATCCCAGCAAATGTTTTGATTGTTGGTATTGGTGCGTGCACATTTATCCATATCATCATGCAATATCTATAAAGATGAAAATATAATTATTTGTTTCTGCTCAATTCCTTTTTTCATCTATCAGACATTATAAGGCACACTTAATATAAAAACAAAATGCTTACATTAAATGTCAATACCAGTTTTCGTTAATTCAGAAACTATATTTCTGATGCTGGTAGATTTTCTTACCTCAGAACAGGGGCTACTAATAATAATAATAACTATAATTATTTACAAAGCACTTTTCTGAAAACTTAGACACATTACAGAATCACAAATTAAAAGAGACAACAAAAAAACACAAGCTGTTCCACCCTGTTTCCAGTTTGTGTTGAGCGAAGCTAACGAACTGTGCTTTAACATGTCTGTAACTGTATTTTATCTCTTCATGATACACAAATTGCTCTGACAGGTTTGATGTTTCACAGCAATAACAACACCACCAACAGTATTCCTTCCAAACATGCTCAACCACTTCTGTCCTCTTTCTACCACCAGGCATCAAACCAAACTCAGAGTTCCTGCGGGGCAGCAAAATACTGATGGACTCAAAAAACTTTGTGACAGTCGATAAGGTGAGCTCATAACCAGCTGTTCACCTGATTATCTGGAGCTCATTCTGCACCTTCATCCTCAACACACAACCTCTGATTGCTTCTTAAACTTCTCCCTGTTTGGGGTCTCATAGACAGTAGTCTTAATGTGCTTCATATGCATCATTAAATGTCGGCCCAAAGCTTCTGTTTATCACAGATTCAAATACAAGACTTGAAAACACAGCACTGCCTACTGTAGTGTTAAAGGGGAAGTTTGTTTTTTTTACAAACGGGACCTTATTTCTGGGATAAAATACTGTCATTTACTCACACATATCACTTTGTGGTCATTTGGAGTATTTCTGACAATACTGGATTTGACGATATCCATTCAACAGGAGTGAAGGGGCACTGAAATGCAGCCAGTAAATGACACAAACATGACCATTTCTCAAATAACAACCGTTTAATTAGATGGGCTACACTATTACTATTCTCCTGACTCCTTGAGTCAGGAGTTATCCGTAAGTGCCAGAACTAAAATACTTATTTGTGATGTTGTCACATACACATACATGCTTTGTTTTAATTCAGGTACTGTGAAGGACACATAGGTAGGCACTAAGAGTCCTTAGTAAACTATGATACACAGGAAGTAGAGTCTGTTTCCAGATTGAATTTTCTCAAGTTACGGACAACTCCTGACTCAAATGAGAATAGTAATAGTGTAGACCATATTATTAAATGTCTGTTATTTGAGAAATGGTCAAGTTTGTGTCATTTACTGGCTGCATTTCAGTGCCCCATTCACTCCTGTTAAATGGATATTGTGAAATCCAAAATCATGGGAAACACTCCAAATGACTCTAAAGTGAAATGTGTGAGTAAATGGCAGTATTTTAACCCAGAAATAAGGTCCAATTTGGAAAAAAATGAAACTTCCCCTTTAAGGGTTTAGTACACGGTAAGACAGTTCAGGGAGCAAAGGTGTCCAAAAAACACTGGCAAGATCTGAGTCAAAATACCTAAGATTGAACTGAAAACAAAGGAGAGCACGACCACAATGAAAGGAGGCTGAAAACAAGGGATAGGTGAAATCAATCAGGGCGGGGCAGACAATCAAATAATGACAGGAAGTGAAGTTTGTGAAATGACAGAGAGGGGTGAGGATACCAAAATAAAACAGGAAATAACTGAGAGCAAGGAAAACATAACATGATGGTATCTCCCTCTTGCAGCACATGAGCACCAACATCCCTGGTGTGTTCTGTGGAGGTGACCTGGCCACCTTCCCTCTGGCGATGGCTAAAAACCGGCTGGTCAACATCGGACACTGGCAGATGGCACAAGCACATGGTAATGTAGTAACAATGCAAATGAAGACCTAGAGGACCGACTTTGACGGTGGCAGAGTCAATAATAGACAGGGAATATGTTGTTTCATTACCAGTTACATGTAAAAACATGTTTTTGTTGTTTAGGAAGGATAGCAGCTCTGAACATGCTGGATAAACCGACTGAACTCAGCTCAGTTCCTTTCTACTGGACCGTCCTACTGGGTAAAACCATCCGATATGCAGGTGGGCACAAACACACACATTCATACACACTGTAGGCCATAGTCACATAATTTAGGTACGAAACGAGCACCTTACAGTTTGCACAAACCATACTGCTCTATTTCTGTCCATTAAATGTACCTCGTGTCTTTATTCCTGGTTGTGTGCAGGCTATGGGGAGGGCTACACTGACATTGTAATGAAAGGGAAGTTTGAGGACAGGAAGTTCCTGGCATTGTACATCAAGTAAGTTGAATAAAAAAACAGCTGCTGTTGTTGACATAATCATCGCTAACCACAAACATGTAGCTCCTTTAATAAATGAAGGACAATGTGACCTGTAGGAACGATGAGGTCATAGCAGCAGCGAGTCTGAACTACGACCCGGCAGTGTCTGCTGTAGCTGAGAGGTTCGCAGCAGGAAGAGTCATCACGAAGGAAGAGGCTGAGTACGCAAAATCTTTCTATTCTATTCTGAATGGTAGATGACTTCTTGTGATCTCAGTTTCATTTCCAGTGAACAAAGAACAACATTTTTGGACCTCTACTGTTAGAGCAGTGGTATAAACTCAGATTATAAATCAGATACTTGACTCGAATGTAATGGCAACAAAAGAGAGGAAGAAGCTGTGACTCCTTATGAAAGCACGTCCCATCTTTTTCCTCTCCCTGACAGATCAGACGACCTGAGCTGGCTGCAGTTGCACCCATCGACACATTCCTCCACTCCTCCGATCAAAGCGTCATCTGTACCATGTTGACGTCCACCTCTGTCTTTGTCGCCACCTCTCACCAACGACAGAGAGTCTGGATTAAAACGTTTGATTTCACGCTGTGGAGTTTATGTTTACAGCGGATTTAAACTGTACGTCATACACTCAGTGTTCAGGAGAAGTGGACTCCACCATGTAAACAACAGATACCTCAGATTGATGCAGCTTGTGGGACTTCTTTTATAGTCTTAATATGTTTCATTATTTCTTTCGAGTTTTTAATTTAATGGTTTCATGTCTCCAGGGGTATTTCAGTGACATCACATTTAAGATGCCTCACTATGTTCTCTGCTGTTGCACGATGCCTTTTTTGGGCCTTAATGCCCACCATGGTCATGAACGTGTTCAGGTCAGTGGGTCAGAGGAGGGATTATGAGAACAGAGAGGGAAAGCTCACCTCTTTGAAGCAGAGATGCTGAAACAGGCAATGGTGACAATAAACACACCAACATGGAACAATAAGCATTCACAAATGCAGTGTGACAAACCCTTCACAAAAGAAATGCTGTGTTTTTCTCTCTTCCCCCCTCTGTCTCTGTCTCTCTGCTGGTTTATCGCTGTCTCTACTTCACACTTCCACATTTACTTTGAGCTGCACTCTCAAGACTTTTCAAGGCCAGAACCATTTGTGATATATTAGGACAGACGGTTGCCAAAATTCACTATGTTTAAGTTTTTTTTTGCTAAACATGATGATAATTTAGTTTTTTTAACAGTATATAAATCAGAATATCAGTATATCCTCATTTTCAGGATAATTAAATGAGAAATTGTTAATGGAAAAATAACCAGATTCAAAACCTGTCAATGTTTTTCAACTCATTCATGCAGAAAATTAAGCTATATTTATAAATATGCACATAATAATAATGTATATTGGCACTAGTAGATATCCTCATGCATGTAGCTTTCCATGCTTGATGCTAATAATGTCAAATAATTCCCATCTTCCTGCACGTCTCACTGGCAGAGGGCAGCACTGACTGAACTTCACTTATTATACTGTTGAGTGACAGCTTAAAACGTTCATCAGGAACAGTTTAAGCCTTATGTTTCACCCATACACAGTAAGTAAATTACAATATTATGTATTTTTGAGGTACAAAAAATATCAGCTTTGTTCTCCTAAGGATTTTAAGTGACAGAAGTTTTTTTTGCCTCTTATTTACAACACATCAGTCGTCTGTTAGTAACAGTTATCCACTTTGTTAGTGCAAAGTCAGACCTGATGCCCAGGGAGAAATAACAGGAAGCACTTGTCATTTAACCTTTTTTTTGTCTTTTGCATAAAAATCTCAGGCACAACATCACTGTCTGTTTTTGCATTCATTGGCTTATCAGTGTCGGAGCATGTGATCGGCTCAGGCAACTCTTTTGTCATCTATCATCCAGCAGATTATACCGTAGTGTTTCTCATTGTTAGTATTTTAAAAGCTGAAAGTCTTTTGATTGCATTTTTCTTATTAGTGTAGAGCAGAAAGAAATGAGCAGAAAGAGGGATATACATTGATTCAGGACTTTTCATATTAGAGCGCTAGTACCGCTCAACTGTTTGAGCTCTCAAGCACATTTTATTAGATAGTGTGACAGCATAATAACACATCGTTACAGCAGTCACGTTTACATTTTCAGTAAACAGCTCCACACCCACTCTCGTGGATGGCTTTCTGTGTATTCTGTGCATAAAAAAAAAAGAAAAGAAAACTGCTAACCTATATACGTTCTTACATTAAAGGAGTGAAATTATCTGTTCTTTATTTATCCTTCTGCACCTCACTGTGGACACAGATGTGACAGGGGTTCAGAGGTATGATCCTGGTTTCCTGGTTTCCTGGTGTTGAGAGATCAACTTAAGGAAATTGTTTCTGTTACCTTACGGTGAGTTTCTATCTACAAAGGGATATTGGCACACAGAATATTCAGGTGGTCACTATCTTCAGTTAGACACCACCAAATCTGACACAGGTCCTCATACCGTTGATATGGTTTTTTTTTTAACGTGACAGAGCGATTCTTTCCACTTTGTGCTTTAAAGGGATTTGAATTGGTACCACTCTTGAATGTCTTAACGGCACCCAAACATCTTCTCTTTCTCACTTGCTTCTTTAATTCAATCTGTGGTTAAAAATAGCGCCTGTTGGTCAGATTCAGTCAAAGCCTTTTTCTCTTTGCCCTCTTTAGGAAAAGCCTGTCTCAAGGCATCCCAGGTTTCTTTTAACAGAGCGTCTCTGTGTGAAATGTAACGCTGCCGTCTGTTGGCCCTGTACAGCTCCAGCCTCTTCTCCTCAGCCTGGGGGTCCGCCAGCACTCCCTCCCACCTCAGGCTCTCCCTGGCCTGTATGCTGAGCTCTCTACTGCCACTGGTCTTGTGTGCTGCCCTCAGCAGGGCCGGGGAATCCTTTGAAGGTGTTTTTTTGTTCCTCCGGCTGCTACCAGTGAGCTGCGCTCCATCACTGGTAGCGCTGAGTCTGGGCAGCAGGGATACAGGTGAGGTCTCAGAGGGCAAAGATACAGCCTGAGGTTTCTCTGTAGGGGGGCAACATAAACATGTAGGCTCATGCTCTCTGCCAAACAAAGCTGAGGGTTTACATTACTAATGACTCCCTCTGGAGCTGGAGGATAATGGCTTGGTTTACAGTAATGAGCTGTAATAGGCCAACAGGGGGAAGCTACACTGGGCCTATTCTCTGTTGACCTATTCAACCCTGTAGGGAATCCTCCACCACCACATGATCCTCATACTTATGTTTACATTGTATAATATTACAGTGACCTTGGTGTGAACTGCCAAAGTGATGATACATTAGGGGCTGTTCAAATGAACAGATAGATAGATAGATAGATACCCAGTAGCACACATTAAATATACAGAATACAGAAATAAGAGTAGCAGAGGATGCAACTAAAATACCAAATACTAAAATATATGCTAAAATAGTGCAAATAGAAAAGTAGTGTGCAAGTACACAAAAATGTCCATTTATGGACCAAAGAAGCAATGCAAATAGTTTGCAAATAAGCAGAGATGTCCATTTCTGTCCAATAACGTGGTCTATTTATGATCTTTAATAATATGGCACAATAATTACATTTATTTATATATTTATTAATAGGATGTTGTTCCCTATGTCTCTGTCATATCTCTAAAGGGCTAAAAAAAATTAAAAAATAGCAATAATTTCCTATTCTTTTATTATACTGTGGTATAATACAACATCAATTAAAAAAAATTCCATCAACAATAATAATCCTGCATTCAAAATGTCCTTTTGCAGGCAGATTGGTGCGTTTAAATGTTTTCAGGCAAGAGTCTGAATGTGAACACTGACATAAAACAACAAATAAGGCATATATTTATTAAAACACTTTTAAAAAAATGTCAATTATCACAAACCTGATTTAATAGCCTCACTATTGTTTTTTTTTTCTTTTGACATGTCACAGAACAATGGAAAACTTCTGGAACAAAACTTAAAACAATTGCTCATCAAATAGCTACACTAATGATCAACCACCTCAGTGACTTTATGGTTGTTTTTATGTACTTTAGTAGGAAAGGCAGGACTTTCACTGTTAATGTGCTATGTGTGTGGTGCTACTTTAAGTACCTGAATACATTTTCCCCATCACTTTAAGAGTGCATTTACCTGTACTTTTGGGAGGGGTGGTGAAACCAGTGGCTCTCTTTCTTTTCTTCTTCCTCCTCTTCTTCTTCCTCGTGTCACAGCTCTGGTGTGGCTGCAGCTGCTTATAGTTTTTGTCTTCTGGCATGATGGAGCCTGGAGCCCACAGCCTGCAGCTTTAGCCCACAGACAGGCTCTTATATCCTCCGCACTGCGCTGTAAGCAGAGCAAAGAGGAAACCCTGCATGCTACTTTGCTAACTACCTCTGATAGCTCGTATTTGTTCCGGGACAGGCATGTATTTGTTCCACAATCACGCTCCAACGCAGCGTTGCCCAGTGACGCGTCTCCATGGCAACAGGACCCACCTTCTGTGACGAGTTACAGCCGGGTATCTGAGCCTTTCCTTAATCAAACTGCATTTGTTGTTGTAAATAAACTCAACACGCAAACTCTTGCGTGCCCTGTTAAATAGTCAGATTCAACAGACTGAGAGCTCCTCCTCATCCATTTGAATTCAATGTTTAAAAGAAAAAAAAACATAGAATAACCAACAAATCAGCTGACAAACTATTACTAGTTTGTAGCTACTTGTTGGTAAGTGGATAGAGTGGTCATTACTGAACCCCAGGGTCACAGGTTCAATCCCCTGCTCCTACTGTCTGTTATGTACTCCTAAACTCGTCTCCATGTGGACATGGCCTGATTGTCCCTGAGCGAGACACCGAACCCCTGAGCCGCTCCCCGGTTGTCTCCCATGGCAGCCCTCTGCTCCCTGAAGGATGGGTCAAATGCAGAGGAAAACACATAAAAATTGATCTAATAAAACAGATCTTTTGGCGGTGGCAGTTGCCCAGTTTAATAGCACCAATCTGTCTGCATAAGGACATTTTAATGGTTATAGCTGGGAACTGGGGTGGCACAGTGGTGCAGTTGTTACACACCACAGTAAGAAGGGTTCGATTCCCGGCCCGGGGCCTTTCTGTGTGGAGTTTGCATGTTCTCCCCGTGTCTGCGTGGGTTCTCTCTGGTACTCCGGCTTCCTCCCACCATCCAAAAACATGCATGGGGATTAGGTTAATTGGCTAATTTAAATTGACCGTAGGTGTGAATGTGAGTGGTTGTCTGTCTCCATGTGTCCTGTGATGAACTGGAGACTTGTCCAGGGTGTACCCTGCCTTTCACCCTAAGACAGCTGGGATAGGCTCCAATGACCCTGGATGGATAGCTGGGAACTGAAGTGTTGTCGGTTCAAGGCTAGGTCAGATCAAATTTAGAGTGCAGACTGGTAGCTGGAGAAAGATCAGTTCCTCTTCCTGAGATCTGCCGACTTGCCCTTGAGCAAGGCACTGAGCCCCCAACTGCTCGGGGCAAATGGCAGGACCCTCGCTCTGACACCTCTCTATTAGTGCATTGGCGTGTTCCCCATGTGTAATGTGCAATAAAGACGTAAGACCAACAGAGTGGAAATTTAAATTCCCACTGAGGGAACTACCCAGGTCAAAGCAAAGGTTTGACGAGGTCAAATGACATCAGTGACCACAACTAAACGTGACCTAATAGTCAAAGACTACAGATGAAGGCTAAATTATGTGTTGTACATTTTTAAGACAGAAAGAAAGAGCCATACTCACAGCTAGGGACAGGAGCAACAGTGATCCGTAAACCAAAAACATTTAACGATAATATAGGCCTGAAAAGCCTCTGTTTCACCCTGATATGGACAGTAAATATAAATATAAGAATCTATTTCCAAATGATTGTGGTAACTAATCTTTAATAATAAGGTTGATAGTGATATCAGTCAATGGCTGCTGTTGGATTTTGGGTCTAATAGTTCCACAAAATATTCTACAAAATAAATGGGACTAAGGACTGAAATAAAGTGATATTTGGATCACCGACCTCTGGGAAAACTGTAGACACTGAAGCCTTAATGTGGACACAGAACTAGATTTTATACATTTTTGAACTGCATGCCTTCTGTCACCACAGTGAAATGAAATCTCAGTATACAAGCAAGCACACATGATCACCAGGTGAAACCAGAGCAGCATGAGACCTGTTGGTCCAAACTATTTTAAGCCCTTGCTTACATTTGGACAGTGGTCCTTCAGTCGTTAATGAGTTCTGTGAGTGAGCTGGACAGAAGTAGCTGGCCTTGAGCTGAAGCCACGGTAATAAAGAACAGGAAAGACATGACTGCAGGCCACATGTAAAAGACTATATGTACAATTTGATTTATGTAACACCTCATGAAATTTAGCTCTGGGTGAATCTTTTAGGATCTGCAAAGGTTGAAAATGAGAACTTAGAAAGGAAGAAATAATACAATCTTCCTTTACAAATAAATAATAAAATAGAATAAATAAGCGTTGAGTTTTCTGTCTTTATGATTCTTCTCTACTTGCACTACTGTGGCACTATGTTTTAGCTTTAAACTCTCTCTTTAATTAACATTTAAACCTGCCAGAAGTGATTCTTTGGCCACTTGGGTGCAGCATAAACAAGCTGTAAACGCAACACTGACCGATCCTTTTAAGCGAGAGGTACACGAGCAACTTTAGCATTAGCATTCATTTGGAGTCGTGTTTTGGGTCACCTGAAGAATTTAAATCCAATATTGACTCTCCATGTTGCTCTATTCTGATTTGAGGAAAGATTCAGGCTCTCTTTAGCTGGTGTTCACCAGAGAGTGTCTGGTCTGAAGTTTGATGCTGAGCAGGTAGTGCACAAAGAGCAACAGTAAAAACAACAGTAAAAGCATGGAAAGAGAGAAACAAAACCATCAACAAAACTCCAGCTGGCAATCACAATAAAGCTCAGAAGCGCTGAGGACAACTGTAGAGTTGGGTAACAAATAATTCTCTCGTGATCCATAGTTACCATGAAAATATTGATTATAACAGCTTTAAAGTCAATTTCTTAGCAAATACCTCCCTTATGTTAGACAAGCATGCACTGTTTAATCAAAAACATTGTTCTTTATCAAAAAAAAGGAAAATATTTAAGAGGAGAAAAGCTGTGTGACAACATGTGTTCCTTATGTTTGAGGAAATTAAAGCTATTTGTGTAACCATGTCCTTTGAAATCGCTGCACGGGGATTTCATGTGTCACCTCTGACACCATGCACAGCACGCAGTCTGGTATTTTCCAGGGAGTTTCCATCCTATTCCTGTCCTGATGAATCCACTGACTCCTCGGCACTAAGTCACATGAATGTACACGACTTATTAAGTTCATAAATCTGTCCCATTGAAAAACAATCCGTGAAGTATTCCACACAACCTTTCTAATAGTTATGAAACTTGGATGTTTCTGCTCTGTCTGCTATTAAAACATACACCCACCAGCGCCACAAATAGTCTCACTGTCAAACAAGTCTGTCCCGCTTCTGCATTTCCTCCCAACATATCTGAGCTCTTCCAGTAAGAACTACAGGAAGATGATGCTGAGTCAGAGCAAAGTTCACAGTGAGCTGCAGGCGTAAAACAGGTGTCTTTTTTTTTGCATTGACACTTGTTTGTTTTCAACAGCTTTTGCAAATGCATCAAATGCATGCAAGCTCATAACAAAACATTCCCAAATATGTGCGAAGCAGGCTAGGTTAGAAACGTAAAGAGCATATTTTCTAGGCAGGTGACAGTAAAGAAGCAGCTTCTCAAGCTGCAGCAACATTAAAGCTGCAGGTCCACAGAGGGAGAGCCTCTGCTGCGTCCATGTGCATCAGTGTTCATCTTGACCTGCTGATGTCTCCGGGGTGTGCAGACTCATTTGCTGCCTCAGTACGGCACAATGTTTCACAATTCATCAACTGAAACCATAACTTCCTTGTTGGAAAACTCATCCTGTTTTCTATTAAACAATGACATGTCAGGACTTTAATTCTTCCTGAGAATAAATCATATGCAGAGTAGTAATGGCTGGATCGATCTGCTGGGGGCCCAGAAGGTTACAGCAGCCATGTTGACATGTCATTGCAGGGTAAACACAGGTGTGAACGGTCTGTCACAATACCAAGATCCTGGTTAAAGTTGTGTTCACCCTGCAATGGCATGTCAGAATGCCTGCCGTGAAAGATCCCAGTTAACACATTAATTTATGCAACATGTAAGCACAGAACGGAGCTAATGAGAGACTTCTACCACAGGGTGTGAGGAGGAGGAAGCTTCATTTAGCTATAAAACCAAATAAAAGAGGTGAACTGGTTATTAAAGCATGGGCCGTTACCACATCGTGAAATCAGTAGTGTGGGTAATGCATGAGGGTGAATGTTGTAAGATGATTAAAAAAATGAAATCAAAATAAAGGAGTAAATAAACAAACCAAAGCCAAAGAGAATAATTAAGTAAACTGGGAACAGTGGCCCAGGTGAATAATATGCCAATCTGCAAAGCAATAACACAACTTTTTTACTTTTTAACTTTGTACCTTTTAAAAGAAGAAATACCACCACTTTTCTCTGCTCAATAAAAAGCACCATCGATCAGTTTACATTATACTGCTCTACCTGGTCTGATATGACCATTAATGGTGGATTATTATTAAAGAGTGATCTGCTTTTTTCCAAATTAATAAATGAAATATTTACTGATAATAAAACCTGTTCATACACACAGATACGTAAAGAACACAGCTTCAAACCATCTCTGTCTTGTGGCCTCTTGTCTCTTAAACTCATGTTTAACTTCTGAGCATTAAAATATGAGATATTCAGCTAAACCTCCCTTTAATGTGAATTATCATATTTGCAGGTCGACCTGTCGGCGTGTTGACGTCAGAACAGTGCAGCTTCTGACGTGCGCCCTGCGTCATCACGCTGCCAGCTGATCGGAGTGGGAAGCCGGGTGTGTGTGTGTGTGTGTGTGTGTGTGTGTGTGTGTGTGTGAGAGAGAGAGAGAGAGAGAGAGAGAGAGAGGGAGGGAGGACTGGAGCAGGAGAGTTGTGTAAAAGGGGCTGAAGTCCTGCGCTGCGTCTCCACCGCCGCTGCGCTGCTCAGAAAAGTAGCCTCACCCCCACCAGACACTCCAGTGCTGCCAAACCGTTTTGTCGTGCATCAGCACAGGCTTGGTGAAGGTCCAGCACTCCGCCGGAGCGGTGGACGAAGCAGCCTGAACTCCGCAGGAGCGTCCAGACGGGCTGGAGCGCAGGAGCGAACCGGCCGGTGGTCAAGGTGGGGCGCGTTACTGGCTGCGAGTCTGTGTGTGTGTGTTTGTGCTGGATAAACGCTGCTTCCTGTCAGCCTCGTTTAGCCCGTGGCGGCTTGATGACCCAGTTTGCGTTGAAACGGAAACTGGTAAACCAACCCTGAACATAATTCAAGTGAAATTCACCTCTCCAGGTCTGATTTCTGGTTTCTGATTTCTCTCTGCACAATTTGTAGATTTGATGTTGTAGGAGTTGTGGCTGCAGGCCTGCCTGTGTGTCATGTATCATACCGTGCAGGCCCACTGACACAGAGCAGCTCATGTGATTCATGGGCACCCGAGAAATTTGACCACAACCTCCCAGCTCCTGCAAACATTTAATCAACATTTAGATGATTGACACGGTGAGGTGCATGAATGATCCGCACATGCAGGCTGATGGCAGCTGTATTATGCGTGAAATATGCCAAAAAAGTCAGAATTGTGTCTAAATTAACTCAGAGGGGAACAGAAAATCCAGCAAAGATGCACAGACAGTTTGTTCTCAGACGTCTTATAACATGTTATTAAAATCTGGATGTCATGATTACTGCATAATATAAGCACTAATCTGTTTTTGTTGGCTTACAGGCAATACATAGCTGTGAGGTCTGCATTTATGTCATTCTAACAGGTCAAAGTGTCAGCATTCAAAGCCCCAAAGATTTGCTGAGTTCATAATAGGCCAAGGAAAAAGCCTGTGCTCCAGTAGGGGGTAGGTGAAAAACAGGAAGATAACTGGGGTCAAGTTGTTTCTCAGAAATGCAGTGACACCAGCAGGTCTTTCTCCAAATGAAAGATAGACTGAAAACATCCTTAAAGCAGGTGCCTCCATGTCTCTTCAGCTCATTTATATGCATTTCTCTATAGCCCTATAAAACAGTTTAAAAGCAAAAGGCAGTCATGTATAAGTACTCTTTCGGTGGGATAATGGTTTGGAGGGGAAAGCTTGCTGTAGTCCGTATAGATGGAGTCTGTCTTACATAATTGTACAGCCAGAGTTCAGTGTGCTGGTAGGAATGCGCAATAGGCTGTGTCACGAGCTGCATTTGTGCCATTGCAACATGTAGTGTGACATAAGCCGTCCTGTCAATGAGGATCACATGGCAGTGACAGGGTGTCTGTTAAAAAGCAGCTCATCCTGGCTACATGTTTATTCGCCCTGCATCCAGGCAAACATGAGCAACCTCCCCTGTGCTGAGTTTACTGCCTACATTTGCAGAAGTGAAGCCATCTTGCTCAACTTGGGTTACACCCTTCATTCCTATTGCGTGCCTTGTCAAGGGAGGATGGGGCAAGAAGGGATGTGTTATGTTGGTTCATTTAGGGAAAAAAAAATTCAGTTCTTTCAAACAAAATGGCACAGACTGCCTGAGGACAGGCTTACAGGCCTCATACCACACTACAGCCTCCTAGATGTATTCACAGTGGTATTCAGCTATTCCTCTCAGTGAGTGAAACAGCACACACCCTGTATTTGGACTAATCTCAGGGTTAAAGTAAAAAAAAAAAACTCTGTTGTGAAGTTCTGCAAACAGCTAGCGGCGGAGCGTACGAGGAGGCTCTCTGCACTATGATCAGTGTGTTGCCAAAGCCACCGCCCTTTCCCAGTCTTTGTCCCGATTCCCATTCTAAAATGATCAGTCTGCATCACAGACTACAATCTGGGGCAGTAAACGCTCTCCAGCGGGGCCACACCCACAGCAGAGGAATGCACCTGGAGTGAGAAACTTCAAAAAAAATGGCATGATCTCAGTGCTCACAGGGCTGTGGTGCAGCAGTGTGCAAATCTGTAACGCTTGTCATTTTGTGCCGTATTCCTGCAATTCCTCACATACTTCCTTTTGCAGTGTCATCGCTGGCGTGAGGTTATCTCGTCACCTCATGTGGGATTCTCACTGTACAACACGAGTGCTGCTTCTACCTGCTCCCATCTCATCCGTCCTTTATTATTTCTCTTTTTCTAATATTCTCTAGATAAATAAATCCGCTCGTGCACTCGCAGCCAAGGCTCTATAATGTCAATAATTCCTCCTTGGTTTGGTTCATTCACACCCTCCTGTTTGCACACCGTCATACCTATTTCTCTCTGTCACGCACATCCTGCCTGCTCAACTCCGGTGTTTCTTTCCTCTTTCTTATCCTCCCTGTTGTGGCAGAGAATACACGTCCCAGATAAGCTCAGGCTTTTGTGTATTAGACTGTGTGTTATCTCTTTCTACACTGCTGCTCCATGTATAAAAGCCTGTCTCAAGGCCTTCCACACTGGCTGCCATGTGGCTCAGACTCCTTTGCTCGGATGAAGCCAGAGAACGAAAGAGAAGGAAGAGGTAGAAATAAAAAAAAAAGGCAGATGGGAGGTGAGGGTGAACCTGACAGCGAAGCCACGTCTGCCTTGTACGGTGCAGACCAGATGTAGACGAGTAGATAGAGAGGAGACGGGTGAAGGACGGAGGGATGGAAAAGGAGGAGTGTGCGAGCCCACAGCAGCCGGATGGAATTTCTAACATACGCAGCTGGAATGTGAGGAATGCAGGACAGTCTGATCCGAGCGACAGAGAGAGAGGGTGGAGAGGGCCGACAAGTCGGGAAAAAGAAGAGATATGGGAAAGAGTGGCACAGCAAAAGAGTCAACACACTGCAGGTCATTGTGAACATAAAGATACAGAGTCACTGTTTGTGCAAAGAGAGGCACGCTACGGGACAAATAACTTATTCAGCTGCAGCAACCATGGTCAGCGGTTATGACTGTCAGCGGTGCTGTGTGTGGCCCGAGGACTCATACTGTACTGCCTCCTCCCTCGCTTCATTCAGACCAACACTGGCAGGCGCTGCGTGGGGGAGGAGGGTGGCGGTTTACTTTATGATACTGATGTCATGAATGACGGCCTTCTTCTGCTAAAGAACGTACGCCATCAAGATAATGTCATCCTGTTAGATGATCAGTCTCTGTTCCTCTTAGTTCCAGCCTGTGAAGTTTGAGCTCTTAATTTTTCATCTTGCACCATCATCAGGTCAAACTCTTTACAAAAGAACTCATTACGTCTTTAAAAGTGATGACCAGACACTTTGAGTGGCACAAGTACACTCTTTGTATTATAAATGTGAATATTTGTAAAACTGAGACTTACCTACCATCCAGTGCATTGTCACAGGAAGAAGGAGTCTCAGAGTTCCTAAAGATGGTCATGGGGTGTAGAGGTCAGCTGCATCAGTTGTGGAAGGCAGCAAAAATGTCTGGTGGGGATGTATCGGCTGAACTATAGAGCAGAGTGGTTGAACTGGGCCTGAAGAGGAAGCAGATAACGAACATAACGAGCTGCAGCTGTGACTGCAGACTCCTAAAAGAGAGGCGATTCACAGACTGGACTTAACAGCAACTTTCAGTGGAATTAACGGGTGCCATGTTGTAGTCCATCAGTGACATGACTCACTCAGAAGATATATGAGACGCTGCTTTGACTGGGAAACATTTTCTTTTGGTGGTTTAAAAATAAAAAGATAAGAGCAGCGGATTCAACTATTTTTCTCAGTGAGTCACGAGTCAGAGCAGGCCTCTACCTGCCGACTCACTCTGATGTTTGTCATGTAGATAAATCTGACAGGAGGTGCAGGAGAATCTAATCAGTGTTTTTTTGCGTTTGACATATTGATGACAGTTTGCTGATTCTCAGGGTGAATCTTTTGTAAAATAGTGAGACAGAATTGTTTGTCCTTGCAGCGGTGTTGATCCCCCTGCTGTGCACAGTCTACAGGCCACGGGACACTCAAATACCTGAGATTATTCTGGCTCTCTTTACTGCAGGAATGCCCAGCATGTGTTACTCATCGTCAACCAGATGAAGTGGAGAAGGTCCTCAGTATCTCAAGGCAAGAAAAGCACAGGCCTGCTTTAGCACCTTTCAGACTTTCAGCATGAAAACTCTTGAACTTGCAGTGATCAGGGAGTTGTCCATTTATTTCCCATCAACTCTGAACAACATCCAAACTTTGCCCTCTGGGTTGGGAAGCATTGTGAAGTGTTGGAGTGTAATTCAGATATGAGCTGTGTGTTTTAGCAAGCAATATAATCATCAGTGAGACGGGGAAAAATAAAAACTACCAAACTTAAAAGCTCTGTAATACACTGGAGTTTTAGTAGTTTTACAGATATTTGGTCATAAACTGGCTGACAATTATAGATATACATTGGCTTTAATGTAGACACAATTCATCTTACATGTATTTAATTGTCTTTTCTGTCTGTGAACATGTCATTTAATCTCAGCTGGAGGACGCTGCCTGCCAAAAACCAAACTATTTAACCCAAATTTAAGATTAAGCTGCTAGAAACTAGCTGTTCTACCAGATGCTAGTAGCTAGTCTGCTTTTTTTAGTCTGACTTATGCAAAGTTTGTTTTAAACCAGCTTCAGCATGTAGAAAACACACATCAGGTGTACAGCTATGGGTTTGCTGTCTGGGAAACACCCGAACGTTCACTTTAGTCAACACTTCAAGCACAAGTGTGACTTCTGAAAGGATGCAGAGATCTCTGCTTTCATGTAGAGGTTGTCTATTCCTCTTCATCGCCTCTCGTTCATGCTTTGTAACCACGGTAACTAAAAAAAAAAGAAAAAGAAGAGAGGCCTGTGATTTTGAGCATCATAACTACGAGAATATCTAAGAATTTCTTGCTGGCACTGTCTAATGTGCAGAGGCAGCGCTGAGCAGCTGATGCGTGTATCCCTCCTGGTAATCTGAAGCATGATCTTGTGTGCATCTCCACAGTCATTCTTACATATCAGCTCATTTCACCCTCTTACTCACAGCTGATCGCACACTCTGTGGCTCGACTGCACCCACTTACTGTGTGACTGGCTGCAGGCCACCTCATACCCACGCTAGTGGTGCAGAGAGTGTCGAGGGGAAGTTAAAACGGTCTTTTCTTCTCTTTCTGCAGGAATATGTGCACCTAAAGCAGAGGGCTGCACCACTTCAGACTGGAACACTCAGCGCTCCCTCACCTTTAGCCCAAAATGGCTGACACACAGCGGTTCTTCACTGGCAAGCTTTATGTTCCTGTACACATGCTAAAGCTGCCAGCTGAAGAACTGCTCTGGTCAGCCCTGCCCCGGATGACTGGAGAAGAGGAAGCGGATGGGGGTTTCTGGGAAGAGGACTGAGGAAGCCGGTGTTTCACACGCTCAACCAGGCTGGACTTTAATAACCATCACTGTTTATAATCCTTTTTCAATCATGCATAAGGTATATTTAACAAAACAGAATGTTTGTTTTGTGGTATCAAAATCTGCTTGTATTTGGTCTATGAGGTTTTTTTTCTTAAAATAAAGAAAAAAAAAACATCCCCAGACTTGAGGTTTATTGTTGTGGACAAAACTCCACACTATGAACAATAAAACGCATACCAGCACTGAAGGCTCTCTTGTCTAAAAATAACATCACACAAAGAGGCACACAATAGATTTAAGTGTCAGAATGAGCCACATTCATCCTTTTTAACTTTTAAGCCTCTGCTGAGCCCGTTAAAGGGAAGCAAGGACGATCAGAGGAAACTGAGATGCTCTTTGAATGTAAAAGTGTCCTCAGATATGCTCTAATTTGATAAAGTGGCGTTTGTCAACATGAGATGAGACTGAAACTATATATTCATCACCTGCTGCTTGGAGGGAGGGAGGTAGATACTTATCTCATATTCATCTCACAGAGAAATTCACAAGGTATTGGGGTCATTGGATTATTATTGGATGTAAAATAATCTTTGTAACTGACCAATATTCACTGTGATGCCTCTCAGTTTATATATTTAGCATTAGCAACAGGTTATTTTTTTTAATTTACTGCTTTGAGTTAATGAAATGATTGATGGGCATAGTCTGCAGATCTGAATGAGCTTTGTATGACTATTTAGTTTGCACTGATTATTAGGCCTACTGCCACATTTCAAGGTCAGATAACAGTGAAGTTGAGAAAACAGTTTTTCTTGGTGCAGCTACCCCCAAATCACCACTAGGTGGCGCGACAACCTACTGAAACACGACAGAGAGCGTTTTAAATACGACTGATTATTGCCTCGTGATGAATGTAATATTGGGATTTAATGAAATATTGCCTCATCCATCTGTTAAAAGTATATTCAAGTATTTAGCAAATAAAACAAATTTGTTCAAGGGGATTCTTAGACGGATTAAAACGGTTGGAATGCCTCTGATGGAGGTATTCAGAGTTAACTTAAATGAAATTACTAAGTATTGTCATCAAAATTAGGTGTGCATGATGCAGAAAATTCTATTTGGGTGTTACATTCATTTATCTGCCGCATTTTTATATTTTTGGATTATTAGTCCCACTGATGAATTATTCTTTAAATTTAAGTAAGCATTAATTTGAGGCATTATACTATATTACAACTCATACTATGAGCATCTTTATAGTTTCGACAACATTTAAGAGGGAACAATTTTACATTTTTACTACATTTAGTTGCTTTACAGATTCATATTTTACTTAACTGTATCATGTAAGGCATTTTTTTGCATTATGAGGTTTACTTAGTTGTAAAAGTAGCAGTAAAAGTAGTTTTATATTGCAGCACACTTAGTACAAAGTAAAAGCCGTGCTGCAATATAAAACTACTTTTATTTCAAGTATAAATGCCATATGTAAAATTTTATACTAGCAAATGCACTAAAGGATCAAAAGAGATCATAATGCCTAATGCCTTAAATGTTGTGGAAACTACAAAGTTGCTCATACTATAAGTAGTAATATACTATAATGCCTCAGATTTATGCTTACTTATAGATATTTTCAATTTGGTGAGTGAAAAATGTACATAATAATGTTAAGGTAATGAACAAATTCATGTTCATTCATGGTCATGAGAGGGGATCATTTTTATAAATAGGCTGTAAAATAAAGACTTAAGGGGTGAGTAAGTTTTCTGGGGCACCTCCTCAAGTTAATGCAGTGAAATGGCAGAATATGGAGGACAGTACAGGAGGACCTGAGTCAGCAGGACGGACATGTGTTGAGAGGCTTGTGGTTCCCAGGGTCCACCTTCCTCCTTCTCCTTCACTCCTACATGCTGATCCAGCTGATGCCCCCCGCGCGTAAATGGAAAGCTTTTACGCACCGCGCGCATTCGCTTCAAAGGAGGTTTAATTGTTGTTTTTGCATTGTCACACGCCTCGCCTGGTGCATAAGTAGGCCTCAGACACCGGGGATGCGCTGTGGAGATGTAAGGGATGCGGTAATACCTCACTACATAATAGAGGGGGGGTAAAAGGCAAGGCGTGCGTCCGGACGCTCACCGCCAACTAAACGCAAGAGGGACTCAGACATCAATAACATCTCGCTCATCAATAAGGCATTTTGATGGGGTTAGTTTCATTAAATAGGTTACCTAGAAGGTAGTGGGCTCTCTGAATTTATAATATTTAATCTAATGACCCCTAATGGAGAACATCTGAAGGACGACTCTTCAGCATCTCCATCCACAGGAACGCGGCTCGGTCAGACAGATAATTCGACTTGGAGATTTCTTATCTTTTAGAGATGGCTATCAACACTGATGCTGCATTTGGGAAAAGCGCACTCGGCGAGAGGGAAGTTTCTAATCCCACCGACTTCCAGGACACGGAGAAGCTGCTGAGCACCGCGACCACGGAGCCCACCGGGCAGAGCAACATCAAAGCGTCCGACTCCTTCTCCCTCAACATCAGAGGGAGCGTCCGGTCCCTGGATGCGGACCAGAACGGACACAGATCACCGCTAAAGTCGGGCTCCATAGGACAGCTGGCGACCCCACCCAGATCTCTGTCCCGTCTCAGCCTGGGTCCGCTGCCCTCCCCGGTGCCACCCGGGTCCGCACCACCGAGTTATCTCTGGCTCGCCGTGCTGGCCTGTTTCTGCCCCGCCGTGCCGCTCAACATCTGCGCCTTGTGGTATGCACATGTGGTGAGTGCTGCATTTACTAACAGCTTTCATAATCACACAGTGTGTAGGTCTTTATTATTATTATTATCATTATTATTGTGCTTCAGATGCTTGACTATTCTAAAGTTAGCAGTTAGCTTTTCAAACACCACAGGTGTTTTGCGTCTCTTGCGTTTCAATAAATCATTGTTGATTTCTTCCTCCCTTTTCCCTTCCCATTAGTCGAGGTCTGTTCTCCATACAGGAGATATTGATGGAGCGAGGAAGTATGGGCGTCTGTCTATGCTGCTCAGCTGTCTGGCAATGCTGTTGGGTGTGGCTGTCATCATCTTCATAGTGTTAACAATAGGTATGGAAGAAAAACACAACAGCAAAACACACCCAAAAGGCTAAAAGTGTAAATATCTGCATCTTAATATTATCCTTTCTCTGCTTCTCAGAGATTCAAAACTGACCTGTGGGATGAAGGAGTGACCTTTAACTTCATCTGATCTCAAATTTGCACAGAAGAGTATAGAGGAAGGAGAAGAAGGAGGAGGAAGCATGTCTTTTGAAGATGAAAAAGCACAAAATCTGAGTTGAAAACAAGCAAAAGGGACTCTATTGTGTATTACTCCTGGACAAAAGAAAGAACAAGGAAAGAAATCACAAGCCGTTTCTCTTTTCCCGGCAACACTCATGTCGAATAACCCCACAAACTCAGGAACAAAGGAGGGCAAATGAAGGCTGGATCAACAGACAGCACCCACTGTGGACAAAGTCCAACTACTCACAGTCCAAACTAGTGGTGCACTGAGTCACACACCTGCTGGACACAGGCAACTGGATGGCATTTTGATTCATAATTAATGACATCACTGGATAAGAGGATGCTCTATAGAAGACAACAGATATCATCATCATAAAAAAACAAACATAAATAAGTTACATACACCTCTTGTGGTAAAACAAAAGGCTTCAGTGCACCTCTAGTCTGTAATGCCGCCATTGTCCTGTTTCTCTTCACATTTGCAACTAAGCACGGACTGACTGGGGGAAGATGTATATACTGATTTCATACACTGTTTACACACCCATGTATGTTTAGTACGACGCCCTACTGCAGTCATAGTGTGATATCTTGCTTTGCGTGCTACTATGATAAACTGATTCCCACCTCATTATGTTTACAGTATACTGCAAGAAATGAATGGGGTTGTTCTCCCTGTATGCACTGGTCTTGGCACTCTGATGTTGATGTTTATACATTTATACTGTATGACTGGTTTACTGTGCCATAGTTCTGCATGTTGGAAATAAACTTGAATGAGCATGACAAAACGTGAAAGTGAGCTATTTTATTACGTGCCACCAATGCTATATAAAGTATGACAAAGTAAAAGTTAGAGTTACATTTACGACAGGATATAACCACAATTCCAAGATGTTATCATCATTCAGAAAATAAATAAACTCTCATTTCAATTAAGACTTTTTTTTTCTAAATGTGATATCTTTTCCATATAAAACCCTTTCATAACTGTTTGAACAGATGCTTCAAAAAAATTACAGTATGAAAACATAAAAGAATTAATCTTGAGATACAATGAATGTTTTTTTTTGTTCTTGGATAAAGAGACGGTCCCTCAGCTGAGCAGCAGATCAGTGGAAAGTGTAGAGCAACAGGAGTATGGTGCAGATGCCAATCACCCCGCCTAGAATTAAAGAGTCCCGCCTCTTGCGCAAATTGATTTTCTGGATGAGACTGTTGATGGCGGGGAAACGATCTGAAGGGTGGGGAAGTGTGGTGAAGGAAAATAATTAAGATCTAAGTTGGGCCTTCCCTACATCAGCGGTGCTCTTAACACAACCAGGAAGAGGAATAAATGCATTCTAATGGTGGAAGTCTGCAGTCTGACTGTTATACCAGCTTCAGAGACAGAACCATTAAAGGATACTGGCCAAAGTGGTGACCCTGGTCTGAATGGACTTCAGCATCCCACGCTGAAATGTGATGTTCTCTTTGGTAGCCATGGCGATACTGGAGTGAAGACCAAACCACAAGGGATTAGTTGGTAGGAAAAGAAGCACATATCTGTCTTCACGTCATCACATCGAGTTTACTGGATTTCCCTCCTGATTAATAAAGGAACTGTCTGTCTGTCTCTGTCTATCTATCTATCTATCTGTCTGTCTGTCTATCTGTCTATCTATCTGTCTATCTGTCTACCTGTCTGTCTATCTGTCTATCTATCTATCTATCTATCTATCTGTCGACCTGTCTATCTGTCTGTCTGTCTATCTATCTATCTATCTGTCTGTCTGTCTGTCTATCTATCTATCTGTCGACCTGTCTATCTGTCTATCTATCTATCTATCTATCTATCCGTCCATCTAATGGTTCAGCTCAGGGACCAAAAGCAGAGAGGAGGCTGTTTTAATGGACCTGAACATGCTGCGTTTGCCTATGATGTGTGAGTGAGTGAGAGTAAAAGGAAAGAGGAGGGGAGTGAACGGGGCAATAAAACTCACCTTATTGCATTGTCAATAAGACTTTCTGAGCTGCAGGCACGAAACACACAAAAAAAGAGAAAATCTTCATTTACAGAGAACATACACAAACATTCCCCATCACATAACCGTAACTGCATCACTTTCAAATAAATGCCTTTTTGATATCAAATGTGTACACATATTAACGATACATCCTGGTCTGACAGTCATGACATCATACGACAGGACACAGGGAAAGCCGTGCAGTGAAGCCACGCAGCTCTCTGGCTCTATTATCATAAAAGGAGCACTTCCTGTGATTCCTGCGAGACACGAGGAAAGTGCTGGTTAATGGAGGACTTTTGGGAAAGTCACAATCTGATTGGTCAAATCAAATCCTCCATCACAGCAGAAGGCAACCGCTCTGAAAACACAGATGAACAGAGTTCAGGATGGCGACCCGATCCCTGTGCTACTTCTTTTAGGTGAAGGTAAGCACAGAGATGACATGAGGAGGTTTACATGGGCTGCCATTAGCTGCTGAGGTAAGTAACGGACAGGAAAACCACGTGTTCAGTCCAGAGCGGAGCAGACCATATAAGGTCAGTGGCGTGCATCCTGGCCGACTCCACTTGAGACCAAAAATCAATACTGCGCTTTATACTTCCTCCTCATCTATTCATCCATCTCTACTCTCCTACACGTCTCTACACTCCCTGTTCTTTACAAGCGAGGCAGCTTCTTGCTTTTGTGTTCTTGAGCTTTCTACCTTTTCTTCATGAAGTCATCAGCTTGGCTTGATGGGGACATTTCCTCGACAGTTTAAAAAGTCAAAAAAGTGCTACGGATGTTTCTACCTGTCCTAGTGGTGCCGCAGACTGAATTGTACACATGTAGCCAACGACAACGAGAAAGTGTGACACTGCACATGCAGTGCAAATTCTCCCTTAATTTACAATGACCCTTTGCAAAAGCAAACTGCTATATTATGCATGCATTGTGCTTCATTGTCCAAAGGAAAAGGCAGAAATGTGCAACAGGCAGTGACAACAGAAGGAGATGCAGGCTGGATCTGAAGCGACATGCATGGTTAAAAAAGCAGAGAGGTACTGAAAGTTTAAAACAATTAATTTAAATTAACATTTGGTGAGAGGCAGCAAGTGAGTTTTACGACATTTAAGAGAAAAATGTCTGGTTTGTTGTGGCTGAGAGGCTGAACAACACTTAGTGATGTCACAGAGCTAATGGTTCACTGTGGCAAACCAGGATCAGGAGTTTGACCACCAGCAACAGAAAACAGCATTAAGAGAACATGATGACAATAAATGGCTGTCCCCTCCACAGTGCCACTGACATCAACTGTACGGTTCAAGCAAAAAGACAGGATCCTGAGTCAGTAACGCAGTCCAGAATCACAGCTCGGTACCTGACAAAGCACAGCAGCGCTTCTTCCCATCTAAACCGTCGTCTCTCAGTCTTTGAATCAACTCAGTTTGCTGTTTGTCTGCATTTACGTACGACACATTAAGCTGATGCTGTGTCCCAGATGTGCTGAAGTAGAACAGTCCAACGTCAAAAACATTTAACGGCACGAAGCCTTTTATTTCATCCTGTTTCTTCATCTTTTTAGACTCGTCTGTCCACGACGCTGTTAGCGTCTTACAACAAACAGAAGCATTTCCACCAGCTGAAAAGAAAGTAGCCTAGGCACTGACAATGAGCACAATGTCAAAATTAAGCCCAAATCAGCAGCTTTGGAGTTTTAGCTGTAACCTTTTTTTATGGCAGAGAGTTTTTATAACATCATCCTCTCGGCTGGAGAAAACTTCTCTCTGGGTGACTGTGGGTTATCTTTCCCATATGACATACATATGTGAATTTATCTGGGCGGCACAGTGGTTAGCACTGTCGCCTCACAGCAAGAAGGTACCGGGTTCTATTCCCGGCACAGGGCCTTTCTGTGTGGAGTTTGCATGTTCTCCCCATGTCTGCGTGGGTTCTCTCCGGTACTCCGGCTTCCTCCCACCATCCAAAAACATGCATGGGGATTAGGTTAATTGGCTAATTTAAATTGCCCGCAGGTGTGAGTGGTTGTCTGTCTCTGTGTGTCCTGCAATGAACTGGAGACTTGTCCAGGGTGTACCCTGTCTTCCACCCTAAGTAGGCTGGGATAGGCTCCAGCCCCCCCGCGACCCTATGAGGATAAGTGGTAGAAAATGAATTTATCTGATTCATCACTGGTGTCCAGAGAGCATTACAGCACAGATCAATCTAAGCATGAGTGACTGTTTTCAATCTCATCATATTCCTGGTATTTCAATATGACGAATCGCAGACAAGTCCTTGTTATTATTATATTAGTCATATAGGAGGACACAGTATTGAATGTGTGTATATAGTATGTGTGTGTGCGTCCATATTTTCTGTTAATGCATATCAGTTGTTTAGGATCAAAGGTTTTTTTTTTTTCTCTCTGACAGATCATAACCACTCGGCTAAAAATTACGTCTTATGCTGGAAATCTCACAGCACAAGAATAATAACTGTTTTACAATTTTCAGATTTAACATTAAACAAACAGTAAACATGACAATAAAGTCAATATGCCACTGTGCATGTTTTCTTTTCATTTAAACTGAGCACTGGGAACATGGGAAAGATATATTCTGATATCTGTTAATCTGATGAATCAAAACATCAGACATTTGATCACCTCTCTGTTAAATGAGGATGTAAAACAACTGCAGCACGAATGGCCTCAGGCAGGATCCCGTGATCCTAAGTGAAATGAAATAAGATAAATCTCTGATCTCAGCAGCCACATTTTCTCTGCTCCATCATTCTTTACCATGTTTTTTTCATTTTGACTACAATGATTCACAAACAGTCTGACACCAACATCAATTAATCCAAACTCTACCAGTGAGCAGCCAGTGTGTCAACGTTGCCCACAAAGCCAAAGACAGAGTGACATGACCTCATGACGGTTACTGCAGAAGAATAAACGACAGGGACGTTAATAACTTTCCATAGCTGCACTGAGTAAAGGTACATTCACACCCAAAGCATGAAACAAAAGAGTCGTGGCGCATATTGCTCATTATTTTTGAAAAGGGCTACGATCGGCCGATTAAAACAGTCAGGACCTATTTCAAAGGATGAAACACAACCCATCAAATCCAAAAATGAGATTTCTACAGAGGCGGCTTCATCACAGATATCAATCTACACACTGAAACGTCTCAAAAACACTGTTGATGTTTTAAATTAACTAAGCTGACTGACAAGTTCGCACCATGTTGACCTCTACTTGAGCTGTGTCTGAATTATTAGAAGACATGCCAGAGACATAGATAGACAGAGCATACAGTAAACCTTACATGGTGAACACTTAGAATGCACATTAAAGGGGATGCCCTATACGGTCAGTAACAACAGCTGTCGGCTGTGTCTCTTACTTTCTGAGGTGTTCATGCTCCTTGAGGAAGAGCTCCGTTCTTCTGTTATTCACTCCTGTGCTGCTCTTGTAGGACCTGATGAAGAAAACAAGAGAGAGAGAAACATTAAAATGATTAGGGAACTGGATTGACAAATAGTAACAAGTGAATCAAACACTTTTTTGGTCATCTTTTCTCCTTTATTCGACAGCGACAGCAGACAGAAAGCAGTACATGAAACAAAGGTCAGAGCTGAACTCTGAACTGGGTACAGTCATGACCACAAGGCCACCAAACGCCCTCATGAAGCAAAATCTATATCACGTCACTAAAAGTCAACAGCCATGCTGTAGATTAGGGGTTTCACCACCCTCTGGACCTCTCTCCACCCACAAAATCCATGCCTCCGAGTCACTGATTTGTTTTTTTTCTGTCCTATGGGTTTTCCTCATAAAGTGTCTTTGAGTTTTTTTCTGAAAAGTGCTACATAAAACTGATGCATTTATTATAATTATTATTATTTGCATGTCAGCATGCCAACACAGACTACAGGTAAGACCGACAGGAATGTGTTCATCAATTGTGTTGTGTTCAAAATTTCAGCGAGATAACGGCCAACGCATGTTGTCTTCATATCATATCCCCCGTGTTTCAAATACAAACAGTCCCCTTTACACTCTTTAAGCAGCTTTGATCAACAGAAGAACAAAAAACACAGAAACAAGTTATTTCCTAGTCTTTGCTTCTGTCTGAAAGGGTCACTTCATTCCTTCCTATTAACTGACGCCTGGATGCTGATTATGTACTTTCTGCGTTAAGGCTTTTAAGTGATTAGCTCCGCTTAACCCACAACTCTGTCCTCCATCTCTTATTTACACCATCTCGTCCCTCTTTGGGCTGATCATCAATTCATCATCCATTATCATCCCCCCCTTCACTGTTCCTTTATATCTCTACAAGAATAATTAAAATGGAATCTCATCATTCTTTGTAATCAGTCAAAACCAGATCTCTCTCTCTCTCTCTCTAACTCTCTCTCTGTTTCTTTGTCTCTCTCTCTCATCCTCTCTGTCTCCCTTTCCTCCCCTGATGAAGCATTTCACTGTATCAGTCCGGCCAGATGTAACCACTCTCCCTCAGTTTGGGCTCAATGAAAGCCTTGCGGTTTGATTTACTGTAGAAGGCACTTAGGAAGGATATCCCCAGAGAAAGAGAGAGATACAGACAGAGGTAGAGAGACGCAGACAGAAAGGGAGAGAGAGAGCGTGAGGGAGAGAGAAAGATCGGTTAATAAGAGGAGTTGCCTCTTATTAGAGGACCAAACACGATAGAGGGAATGGAGATCATCAGAGGGTGGGGGAATTCAGCTCCAAACTGAACGTTTCTGCCTCCTCTTGGTTAAAGATAACATAGCAAATGTCCACAGAGGAGGAGAGGGTAGCAAAAGAAGACAAGAAAATTAGGAAGGAAAAAAAGTTTAAAAAAAACTGTATCAAGGGAAAAAAACAGAAAAAAAGGAAAGCTTGAGTGTGCCAACATAAAGCAGAGTAATCCACTGATTTAGCATTGCCCTTCCATAAAGTTGAGAGACATCCTCATTAAAAGATAAAAATAACATAGTTGCTGTTATCCAACTATCATTTTCCTCTTGACTTTAATGTTCATGTTATTTCATTTACAGCTGAAATGTTCAGTTTCTTCACCAGATGACAGAAAACTAATATGCAACAATTTTGAGAATCTTTTAATAATAGCTTAATTAATTATTATGTGAATACTTGCAGCTGTTCTTCTTGTTCTCCCACAGTACTGTCTTATATAAGGAATTTTTCACTATTTTCTGATGTTTTGTATTGTAAATAATTAAAATACAAATAAAATAATCAACAGATTAATCAATAAAATTAATCACTAGTTACAGACCTCACTGCACTTAACTCGACATTTGTGCAGCTGCTGCATCTGGGATTTGAAACATAACAGATCAACAGATGATGCATCCTGAAGTCCTTCCTCCCTCTTACTGGTGGCCAGTGCAAAGCCATCAGTACTGGTGTTAGATCTGGAGAGGATTCTGTGTTTTGTGGTCAATATGTCATCAACAGGTCCTGCCTAATATCTAAACACAGGTATGCTGCACAACCTAGCAACGTTGTGGTGACTGGAGAAAAGCATTTGAGGATTACGTTGCATTTGCTTAGTCACGTCTACTGTCTTAGTAATGTCCCTAATGTCTAATTGTCACAAAACGTATAAAGGTGCTTACTCAATATCTCTGTGAACAGAGCCCAGTAGGTCCTCGCGCTCTCGAAGGCTGAAGAAGTTGCTTTTGGTTTTGTGGAACTCATGAGTGTAGTCCTATTTGTTAAAACAAAAGCCAAAATAGATTTACAATTTCACAGATGTTTGATCTTTAAAATATGGAAAATGGCTCTAATATGGAGCTGGAACACTTTTCAGTGTGATAGAGTAATACAAGAAAGTTGGTACCTACCTGCAATATGTCTCTGTGTCGCTGTAAGGTGTGCATCAGCGCTGCGTTATGTGATGAAGCCCCCGGAGTGTTTGTGTATTCTGCCATCTTGTCATTGACTGCGGTAAGCTGCAACAAAACAAGATAGAAGCTAAACAAGTAGCCACAAAAGCAAAGATTTGGGGTGTAAAACACACAGCTGGATAACATGGCAAGATGATAATTTGGACACTCAGACTGCAGACAGTAAAACTGAAAAGTTTGCTTTATTTCTATGGGTGAACACAGATTATAAGCTCCTATTTTTTGACATCAATTCAATGCCATCCCCTTAAGTCATGTCGATTTTATTTGTCAAGCCAAATATCACAAATTACAAATATGCCTCAGAGGGGTTACAGTTCCATCCCCTGGACTCAAGGATTCAACAGCTGCTTCTGAAGAGGACCCTTAAACCCCGGCTAACAGCCAAATGTGTGTATTATTTTACTTACACTTGCCAACAGCTGCTCTAGTTCAGTTGTCATGGCCACGAGCATATTGTCTTGAGATGAGCCGACAGAATCTGACCTGATTTAAGAATGAGGGGGAAATGTGTTGAAAGTTATTCTTCTTTTATATTAAACTATTTAAAAAAAATGTCAGACAAAATATATAAACGTACAGACGAGAACAGCAGTTTGTCCTTCAAAATGCTATTGGTTGAAAAATACTAAATATAATATTACTGCACTGTGTAATGTTAGTTATCCAGTAAACATGTAAAAACAATGTTTTGTTTGACACAAAAGAAGTATTTATGGTGGTGAAATACTGTAGTGGGTGTAGCTGACCGGCTGTCTCTTGTCCGATAGTCCCGGCTGCTGCCGCTGCTGCCGCTGTAGGTGGTGCAGAGCTTACTGAAGGACACAAGCTTGAGGTCCAGCTCATTCTCCAGCTGTCGGGCCTGTTTGCGCAAATCTGAGTGAAGAAACAGAGAAACACTCAAGACTCAAGACAAGATAGAACGCTTCATATGGACACCACAAAAAAAATCAATCCACATAGCAGACTGATCTTGTGTGTATGAATACATGTATAAAAATACACACACACACATATATATATTTCTGCATTTTGGTAAAATAGTAAATTTGAAAATTCATGGATAACAACAATAATTACAATTCAGCGTTCCATATATGATTTTGATTAAAGAGCTTGCACAAACTGGTTGATTAACCATTACAGAAACATAAAAATATTTTGGTAATCATCAGTACTGTTAATTTAGGGCAGCAGTGGAAAACACCTGGGTGTTGGTATAATAAACTTGTTAAGCATTGTACATACATAGATACACAGTAAGGCACAGCTGGCTTTAGCATTTGACACCGTTTGGCTTTGGAGCCAAAATGATGCCCTCACTTCAGAGTGAACTGCATTATTGAAAAAGTAAAATCAATACAATGACTTAGGAAGTTCATTCGTTTGGATATTTTTTTCCCTGCAGACAGGTAGCACAGGGTCAACAGCCGACTTAATGAAAGGTCAGATTTAAGTCGGTTTAAAAGAGTAACTACACTAAAGATGACAGTATGATTATTAATAACTGACAACAGTTAACTAGCATAACTTTTCAAGTGCGACGTTAGCGACAAACAAGCTAACAGATTAGCTTATAACCAGCTAAACATGTCGGTTTGTCAGCTCTGATATTAAGTTTATTAACGTAACGTCTCACAGGACATTTTGAATATCTTCAACCTTTACCGGTGAAGAACAATGACGGCTGTACATGCGGACAGTTGCTTTACATGAAATGCTAGGACAATATTTACCTTCCCAGTAGTTGCTACTGGAAGCCATGTTTGTTGTTGACATGTCATCATCAGCCGTCAAGAAGAAACAACTGTCGCGAATTATCATTTGATTTGAGCTACAGTGGGAACAGCAGCGCCCTCTGGTGCTTTACGGCCGCAACTACTTCCTGAACCAGATGATTAACTCTCAGAGAGGATGATCACTCTTTATTATCCTGAGGGTCACAATGTGAAACATGATAGCAGCAGTCTGATGGGCCGATTGCTAAATGATTGAAATACATTCATCACTGATGATCAAGTCTGAATTGTTCTCCGTGACATCATAGATCCATGACAATGACTGTCCCTCTAGAAATACTGAAATGAAACACCCTGTTACTAATGTCAAATCATCTATCTATCTATCTATACAGTGCATTATTGTGTAATGAATACTGTAATGTTTTAAATTTAGGTGGAGCTAATTCCTCTTCTGCTTTTGTTTATTAATTTAGTATGCAGCAGGCCTTAAGTGTAACAACACAGGTCAAACCTACCTACTGTAAATGCAGTTGGCATGTGTGTGTATTTAAACCTGTTTTGTCAGGCGATTCCAAAAAGTTTGGCATCCTATATATTCTGCAGTAATTTATTTCAGCCCTGTTTGTTGAAATAGTCAGCTGCACAGTGTCATGTTTTTCTTGGCTGCACCTTTGTCTTGTCCACCCTTTTGTCTTGTCCACCCTTGTAATGCATTTCCCCAAAATTCAGCCGGACATATTTAGAATATCTGAAAAATTTGAATTTATGTTGCACAGGTTGTTTGTCATAATTTGGGCTTTGCTGCTCACCAGTGGTGTCAAAGAGTTGGTATAGAAAGACAAGACACAGATGTGATTGAGGTACAGGTCACTCGTACAGTGAATCTCTCTGTTTCTTTGCTCATTCTCTTTATTCATCGTCTTGAACATATGCAGAAATCACAGTAACAGTAAGACTGGTGATCGTGTTGATGAAGAAGACAATGACGATGATGATGATGGTGGAGAAGAGACAGAGCAAACGCTTTGAGGTGTTCCCACCGTTCTGCAGCCGCCCTCGGCAGAAGAGGCCTCTCTTTCACACTGATTCAGCTTTTTCTCTCTATTCTGTCTTTCTTACATCTTTCCTTTCTTTTGTGATGCTTCTTTAAAAAATGCAAAAGTGCTGTGAACAACTGACACCAGTAAGCACCTTAAGTCCTGCCTGGGATCCTGCTTTGATGAGCTGGACCAACAGAGCCAGGGAGATAGAGGTTGAGGGAGAGGAGGAAGAGAAGGAGGGATGGAAGTGCAGGAGGAGGGAAAGGAGGAGGAGGAGGATATAAGGAAGTGTGGTGGAAGTGTTCTCCTCTCAGTGCTGGATCCTCCTGATGGACTGAATCTGGGGAGTCTGGGAGTGGGAGCCAAACTCACGGTAACACTTGTACTCTCCTCCGCGACAGTCACACTCCATGATGTACTGATAGCCACGGTAGCCAGGGTACTGGTAGCACACAAAGCTGCAGAAATAAACAAGAACATGGTTAACAAATGCATACATAAATAATCAAGTCGTTAAAAATAGTAGCTGAAAGTGGAGCATCTTCGGCCAGTGTGTGTTGCGGCTGCTCAGCACAAGCTGAAGGTCATCAAACGTGATGATGGACTTACGCTCCGCTCTGAATGTGCATGGATCCAACCTCGTTGTTCATCCAGCCCATCGCCTGCAGAGAGGGGTAGTCGTCACAAAGCTCGAACTGACGACCAGTCATGTTCTCCATCTCGAAGATGGTCATGCGGGAATCCTTGTGGTTCTGTACAAGCGTGGAGAAAGGAGGTTTAACACATCTGGAGGTGAAGGTTGTTACCGTGTTGTGTATGTTAAACCTACAGCACAGCAGATGGGCCTGAAGGAGATCATCCTCTCAATGCGGTAGGAGTTGCTGCCACTGTAAGCCTCGAAGCGAGGGTAGTCTCCCTTCTCCAGCACAAACTGCTGGCCGCAGAAGCTGGAGTGCTCGTAGCCCACCCAACTGAGGGTGAAAATAAAGTCAGAAACCAGCAAAACATAAAGTCTAATAAAAAGTGGCTCCATTTTAATTTAGCTCAGCTTTCCAAACGTGAGGCCATGCTCTTTGGGTACGTACGCGCCACACTCGACCTTCAGGGAGCGAATGTTCTCCATCCCACACTCCATGATGTTCTGGCAGCAGGCCGTGAACTCCATACGCCTGCCCTGGAAGTACTCCTGATCGTACACGGTGATCTGTGAAAGACAATTCAATGAGTTGAGTGGGCACCAAAAAATAACCCTGGGTTGATGGGTAATATAGTGTTACATGTCAATACCATATGCTTACCTTCCAGGGGCCCATGGGCATGGGGTTTGTCAGAGCCATTTTCTCTTCTTTTTCAGCAGTACCTGTGAAGAAACACACAGACAGCCAGGCTAAATGATGTCAAGAAAAAGCTAAAATACAAACCTGTATAATAAACAACCACATGTCCCTGTCTGTGAGGTTTGTACCTCACTATTTGCTATGTCTCATAATGAACTCGACAAGCCTCCTATTTCTTTTCCTTGATTTGTTTTAAAGTAAATTAAAAAGCTCCCTTAAAGCTAATGAACAAGCCTGCCTTTCATCACTGCAGCCAATTAAGACTCCCCTGTTCTCAGTTGGTATGTCGCATCAGAAACCAGCACTACATCATATCCATAGGAAGCTGCACTGTTTTGTTAACTGGTTTGACCTACCCAAACTGGTGAACTGTGTGTCGCAGGGTTCCACTGAACGGTCTGCAGAGACGGTGTGTGTGGGGGTATATATACACCCATGGCTGACAGGGGCCTGGTGTCATGTCAGCACTTTGCTTTGGACTCCATTGTTTTGTTGTGTGATCCACAGAGGGGTTAACACACTGACACTGATTCATGCAAACACAAAGAGGGCACACGTCTGTGCTGCGTTACCTCCGTGGTCAATCTATGTATGTTGGGGAAAAAAACAAGCTCCACCATTATATCTATTATCAAGAAGTGTAAATGCAGTTCTGTGTTAAAACACAGTGCTGTTTTCATTTTTTTTCCTTTCAGTCTTGATTCAAGGTAAAGAAGACACTGAATGGTCATTTGTCATATAAATGTGTCGAGTTGATTTTTCAGGTAGCTTTGGAAAGATTCCTCCATGTCTTCTTTATTGGATAAATGAATGCATTTAACCGATGTTGATCACTTATGGGACACTTGAGATGCTATAATCATCATCATGTAAAAAAAGCACTTGTGCACTCTTTTTCTCATTATTTACTGTGTAGCACACAGGTGTTTAATTTGTTTTTAAACCTTTATTTTAATGGATGATATCATGAGTTTCTCTCAGCACCACAACTGTGATTGACTTCTCGTGTCTCTACTCACAGTGCACACCATCTTTTTATTTCTCAAGACAGATCAATTGTTTGTCTCCGCCTTGTGTCGGCTCATTTGAAAATGCATTTCAACAGTGGGTGATCTAATTTCCTGAAACTTGAATACCAAGTTTAATGATGGCTGGAAAATGCCATTGATCCAGCGATGGCATAAATGCTGCATTAGAAATAGGACGATGACAGCCATGTTGGAAATCTAATTTGGCTCTCTCACCAGTCACAACATGTGCAGCAATCCATGGCGGGAGAGGGGTGAGTTTATTGTCAGTAGAGTGAAATACGACAAGAGTTTAACCTAAAAAGGCAGTTGTCCGTTACTAGAGCCTGATGGTCAGATATGTAAACTGGTTTACACTCTGTGGACACCAGCAAGAGGATACGATGCAGTCCTGTTTTCACTTTGTGGTTTGAATTTGAGTTGTGAATGAGAGTACCTGTTGCTATTTTTGGATCAAAAAAATTGTCCAAGTGAATAAATCAACAATGTGGGTTAGCAGGGGTCCAATGGCACCGACTGAAAGGCCTCATTGGCAGGAGTGGAAGCGCTTTGGCATCGACCGATGATCTGTAATTGAAAGTCTCACTTTCAGACAGCAGTATGAATAGATTACTGTTATTAACACGGTGGCTGTGTTATATGTAAAGCGACAAGTGTGGAAGCCATTTTAAAGTATGTTTAACTACGTTTCTTATTTAATAAACGTGTCATTAATGTAGGAAAAGAGTGAAAAGAGTGGTAGGTACACCCTCCTCTCTCCTCTTGCTGCACTGGACAATAAACATTTAGGGATGGCTTACTGAGGTCAGCACATGCCCAGACTCTCTGTCTGTCTGTGTGTGTGTGTGTGTGTGTGTGTGTGTGTGTGTGTGTGTGTGTGTGTCCATGTAATTCCCTGATTGTGTCTACAACAGAGAGGTACATGTGGTCATGACATATGATAACATCACAATAAGTGTACAGTATTTTTGTGAGCACATCAAAGTGGATCTGTTAGTTCAGAAAGTCAAAGAGGATGTGCATATGGGTTGGTATTAGTGTGTGTGTGTGTGTGTGTGTGTGTGTGTGTGTGTGTGTGTGTGTGTTTCTGCTGATGGTAGCAGCAGCTCAGACAAAGGGACGAGCAAACTCAGCAGGCCGATGTGAAGAGCCCACAGTGGCTTTCTTCTATAGACTGATACTAACAGACCAGTGTGGTCTGTTAGATACTAACAGACCACACTGCAGCACATATACATCTCTCTCTCTTACACAAACACACTAGCATGCATGTCTAATACTAATTATAAAGCAACAAGCTAAAAAAATAAATCAGTCGATATTTGATATTGGTTTGGAGAAGCCATCATTATGGGCCAGGTGCTCTGCACTCAATCACTTCATGTCTTAGAAATGACCACTAGAATAGATAAAATGGAGACAAAGCTCAGATTATGGATCCAGAAAAGGCTAAACCAAAGTCAAACATGTTTTGCAGTAAACACAGACTGCCTCTAGAGTGCAACATCTCCACATAAACCCTGATTGGTTTATCACACTAATTAAGGAGTCATCTCACTCTTAAGAGCCTCTCGTCTGAGGTCAGTGAGTGCAGAGCCTCCCATGAAACATAGATGTTGCTGAGAAGGACTCCTTCACCTGAAATCTTCATGCTCTCTGACTATTAAGGCCAGCCGTTGTCTGAACAGGGGCTTTTGTCGTCACACTCGGTTGCAGAGCTGTGATGGATAGTCATGTGTGACTGAGATCTCCAGTGAGTCATGCAAAGACCTCATCAGTAGAATAGAGACAGAAATAGGATTAAAATCTTCCCCCATCTAATGAGTGTCCCCTTTAAGGTTGCAATAACAACACAGGCCTACTATTCCCTACAACAAATGTTTCCTGCAAGAGGCAACAGCTGTAAAGTCTGACTGTATCAGGCTGCAGCGTTGTTTTTGAATCTCCACTCCACTCCTGGCTTCCTGATTGCTGTTGTTTCACACTGATTACCTCAATCTGCATCCTGGGCTCCAGGATTGTCGTGGAACATGATTTTTTTTTGTCAGGATAAAAACTTTACAGTTGAGGTAAAGGTATATTTTACCATCTCCATTTATGGCTTTTCTAATGCAGTTCTTTAAAATATTCATTAAAATGTGTGAATGGAAACATGGCTGTCTGGAATTCAAATCTCAAGTGCTGGGGAGTAAACCCTAACCCTAACCCTTGGCCTAAAAGAAGAACTGCCTTTGTCAGGCTTCCCCTAATTGATTACACTTGATGAAGCAGTAGGATAATGGTAGGACTACTTTCCTTTTGCACTCCTATTTTGGCAATTTTAAGATTCATGCTGTTTCTGGTGTGACTTAAATGCAGGGATGTGACACTTTGACACTTATTGTTTTATATACAGTTTGATGCTAACACCTATTAGACGATTTTTGCTGTGAAAAATCACCTCTTGAATTCATTATCATCTGGACTTTTGCGCGCATTTGTCGGTTGGAGCGCAGATTGCGTGCAGAGGAACCAGCCGCTCAGGGCGAGAGAGACTTCCTCCACCTGCCATCTGCTTCCTTTTCAATTTCGAACCCAGCTGATTGTTTCCCCACAGACACTTTTAGCGTCACAAACCGAAACAGCGTCTCAGAAAGCAGCTGCGCCGAATAAAAAGCAGCAGCGCTTTCCGCACATTGCGCTCAGCCAAGGAGAGCCGCTGCCGCCTGCGTGCAGCCCGTCTGTGGAGACAGACTGGAGGCTCACAGGGACGAAGCGGATTTGAATTAAGCACCGGATAACGGACAACTGTGCATCCGTCGGTGAGGGAGGGGGAGAGAGGAGGCAAGTGTTTTTGTGTCTTGGAAGCCCTGGGTTAGGAGGAGAGGGGGAGGAGGAGCGGAGAATGAGCTATTCTTGTACCAGCAGAGGCAGCAGCCAGGACCCGTCCACCGCTAATAATCCGGGCAGAGACTCCGGAGGCGCAGACAGCAGCGGTAACGGCAGCCCGAAGCAAACGGCGGCGATGAAAGTGAAGAAAGGATGCAACTCGAGCGACGTGGGGGTCCCGGTGACCACGGAGGAGGACCTGCTGAGCAGCACCGTGATCACTCCGGAGGATGTTCTGGGCTTGCAGAAGATCACAGAGAGTAAGTTCCCTGTCTGCTGCAAAGAAGGACAAAAAGGTGCTGAAACGCTCCTGTATGAGTCATGATCCGCGTCATTACCGGGTCCCCTTGTTTATGTAACGCACACACAGGCCCTGCTCAAACACATGGTGGTGCATCACTGGAGAGGGTTCACCTGTCTGCAGATGTTTTCCTGTGACCCCCTTCAGTGTGGCTGGAAGGTAAAGTTTAGTTTGAATAAGGCTGGTGGGAGAGAGCAAAGAAGGAAGTGCAGATGACAGTCTGCTGAACATGCATGATTTACTTAAATTACATTTATTCACCTCAGGATGATTTTATTTGAGTCAAGAGGTGCAGAATGACTGAAGATCATTCATCAATGCATCATTTTTTACATGCATCTTTTTAACATATATCTAGGTTATCATCTTCTAACTCAATGGCGCTGTTGTTAAAATGCTCTGGTAGGAGTTTGTAGTTTAATTCCTGGGAAAGTAATCAGAAAAATGCTCTTGATGTAGCAAACACTCAGCATACGCTCATATATTTTGTCAACTAATCAATTAGTTGATTTAATCGACAGATTAGCACATCTGGACTCCACAGTCACACGAACACACCACTTTAAATCTTGTGTTGACCAACAATCGTTAGGAATAAATCATTCAGCATTAAAAAACACACACTGTCAAACAAACCAATATGGTGTATATTTTCATAGGACCTTTTCTGCCACTTGACACGTTTGATTCCTGCACCTACAGTTGGAAAAACTATAAATTGCTAATTTTAATTGGGTGTTAATCATTATGTCACATTAAAAAAGCTGGTTACTAAATGCGTAATGCAGTTTTTAATAATGTCACACCTCCAAACCTCAAACAAGCCTCTTACAGAGCAGGGAGTGACGGCAGCCAAGCAGCTCTTATGTGCACAGGAACACCAATACCTATCAAGTCAGGTCTTAAACCAGCAGTTAGCTAACAGGTGGCCAGCAGGGCATTTGACTATTTAAAGGCCCGTATAATACCCCACTGCTTACACAACACGGATACACTGGACATGACAATATATACTGAGTGTGCTAACATGCAAACACTGTCAGAATTTCTCACAGCTATTTTAAAAGGTCATTTGAACTCAGATATTCCTGTTTTCCTTCTACATGCACTGAAGTAGCTTCCTACAGCACAGGTACATCACTCAAGTCATCATTTTATTCTTTTTTAATTCTTTTTCATGTCAAGATAATACACTGATCAAGCATAACAAATGAGCAGTTTGTCCTCAGAGTTGATGTTTGAAGCAGGAAAAATGTTCAAGTGTCAGGATTGGAGTGAGTTTGACAAACAGTGATGTCTAGAGGACTGGATCAGATCATCTCCAGAACTGCAGGTCTGGTGGGGTGTTCCTGGTCTGCAGTGGTCAGGGTCTATCAAAAGTGGTCCAAGGAAGGACCAGTGGTGAACCAGAGACAGGGTCATGAGAGGACAAGGATCACTGATGCAGGAGGGGAGTCAAGGCTGGTCCTGGTGGTCTGATCCAACAGACCAGAGGAGTTAATGCTGCTGAAGATAGAAAGGAGTCAGATACCACAGAATAAACCCTCAGGGGTCAGAGGTCAGAGCTGTTTTTCAGCAAAAGGGACCAACATTAGTCAGGTGGTCATAATGTTATGCCTGATCAGTGTATGTTGTGAGGAGGAATGAGGCCTTGCTCATCCAGTCCAACATAACCACAGCTTACTGAGAGGAGGAAGAGCTCTGGAGCATCCTTTGGCTCAGCTTGTTCCTTCAGTTTTTCACTGACGGTCACGTAAGGTCTGGTACTTTTGCGAGAGTATACGTGACGGTTCAGCAACATCGCAATGATTCAGTCGCCCACGCTCGAACATGTTATGGTCTTGGAAACTCTCACTTTCGTATCTCACAGCGTCATCGCTGGAGGCAAGAAGAGGCATGAGTGAATCACCACAGCAACGTGGATGCACGCTTGAATCACTACGGCAACTTGAAGCACCTCCCCGTGGTTACAGCCAGCGGATTGTGCGTCTCTGTGCTCCCACACACTTCCTCCTCTGCTTCCCTCCCTTTCTTGCCTCTCCTCCTCTCCCCTGTTAGACGGTGTGGCTGTCTCGGTGGATTATACAGACAGATGTGGACTTTATGTACTCATACACTCTCAGCTAGCTCAACACCATTTGTGTCATTCAAACAAAGCCGACAGACTGACTGCAGCCCTTCTGTTGTTTTGTGACTCGCCTGTCTCTTGTTTTTTTTTCCAGCTGCTGTTCATTCTCAAGTGGCTGAAACTGATACACGACTGACAAAACTCAGCTCCGCTCAGCCACACTTGAGTCAGAAACTTTGTTGTTTGAAGCTGCTTGAAGCGTTGATGTCTCACAGGAGAGGGAAATTCACTCTGTGTTGATGAATTTGCCAAAATGTGACTTTGAAATAGCATAAAGTTGCCACAAATCATTTTCCGCTCCAGCCGTCTGGTAATCAAAGCAAGCTGCTGAGATTGATTAAGATTTGCAGACAGGCTTTGCGCTCGGTGGACTGATCTGATCCAAACTTATGTTCTTAACTGAATCTTAATCTGTCGAGTCAGTGAACCTCAGAGCTGCAGAGGCTTGTTTCTTTTAGAGATGCGACTCATTTATTTTCAGGATGATTATTTATTTTCTTAGGTTTATCATTTGTTATGTTAGAGCTGAAATAAGCATTCCATCAGTCAGTTATTTTGATAACAGATTCATTATTCTATCAGCAAAAATTATCAAAAAAATCCAGAAGTTATTGGTTTCCGTTTTTACATTTCTCATACTATCTGAATGTACGCTCCATGTTAGTACCTAAAATTTTAGTCTGCTCTGGAGTGCATTTCCCAAAACAGCCTAAGCAGTTGTTAAGCCTAAGTAATTCTTAACTTCACACGTAAAAACATCTTAGTGTCTACGGACCATTTCCCAAAACCTTCTTTCTTAAGAACATTGTGAGATCACTCTTAGATCTACGTGTGATCCGGAGTAATCGTACACTGCTAGGATGATCTGAAAATAGGCTTCTTACGCCTGCATGTTTCTTTGACATGGTTTTGTTGCACAACTTAAGCTGCTGACAAAAGTATTGAGAGCTAGGTGAGGAAATTATATCAATTATTAGACCCAGAAAAGGGTTATAAGCAATAATAATGAAATGCTGGGCATCTTGTGATTCTGACATGTCAGAAGACAAGATTGCTATTTTCACCTGCATGCATGTTGTTTATAGTTTTTTTTCTTAAACCCTCATACTGAAAGGTTCCTGAGACCCGTCCTGTTCCAGCGTTATCTGGGCGAACTGCTAAAACAAGCCCACAGCTGTTTATTTTGGCTGAATCTGGGTCATGTGGTACAGTGTGTGTGTTGAACTATGGACCTGACCTAGTCAGTTTAGACACTTTCTGCCACATCTGAGCAAGGATGTCAGCTGAGGGATGAGAGGAAAGAAGCATGACTTAAAACGTCACTTTTCTGATATTTGGTACACAGTCTGCCTCTTTGTCTCACTCTCTCACCGTGCTGCACTGTGAGTTCTTGCAGCAGCTTTCAGGGCTTTACCACCGAGTGTTTATGTTCACTAAGTGTGCTGGCACCATTTGCTTTGTTGTAAATATGTTATGTTGAAGCTGCGATAGTCTTAAGTCTTATAGGCCGACACACCTGATCATAAACTTTGACTGTAAATAAAGACATCTTACTCTTTTTCTTTATTTTATCACACTTCCTTAGAAAAACAACATAAAAAGTAGATAAAAAATCATATCACTGTGTTTATTTAAAAAACAAAAAATCTAACCAGAAAGCCTTTTACTACCATTAGACACGACTTACACGTATAAGATGTAATTAGCAGTGAAGGGGATAAAGTATTTGGCACAGAAGTCGTTGTATTAGTCTTGTGATGGGGACACATGAAGTCGGTAAAACTTGCCAAAGTGTGAAGACGTGGTTTGCAGACTAGCTTCCTGTTTCCAGCAGCATCTGACCGCTGCAGAGTTAATGTAACGCTCACAGATCAGCTCTTTATAGTCTTCTTAGCATGTTGCATCATTCAGCTCTGATACTGCACACTTTGAATTCAGTAAGTCTGTCTTTTTAGTCCTTTAAAGAGACACATAGAAAGCTCAGGACGTGTTATGATGTTTTTACTATCACAGCCCAGGAGAGAGCTGTCAGCGATGAGCTCTTCTGTAGATTAACATGCTGCATGCTATTTACTACAAACACCTCAGGTTTTGTGAGAGGAAGTGAGAACACACACACACACACACACAGTCTGTCATTCAGACTCATTATCCGTACTCCATTAGGAGTACTGCAGACGTACACTCACACATGTAAAACTTATTGTGTTTTTAATGAAAACGGATGTGGCTGCTGTGTTTGTCTGTGTGAATCTTCAGGCTTTTTGTGGAGCTGAGGTCAGCGTTGAGGCTGACAGAGGAGCAAAAGCATCAGAGCGTCACAGCGAATCAGATCAACTCTTGTCAGGAAGCGACTCGCTCCTCGTACAGTAAACCGAGTGGACATCACGCTGTGACTTCAGGTTATGGTTCTCTATGCAGGCCCGTCTCAACCGGGTAGGCAAACTAGGCAGCTGAAAGGGGGCCCCCTGATAACGACTGATTATGTATCCAAATAACAGCAGTGACAACTTTGTGAGCATGACAGCGCCTCCCTGAATTCTATGAGGGCTCCTCCTCTATAGTTTGACAGCAGCAGCCAGGTTAATGTAGCTGCATTTACTGAGGCCAAGGCCCACAAGCAGCAGTTTTCGACATTTTGCACATGACTGTCTCTTTGTGTGAAGAACTTCATGTGTGTTTTTACACCTTTGGGCACTTTTCTGTGTGTGTTGGTGGTTCAAACTGAAACATCGCTGTCAGATACAGACTTTTTCACATGTCGTTATTTACTTGATTATCTTTTTAATAAACCTAAGTTATTTATATGTGTGTACACTGTAAACATTTTGTATTGTGTTAATGTTATTTGCCTATTCTGTATTATATTGCAGTCTTATTTTCATATTCAGTGTAACTATATATTTTGTATACATACTTTTTTCTTTCGTCTAGGGCCCCCAAATACCTTGAAATGGCCCTGTCTCTGTGCTCCAGTATGAATACATAAACATGAGCAATAACATGCAGGGAGTGTTGTAAATATTCCTCCTTTGTGTTGAAATAAACCACAGGAAAAGGATCAATATGGCTTTAAAACACTTTAATCCTGAGTGATACACATAACTACTAATCTACAGGTAAAAGTACACACTATATATCACTTCCTGGTTTTTGGAGATGAGCACAAATTGTTGTTTGATTGGGAGGTAATTATTGTTTTATCTTTACCTTGTGAAGTCATTGGTAAAGCCACTGACATTTTGTAGTGATGGTTGAAATATCAGTGATGGTTACGGGTACATGCGATGAATCAATGATGCTTTTGCTGTGAATAGCCACAGTCGTGTGTAATTATTGGTTGCCATCAGTGGTTAATTTCAAGTCGCCTTGATTGGCTTCAAGCTATAATCTCTTCCTGCGCACGTCCTAATGCACCAAAGTAAAAGACGTCATGATAAAATCCATTGTTTCACTGGCTGGAAAACATGTGGTCATGTTTTTTGGTGGGAAGCTGTCATGAAGAAGTCATGAAGAGCATTATCCCTCCGATAGACGTCCGTGTCTCCACTGTTTTTATTTGTCTTTGAGCACAGATTTGTAGTCACACATTTTCTGACTCAGACCTGCAGGACCTCTTTCTCAAAATGTGACACATTATCCCAAATATGTTTGTAGTGTATGGGAGATACAGGCTTTGGCGGAGGTGATGGAGGGATGTTGCAGTTAAACCTGCCGGCCTGCGGGATCATCAGGCAGGAAGCAGGAAGTGTCTGCTCTGCTGGGGAACACTAATAAGCAGTGACACTGGCTGCTGAGGGCAGAAAGGATTAGAGGAATAAAAATAACTCCTCTATCTTACCGGTTACACCTCAGTCTTATTTGTGAGGAAATGGTTTCACTAACAGTTTGACATGAAGATTCATGCCAAATATTCACCTGAAATGGCCACAGGCAACTTTTTAAGCTGTCAAAAGGTGAAAATGATTTAAACTGCAGTAAAAAGGATTGAATTCATATTCATATTTACTTATTTTCTACTCTCTCTGTCTCTCTCTCAGATTATCTGTGCAGCCCAGGTGAAAACATTTTCAACATTGACTTCACCAGGTTCAAGATCCGGGACATGGAGACGTCCACGGTGCTGTTTGAAATAACCAAACCTCCATCCACAGGCGAGTCACTGATGGATTTCTTCCACTTAACTCACTGAGTGCCAGCCCTTTTATAAAACAGAAAGTGTCTTGGTCCAGTGTTTTTGCCCATTTTGAGCCACATTTCTAGACCCACAGAATATTTTGTACTATGTCTCTGAAAACACTGAATAGCTCAAATGAAAGAAGAGACTCTCTATTTCATCATGAAAAAAATATGTGTGTTTTTACCTTGTTCCATTCTTGTTTTATCAGAGGTAGAGTAGAGGACACTTTCACCAAGTCTCCACTTCGTGCTTTGTTTGATCTCTGTGGTGTATACTGCTTCTGACCATGATTGGCGGAAAAAAATAAAATAAAAAAATATATATATATATGTCTATATATGTACATATGTGTGTGTATATATATACGTATGTGTATATATATATATATATATACGTATGTGTATATATATATACACATACGTATATATATATATATATATATACGTATATATATATATATATACACACACGTATATATATATATATGTATACATTTATGGCACTCAAGCATTCTATGTTAAAAGATGTAAATACGTACGTTCTTGGCACTCAAAGAGTTAACCTTTATTTACCATGAAAATACTCACAGTAAACAAACAAAGCAGCCTCATGATGAAGGCTGTACACGTCCACTAAACAAAACTTCCCACTAACACAAACACATAATTATTGGTAGCTTTTGGTAGCTTAAACAATAATAAGACAATGTACCAGAGGCACCATTGTGGAAAAATGATTTCTCTCATTAGACTGTGACAGTTTGCAAAAGGTATGAATAATTTTGGACATGCCACTTTTTGTTCAAATGTAAGTAAAAGCTGTGAGATATTTTTTTTCCACAATGATGCCTCTTCTACATCGTGTTATTATCTTGTGGGAGACATCTGTGTCATTTCCAATCAAGAAAAACTTACTTACTGGTTGAATAAAAGTAACTTTTGGTCTGTATATTGTGTTCGATTCTCAACGAAGCAGGGGAGAAGAGGGACGTTGACCCAAACGCCGGCCGGTTTGTTCGTTACCAGTTCACTCCTGCTTTCCTCCGACTGCGGCAAGTTGGAGCCACGTAAGTGAGAACGTGTGTGAATCTTCTGTCCTCTCTGTCTTCTGTTTAGCTGTCCTCTTAATCCTCTGTCTCACCCTCCTTTTTCTGTCTGTCCTCATCCCTCCAGTGTCGAGTTCACGGTTGGAGACATGCCGATAGAAAACTTCAGGATGATCGAGAGGCATTATTTCAGAGAGAAGCTGCTCAAGAGTTTCGACTTTGAGTTTGGCTTTTGCATGCCGAGCAGCAAGAACACCTGTGAGCACATCTACGAGTTCCCTCCTCTGTCTGAGGACATCAGTGAGTCACTTTGTCTTTTGCTTTATACCTGAACAACAGCTGTTTGATTTCTGTCAGTCTCTGAATCAAACTAATCAAACGCTGAGACTTGTTTGGTCTTGATGCTAACATGTTGATAATAATCCTCTCCTCTCACAGTCAAAGAGATGGTCCTGCACCCGTACGAGACACAGTCCGACAGCTTCTACTTTGTGGACAATAAGCTGGTGATGCACAACAAGGCGGACTACTCGTACAACGGCGGGACGTAGAGACGAAGACACAGGAGACAAGTGGACGTACGGACTGGACGATCAGAGGACGCTGGTGGGGTTAACATCCTGTCAACCCAGTAGTCTCTCTCTCTGTCTTTCTGTCTCTGTTGTGTGTGAGATCATGTTTAGGTTTTGGCAAAGCCTTGAAAAAAAAAGACAAACACACACACACCCAGTTCACAGCTTGGTGCGGTTTTAATAACATGATAAACCAGCCCCTTTTTTAGGAAACATCACGTCTTGAGAAGTGAAAAAAAGAAAAACAATCTCTGCATCTTCAAATGCTGATTAAAAAATCATTCCTTTATGTGAAGGTTTAGGAATAAATACTGTGTCTAAAAAATGTGTGGTTTTGGGAAGTGACAGTATTTGACGAAGTTACTTCTCACTTTCAGTGAGTGTCTGTGTGTGACTGTAAGTATGATTAACAAAATATATTAATTTAGATTAGCGTCTTAACGCGCTCATTTTGACAGCCTGACTGTTTCCTTCTCCCTTTGTTCCTTATTTATTTCTTGTGACATGTTTTAACCGTACGTGTTCAGTGTCTTTGATCAAAGCACAACCTCTCAACACGTGGGAGACTTGTAGTAAAGATGAGCTGAACATAAACATTGGTTGTCATGCGTGTACTCACTAGTTGTACGTTTCCAGCCTTGTGTTGCTTTCTTTAGGCCATAAATGAGTTACAAACTAAAAAGCTGCGTGTCTGAGTTTGAAAACTCTTCATAAGAGAAGGAAATAAAAGGAAAACTTGCTTTTGTAAATGTTGTTTTCAGTCAGGTTTGTGTTGCGAAAAAGAAAGAAGATCGGGGGAAACGTAGCAGAAATCACCCTTGAATCTCATATATGTGTGTTTTGTTTGTTTGCGGCCTAACCTCAGTTTTATTTGTTCTTTCTGTGTTGCCTGATTTCTGTTTCCAGACACATTCCAGTGAGTTAGGACCTGAACCGTCTTCATATGCCTCTAAATTGTAAACTGCAAACTTGGCACAACCCGACTCAAATAGCATTTATTTGTTCACTTTTTATGGAGCAGTTGAAAGTTGTATCAGTTTCTGTTGTGGTGATTCTGCAGTAAACTTTATGAGTCAGTGTGTTTAAACTCAAATACTAGTTGATTCTGTGCAGCCATTTAAAGGAAATGACTGGAAGGCACCTGTTATGTGTTCAGATCAACACAAGAAAAAAGGGTGGAAGTGCATTCAGATCGTCGTTGGCTCAGAGAAATTGAAATCTGGATGACTTTAGTTTTTTGGGTTGCTGATTGTGATTAGAATAAAGTTGCACATGTGCTAAAATGGACAGAAGGGGGCTCAGATTGTTTGCTGATCGGAGACCAAACAACTTGAATGTTATGTAAAAAAAAAAAAAAAAAGAGAAGTAGAGCAGATTTATTTATGACTGGCTCGTGTACAAACTATTTTGAACTGATGTGAGGTTTTTGACGATTTAAACGTCAGTGTGAGCAAAAGTAAATAAAGGTTTACGAGACTTTTTGAAATATCACAGTGTGTTGATTGTTGATACTGTAGGTGTCAGTAAGTGAATGAGAGAAAGTTAACACTTCACATTTATGCAGTGATTTTTATTTTCCAAACAGCTCTGGAAAAGCACATCTCTCTGCTGGGACATTTTTATTACATTTAGCTGTAATAAGCACAGTAGATTCTGACCTCCACTACAGTCCTGTGTCCTGTTGGCACCCTCTTATCTCAAAGTTATCCTTCAACCAGCTCTTTCATCTGTACTCGCTGTGCAGGATATAAACTCCTTCCTGCTATTGATCTGTGCAACTTCTGTGTTTTAACTCCCTCAGTGGATGTTTTCGGTGTCACCTGCACTTTGCGTACTTGTTGCCCTTATCACTGAAATGGATCTGTTAAAGGAATAGTTCAACATTTTGTGTAAAAAAAAAAAAGCTCCTCTCTTGCTGGGAGTTGGATAAGAAGATATATTTCACTCTCATGTGACACTGGAGTGAGGAGATGATTAACTTGGTGATGGTTAAAAATTAGCCTAAAGGCACCCTAATGCTCTCTAATTAATATGCTGTTGTTTGTTTGTTTACTTTGTACAGAAAAGGAAGTGTGAAATGGAAAAGTTTTTTTTTTTAATGAGTTATGTGTGAGACTACTTCAGGAAGTCCCTGTACCCGGATAACACAAAAACCAGTGCATAACATTTTATACTCATGTTTTTGTACGGATGAAACAAACAACATATTCATGAATGACTTTAGGCATCCTTTTTTTATCATAAAACACAGCTAGGTGTGCTCTTTCTCTCTGTTTCCAGTCTTTATGTTAATCTAACCAGCTGCTGGCTGTGGTTTCTAAGAGTGGTGTCGAACTTCTCTCAGCAAGAAAAGCAGTAAGTGTATTTCCCAAAATGCCAAACTATTCCTTTAATAGGAATAAAAATAGGAATAAAAATCCCTTGGAGGAATACAAATAACGACAGCTATGCAAAGTTAATGCTTGTTCATACAACGGTGTGACAAAAACACTGATAAAAAAATAAAACGTGCAGCAAAAAACAAAGACTCAAGGTCCAACAAAAGGACCACAGAAATAAGTTAAATCAACTGATACAATTAATTCAATTTAATTTTCATATTGCCTGTACACATCACTCAGAAGTGACCTCAGTTATTTTCGAATGAACGCGTTATTTTAGTTTAGTTCTGTCACTGGAAAGACACAAGGAAGCACTGAACAACAGAGACCACAGTCTGTTAGCGCTTCAAGCTTATCGCAGTCTTGGCTGTCAATCAGTCACTACTAAACTACTGAAAATAAATGGTGCTTTATATTGGGCCATCTTTATTATCTTTACCGTATTTACTGCAACCAAGTGATTTATTTGCGTCATTCTCCTCTCTTATAGTAATTAAAGCCTTTTGAAATTATTTAGTCATGACTATATTATGCTATTTTATGGAGACACACACGTTTTAAGGGCCTTTAAAAATAACTCTGTGTCATATTTCCATCTCTCTCGCTCTCTTCCTGTGACTCAAGGTTTGCTATCTGTAATGTTGACCCAGTGAGGTATGGTGCCCATGTCAAACAATGCGTATCCCCAGGTGTTGATGGCTAAATTAACGGTCAAAATCCCAATGATGTTCAGCACAAAGCCGGTTTTCACCTGAAGGAACACACAGTGGCATTATGGTCAGTATACAGTGTGGGTAAGAGTCCTAAAAAACAATGAATTTAGTTTCCTCAAAGGCTGTGGAAGGGAGATGTTACACACCTGTAAACTAAAATCAAAGACGATGAAAAGAGTCCATCCGACCTCAACAAAGATGCAACCCTTATATTTACCCTTAATATTATCCTCTTTCTTCTGTTGGATCATTTAATCTTTGCTTGCATTAATTCTGTGCTTTATTGATTGTGTGCTATGTGTATCTCACCATGTCCATGACTTTGAGTTTTCCAAAGGAGAAGGCGATGGCGTTGGGTGGCGTGGCCACAGGCAGCATGAAGGCCAGAGAGGCAGCGATGGTGCAGGGGATCATCACGTACAGCGGGTGTATTTTAATAGCTACGGCCTGAAGGAAACAGCACGGTCAAACACATGAAGAAGCTCTGCGTCAATACGTGTGTGTGTGTGTGTGTGTGGAGATGTGTTTACCATGGAGGCCAGGATGGGCAGGAACAGGGTGGTGGTGGCGGTGTTGCTGGAGCACTCGGTGAACGTCGCCACCAGCAGGCTGAGCAGTATCGTGATGGCGTAGGGAGGAATTTTCTCCAGAGGTGCCAGACTATCTCCCAGCCACTTGGACAGACCTGACTCCTGGAGACGAACGTTTCGAACAGAAACGATGTGAAACACAGGGATGCAGGGAAATCCTTGCATTTGAAAAGCAATAACCAGAACGTTTTAACCGGTTGAATTGAACTGATCTAATCGGTCATTAAAACCATCATTTACTTGTGGAATCTGATCCCTTTCAACACAAAATTAAAGTGAAGTGTTAAAGGTTTTGCTGACAGTAGATGATGGGCTGTATGCCCCTAGTTTGGAGAAGCTGACAGTCGTACCAGTATGGGAGCAAAGTAACGTATTTCAACCACCTAAAAGAAAGGTTCACCTTTCAAAAACAATAATTTGCAGAACACCAGAGTTTGTTTGTTTTGTTGTTTTTGACTTTGGTGCTTTTGGTCTAAGGCAAACTAACCGACCAACCGAGACCAACGATGGTCTGCCAGGTAAAATTACCACTCTGGTGGCTTTGAAGAGAGACGAGGTACATATGACGGCTCTGTTGGAAAGAGCTGTCTGACGGCTGGTGAAAATGTTCTAAATATAGTTTCAAGTGAGCCTTTCTTTAGCCTCCATGTGGTGCCAACCATCATCTACTGCAGGTAAAAGGTTCACCTCACTGCCAGCAGCCAGAGCGAAGCCTCCTCCCAGCAGCAGCACGATGTGCCAGGGCATTCGCTCGTGGACCATCTGCCAGTTCAGCAGAGTGGAGGGAGTGTTCACCACTTTACCTGTGAGACAAAACAGTAGACACATTTAGATTTAGGTCATCATTCAGGCTTTGTATTGTAAGGGGGTTGTGATGTGTGGATTTAACGTTTCACCTTTGTCATCGGTACCGTAGCCTCCAAGCCTGGGCAGCTGGGAGGGGATGACGAAGAAGAGCATGGACATTAAGATAGCGATGGTCCCATCTGACACAAACCTGAGGGACACAATACAAGATCAGTCCATGTGTTGTTGTTGTTTCCTGCTCTGTCTAAGAACAGGAGGAGAGAGATAACAGAATAAAAGAGACAAGTTTGACGATAAAGCTGACAGTAATCTATGTTTATTTGATTGTCAACAAACCCTATGAAAACACATAAACAATGTTTGTTTGTCTGCAGCACCAACCCCCCCAAAAAAGAGACAAGCACTTAATTTCATTCATCAAAAAAAGTTAAAATTGTGTGCTTTAAATAGTTTTGCAGGTGCATGGCACACATGGCATCACAGACAATACAAAAAACAATCAGTTGATTTGTTTTTCTTTGGGTTTTGTTGACAATATCACCACACATACAGTTTAAGTGGAAAAATGAAAGACTCACTGGCCCTCCTGATTGAAGAGCACTGTTGCCCAGCCCTTAATGAAGCCCGGCTCCCTGGTGAACCACAGGGCTACCAGCAGGACGAAGATGGTGAGCACCGCCCCTTCAGCGAACGTCATGCGCCCCAGCTTATTGTACTCCTGCCTCATCATCGCCTTCGCCTCCTTATCTCGGCCACTTTTAATGCCGCAGCCAAATGACTGCTTCAAGCTAAGGAGCAAAGTGCAAAGATGCCGCAGATTGGTCAACAAATCAGAGAAATGCTTGAAGATTTATAAGCATGGACTAAGTTCAGAGCACTGACAACAGCAGAAAAACAACTGACAGTCTAGATTTGCTACTTGTGCTCTGTGACTGCACCTTGCACCAAAAAATTCCAACAGCTATAGTGTCAGCACAATGATAAAATGTGCAGAATTAACCTCTTAAAGATTACTGGCTGCTTTAACAACATAATAGACATGAAAGGCCCCAGAAATCCACATGTGAACAAAACCAGGATCCCGACACTGAAGCAGCTCAATGTTCTTCAGCATTTTCTTATTGTATGTCATCAGACACAGCAGACAAAGGACACTGTATGTTATTACACTTTCTATGCTAAAAGAAATGAGAAACCTGTTAATGGCTCCCAGAAAACAAATATCATGTGTGTTAACTGGGACCAGCAGTGAGCCAACATAATTACTGGAGTCTTTGTGCTAAGCTAACAACAACTGACTGTAGCTTCATATTTAATGGACCTTTTTTTGTGCAATATAAATGCAGCTGCTGATTACTCAGGATACTCCACAGACCTCACTGTGGACAGCTTAGTAGCTTTCTGCCTTTAACATGGCTTGATGAATGAATAAAAAATGTATTCTGTTCTCTTATATTTGGGTTAAAATGGCCTTTTAATAGTACTGACTGCACTATGCAGAGGTTGTCTTACTTGAAGCCCAGGAAGGTGAACTGAAGCCAGAGAAAGGTCAACACCAGCATGAGCACCATGTTGGGAAAAGCAAAGCCAAACCAGCTGGCAAAGTTGATCACGTCGTTATTCCCAGGGAAGAGCCTTCACAGAAGAAAGAAGAGGTGAAGAGATGAGAGGTACAAGCAGCTGGGATGATATTAATGCATGTATTGATGCCTTACTTGTCAATTTGACCCTTCAGGATGATGTTGGGGGTCGTGCCGGTGAGCGTGGCCGTGCCGCCGATGCTGGCAGAGTAGCACACACATAAACTCATCCCTTTGGTCAGGAGCTGGTACTTTGCTTCCCTCGCTTTTCTCTTGGTCTCCTGCAGCGACTCTGGACTCCACTCATGTTCATCTGGAGCCCAAGACATCCAGTAAGTTATCAGAAATCTTATATCCATGTGCACAGCAGATGCTTTTACTCACACACACTGTCCTCCGCCTGAGCCTTGGTGTCTGGCTGTTTCTCGTCATTCACTTCCAGTTTTGTTTGTTTGATCTCGAGCTCAAACGCGTGGTTGTCCTCGGCTACGGCCTGGAAGTCTTTTTCGTCCGCTTGGGCCTCTGTGGCCTTCAGCTGCTCCAGCACGGCCTGGGCGATGGGCAGCATCATGGCTGTGGTGGCCGTGTTGCTGATCCACATGGACAGTAAGGATGAGACGATCATGAAGCCCATCATCAGCCTGAGAGGCAGAGAATATGAGGACAGTAGCACTGCTGGTTACATTTTTGCTGCATGTTTTTAAAGTCTGAAAACTTGTAGTCTTCATTTGCTTTTGTCTAATCTACATGCAGATATGTTTGCAACGTTCATGTGAGCCTTTCTGGCACGTACTGTCACTGAAAATACGTATGATGAGGGAAAATTAAGTCTACAGAGATCCTGTTGCTGGTCACATTGTAGTGAAAACAGGTGAGCTGCATCACAAAGCTTTCTTACAGGGCCGGACGAACGCCGACCAGCAGCAGAACTCGGAGAGCGATGCGTTTATGAAGGCTCCATTGCTCCACTGCGATGGCCACCAACAGACCGCCGATGAACAGCATGTTAGAGTCTTTCAGATACTCTATGCTGACCTGAAACAGATCACAGAGACACTATCTTAAACAGAGGAATCAAAGGTCCAAACATGTACAAAACAAACACCCCTTGTGCTTGAACTGATGTGCAGACTCAATTAAGACTACAGCACTTGTCCTGGTCTATTGTGCTCTATTTTGTTCTGTTCTCCTGGTGTCATTTAGCTGTTCTCTAGCTGATGACCTCTGACCTCTTGGGTTGTAGCAAAGCAACTGGAATAGCTGTAAAATCCAAAAGCTTGTTTGACATTAATCACCAAGCTTCTGGTCATGAGCAGCAGTATTTATCTACAAGTATTTATTAATACTTGACCTGAGCTGTTGTTTCTATAGACATTTATTGTTTACTTATGTATATTAATTCATAGTCCTGTACATATGTGACTTTCTATATTGTATTGTATTGTTTCTGTATTATCCCTTATTGTAATGTAATTGTAACGTTGCACTGTCCACTTTCTGTAACAGTGTAAATTTCCCTGTTTGTGGGAAGAGTAAAGGATTGTTTCTTATCTGTTTTAATCAGTATGGAGGTTCATAAAAGCTGAAAGATAAAGTCATGAATGAGTGTAATGTGTCCAGAAATGTAGCCTAAGTGAGGGCCGTACCGCTCCAGCCTTCATGATGCCCATCATAGGGAAGAGGACGACCGGCAGGAGGGCGGTAACAGCCAGAGGCATGCACTCTGTGCACCAGTACAGAGCCATGAGGATGATAGCGTAGCCACATCTGGCTTCCTGTGGACACACATGCACACTTGGGTCAGGAGAATTTAGCAGTGAAGAAGTGACGAACATCATGTCAGGGATATGAAATATGCTGAAATATTCAGAGGTGCAGAGAAAAGACATAGACAGAGACACACTTCACAGCAAAGTCCATAAACTATTTCAGCTTTCTCTTATCTTCGGCTTCTCTTTAAAAGGCAATAAGACTTTACACCTGCAGATAACAGCAACCCTTGATCATAAAATAAACAGTTTGTTGTGCTCTTGTCTCTCGAGATAACGCTTTATGGGTCCTCGGTAAAATCACAAAGGCTATGATATCCTTTACTGTCTGGCTGATTTGTAACAAAAGCTGCCCTCCAGCACTTCTTACGCTCATAAATTAATATCTTGTATATGTTTCAATTGTTTTATCCTGGCTGTGTGGATTAATATCAAATATTAGCTTCCTTTTCTGTAGCTTCATATTTAACTGGCACCATGAGATAGGTATTTTCTGATTTAAATAAAATATTTGATCATAATTCATTATTAGTCCATCAAGCTAAATGCTGCCAGGCTGCCATAAGCAGAGCCAAAAGTCTATGCGTTGTCAAATGTGGTATAAGGTTCAAATCCTGCACGATTACCTCACCTTTGTATCCCATGAAGACGAGGTTACATGGACAGGTTTGTAAGACCACTGATCACATTAGGAATATTAAGAAGTGACATTCAATAGCCAAACAGCCTACAGAACAAATAGCTTATATCCATGTGCTGTTATATTCTTCGTATATTTTCATTATTCTCTTTACCACTTTAAAGGTCATCCTTTACAGACTGACAAACCTGGATGACTTTCACTCATATACTGAATAAGTCTTCAGTACATTTCTAAAAGTTTGCATCAAAATGAAGTTCTGAGTTCCCTTTTTAGCTTTTCAATAAGTCTAATTCTACGTTTAAAAGACAGTTAAAGCCATAATGTGTTACTAATGTGCTTGTAGCAATTGGCATATGTTTGTTCCTGAAAAAGTTTTGTCTCCAGTGTTTGCTTGATTTTACCAACTGAGCTGTTCTTGAAATTTTTAGAGACATATTATTAGTTGCAACCAGTCTTTTACACTCATATCATGCATTTGTACCAATTTGAATTTCCTGTTTGTAAGGATGTTATTTGGGGTACATGTGAAACCACTTTTCACCAGGTGTTAATAAACAGGACAGTATCGCCAAAATAAAATACACTTGTCATCTCTCTGACATGCACAGTGAAAAAAAGGAGGACGCTTGTGGTGTTCTGTCAGTCAAGACAAGCACAGAGTAAAACCACATGTTAAATGAAGTTAAGTTACCTCCATGCACACACACACACACACACACACACACACACACACACACTCACCGATGTTGGGATGATGAGTGGCAGGGGAAGGAGTGCAAGCGGAGTGATGATGATGATGAAGATGTTTCTGTGGTACCACAGCCATTTCAACCAACTACACATGATCCCCATGGCAAAATTTTTAAAAAAAAACTAACTAAAGATGAGCTAACAGTACAGATGTGCACCACAAAGACCCACCGAGGTAAAGAGACTAATACGACTGCAAAAACACCATTTATAGCTGTGGTGGAACATCAAACATTAACTCAACACCAAAGGGATCAAGGAAGGTAATGGGAGAGGTGGAGGGACTGACGGATGAAGAGAAAGATGTCCAGATGATAGTTTTATCTCCTAAAGGATGATGTAACCAAAGGTCAGGTACAGGAGCTTTTATTATGACTTGAATTCCAGTATTTCAGGAAGAGACAGAAATGTGTTTTCAGCATCAGAAAAAGCCCAGCAATGAAAAACATTCTTCATCCAGTGAAAAGTTGTATTTATAATCATTAAGTTTCATTTTTTTTCTATTCACGGCACTCAATGGTTTTGCAATGCTGCCATATTTGTGCTACTAAGTAATTAAAATATGTGACTTTTTTGCCTTAAATACAGAGGGTACTTCCTTCATGTGTGGCCTTTTCAGAGTTCCCTTTGCACAGCTTCAGCTTTAAGGTTAAAGTGAGGCTACTTTCTAAAAATAAGAGCTGTGGTCTAAACCAATAAAGAGCAACACGGGAACATTGTCTCTTAAACTCCTCTTTATAAACACAGCATAGAGTTTTATGATCTTTCTCAACACACGGAAATCACTGAGAAGTTATTCCTACACTTTATGTGCGATAAATTGAAAGAACAGCATCATAAAACACTGTTAACCATAAAAAATAGATGTTTGTAAACAAGTTAGTGACTGGAGTTAATAACACATTTCAACATTCATAAAAAAGAAATCTAGATAATCTAAGTCCTTAGCAACTGAAATGACACAGATATTCCTAAAATAGAAGAATAAGAGTGAGCTGCAATGAGTTTGAATGTCATATGAATAAAATAATTTTCTTCTAAAACATCATAAATAGCTGACTCATTTATTAATTCACATAAAAAGGTGCATGCTAATAAAAAAACAGTGTTAAGTATAACTCATTTAGAGGCAAAATTTAGGAAAACAGATTCATACAAAATCTATTATTTCTCAGTGAACTCACATGGACTATTAATTAACTAATTCATCACTCATTAATGCTGTAATCTGTAAATTTTCACATGGACTTTAAGGGTCACCTTAAAGGTGTCATATACTATACTCTAAGCCAGACATGTGGTTTAAAAGTGGATTTTTTTCAGTGAGAGTGGATGAAATACAAAATACTGAATAATAATAATAATAATAATAATAATAATAATAATAATAATAATGAACAATACTGAGTTGTATTATGAGCCCTATCCATACTAAGGGTTGAATGTGAGAATATTTGTCTTTCTTCAGTCTATTTTCACATTTGCAATGACCAAAAACAATTTTAAAACTTCAGTAGGTGTTCATGTTAAATGTAATTAATCTCATGTAAACAACCCAAAAAAGATGTATCTTACATTCTTCTCGTTGTGTCTGCTTTTAGTTAAATTCAAATTTGGAGGAAGACCTGTACAAGAAGAAGAAGAAGGAGGAGGAGAAGAAGAAGAAGAAGAATTTTAGTCCCACAGTGGGAAAATGACATCCCAGATTGATAAGAGGAAAAAGACTGCTGTGGTTACACAATGTTTGAGCTGACCTGTTCCCTGATTTGACCAGAAGTCATGCAGTACATATTGACTTTATGAGACAAAAGCACACTTAGTTTCTAGTCTGATTTGTAATTTTGCATTTCAGCCATTTTCCTTTCAAGCTAAACAACCATGAAGGCAAGGTTTATTCTAATTATCTGTCATGTTTTTATAAAAGGAAATAACAATAACAATGTAATAAGCTGATGCTGGCTGTCAGTTCTGGGTAAATTGTGCGCCTTAGTGGTTCATGTTGGGAGATGTTCTGGGACAGACAGGGCAGAGATCAGCTGTCACAGTTTAATGATTATCACAGCTGAGTGTTGGCCAATCAGGAAAGCAGAAGCCTGGGGGTCAACAGTTTCTGACAAATATCTATTGATCATCTGCACACAATGCTGCACCCCAAAGTGGGGCACTCATCTGTCTGTAGTTCACTGGCGTAAACAGGCACACACTTCCTCTGAATCAAAACTCCACATTTTGCTTGTTGCTTGTTCATAAGTGGGATATTTTCTTTGAGGCGCCATGAAGCCAGCAGTGGCTCTGCTGGGCCTCGTCCTCCTGCTGGACGTCACCTTCGCTGCTGATGGTAATTTAACTAAAGATAAAGGAAATATTTAACAGGCACACTGAGTATTTCAAATGCATTTTACCGCGCCGTGTAGCTGAATGTAAGAAAGAAAGCAATGTTGATGATCTTACTTATTTGTGATGAAAAATGGCAGCGTTTTAGCATCTGTTTAAAGAGCTTTGAATATATTTTATATTTTTTCCATTCAGTATGGTTTTACATGCAAGAAGTACAGTACAGTTCTGGGATTTGGGTATTTCCATTATTTACTTCCAATACTTCAGATTCATATTTTACACGGAAGGGAAATATAATGAGATATAAAAAAAAACAAATAGTTAAAGAATAAAGCTGTGGTTCGAGGCTTGAGACAAAGTGTCTACTTTGGATGTCAAATATTTAAAAAATTAAGCAACGATGTGAGAAAAGTTGTTGTTTTTCCCCCATTAATTGTGCATTATGACCCCTTAAATTTATTTTGTGACCCACAGCAGTTGACGACCCTGAGGCTGGAAACTACTAAAACCAAAATAACTGTAAATAGAGTAGATAAAACTTGCTCCAAATCGACCTGCTTCAACAGTCTGCTTGTAATGGAGTATTTTGCATTGCTACCAACGTACTTTTACTGAACCGAGGCTCTGAGTGCGTCCTCCACCACGTGTCTGCACTTTATCAATCCACATCATGTCAAAGTGAAAACAACAAACTGCTTCTCCACAGAGTCCTGTGTTGGTCGCTGCGGTGCTTTCAACCCTCAGACGAAATGCCAGTGTGACTCCATGTGTGTTTACTATGGAAGCTGCTGTGCGGACTTTAACTCCATCTGCCCAAAGAAAAGTCAGTACATCATTTGATTGATTGATAACAGTGATTAAAGCTCTTGGCTTTTGTGAATTATCAGTGACAAAACTTTCATCTGTGCTGCACTCAGTTGCTCGGGGCGACACCTTCGAGGAAGCAGATGAAGAAACAGAAGCAACAACGACGAGGGTAGCTGCGCTCTATACAGAGAGCACACCAACAGCAGCACCACAAACTGTCAACACAGAGGCACCAACCACCACTGCCTCTCCTCCACCCACCACCACACCAGGGCCCACGTCATCTGTTCACCCTGACGCAGCGGCCTGCAGCGGGCGACCTTTTGATGCTTTTCTGCAGCTGAAGAATGGATCAATATATGCATTTAGAGGTAGACATTCAGGATGACCTCTGTCCCATAATGTAAAATGTTTCTTCAGTACACTTCACTGGACAAAACTGTGTCAGCTTTACAGTTTGTGCTCATACATGTTTATACTTGTGAATTATCCTAGTTAAATGCTTTTAATTAATGCCTCTTATGGCATATAACACATGCTCTTCCTCCTAGGTGAATATTTCTTTGAGTTGGATGACAAGTCTGTACTTCCTGGTTACCCAAAACTCATCCAGGATGTGTGGGGGATCTCTGGACCAATAGACGCCGCATTCACACGCATCAACTGCCAGGGGAAATCCTACATCTTTAAGGTAGAAACTCTATTTGAATAATAGAGATTTTGATTGTGAATACACCAACGGATCATGTTCACTGTTTATTATCCAACAAAATTACACAAACTGTGATATTTTTAAATGTTTATAATAGCATTTTATAATACTCTGCTTTGTCGCCTGAGCGTGGTAGTGGTAGCATCAAACCTGCTTTGTGCCTCAGGGGAACAAGTACTGGAGGTTTGACGGTGATGTCTTGGATGAGGACTATCCGCGTGACATTTCTGTCGGTTTTGATGGCATACCAGATGCCATCGATGCCGCTTTTGCCACACCGGCACCAAGTCACCTCGGCAAAGAGAAAGCCTACTTTTTTAAAGGTAGTATTTGGAGGGATGTTTGATTTGTACAGCAGCAGGGATACTTCAGTCATTTTGTGGTCCTTCTTGGGGGGTCGTGACCTTTCATTTTTTGATGCTTTATTCAGAAATTAAGCTGCAAATCAATCAGCAAATACATTATTATGTTGTCTTAAAATCAAGCTACCCAGTGAATGAGTGACAAACGTGTCTTTCTTCAGGGGACCAGTATTACCGGTATGAGTTCAAGCACCAGCCTACCCATGAGGAGTGTGTCCAGATGACCCGCTCCTCCCCATCAATGCTGTTCACTCGATACACAGACCTCTTCTGCGATCAGACATGGGAGGATTTCTTCACAGAGCTCTTTGGAGCTTCCTGTAAGGCTGTGTTTGTGTGATTTCTTGCATATTTACTCACAGTTATTTGTAACATCTGCCATTTTTGCTCCTCATTCAGTCACCAGTCCCCACACAGGCCCTCGTCTCACCAGCAGGGACTGGCAGGGCATCAGGCCTCCTGTAGACGCCGCCATGGTGGGACGAGTCTACCTCAGTCCCAGGCCCACGCTGCCTTCTCCTCCAGCAGCGAGGAGGCGCAACAACAGAAAGAGGAGACCCAGCAAGAAGCGCCCGCAGAGAAGAAGGCCGAGTCGCCACATGCTGTTTGATGATTTGTGGGGTTACGACGATTGGTTTGACTACAGCGACTACAGCGACATCTTTGAAAGTCCCATGCAGGAGTACAAAAGCACTCCTGTTCAAAATGTGTATTTTTTCAAGAGAGGTATGAGTACATGGAGTCATCTCAGGTGTTCCAACAGAACATCACATTCCAGTATAAATGTCACAATAATGACTAAAATCTTTAAGGCTCCTCCTTTGACTCCTTTGGTTCTGCTTGTTTCTTCTCTTTTCATGTTGGCAGATAAATACTACAGAGTGAATCTGCAGACGAAAAGAGTCGACCCTGCCAACCCTGCTTACCCACGATCCATTGCGAAATACTGGCTGGGCTGCAAACATGAGGAGACACCTGATGCATCAAGGGCAGAGAAGAGATAAGGCAGCTGACTGAGTTTATAAGGAGAAATCCACAGTGTTAAACAGACCTCCTACTGACAAGTCTTACAGTATAGTATGAGCTTATAATAGCTTTGTTTGCATTTTATCCATGATAAATACCTTATTTTGTGTCCCTGTTATATCTAGTTGGATATGCTGAAATTATGCACGACTAATAAACTCTCTGTGAGCACCTTAGTATTCTTCTTGTCCATTAGGTAATTATTCACTGACCTCTGTCCTTCTATAAACTATTCAGTCTGTCCAGAGAAGAGTGTCGCCCTCTGCTGGACAAAAGACTGCAAATCAGAACACCACACAGCACAACATGAAGGCCTATACCATTTTATAATAGTGATTATATGGAACACACAACATAAACCCTTTCTCTGTCTGCCTTCATGCATGATGCATTTATAAATTCACGTCCCAATATACTCAATTGTACACTTATGTTCAGTGTTTAACAAATTTATTGAACCAAAACCAAGTGTGAGGTGTTTGCCACCACTGCCAAATTATGTTTTTATGTTTCTGTAATGGTTAATCCCTCAGTATGTGCAAGCTATTTAATGAAAATAGCCCAATTATCATTATAGACCAATAGCATTTTATAACAGTGATTATATGTAGCAGACAACATAAACACTTCCTCTGTCTGCATTCATGTGTGATGCATTTATCCTGCAGTCACAATATACTCAATTGTTATTAATCAATAAAAAAATTGCTCAAATTTAATGATTGTTGTTATTGTTGTTTATGAATTTTCAAATGTATTTTTTCTCTTCTCAGAGAATTCCAGTGTTCTGGCTCAAATTTGGGAATAAAAAGGTGTTCACATAACCTGAACAGTTAAAAAGGCAAAAAATAAGCCTTAACTTAACCATAGCCTTAAGCTTAACCTTAGCCTTAACCGTGGAAAGAGGTAATGCATTGTCAGAATGTGCAAAACTAAGCTATTTACATACTCATTGACCATATTAACCATTTTACTGTTTGAGCGTTAATTTAAATTAAAACCTACACCTACAAATCACTGTGGAAATCTCTTCCGTTTTCCATCATTATGCTGATATTAATTAATTGTTAGCTTCATCATGGTAACCATGCAGTAAAACGCTACTCAAACATTTCCTGTCAGCTCTTCATTCACTGCAGCTAAAAGGCACCGCTGGGATTCGAACCCAGGATCTCCTGTTTACTAGACAGGCGCTTTAACCAACTAAGCCACGGCGCCACGTGACGTTAAAACCGCCAGGACCTAATATGAATGAAGACAATATATTTCACAATAAAGGTTGTTTTATTTATAAAGTTCAGTAATAATTTCCAATATGTGTCTAAATAACTAGTAATTATGTACATTTCAATCACGTGTCTCAGGATAAATACTCTATTATAGCTAAGTATATTTAACTGTACAGTGTGGTTAACTTCACTCCACTTTCTGTGTATAGTAAGAGTATAATTTGTTAAGAATAAATTTGTAATTAACTATGTTCATGTTTACATTTCAACCCCCACAGTCAACCCAAAAGATAATCAATCATTTCTGCAGAAATGTCCAAATCCGACAGCTTGAAGTCGCCCAGCTCCTGAAAGCAGAGGTCGGACAGGTCGTCCATGGACTCGTCGGTGCTGGAGAAGCTCTGCTGGTCCAGCTGACTCTGGACGCTCTCCTTGGGTCCAGGATGTCCGACTGCAGCGCAGCCGCTACCCAGAGGCTGGGATCCATGTGCATCTCCGAGGAGAACCTCAATGTCCTCTGTCAAATCCCACTCACTGAGCCCGCAGGGTGGGGACACATCGTGGCAGTAGTCAGTAAAGTCCGGGGTTTGGTGGTAGTGAAGGATGGAGAAGGATGTAGCTGGGTCGGCGCAGACAGGGGATGTAGGTGCGGGCGGGGACATGACCTGACCCCCCAGGATGGTTGAGAGCCTGGTGGACTGAGGCAGACTTGGAGCAGGGTAGCCTGGTGGAGACGGGAGGCTGGGAGTAGGAAGGAAAGGAGCCAGCTGCAGGAACGGTGGACTGGGAGATGGAGTGTAGATCTGATGATGGTAGTCTGTGGAGGGTTTGGTGATCTCTCTGGATGGCTTCTTGCTCTTGAAGTAGCGCGCACGTCGATTTTGAAACCAGACCTGTTGAATGAAGAATGAAATGTGGTTACCTTCAATGGCACCAAAATTACGCATGATGGAAAGTCTTTGAGGCACTATAGTCCCACCTGGATTTTAGACTCTGGTAGCCCAGTTAGAGATGCGAGAGACTCCTTCATTTTAATGTCCGGGTACTGTGTGACAGAAAAGGCCCTTTCCAGCTCGCTCAGCTGCGCCTTGCTGAAAGTCGTGCGCTTCCGGCGGCGCTGGGTGTCTGAGCGCGCCCTGTGAGGAGCATCATGGTGCACTATAGAGAGAGGACAACATGTTACACTTAGTTATTAGCTTTTCTGACCTCTAATTTGGAATTAAACACGTTGTAAATTTGAGATGGGTGTGGATAGAACAACTTCAGCAAATACTTTTAGACTTATAGGCCTACAACTTTAAAAACAATCAACAGATAGGTTTTCGTATTAGCTATACTCCAAAACTAGTCCAATGAGTCATAAAAAAGTCATAAAATAAATATCAGTCACTCACCTCTGCTGGGTTCCTGCGCGTAATCGTCGTTGTTGTTCATGTCCAGGCCTGCAGCAGCCGACCAGAAATGTCCAGAGAAAAACGTGTTGATGTCAGAAATATTTCCGCCAGTAAAATCCAACCCGAATGCCATTTTCCTCTGTGGAGTTCAAACACAAAGCAAAAGGACTGTGTCCTCAAGTCTCAGCTCGAGTCTGGTGAGGACGCAGGGGACAAGAAGGTTTTATACTTTGCCTGACAGACACACAACGACCCCCCCTGCACCCCACCCTCCTGCACATCTCACTGGATATTGGAAAGCCTTACAAACGCGTGCCTTTGATGTGTTGCACACCTATTAACGGCTGTCCGGCTAATGGGTGTCTGCTTGATCCCCGATGACCCATTAATGTGCCCATTTAGCCTAGACGGAGCTGGTTCCTATGCTGCAGGATATCTGAGATCTCCAGGTGAATATCTGCATCTACACTTATTTATAGCCTAAAATATTTACGCACAAAACAACAACATACATACATACAACAACGTCTAAAGTCACTCACATCAGTTTAATTCCAAGGGAAATAAAAAAAAATCAAAATAACAAGCATCTGCACAATGCATAGCCTACTATTAGGCCGAGACGCTGCAAATCATTATTATAAATGTCTCAAATGTCATTTGTGAATATTTAGTGTTCTCATAATAATTCTGAAAACTGAAAGAAAACATTATGACTCAGTTAGACAAGGCTAAAACCTCGGCAGGTAAATCAACGATCACACTTCAGTCTGTGGCACATCCTCCTCTCCACAGCTCGCTGCCTCCTGTTGCGCATCAGAGAAAAAGACAGTGTGTTGATGGTGGAAAGTGTATTGAAGAAGCTGCCGGAGTGTGAGGCTTCAGTCAGCTATAATGTGTCGAGGTGACAAATCGGGCTACTTTTTCTCCTTCCTGGTCGGTTGCGTTTCCACTGATCGAGACATCAAAACACCGGATAACGCACAGTCCAATGCGCAGCCAGTTCCCAGGCTAGTGCCAGACTCACAGTGCATGGGCCATTAAGAACTGAATTTAAACTCCCAAGCTAAAAACTATAGGATAGCAAATGTATTATTTTATTTTTAATGCTTGTAATGGCATCCAGTTGAGGTATTGCTATGGTCACGTGATGTAAGGACTGGTTTTGGAGATGAGACATTAAATGATGATTGGCTCACATTCACAGCTAAGTATTCCGCATTGACCCCTACTCCCACGAACAATGGGCCGTCACGATCATAACTCAAACTACTGCGGGTCGTCACATGACTAACATTAAGACTACAATACATCGATACCAAAAACGTATGGGCTGTCGAAACAGGGTCACGTGGTACCAGAGCCTCTGTGACCTCTGACCCTGAACACGTTGTTCTGTCAAATGGCTCATGAGCATAAAGCATATGGCGTTTGTGATATATTTCCAAGAGTTAATAGAGTTCATGTAATTATTTTAGTTGGTCTTAAATACTGTAGCTTGTTTTACTTAAGACATGACGAGAAGAAAAAGCCAGTAGGTGGCAACATTATCTATCTATCTATCTATCTATCTATTGACCTTCAAAGTGAATAAAATTAACTTCAGATATGGATAAAAATGTCCACACCCGCCTTCACTTTACATAAACATTCATTCATTTATAATTTGTGACACATCTTTTCTATTTTATTGTGATGTACAGTACATATTGTATTTGAATGGTGCAGCCTAATATGATAGGAACGCAATAGACCAAGCTCGACAAGCCTGGCAGGTAAAGTATGGTAAATCTGCATATTCAGTAGACAAAATAAATAATGTTCAATCTGATTCAAGTCAGTGCAACTTTATTAATCCAAGCTGATAGCTGATGGAGCAGTTGCATTTAAAAGTAATTCAAAAAAATAAAAAGAAGTAAGGAAATAGTTCCTCACTACTGCAGACATGCATTAATTATTTCATAAGTTGTTATTCAGATTATGATAGCCTACTTATTTTATGCTTATATATACTTCCATGTCAACATATCAATGTCTGTTTACTCACACCTTGTTCATTGAGTGATTTTTGTGTTCATTTTGAGTTTCTAGACCCCAAACTGCATATTTTCAACTTCTACATAAAAAAACCTCCCAATACACAAGCTGTCTGTCTCTCTATGTCTGAATGCTTCTGTTCATACCTCACAAACTCAGGTGTGCACACAGAGAAACGCTGGGCTTCTGTGTCCACCACACTCCTCTCTAAGAAACCAGGGTTGACACTCAGGTGTGAATGACGCTGTGCCCTCCTCTCCCTCACCTTACATCCTCGCTCCTTCCTTCACAATACACAAACACCATTCCTCAGCCCGCTGTTTGATGTGGAAAATCCGGCCACATTTCCTGTCAACCTGAGAGATTTTTGGGCCTAATCCATGTGCTGCATTGCTGAGGTGAGGGCGTTACTCCTTGCTGTAAAAAAAGCCTTTCTGGATCAGAGAAATAGAAGCTGAGTGTGATTCCAGCTCGGCTGTAGATAAAAGACCACCAGACTCTGTGGGGAGAGGAGGGCAAGCAGAAGACATGATTTAGTGCAGCTATAGTTACAAAACAAACAGATATTATGGCTGAAAGACTGCAGAGGATAAGAAACTGAAATAGCCTGCCAGCAGCATTTACAGTACTGTGATCTAGCAGGTCAGCGTCACTTAAGCTTCGGATCAAAGGACAGACAGCAGGAGTGCAGAGCAGAAACTCCACGGAGAAATAAGTACTTTTAGGATTCATTATTTGTTGTTCATTCAAATGAAATTAATTACACAGACAGAAAAATAAAGGTAATGCTGTCTTATTCACAACTTTAACAACTCTGAAGACTAAAAACCATCAGCGTAACGGTCAGTGTTTGGATACAAACGGTCGACAAGACATGAACTTCGCATGTGTACGATTTTTTATACATATATATGACCATATACTATTTCTGAATATATAGGCTAACTGTATGGCTGACTAATGTCACACACCAAATAATATACAACCTGGGCCTATGCATTATATTTTGCAAATATGTTTTTGAGGGACTTTAAGGGACTCTTTCATATTGTTCTTTCACTTCAGCTAATCACACGCTAATTTTCACAGCCCTAATATATTATAACCACCATGACAGATGAATAACAATGATTATCTATTCATCACGGCATCTGGGATATATAGCCTAAGTGATCAATTGTCCTCAGAGTTGATGTTAGAAGCAGGAAAAATGTTCCAGTAGGAGGATTAGAGTGAGTTTGACACCAAGAACCAAACAGTGATGGCTAGAGGACTGGATCAGAGCATCTCCAGAACTGCAGCTCTTGTGGGGTGTTCCTGGTCTGCAGTGGTCAGGATCTATCAAAAGTGGTCCAAGGAAGGACCAGGGGTGAACCAGAGACAGGGTCAAGAGAGGACAAGGATTCTTGATGCAGATGGGGAGTGAAGGCTGGTCCTGGTGGTCTGATCCAACAGACCAGAGAAGTGCACTTCTACACATCACCATCTGGTACGCTGCTACCACCTCCAAGAACAAGGCCAGGCTGCAACACATCATCTGGAGAGAAGGTGTTTGGCTGCTCTTCCTTCTCTCCAGGACCCTGAGATGCAGGAGAGATTGCGGCTGACCTCTTGCACCCTGGACATAAACTGTTTCAGTCCCTCCAGGCTGTGGTCCATCAGGACCAGAACCTGACACCGTAAGAACAGTGTGTTCCCCACTGCAGCTGGTGTCATCGACAAGGCCCATGGTCTACCCCCCACCCCCTCCACCAGCTTAATTACACATTTCTGAATATTTCCACCTTCTGTACAGTTCTTGCCTTCATTTATCTTCCATATTGCACTGTTTTGGCTGTTTTTTTTTACCACATAATTAGAGTTTTTGCATATTTATTCTTAGTTTATTATTCAGTTCTTATCTCTACTGTGTTTACATGTTTATATTTATATGTCATGCATCCATTCACTAAGTTAAATTCCTTATTTATGCAAATTTACTTGGCAATCAACGTGTTGGTGGTTCTGATAGAAAGGAGAAAGAAGACAGAGCATCACAGTTTGTTGTACATGGCCTACTTTGGGCTGTTTTGGTAGAAAAAGGGGGGGCATCACAATATTAGGCAGGTGGTCACAATGATATGCCTTTTGTGTGAAAACTGAGGTAGTGTGAGTGAGGATAGTGTTGTTCATTGCCTCCAAACAGTGACACACACACACGGCTAACTGCTAACGTGGGCAGGGTTCATCTTAGCTTAGTATGCTAACCTTTGTTTCTAGACTAATTTCTAGACATTATGCTAACTAGTTAAAAGTATGTCAACCTTAAAGTGGTGCTAGAGGGGAAAGTAGTGTTACAATGGTTACAATTCATGCCTTGGGGGCCGTTAAGGCGTGGACCAACTGCCGGACAGCTGCCGTCCCCACGGAACCCCACAGAGTTCCGCCATGTTGCTAACGTGGCTAAAGGCTAGCCGCTGGTGCACTTTGGTCCTGCCCCTCTGTGGGTGTGAGCTAACGGGAACGGAGAGCTGTGCTTTTCTGCCGCTGTCAGTGTTTAGCTCCTCGGCTTCGGCTAATCCCCCCATCAAGACCGAGAGGGATCTGAAGACATCGACCGTAGCTCCAAGAAACCAGGTAGGAATAAAAACAAAAACCAACTGCGCAGTGTTTTTTTTCTGGCTGCTACTCCGATCTAACGGCTGACAGATATCGACATACGGAGCGGAGAAAAGTTGACGAAAGGGACTGATAAACGCTATTTATTTGTGTAGAAAATAACATTTTAAACTAACATGGACCCTAGTGTGACATATAATGTATACTAACTGTGGAACAGTTCAGATCCAGTCGCTAACGTATCCAGGCTGCTAACTACAGGATAGTCTGCCGGGGGGTCATTGTTATGGTTTATTATCTGAGCGTGTTGTCACTGTGTAACCTTTGCTTCTCATTACAGTGCATTTAACTCTGACCCAGCAAGCTGCAGTTCCTGTGGAGGTTTCCTATTTCAGTCCTATTATTTAAAACACATTCTCCACTTTCCATAAACAAAGAAAAAGCAGAATACCAGGAGGCAGGAGAGGCGTTTAAAGGGCATCACTGCAGATCCCTGAGGTTCCTATAGGTGACCTGCTGCTGTGGCTCTACCTGCTGCTATTAAACAGTAATATTATGAGTATCACAATGTAAAAATGCTCCACGACGAGTAAAAGCACTAAGGCACTATGCAAATGTACAGAATAGAACAGAATTACTTGATTGATCCCAACCTGGGAAATGACTAAATACAGAAGCGCAGTATTAAAAGTATAAAATGTATATGCTGATAAATATGATGGCTCATGGTGATAGTCACTGTGCAAATAAACAAACAAACGGGTGCAAATAAAGATGAACAGTAGGTAATGATATATGAAGATTAAGAGTATGTTATGATGTGGCATATTTAACTTTATTAACAGTGCAAACAAACAGTAAGTGAATTGTTGTTTCATATTCTGAACTGCGAAGATTAATCAAGTGAAATCATCCAGTTTCCCCTTTGTGAATTTTCTGGTATTTTATAGCTCAAAGACTAAATTGATAATGGTTTGCTGTCACACTGTTACTGCTGTATAATCATTTTCCAACTATGCTGTATTTAACTACTTTAAATACATAGATATGTATATCCTTTAATCTGAAATTGTATCTGTAACATCAATATTTCATAATTTATATCAGCTGTGTTTGTTTACTGGCTTCTGGACAAGCTGGATGAGAACTAGTTCAAGGATTTGGAAGATAACCACAACACATGACGTGTTTAAACATTTGTATTGTACAGTGCATTCAGAACATTTGACTAACTTTCACACATTGAACAAATTAAAGCTGTGCCTGAAGCACATCACCAAATACACTTAACTAGGTCCAAAAATCTGTTTTCACCAGGATGTCCCGGGAGCAGCAGGCAGTGGCTCGTGCCAGGAAAGCCTTTGAAACAGGCAGATCCAAACCCTTAGAGCACCGGATCTGCCAGCTGAAGAACCTGCAGCGGTTATTCATTGAGAAACAGAGTGTGATTTCAGATGCCGTCAAGAAAGACCTCAATAAGGTGAGTAGTGAGAAGCTCTTCCTTATGGCCCAAAATGATCAATACGTCCAACGAGCTTGAGAGTTTGAGCATAAAACCATAAAATCAATCCCTCATCTGATAGGTGTTTTGCTTTTACATGTGTTAATACAGGACGACTTTAGAATTTATTATCCACGGACAGTGCATATAGACACCAAAAAGCATACAAAACCTATGACCCAGTCATATTTTGTTGTTGCGTTTCTTGGGTTACTTGTATTATGGATGGAATTATAACGGTAATGAATTATTCCGCTTTTTGTTTAGAACCATCTCAAGGACCCCTGAGGGTCCCGGGGGACCCACTGGTTGAGAGTTCAGTCTACTACATTTTTTCTACACAACACATGGGTCAGACTCCAGGTCAGGGATATAACAATAACAGTTTCCACTGGTGTTTATACAGTGCACTCAATCATATGAACAAACATTTGATAAAATTTTTTCAGAAAGTTAGAAGCAGCGGTTAACACCCTAAGAGTAAATCACATCTTAACGCAACAGTTTACAGTTACGTTAGAATAAAAATATAAAGATCTCCATTAAGGAAGGGAGCACAATTTTATAACTTTCATGGGTTAACAAATAAAATGAAAACATATAGTGAGAAAAACATCAGCAATGGACACGGCCAATGTTACTGTCTTCGCCCCCAGAGCGAGGTGGGGACATGCCTGTATGAAACTCTGGGTCTGGAGGGGGAGATCAGCCTGGCCGTGAAGAAGCTGAAGGAGTGGGCGGCCCCTCGGCCTGCGGAGAAGAACCTGCTGACCCTCTCGGACACGGTCTTCATCAAGCCAGAGCCGCTGGGAGTGGTGCTTATCATTGGGGCCTGGAATTACCCCTGGGCTGTCACCATCCAGCCGCTCATCGGAGCCATCGCTGCTGGTACTGTTGCATGCTGTGTGTGTGTGTGTGGGGGGGGGGGGGGGGGTAAGAGGGCAATGTGTGTGTTGTTGTGATGTAACAGAGTCAGTGTTCACATTCCATCATCACTTCCCCCTGTGATGAACTTTGAGAATGGATGAATGGATGAACTATGGTAGCTCTTGAGCAGCTGGTGACACTGGTGGTTTTTGACCGGTGTATAAAAGAGTTCATTTTGCACCCTGTAAGCACCTCAGAGCTCACAGAACTGACTGTTGAGCAATTAACAAATGATCAGTTTTGCAATGCATACAAAAACAAACAACCACAGCAACTCTTTAGCAACTTTTTAGAAGCAGTCTGTATATTCACTTCTCTCTTATTAGTCTTTCATTTTTTTAGTCCGGGTCAGCTTCAGCATCTTGTGATCGTGACCACTTCAGTTCCTGTTTAATCCGGGCACGGTCCAACATTCTTCTCCCTGTTCATTTGTGATTATCGGGTCATGAGAGAGTTTCATGATTAGCAGCAGCTTCAAAATTAAACTCGCTGGTGACTTTAAACACACATGCAGGCGATCATGTGTGCATGCTGGTGTGCTTCAACTTTGTGCCTTGTTCCTATCAGTGATGGCTCAAAGAGCAAGGTTAAACTCTGGGTGAATCAGCTCCAAGATAACCAGTGAGCTCCTGGATAATCCATTCATTCATGCCCTTGGCCACACTGCCCTGAGTGCTGTAGCTCGACTCCCCTCCCTTTTGTGATGCAAACCTCAGTGTTTGCTTGTGACCGTTTAGCATGACACTGCAGTACTTTGACAGTCTTTTGTCTCAACCTTTATATGCTTGAATCTTTTGTCTGTTGTCCTCAGTGATAGTTTTACATAGTGCTATGCAAGCTGCAGCAGGAAGACCACTCATTTAAATAATGACGAGACTAAAAACATTAATGACTGAATGGTGCCCCGTCGGACTGCAGCCAATGCAGTAAGTGTTTGCACAACGTGGACTTTATCCTTCGCTCCGTCACTATCAGATCTGCAGATTAAAGATTACATATCTGCCTAGTGGGGTTAGAAGTCTTTTCTCTTGATTTATCAGCCAAAACAGATCAAATCAGTGGTCAACACCAGCACCACAAGCACATTGGAAGTTCCATTAATAAAAAAGCAGTTTCTCCAACACTGATAAGTGCATTTTGTAGAGATGATAAGAGCAAAATTGTAGTATTTGTTTAATAATCAACACACAAAAGTGGCATTTTTGGTGCACATGTTAACTTTAGCTTCTCTAATAATTAATTTCTTATGCGACCATGTAAAATCTCAGTGCACCATGTCTTTCTTTCTTGTGATATTCGCTGTTTCTGTCATTTACCTGTCCAGGTAACGCAGCTGTGATCAAGCCATCTGAGGTCTGTGTTCACACTGCAAAGGTGATGGAGGATCTGCTGCCGCTCTACATCGACAAAGTAAGGATGAGCCACATATCATCCGCTTAACATGCACAGGAAGGATTTATTAAAGTGAAACAAGACGATGTTATTGTTCATGAAATGTAAGAATACTGTTGTTTATTAAGCACACATAATTGACACTGAAAAAATGAAATATAACATAAGTTCTTACTTCAAGAATAATGAGTAACAGGAGTATTTCCTCTTTGAACACAGATTTTGGACTGTGTGGAGAGTCCACCTTACTCACCTTTTTTTCTGTAACTCTGTGTGTACTTACACAGTATATCAGGCAAACAGTAGAATATATAAACTGTACATGTCACCGTGTATGCAAAGGCTCATAAAAGGTAAAAGTCTTTATTTTTTAATAAACCAGTAGCCAGTTTTATTTTAATCTCTATCTACAAACTATATACAGTACAAAGACAAAAACATGTATCAGGAGATTAAAATAAAAGTGAGTGCTACAAAGACACGTTTCTTAAGGAGCTTCAGGCTGCGTTGTAATAACTGAACGTGTGTTTCTGTGTGCCAGGAGCTTTACCCTGTAGTAACTGGAGGAGTGTCAGAGACCCAGGAGCTGCTGCGTCAGAGGTTTGATCACATCTTCTACACTGGCAACAGCATGGTGGGCAAACAGATCATGGAGGCTGCTTCTAAACACCTGACACCTGTCACCCTGGAGCTGGGCGGCAAGAGCCCCTGTTACATCGACAAGAACTGTGACATAAGCATAGCCTGCAGGTTAGAATGATAGAATGATGGTTGAGTATAGATTTGTTATATTTCATTCATACTGTAGCTGCTCCTTCCTGAGAGCCTCTTGTTAACTCGTCTATTATTGTGTAGACGTGTTACCTGGGGAAAGTACACTAACTGTGGCCAGACCTGCATCGCCCCGGACTACATTCTGTGTGATCCCAGCATCCAGGACCGGGTCATCGAAGAGGTCAAGAAGTCCATAAAGGTACTGAGAATGAAAAGTAATTTATTCCATATTAAACTTAACAATAGGCGATTCTGTCCAAAAGATTCTTGATCAACAGTCACAAATGATTAATAGACATAAGAGTTTTTAACAAAGCAATCACTGATTTAGGATGTGTGTGTGTCTTGTGTTGATTCTATATTCTTTACCTGGAGTTTACTAGAACATGTGTGTAGCAATGAGATGTTTCCTCTCGCAGGAGTTCTACACAGACGACCCAAAGACCTGTCCTGACTATGGACGCATCATCAACCAGCGCCACTTCAAGAGGATAATGAACATGTTGGAAGGCAGCACCATCGCTGTAGGAGGAGACAACGACGAGTCAGACTGCTACATAGGTAATCCTGCTGCAGCCACCGACTCCACACTTGAAAAACAATCAGGAGGGAGTTTTTGTGTGTTTTTTATTGGAAGTAATGAACATACTATGAAAAGCATACATTTGATCAATAGTATTTCTGTGTTGTGTTTAGCCCCCACGGTTCTGCGGGATGTGAAGCCAGAGGCGAAGGTGATGCAGGAGGAGATATTTGGACCTCTGCTTCCCATCTTGTCGGTCAGCAGCCTGGACGAAGCAATCAAGTTCATCAATAAAAGAGAGAAACCGCTGGCCCTCTATGTGTTCTCCACAGATAAGAAGGTATTTAACACCAGACGCTGCATACATGTAGGCACACAGCAGAGTAGTTGACAGATGCATAACACGAATCCTCTCTCTAAAGGTGATACAGAAAATGACTGATGAGACGTCCAGTGGAGGACTGCTGGCTAATGACTGCCTCGTGCACTATTCTGTCAGCTCCCTGCCTTTCGGGGGAGTGGGTGAGTACACACAGCGACAAATCTTTGCAGAAATGGTACGACTAATGGTACTAAAGTTCACTTATCAACTCTCCATCCTCATTATCACATTTAACTCCAGCTCTCATTTATTTTTAATACAAAAAGTATTGTCTGGCGTATCTAGTAATAGATTTCTGTATACAGTATATGAAAAACATGCTTTTTGATAGGTAACTGATGTTTAATTATATTAATAAGGTAAGTTTCCATCATTGAGAATTTCTGATTATATTCCAATCTGTATGGCTTGTGATGTTGTCAGAGTTGTTTCTGTTTTGATTTTGTACCTTTGGCCAAGAAATTTGAGCCTCACCACTTGGCGGAGCCAGGTGACATTAACTGTGTAATCAGAATTAAAAACAAGTTTATTTTAATAAATACAAACATATAAACATAGTGCAGAGATAAGAACCAAGAGATGATAAAGTGACTAAGAATAAATGAAATCAAAAACCCTGATTATGTGAAAAAACAGTGCAATATGGCAGAAATATGCAGTTAGACTGGTAGAGGGGGTGGACCATGGGCCTTGTTAATGAGACCAGCTGCAGTGAGGAACAAACTGTTCTTATGGCGTCAGGTTCTGGTCCTGATGGTCCCCAGCCTCCTGCCAGACGGGAGGGACTGAAACAGTTTATGTCCAGGGTGGGAGGGGTCCTGGACACCTCCTGGAGGTGTGCAGGTCCTGGAGACCTTCTCTGCAGAACGGATGATATGCTGCAGCCTGAATGGCTGATTGAGTTTTTTTACACTGTGACACTTGGATTATTAGGTTTTGTACTTTTTTTGATAACTTTGTTATTTTGGTTTTGAATGCTAGATTATGTTGGCCTCATTTATCATGGATTAAATCACAAACACAAACTAACACTGGACTCCTCACAGTGTCTGTTTGAGGGTTGATATCCTGACCGCATAGCTCATGAAGCATCACTGTTTGGTAGCTTACAGTTTGTGTTCACACAGTCAAATCTTCTCCCTCTGTTTTCCTGTACAGGAAACAGTGGTATGGGCTGCTACCACGGCAAGTACAGCTTCGACCAGCTGAGCCACCTGCGCGGTTGTCTCATCAAGCAGCTGAATATGGAGGGCGTGAACAACATGCGGTATCCGCCTCACACACCCAAGAAACTGGGCTGGGCGCGCTTCTTCATCCTGCAGAACGTAGACCTGGGCTGGGTTGGACGGATGGCGCTCTTAGCCGTCCTGGCTGTGGTGGCTGCTGTTGTCCTGCAGGTGAGTCACAGAGGAAGAGAGGAACACTGAACCATCTTTAGGATGTTTGTACATGTCGTCACTTTTTAAAGTAGCATAGACCTGAGAAGATTTAAATACCACTCCTATTGTGTACTCAGATACTGTACGTATTCATGCAGTGTAATACTCCATTATGTCTCAGGGATATACTGAACCTTTTTACACCACTACATTTGTCAGAGAGCTCAAGTTACTCTTCAGGTGATTATCTTATAGAATATGATGCATTGCTGTAGATTAAACTACCCAAAATCAGTTCAACCTTAATAATGTATCACACTCATTAAAGCAGCAGTACTTTTAATTGATTTTACTGCATAATGAGTACTTGCTTTTGTTACTTTGAGTACATTTTACTGATAATACTGATGTTTGGGAGCACACAGGACAGGGACCCGGCTTTGAGATACCTCAAGATACAATTTTTTGTTCAAATGACAAAGAGTATCTTCTTTTTTTCTCTTCAGAAATATCTCCTTTGAAGACATCCCGCTGCTTCACAGACAACAAGTGTCTTTTTGAAGAAAGAGAAGCATGAATTTCAAATCAATTCATCAATGACTTTCTGTATCGGCATCTGGACCGCTGTAAAACAGGGAATGTTTAGGGTGTTGCCTTAATCCATTTAACCATCCTTAATCCATTTCATTAATGGTTATAGAAGTTTCACGCAGCACAAGGTGGCGAGGATCTTATTTTCAGGATTGAATTATTTATGAATGGCTCTTAAATTAGTGTTCAGCATTACTATGCTCCGTTTTACACCTCTAGATCAGATTTGCAGATTTGAAATACATTTTCAAAACACAATATAATGTTGTGATTCTGCTATTAATAATTTTAAATGAAGTAACAAAATGTAACACTGCTATTAGATGTTACTGTGATATGGACTAAATGTTCACTGAAGGGCTTCTTGCGATTTCTGCTAAATGAAATCATTTTATTGTGTAGCAGTCACCTCCAGTTCACTTTGTGTCTTTTCCATTTCAATGATGATCAGCCGTTAAGTTACCATTCAGCCTGGAGGTACTTGATGCTTCTGTCCTGTTCATTTGTTTCAGTTTGACAACAGAGATGAAGACGAAATGTTCTGTCTGTTCCTCAGACATCAGTGTTCAACCACAAAGTTTTTAGTCCACTTTCATGTGAAACATTTTTATTTTATTCTCCTAAAACACCAAAAGCCTGTAACAAATTTAAGCTACATACTAACTTGTTTAGTAATCTTCTAACATTTTTTTTTATTCCACCAATAAAATGTAAAGGGATTTTTCATTAATAGTGGAATTAATATGCATGCATTTCAATATTGGAGTAATATTAAAATAAATATATTTCTACATATATCAAAGTATGGACATTTACTTTTTCATTATTTATTTCAGCTGTATTTACTCAAACAGTATGTATTTTACAAGATAATAATCATATAAATGTTTACATTTTTCTAAATTAACGACCTCAAAAATAAATTTGCATAAGTGCTGTATTTGGCTACGATATTGAGGTACTTGTACCTCACTTGAATATTATTATTATATATTTTGTTATATGCTACTTATAATGTTCTTTTTTACTGCACTACATATTTTATATGTATCAGTTGGTTAAGATTCAGATTTGTATTTCAAAATATAATCAAGTAATTATTTATAATGTATTGATATAAAGGTTAAGCCACCTGGCAGGACATAAAACAGCTAAATTAAAATGAGCCTGATGCAACATTAAGTAATGAATGAATGAACCCATGATTAATTAATGCATCAATAACAGGAATCTGAGACAGGCCACACTGCTGTATGAGTATTTCTGACGATATATTGATGATGATGACGATTGGTATCTTATGTATGCATATGTATATTTGATGGTATATTCACCAAATTATTTATTTACCGTTTAGCTTGCTAACATTGCTAACTAACATACCTAGCTAAGCAGCTAGCTAACATTGCTAACTATCATAGCTATAGCTAAGCAACTAGCTGACATTGCTAACTAACATAGCTACCTAAGTAGCTAGCTAACATTGCTAACTATCATAGCTATAGCTAAGCAACTAGCTGACATTGCTAACTAACATAGCTAGCTAAGCAGCTAGCTAACATTGCTAACTAACATAGCTAGCTACGTAGCTAACTAACGTAGCTAACTAACGTAGTTAGCTAGCATACGGTTTATAACGTTAGCATATTTTGTCTCAGAGAGTGAGATGTTTGTGATGAGACATTTACTAAAAAACGGATAAAGACTTGAGGTGAATGAGCTAAAGCGTATTTCGAAGGATGTGAGAGAAATACTGCTGATGCTGCTGTGTGTTAGCGCCAGGCTTTGTGCAGCAGCTAAAAGGATGGAATGTACCGTGACCTTGAAGTGTACATTGAAACTCCAGATATGGTCATATTTTCATTTAAAAGAGAAAAATCGAGTATTGCTCTGCTTCTGCAGGTTGGGTTTTTCCACATCTGTTGACTGATGAGAGAAAGACAGATTATCAGAATATCTCACCAGTCATCCTCATCATCTTCATTACATCATATAGGTAAGCAAGGTATATAATCCAAGCAGGTGCTCTGCTATTTTCATCTACTCCTTCTTGAAATGATCTAAATTAGCACCTGTGTATATATTACTCCATAGTGTGGTAAGGAAGTGCTTACACTAATACTACTTTTACTCTTGTAATATTTTGAATGCTGTACATGTACTGTCGTAGTATTTCTTCCACCACTGCATTTCCCACCTTTGAACAATAACATGCCTGTTTGTCTCTTTAGTCCCCATTGAGCCAGCCTGAATGTATTTCATGCCATATTAGTTCAGTTTAGAAACACCTCAATGTCCAGCAGATCAGAATGGGCTTCACATCTGAACAAAAGTCCTGAATTCATAAAACTAATAATATCATCAAGATTACTCTCGATTCAAACCCAAAACTAGAAACATTTGCAAGGAATTTTGACAGCGTGCCTGATGCTGGGGCGATAACTTCAACTGACTCTCAAATAGAGTATAGTTTGGTCTGAAGGTGATGAAGATTTTAATTTAACATACAGGAAACTAAACATGAATAATAACACCTCAGTATCTGATTTTCTGTCTTTGCTTGTTCACACACCTGACCACTTTCTCAGAGGGACTCTCTGTCTTTGTAACACACACACACACACACACACACCTTTTGGGACTCATGATCTTCTCCCTCCCACCCTTGGAGTCAGTATGTGAAGCAGCAGCTGAAATTAGTCTGTCAGGATCTTTTTCTGGTCTCTGTGCTGATCATGGATTTTTCTGTCTACCTCCTGACTCTACTTTCTGTCATCTCTCAGTGTCCAGGTAGGACGCACACACACAAACACACATACAAACTTACAGTAAGTGGACAATTAAAACAGCATACAAAAGCTATACCTGGACATTAATTATTTCAGTGCGACATAAATGTTTAGAGCTGCAACAGTTAAAGTGTTTTCTGTTACTTGTGAGTTCAATTTATCCTGTATAAGAGGTACATTGTTTTTTTTTATTATTTCTTAACTTTAAAAACTAAAGAAAATTGATTTAATCAATTTATTTCTCGAATCTTGGTTCATTAAAAATGTCTGTTGTTTTTCGCTGTTGTATTAGTAGTGGGTCGTCTTAGGTTTGACTTTTCTGTGCTGCCCAGTTTGGTAAAGGTGTATGAGCCAGGTGGAGCCAAGCCAACCTCCACCTGTGCATTGTTCTCAGTTGGTGAGAACTGTTGTCCCATTTCAGAGAACGCCATTGTGGTAGACAGCGAGGTTAATCTGTGTTCCTATGTTAGCTAAATGGTTCTCTATAGCGCCTTTCATTCCCGCCGCTCAGTCAGACACTGGAGTTTCATTCACATCAGCAACACAATACGACATGACTCCTCCAGCACCTGTTGGATGGACGCATTAAAGGAGCCAGGTAAAGGTTTTCGATCCAATCAGTGTAAACAACCACGTCTGCACAGCAAGCAAGCCGCTTAAAAATCTGTAATCACTGGAGTCAATAAGTAATAAATAATTGCATAATTCATCTTAATTTTTTTAAAATGGCAAGTCAACAATTAAATTGTATTATTCACTCTGGTCATTGATATAAATTTATTTTTTACCCACCGAAGCACACAACATAAACAGTGAGTGTTTTATCTTGTTGTTGTTGATATGGCAGCTTCCTAGCTATTTGGATAAGTATGTACTCATTAAAGTAAATCATTACATTTAAACAGTCATTGGGGTTTCTTTTTAACCCCATATGTTCAAGGTCAAGGTTGTCATTTTCAATGTTCGTGTACCTGCAGGGAAAGTGGCAAAGAGGTGTGCATCTTGTGACTGTCATCTACCGTTAATTTGTTCATGTTCTCTTATATAAGTGCTGTCAGCTCATTTATATTTAACTGATGAACACATGAAGGACAGGATTAGTAATGTGAGAATTAATGATTATCTTGGCTCTGACTTCTCAAAGTTCACCTGCAGAGCACCGACACATTAGCAGATCAGCCAGTAAGATTGCTGAGTGAGAACAAAAACACAGAAGCTAATGGAGCGTGAAAATAATTAAGGAATTAATACTCATTTATAATATACTCAACTGGACAAAGCCAGGTTGTTTGGCACAAAGGAGAAATGTCTAACAATTGACTGTGTGTCTGTGTCTGAACTCTCTGTCCAGCTCAGTGGTGTTACCAGAGCCAGTACTCCTGTGATGACACATGCAGAGGTAAGTGGAAAGACTCCAACATGTTTCTGAGGTTCAAAAACTGAAAGAACACACTTGACGTGTCCATCACGAGCATGTGACCTGTCAAAATCTGTCAGTAAAAACACTGCACACCGCCTGCTCAGGGCCAAGCCGCAGACAGACGCAGTCAGAGAACACAGTGGAGCTTTTAGCAGCTAAATACTTTATCAGGTGGACAGCTCCACATGATAACTAGTGGGGCTTTATGTCTGCTGGATCTGAAAATAAATGGACAGTCAACCCATCAGTTTCATTTTATGATAACATTGTGACAGGTTCACAGCTTGTCTCTGCTGCCTGCAGTTTTTCAGGTGCATGCTGTTGCTTAAACTTGCATTAAGTTCAGGAATTTACAAGACAGATGTATGAAAGAGAATGGTTAAAACTAGAAAAGCACTCAGAGAGCGCAGACCTCCACCAAGATGGCGCTCTGAGAGAGCAAGCCCACAACTTCAAGATCATGCCATAGTAATTTGACCTTGATGACCTTGAATCGGATCCAATCACCACCAAAATTATTTAGTTTTAAGTTAGGCCACTTCTGATCAATCCTGAAAATTTCGCCAAAATCCGTCCATGACTTTTAGAGTAATTTTGCAAACTAACAAACATGCAAAATGGTGAAAACATAAGCTCCTTGGTGAAGGTAACAGAAACCAGTCCTTTGTGCTGTACAATAAATCTCAAGCCCAAACAAACATGACGTCATCATCAGAAGCATTTATCCACTTCAAAAAAATATTGTATCTTGGTTTAAATTCTGATTCTTTTCTGATCACTCCCATGATATTTTCTTACACAGTTTTATCTCAGTTATGTCACAGTAGACGTGCTGCTGCTTTGTTTGTTTGTTTGTTTGTTTGTTTAGACCCTGTCCGCTGGGCTGCTCAATTTCCCAGCTGTGGAGGATTACGCCAGTCACCAATTAACATTGTCACCAGCAAAGTGCACGTCAACAGCGCCCTGCCACCCTTCAACTTCATCGGCCACACCAACACAATCAACATTACAGTGGATAACAAAGGACACTCTGGTAATTAAGGGTCAAACATACTAACATACTCTAATATACTTGAATATACTCTAACATTATTATTCTTTTCCTTGCAGCACACTTTGCTCTGCCGCAGTCTGTCCGACTGAGCGGAGGAGCTCTGCCCGGTCACTACAGAGCCGCCCAGTTTCACTTCCACTGGGGAGGGGATGGGAGACCAGGATCCGAGCACACCATTGATGGAGAGAGGTTCCCCATGGAGGTATGTCACAGAGGAGCGTGTACATAGTTTGTACCTACAGGTTTTTTTTAGCATTTTCAGTTTCAGTCTTTGATAAAGTTTGCATGCCACTCTTAATGTATAAAATAAAAAGAAGCAGCCAAACCATAAGAGGAAATCTCTATTACCATTTTAATTGAGTTCATTTTAACAGTGCACTGTAGTGTAAAATAATCCACATTAATACTGTAATTTGTTTTGGGTCTCCAGCTGCATATAGTCCACATCAAGGAGCCGTATGGCTCTCTGGCAGAGGCAGAACATGATATGGCGGGTATAGCTCTGCTTGCCTTCCTGTTTGAGGTAACACATTCATCTTCATGACACTTAACTGGAATAGAAAAGACCATTGAGGCTTGTGTCTTAATGTTTATGGTATCCTCCTTGCAGGAAACAACAGATGATCATCCTCATTTGGACGCAGTGATCGCAGCTTTGGGCCGAGTACAAAACAATGGTAGGAGTTTGGTGACTGAAGTAACTTTTATTGTATTAAAAGGACCTGTCATTTTTAGTCTGTCGTACATTTTGACCAAACATGTCTCCACCTTTCTTTCTGTGTAAAGGCAGCAGCACAATGATCCCAAACTTTAGACTCAGTGACATTATACCGTCAGCGAGGGACCTTCACAGTTACTACCGCTATGTGGGCTCCATGACGACTCCAGGCTGTGAACAGGCAGTTGCCTGGACGGTGTTTCACAGGACCCTGCCCATCAGCAGTCGACAGGTGACCAGGCTTTATTCTGCTCACTGATGACACACTGCTCTTCCTTAAATAAATCCTCAATAAATCTGTGAACCTTCAAACTAATTATTGACATAAAATACAGACACAGTGAAGCCTTGTAAATCATTCGAGTTACCTCTCTGTGTTTGTTTGGCAAAGAGATGCAAAGTAAAACGTTGTAATGACTTTCGTTATTAAAAGCTAGAAGTCACTGAAATTTTTGCAGTATTAAAATCTGACTTTATAATTCAACTCTTTTGAACTCTCCACTCCAGCTGGACGCAATAGTTCAGCAGTGCCGATTCTGGACGGGGCAGCCCATGATCGATATCTTCAGACCGACGCAGCCTCTGGATGGCAGAGTGGTGTACCGCTCCAAGGCGAGTGCCGCTCTGCTGAGTGACATCCCCTTTTGGTTCAGTGTTTTTTCAGCTCTGCTCTGGACCCACTGACCCACACTGTGCTGCATGTGTAGAGGTAACAATCATGTTTATGCACATAAAGTACAGCCATGGTTAATCCATCATGAACGCTGTGATAGTGAGAAGTCATAGTGCAAAGTGAAAGTAAACTGTCCGTCCATAGCACCCAGTCTGTGTGAGTTTTAAGGTCTCTCTGTTCCTCAGCAGGCCTTTAACTTTAACACTAATCTGCTTTTCTTTTTAACGAGATAGCAGTGTCATGATTAAGAACTGTAGATTTTATAGTTTAAGTTTAGTTTAATAAGTATTTTTTCTTTCTGACAGTAAGAAGTGGAGGGAATTCTCATTTTCATTTCACTATTTCTTTTTTATCTGTAATGATACATCTTCTTCTCTGACATCAAGGCGTTTTTGTAAGTTTATTTTTGGGAAAACCCAAAAAATGGACATAAATACCAGTGATGACTTCTTTTTTCTTTGGCAAGACTTTTTCAGTGCCTAATTCCGTTACCTTGTATATGATCAACTTTCATGGAATTAATTACTCAGGAAAGTGCTACCATATACAGAACAATAAGAGTATAAAGGGAATTTGTTTGAACCCTCGTAGGATTTCCATTGACACTAATAATTTGACACTATGAAGGCTCCAATTAGGCTTTTTATGGATAATATAAATTTTTGATTACATGTGATTAGAGTCTAAATGTGATCACTGATTCTTTAATTTTTACAGTTTAATTTTCTTAAAATGTTTTGCACTCCTTGTGAAACATTGTCCTCATAAATAAAAAGATAAATAAAAAAACAGAAATATTTTTGCCACTTTCTGTTTTAGTAAGTTGTGTGGAGCTCACCAACAGGTGAGTTTTATCATATTTACTAAACATAAATCAACAGTATGTTACCATTAAATTCAATTGACAACTAGAACACCACATATATTACACAGTAATAGCTGGAACTGTTGGCAGACACCATGTTCAACTATTTTCATGTGCCTTTAAGCAGCACCATGTTGAGTCTTGAGAGCCGGCCATGACGGATCAGCCTGCAAAACACTTATAGAGGAACATCTGTTTATTGTTGGATCAATCTGACATCTCACAATGTGAACTAAAGTCAAAGTCAACTTTAGCTGCACAGTTTGCGCAGTACATAAAGTGAAAGTGAACTGCTGTTTCCCCTGAGGCGGACGTCACTTTGTCTGTGTCTTAATCCAGTTCCTCAGGTGTTCCACCTGAGCAGCAACGCTGCTCTTGGCTGTGCCTCCAGGGGCGCTGTACTGCTCCACGCTGCTGCTGTAGTCCCACACTGAGCACACGTCACTTCCAAACTGAGGGCTGAAATAACAGAAGAGGGAGGAGAAAGACAGAGCAAACTGAGAAAATCAAAATGGCCAGAGGAGAAAATACGAGTAATGGTGTTCCATGAAACAAAAGTTTTAGTTTTTAGTGGTTTGTCTGTATGTGAAGGAGATGTCAGTCACCTAACAGCACTCAGGTTGTCCACGGTGAGTTGATTCAAGGAGATATTTTGGGATTCAGCTGCAAACACAGCTTTACCAGAGATACCATGGGCCTCTCTGAACGGCACCTGTGATGCACAATAACACAGGATCACGCTCGAACACGTCAGAGCACGTATTAAATGTTTTTTCTTTGTCAGTTTTCTGTTCCCGGCGTCAGCAGAAGTTGTGATAAACGGCATAATTGATTAACAAAAATAAATAGATAATGGATTTAATAAAAATAAATTCTGTAATTGATAGTGGTGATACTCCCTCTTCAGGATATATTGATTTTCTCTTGAATCAAACTCACCCCCTTCCTCACGAGGTAATAGGCCAAGTCTGTAGCCAACATGTCCGGACTGAGGGCCGCCTCCATCACACTCTGGTTAATCTGAAACACCACGGGAAACAAAATCATCGTCATTTTGTCTTTTGAAAGGCAGGGAGGTATAGGGCAGAATTTCCTGTATTATTTCTTTCAGTGCAAAAAGCACACTGATCACAAAAAACAGTCATAGTCTGTTAATCCTCTTAGTCAAGTCAAGTCAGTTTTATTTGTCGAGCCCCATATCACAATTTACATATTTGCCTCAGAGGTTCAAAGTACTGCTAATTAATATTCTGTCTGTAATCCTACTAAAACACCTTGTTCAAATGAGGGATATCTTTCATCTGTCATGGCTTTTGTAGCCTACATAACAAGTTTGAAGTTTGCTAAAGAAATCTCCAATGCTGCTTTGTTCAGGAGAACCATGATATAAGGTCGAAAACTGCAGAGGAAAACAAAGAGGTCAAGATTTTGAAATGTAATATAAGAAAGCAGTCAATCTTTGAAAGCTGGGGGGCCAAGTACTGTATTTTTTCTCAATATAATCAATTGAATCTCTGACCTTGAGAGTTGACATTACTCCAGTTGTGACCTGCAGCACAGCGTGAACCACATCATGGCAGTCAAACATGGCCTCCTTGTCCTCCTAACAACAGACAGCATGACAGCAAAAGTAGATAATAGAGAGGAAATATCCAGAAAATGAATTGAAAGCACAATAAAGACAGACTTTCATACCTGCAGGTCTTTGTTGTAGCTGCTGGGCAAGCCCTTCAGCGTCATCATGAACCCTGCACACTGAAACACATCAAGTCATCATGTGTGTTTGACAAGAAAGCTCTGCAGAAAATTCACTTTTGACCTCAACGTTGTTGCTACAGGATTCAGTGGCGTTCATGGGAAATGCACTTGCTTATAGAAACTGACGATTCAACAAAAGCAAATCTTTAATCTGAGGTCTTACTCGGCCAAAGACACGCCCCGCTTTGCTCCTGATCAGTTCCAAACTGTCAGCATTCTTCTTTTGTGGCATCAGACTGCTGCCTGTGCTGCAAACACAACAGATGTGAGGAAAGAAGGAAATAAACTGTAGAGGAGTGGCGGGATATGAGCTAAACACGTGTTTCAACTGACAACACAAGTAATTCACACATGAAGATTTGAACAAAACCATAATGGCACTTTAGGACCACATAAAGAATTAAAAACTAACCTGTAGGCATCAGAGAGTGAGACGAAGGAGAACTCTTTTGTGCTGTACAGCATCAAGTCCTCGGCCATCTTACTGAGATGGGTCAAACACAACGAAGCCCAGAACAAGAACTCGGCTGAAGATGGACAGACAGATACTCTATTAATCCTGAGGGCAATTCAAGTGAAGACAAGAAACACAGAGAAGCAAACACGAGGTGACTTATTTCAGTTTAATGCCTAACATGTATAGTTTACAAACCAACAAAGTCCCTTTGGCTCGTGGCATCCATGCTGTTAAGACTGATGCCATCAAACTCCAACTCTACACATGAGGAGGAATAAATAAACAAGACACGAGAAGTGAAAGACAGCTGCAACAAAAGTGCACATTTAACAGGAGAGTAAATATCAAGTAGCCGCACCTTTCCTCAGCAGCTCCCTGTCGATGTCAAACGGCGTCCCAGCGATGGCACCACTGAAAACAAGAATCCCTCTCATTAACTGCTCTGTGGGTGGAAATTAGTGTCAGGCGGTGAATGTGTGCTCACTGCGTACCTGCCAAGAGGTAAAATATTAACTCTTTTCTTGATCTCCTGAAGTCGGTCCACATCTCTGCTCAGAGCAACAGCGTGACTGAGGTTTGGTTCAAGCAGCGAGCGAGGGAGAGAAACACAAGACTGGCATGAACACTACGTCATCTGATATAAAAAAGAAGGGTTTCTGGCACTTATAAAAGGTCACCTTAAAATCCAGTGGCTCCATCTGACTGGCTGAGCTCTCTGCATGTGGGTGTAACCAGGAAACAGCACGTCAATTTCTCTGATTTCAGACAGAGGTGACAGAAAACAGCTTTTAACTTCAAAATCAGTTTCTTTTAAACGGTTTACATGTGCCAGTGTGCGTCTGTCCTACACTGCTGCCCGCTCCACCATGGTAGATATCAGCTGTAAGGCGCTGGCGGTCAGGGTGGAGATGGCATCTCGCAGCCACAACCTCATGTCAGTCACAACCTGGTCAACTCAAACACACACAGCTCAGCTCTTATAGTGAAGCAATACAGCTGCGACTCCAAATAGTAATTCAGTCAGTGCAGTTTTAATGTTGTTAAGACAAACCTGGTCATTTCGGCTCCTGCCAGTGTGCAGCTTCCCTGCAGGCGCACCAATCAGCTCCTGAAAAAGGCAGTAAAAGCTCATCGCAGCCACCATGAAACATCCCAGGAAAGTTTACAGCCCATAACTGACAGGATAAAAATACTGGGGTGGTCTTATTCTGTTTTGTTTTTTCCTTATTGTCAACAAAAGTAAGTCAGCAAGCAGTCCCATATGACAAAACACAAACTCATTTCTGCAGAGTAACAAAGAACAGGCCATCTCTAGCTCACCTTCAGCTTGCGCTCATTGGCAGTGTGAACGTCTTCATCTCCAGGTTTGAGCACAAAAACACCTTTGGACCACTCCTCAGAGATCTGGAGGTTATAAAAGGGCAGTGTTAATAGTAGTCTGATCACTGTTTGGCTGCTGTCACATGATGACAGTATTGTTCACCACACACTGAGCATAACACAGGGAGGAATTCAGCAGCTTGGCACATTTTCAGCTGTCATCTATTAACCTGTCATCTGCACACTGCAGGGTGAGCAGTGGCACGTAGACCCACAGTACAGTATTTCATTGTACATAAATATGGAAGGAGATGTGATCAGAAAGTTCAGTCAGTGTCACTGTGTTATTATGATGTGGTGAACTTAAAGTGAGTGCACTTGTGTGTGGGTGAGTTCACCTGATCCAGCCCTTGTAATATCTGGTTCATCTCATGCGTGGTGACTAGCTTTGCCTTCTGCAGAGCTTTCACATACGCCTTGCTCCCACGGATATCAGCGTCCCACATCCTCTGGTCATAAGCGATGGATGCGTTGAACTTCTCCATGATAGGATCAGTGTCCCCCACGAAGCGACCTCCCCAAAGTTTGCTTCCCTGGTGGGCATTTGTGTCCACCGTTAGACACATCAGTGTGTCGGTCTGTTCACAGTGGACTGCTCCCAGTCTGACACCTGGGTGCTAAAACAGTGATAACTACACAGACAGGCACATGCCGGTGGTCGAGGGTTGTAAGCTTACCTCTGTGTTGGACATGTTTGTCGTCGATGGTTCATGTATGTGTCTAGTGGCTGTTTGAGTCTCAGTTTCTGGCTTGTTGACAGTTGCTGCTGGCTCATATTTAAACGACGTCAGCGAAGAAACGTCATCCTACGTCATCCGTTGTGGGCACGGACTAGTTACCCGCAAACTGCTGCCTGTGTTGTGTGTGGTGGAACGGATGTACCATAACTGGTAAAACAAAAACAAACAAACAAAAAAAAAATGCTAAGATTCAAGTTAACGGTAGCAAAATCTCTCGCGAGACTCGCTTTCCGAACCAGCCACACGCCCCCAGAATCTCGCGAGAGTTACCGCTCAACTCGTTCTGCTCGATATGACTGTCATTTGGCGGGGGTGGGGGAAAGGGAACCGAAACTAGCCTCGTTCTCATGGACATGGTTTGTGATAAACTGTTTTTTTTCTCGTCCTTGTCGTCTAGCCTTTCTTTTAGGGACTTTTCACTATTAAATGAATCGTTCTCGTTGAAACAGCGCCGTCTGTTCGCCGTCCGTCGTTCGTCCACCGAGGCACCCCCCCACCCGCCAGACAGGAAGGAGGGGGACTTAAAAGGCGGGAAAATTTACAGGCTATGGACACATACAGCTTGTGGGTGAGAGGACAACAGTTCAAAAGTTTTTTATGAATTCAATAAATACCTCAAACTATGGCTAGATATGTCTTATAACTGAATATTTTGAACAGCTATTTTTTTTCTATCGTTGAAGGAGATGATGCATTACAAAGCGAGAATAAATAGAATATATATAATTATATATAAGTATATACTAATGATATAATAATATGAAAATTACATGCACTGGAAATCATTAGAAATTAATCATAAGTCTTTGCATTTTCCTGAAGGTAAAAAACCACAACAGCTACTTTTCTGCTTCGTGAACATCCAGCTGGATCACATTAAATCCAAGTTGAAATCCACAAACAAAGGACCAATGGAGAAATTTATCAAGGTAGCATTTTTTTTCCTGTTTCCTGAAATGTACACTCAATTATTCACAGTTGAAAACTCTCATCCAAGAGGCTTCTTCAGTTCTGATTGACTGCTAGAGAGTCCAGATACTTATAAAAACAAGAACAAGTCAAAGCCATAAGGGGGAAAGCAGCAAACTTCCAGAGGTTTGTCATGTTTCTTTATCTGCTTTGGAAAATATAAATATTTCATAATATACCGTGCATCCTTTTTACACATTTTGTCATTTTACAGCCTTATTCCAGAAGGGAATAAATTACTTTTTCCCCTTAAAACTCTACACACAACACCCCATTATGACAACATGATTTTTTTTAAATGTTAGCAAGTTTATTAAAAATAAAAAAAAACTAAGAAATTCCATGTACAGAATGTAAGTATTAACAGCCTGTGCCATGAACCTTTAAACTGAGCTCAGGTGTTTGCTGTTCCCACTGATCATCCTTGAGATGTTCCTACAGCTTAACTGGAGTCCACTTGTGGTAAATTCACTTGATTGGACATGATTTGAAAAGACACACACCTGTAGGTCCCACACTGGACAGAGCATGTCAGAGCACAAACCAGCATGAAGTCAAAGGAATTGTCTGTAGAGCTCAGAGGCAGGATTGTCTCGAGGGACAACTTTGGGGAAGGGAACAGAAAAATTGGTTGAGAGCAGAAATCTCCAAGTTTTTAAAACCGCAGCCAAGGATTTGCTGGCCATGAGCGATGATGAGAGTTTGAAGAAGTTCTGTGGATTCTTCTGTCAGAGAGAGGAACCTGTCCCAATGGAAACTGAATGAGCAGCGCAGGTTTTTAGAAAGCTAGCAGAGGCTGTCGAGTGTGTTCTCAGAAAGCAGGATCTGTTCTCAAACCCTAACCCTCGAACAAAACTTGGTTTATTCATTGTTTGAAGAAACCATATTCAGTTTTAGACGGTTTCTCCTCACTTAAGAAATACTTGTTTGTGTCTAAACTGTACTTTAACTACTTCTTTGTTACCTACTTTTTTTTTTAACATATTTTTCATACATATTTTTAAAGGATTATCTTAAAACTTTAAGTTATATTTGTGTATTTTAGGTCTGTGCTGGTTCATAGCAAACATGACAGCACTGTCCAATATTGCCTAATTAAATTAAGAGACAATATAATGGGCAGATATTTAAACCAGGTGTTTTCTGTTGGGGTATATGTCATCACATAAGTAGTAAGAAATAAATTGCACTACTGAAATGCCAAGGATACAGCATGTTAAGGGCAATTTAGAAACTGTCATACTTTATCCACCAGAGAGTGCTGACTGTAAACTGTTGGTCCTTCTTTGTAACAATGGGCCTCATTTATGAAGATTGTGGCATTCATCAATGTTTTCTTATCCAGGATTTGTTCTTAGATAAGAACAACTCCTGTGAACACTCAGGGGTACTCTTACGCATAAATGTGCTGACATGTTGGCATGTTTGTGTTGTCTTCTTTTGTCCACTTCCATTAAAATATGATATTACAGTCATCTTTCTGTCACATGTATTTATTTATTAATTCATTCATTTAATTTTTGGGTAATTTACAGAACATTTTTTTATTTCAAAATAAAATGCATGCAATAAATCAACTGGCCCTGCAGTACATCAAATTTCCATATAGAAGAGCAAGTCACAGTCAAGAGGGGGTTCGTATCACTGGCCTCCCTAGGCGTGGGGAGGCACGGGACCGAGCAGGCGTGTAGGTACTGCTGCAGGAGAGACTTCATCTGTGAATAAATAACAAATCAAGCCATGGTTGCAACCCTCAGTCCAATACTAAGACATATTTTGATCTTACACACATTATGGTACTCCTGCCTTTAGGACACATATTTAAAATAAAGGTATTATTTCAGAAAATAAATAAATGACCTTCCGATACTTCTGGAGTAGCCGCAGCACAGGGAGGAGATGAAACTGTTGCCTCGGTGCCCAGGTCTGTATCCAGACACTCAGTCGATGGTACTCTTAAAAAGTAAAAAAAAAAATATAAACAATTAAATGAAAATTTAAAAAAAAACTGATGTATATTTTTCCCATATAGCATACCTGAGAGGGTCGTCTCCCTGATGATGGCCCCGTTGTGCTGGTCCATCTCAGACAGGTTTTGGGTGGCTGTTCCTACTCCTGTCCGTTGCATCTCCCATCGGCACCTAGAGTTTTCTTAAGATCCCTCTTAAGAACAGCTTAAGAAGGAATCTAAGAAGATTCTTAAGAAGATATTGGTGAATGAGGCCCGTTGAGTTTTATTTCATCTCAATCGTTTAAGAAATTGTACAGAAATTGTACAATATATTCTGTCATGCTGTCACTGTGTTGCTATAGCACTGTAATGTGAATGGCATGTGAGCTGTTATGCATGAGAAAAATCAGTTTAACAAATAAAGAATTATGATTTTTCAATATTCAATAAAGTGATTTCTTTCATATTCAAGTTTAAAAGTGTTTTTTTTTTTAATTTTATGTTCATATTGACAATGCAAATATATGAACATGAGTTCAGTATAATCTGTCACTTGAAATAACTGACACTTATTTTGAGCTTGATAATGCAGATAAATGGAAAAAGGTGGCGCACTGAACATCAGACAGAGATATTTTATCCAATATATTTGGATCTTCATTAGCTACCACAATAGTTGTCTTCATTAGAGTCCACACCAAAGAGTAAAATACATTTTTAAAGCACTAATTGGGCTATTATACCAGGAGAAGGCAGCACATAACAGAACACTGATTTTGCTATTTGACAAAATGAAACGGTAGCAAGCAGTCAGAAAGCGGTGGATATTTATGTTTCATTTCTTTACTGTTCTCTGTTAAAGAAGAAAATGTGTATGAGCAACACTAAAACCAGCTTGATGCCGGGCGGAACGTTCGAGCTGGTTCACATTTCTACACGGACACTTCTGCAACGGACCAAAGCTGGTTCCTGTCCTGACGAGATGGAAGTGTAAGAGTTTATTGATTGATTTTATATTGTGACTTTTGTTCAGTGAGTTTGTCAATCGGCAGATGTTTAATGTTTATTCATGTAAGCAAATTTTGTGGTTAAATGTACAACAGCTGTTCTGCATTAGCATTAGCATTAGCAGTTTCCGGTTGATTCAATGATCGAGCTGTGGGGAAAAGGAGTGGAGTTTGGGCGTATTATAATAACATGGTGTAGAGCCACAACTGCAATTTAAGAACGTGATTCCGTTTAAAAGGTTAGACAATAAAGATCCACAGCCAGCTAAACATCAGTACACTGGAACAAAGCTGTCAACACTGTTTCCAGTGTTCAATAGAGCTCAATACAATTAGTTCATTAATCAGTTACTCATCAGCAATGAAGTGGCAGATTTTTTTCATCATGAGTAAATTATATAAGCATTTATGAAGAAAGTCTTTGCACCAATTTGTTTATAGTTTGTGCTTCTTTGTTTTCTGTTATTGTACTAATAATTGATATAAATATTTAATATATTGGGGTTTTGTATTCTTACAGACTTTGGGGAAACGTCATTTGCAGCCAATTCTACCCATAGATTAAAGCATTCCAAATGAACTGTATTAAATAGATCCACTGTTTTGAACTTAAACTTTAATGTTTTAGGATTTTTATATCAATTAAAACAGGATGTATATTTTTATTCTTTATTTCCTTTGTGTGGCCATCTGTATCACAAGTTCCTGATAGTCTCTCATAACTCTTGTCTTAAGACTTTACTTATGTTCATCCAACCAAAATAACTTAAGCACAAAGGCCAACCATTTATCTTGTGGAGCTTTCAGTGAAACCTCTCAGTGACAGGAGGTGAAGGCAGAGATCCAGTTCAATGTTCTGAGATTGTTTTGTTTACATGTGCAGTTACAACAGTAAATAATTTACTTTTTACTCTTCTTTTCAGGAAAAATGCTAACGCTGCTATGCTCAGTAACTGTGAGGTAATATGTTGTTGTGTTACATCACATTTTTTGTAGTGTCTAGTCCACTTCATAATTGTCTGCCTGTGTGTTTCTCAGGTGTTTAAACTCCTGACAGAACTGAAGGAACAGAGGAAGGACAGCGGGAAGAGCAAAAACAGCACTGGGCAGCAGAACCTCAACACCATCATGTATGAGGTCGGCACACATCCTCTTCCTCTCCTCACTGACGTTAACACCACTTGTTGTGTCACATTTACACTTTTGAAACATCTACAGTTTCCTCTCCATTGTCACACAGACGCTGAAGTATCTGTCAAAGACGCCCTGCAGCAGACAGACTCCAGATATCATCAAAGACTTCTTGACCACCATGATGCCTCACAAACTCACAAAGTCAGTGAGGCATAGATTTCACCATTTATGTCTCAGTTTGGACTTTATGGATTACATAATATCTGCAGTATTTCCTTAAGATAATAACTTAATTTCCAGTAAAGACTCACTGATATTTTTCCCCTGTCAGGGCAGAGAAACTGCAGCTATTGAATCACCGGCCACAGACAGCAGTGGAAATTCAGCTAGTGAGTTTTCATAAGTTCCTGTTCCTGTATCTCTTTACTGTCATTGCCATCTGACAACACCCCCAGAGCTACAAAAACCATGGAGTTTTTGCTGTTAGGGAATAAATAAATAGCAATTTGAGAGCTGAATAAGGCCCAGGTAAATTGAGGTTTGATGTTTAATTGGATTTCCCTCATATTCCATAAAGCAGCTGCTCCTCTTCATATTACCATGACCACTGGCAAACCCAACCTACTGAGGAACGTCTGTGTTGCTCATGAAGCTTTAGCTGACAACTGCAGATACATGAATTAAATGAGGCAAAGAAATGCATCGTTGCAATGTTTAAAAAGAAACAATAAATTGGAAAATAAAATAAGTTGGTGTTCAAGCACCACTTAATTTGTGGTTTTTGTTCAGATGGTGGAGGAGAGTGAAGAGCGGTTGTCAGAGGAGCAGATCGAGGAGCTCATCCAGGTGGTCGCAGGCGTCCTACCTGGGGACCCGGAGCAGGAGAACGCAGAGATGGATGAAGCCGCTGAACAGTCATGACGCAGTAACAGGCCAAAAACGACTCATAGGTGGAAAGTGAGGAGATGGATGGTTGCTTTTATCTGCGCCATTTTACATCTCTGTTTGAACTGAACGTAGCTGCCTGACCGTGGCAAAAAGAACGCCATCGACTGTCAAATTAAATAAGTCACATTAAGATGATAAGGTAAATAACTAATGAATGGAGCATGTATATTTGCAAAAGAAATATGCACACACTTTCATAAGAACAGGTTTTGTAGTGAGTCACATGTCTGACTGATCTAATTTGTGTTTCACCTCAGATGTTTGTGCAGAGACACTCTGCTATTAACTCTGTATACTTTTGGTTTCTGACTCAGTGTAATATAAGTCAGTCATGCAACTGAACTTTGGTACAGTGCTAACAGAAGGTTTGACAGTATCATTGGAGCGGTTATGTAATGACTAAGAGGTGATTGTTGGCTCTTGGAGGCAGTGATTTTTAAAACATGCTGTGTTCCCTCTGTTGTGTCTACTGCTCTACGTTACTTTAGATGATGAGGGCAGCGAGCAGAGAAGGTTATTTTCAGAACATCGAAATGATGATGTACTGTGTCCTTTCTCTACATCATCCTCTAGGTCTGTGGATGCACGGCAGAAGTTTAAAGGTGCCTCAGTCTCTCTATTCATTGTAAAAGTAGTGGTTTTAGGAGGTAGTGATAGGTCTAACCATCCTAACATCATAGCACTGTGGTCATTTTTCACAAAGATCTGTAACAACTCATGATATTAAACAGGATTTAAATTGATGGCTCATAAATCCACAAACTCATCAAGAACAGGCTCTGGATCAGCTCATGTTTTCTGTTCTGGGGGTTTTTTATTTAGCAGAGGAAGGATGTGCTGGTTAGACTGGTGTACCTTTCTGTTTTGAGCTTCCTGTTTGTGTATCACTTTAGTTTCCTGTGCTCACTTAGCACCTTGCTGAGGCACACTACCGAGGCAAAGTGAAAGTCATGGACACTGATATTGGACCAGCACATCCGTCCCTAGCCAACGAATGAGACGTGAGCAAATAAAAATAAGAAAATTCTAAACTGTAATGCCCTAACTAGCTTTACCTACCTGCCGACTCTTCCACATATCTGTACGTTTGCAAAGCCATGTGACTCTGGATTTGTGTGAGGAAAAGCCAGACAGAAGTAGTCAAGTTTTGTAATTGATTTCCTGTCTTTATAGAGTGATTGTTTTTCAGCTCCAGGTCAGACTAAGTAGGCAACCTGAGGTTTGGTATGTGATGAGCACATCATCAGTGCCTTGTTACCACACAGGCTTATAGATTTGAAATAATTAAATACATAACGAAATAGGATTTAATTGCCGTCCAGGCTAATTTTTCTAACGGATCAAATGGATCAATCCTCAAGGGCCCTGAAAGCTCCTCGTTTGTGTCCTGGCTCATGCAGATGTATTTTGAAGAGATTGGCAATATGCACCACTTGATGTGGTGAAGGTTTAAGGTGGTTTTTGATTTAATGCCTTGATTCCTGAGTGTAAATGAATTGTTTTACCATAGAGCAAACATGGGACCAGGTAGCACAGCACAACTGTACACCTTGTAGAGAGTGGGATGTGTTGGTTTTTCATGCAGCCTTGAGGATTTACTGTCCTATCTACTTACCTGGCAGTGTTTCCTCTCTGTCTATTCAATAGTAAATCCAAATTGGCATAAATTCATAAATTATGTTGCAAATAAAACAGTAGTCTACACAAGGGGGAAGTTGACCACTTGTTTTCTTAAACATAATTTTATTACACCTTTTATCAGTTCTACTACTCATCCTATTCCATATGTGCTCATTTCAAGTCCAGTTCTTTTCTGTCATTCATTTCTACATGCAAGTACACAAGAAAGAAATGCTAAATAACAACAGTTAACCAGAAAACAGACACAACAGAACTACTAAACAGGGCTGGACTAAACTGAACTAAAGTGAGCTGCTGAGGCAGTCTGTTGCACATTGTGACTGCTTGAATTGATTGATTACTACTGATATATCTTATTACTTCTTCATGAATTCCAGTGGTTATTTTATGCTTTACATGTTGTTATTTGACAGGCTTCCTAATGCCGTTCACTCACGTTTGGTCCTCCACAGAGGACACATTCATGAAAACCTGTCATATTGAAATCAAGAATCAAGAGGAGATTTGTTGCCAAGTGTGTTTACACACACAAGGACTTTGACTTGGTGTCAAAAGTTCATAGTACTCACATAGAATAGAATAGGGGTATAAAACTATAAGGACATACATTTTCTAAGACAGTACTATGTACAGTTGTTATAATAATTGCAGATAAGAATGTAAATAATTTTTAGTTCTGTGTATGGCAACTGCTGTTCAAGAATTTCCTTCGGGATGAATATCTTATCTTACCTGAATACACAGATAAGTGAGAAAAAATGGGTTATAAAATTGCACATACAGGCTGAAGGAGTCAAAAAAGAGTCTATTATAATATACTATACTATACTATTATAAAAAGGAAGATGAGGATGAATTAAATGATGATTTTAACCTCAGCTAAATCCCACAACATGACTGGAGATCCCCTATGGGCACAGAAATCGATGAAGTTAAGTAATTTTAACCAAGAGTGTGAAAAAAGAAAGACAGAAATGGGCAGAATGGCCCTTTAACGCCTCCACCAATAGGAATCCAGCTAGCAGATGTTCGGAACGTCCACCGACCAATCAGAGCTCTGCTTTCTCTGCCTGCCTGCGTTCGTGCTCACTCCACGTTCCCTCCTCCACATTCAGCTTCTTCTCACGGTGCAAAGTTACATCGGGAATTAGCGGCGACTCGTCGGTGTGATGATGTGTTTTCTGAATCAATAAACAGCCGATAGAGCCTCCGCATGAGAGGGAACACCGGTGTGGACAGAGGAGCTGCTGGATTCACATTTTTTTTTTTGGATCAAGGTTTTTTTTTTTTCCTTCTGATTTCGACTGTTTCACAGACGTTGGTGAGTGAACACCATCTTTAACGGATCTGACAGATTTACGACACCAGCTGCGCGCAAACAGCCAAATGAGGCAGTTTACAGGAGGTAAATGTGGTTAAGTAACACACTGCTCTGGTGGTCATGGGCAGCTGTAGGTGTCCGCTGCTCTGTCGCGGTGTGTTTGGCTGATCGCAGGTCATTCACCTGGTGGCTGCCTGCCTGCCTCGGGTGCATTTTTTTCTGCAGACGACATGCATCATCAAGTCAGGCCAGATGTTGGCGGCTGCTGGGCCTTCAGTCTGCAGCACCGTTTCTGCACACACCGTTCAATGCGGAGATGGCTCTGTTTGTGCACCTGGTTCACCTAGAATTTGTGCAGAAAGGCAGAAATTCTTCAGCAGCTCTGAGAAGGAGCTGCAATAATGGGACATAGAAAGAGAGACAACAGTGCTGACAGTAGGATAATGCATTGATCCCCTCTGTGACAAAGATTGGATTTATTAACAACCCGCTGGTCAAAGATATAAGCACTATGCACCTGGATGTGTGTATATATATATATATATATATATATATATATATATATATATATATATATATATTTTTATATATATATCTTCTTATTTGTATTGTGATTGTATTTCTTGCTACTGCTACACAGTAATTTCCCAAGTTGGGATCAATAAAGTAATTCTATTCTATTATATATATATATATATATATATATATAACAAAGACAGCAGCTCTTGATGAGGAGGCAGCTTAAGGACTTTTCAATACATTTCACACTTTTGCCAGAGGAGATCATTGCAGCACCGAATAAATACAAATAAAACTTTGTAACACTGTGTTCACTTTAATCAGTGACCTTTTCAAGGTCACTCTGGTGCAGTGTGTCCTGATAAGCAGATAGTTTTTGGGTTTGTTAGCCCACAGTAGGTTCCTCATAGTAGTTTCCGAAATTTCTGCATCCACTCCAAACTAATGGAGGTTAATGGAATAAAAAAATACATTAGAACTTTTCATTAGATCTGCTTTCTTGCAAAAATAACATTAAACTAAAATTAAAAGGTTTTTAAATAAATAAATAAATAAAAATGCTATTTCTCATTTATGAGTATTTGATTTTTTTTCTCCAGCTTATAAAAATAATTATAAGTTGTGAGAAAATATGTTTGTTTTTTGGTGTAATTTGGGTGAACCAGCAGTTTAAGTCTGTTGAGAGAGAGGAAAAAAAAGCAGCAAAGCTTGCCTTAAACCACTGGCCTAATTCTCTGCAAAACTCCAAGTGGCTTAATCTCTGCATGGAAATGCATTAGAATTAAGCTGGTTATACTGCTGGACTTAGCATGGCTTAAGGCAGCACCTAAGTATCCCAGCTGGGCCGGGATGTCCTCATTTCCAGCTGTTTTTTTTTCCTTTTTACTTTGATAATCAGACTGAATTTTACAGAGAGGCTACTATGGGAAAAGAGAGTTCACCACGTGGCGTCCAGATGTTCGGCTCTCAGAATACTTCTGAGGAAGGGAGTCTTATTTCACATTTGCTTCGAGCCTCTGTAAGAGGCAAAACTAATGCTGTTGTGAATTTGAGTCTCAGAACTATAATGGTGTTTTTAAAGTAATTCAAACTGCAGTGGCATCAGTATTTCAATAAATTAGTGAAGTTAGACTCACTGGATGTTCACCTGAATTCAATTATTTTTACAAGTGTGTGCCTTTTGTGCTAATAAAAGGAATTAGATGCTGACTTATGTCGGTGAAACTGCTTGTGGGCACATTGCAGAAGCACAATGGGGAAGTCGTAAGCTGGCTTGGTCAATAGTAATCTGATCTTGAACAATTTGCTTTGCGTGGCTAAACTGTCAGTGAGAATAAAAACATGAGGAAGCTGTAATTAGTGGACTCAGATACTCTGCCTGAGAGTGTGTCTTCCTTGCACGCTGCAGCGTGCTTTGATATGGCTGAACGGTCAGTGGGGAACGAAGCAAAATAGCTACTTTGAGAACAAAAACTGGATGCATTTCAGTGAGTACAAGTGTTCTTGGCAAAATAACCCAGCAGCCACCACCACATCCTGCTTACTGATGACAGCTCACTGGTGCAAAGCAGTGAGCAGCTCAGAGCTTACTCATCTATTTGAAATTTAAAAGGACTTGCAAGTTGTGAAATCACTAAATGTCATTAGTGATCCCAGAGAAACGGAAGCATTCTGTATTTGGTTGGAAGCCTTGTAAACTGATTCTGGTGCAGTTTGTGTCTTGAGGTGGTCTTTTCGTGTTTCAGGTGGAAGCGATGGATAAGAGTGGTGGCTGGCTCTGGAGCGCAGCAGGACTGGATCCTGCTCTCCGACACCTGAGCTGAGGAGTCTTCCCGAGGAGGCTCATCAGGCCTTCCTCAGCATCACTTCTTTCTCACGGTCATCCTCATCCTCCAGGCTCTCAGTGTGTAACTTTGACCTTGAAGCCTTAGAGGCTGCAGTCACATCCTCAGGAGCCCCTGAATATTGTTTTATGTCCTCCTGAATCTGAACCATGAGGAACACCAGATCGAGTCTGCTGCTGGGCTGCGTGCTCCTCTGCTCCGTCTCGCTGCTCTACCTGGGCATGAGCGGCACAGTGTGCCCTCCAAAGAGCCATCGGTACAGGTGGATGGAGCTCAACCTGGGCTCAGCCAATCAGAGCTCATCCCTGACTGAACACTTCCCTGAAGACACGCCGCTCATCTTTATCGGAGGCTTCCCCAGGAGCGGCACCACGCTGATGCGTGTCATGCTGGATGCCCACAATGCTGTGCGGTGTGGAGAGGAGACCCGAGTGATACCCCGCCTCTTGGCCATGCGGGCCACCTGGAGCCGCTCGGTGAAGGAGAGGATACGACTGGATGAGGCCGGCGTCACTGACCAGGTGTTGGACTCAGCCGTGCGAGCGTTCCTGTTAGAGGTGAGCTGACCGGCAGCTCAGCATCTGCTGATCTGCAAATGTGTTTGGGTGTCAAAGGCTTTAGGATGATGTCTTTACATACACAGGGTTATTGGAAAAAATGATAATAATTTAGCTATTGAGCAGAATATATTCATTGATTAACCAATGAGTCATTTAGGCTAAAATAAAACATTAAAAATGCCATTGTGATGCATGTCATTTCTCAAGATTTACTATTACAGATGACAACTGGAGCTCGATATTTTTTGGCATTTTTGCTTGATAAATGACTTAAACAAATAATATCAAAAAATCCAACTAATTCCTGTTGTGTGACATTTTACATTTAAACCATATTTAGCCTATTTTTTGTTTAAATGCCTGCAGCCATTTGTTGGAATTTGAAGAGCTGTTTAACACAGAATTTCTAAATATGATGCAGTTTGGGTAACAGCTAAAAAGTTGCATAAAAATGCATATTTTTGAAAATATGCTCATTCGCTTTCTTGGCTGTAATGTCAATACCCATCTCCTGTCTGTTCATAAGATATGAAGCTACTGTAAAGTAAAATATTTGAATATTAAGAAGGAATGGCCCTTGTAATATTCACTTCATATGTTCTAGGTGATAGTCGGCCACGGGGAGCCTGCACCTCGCCTCTGCAACAAGGACCCGTTTGCCTTGAAATCACTCTCGTATCTGTCTCGCATCTTTCCTAAAGCCAAATTTGTGCTCATGCTACGAGACGGACGGGCAACCGTCCACTCCATGATATCACGCAAGGTATGCTGCTGTCTTTCTTTCTCTTATCGACTTCCTGTCTTGCATCAGTGGCTTGACAAATTTGTACTGTTGACACACTGTGACATCACACGTTCTGTGTTTACGCTCCGATGTGACAGCCTTGCTGTGTTTATCTCCCTGCCTCCATCTGCAGGTGACCATCTCTGGCTTCGACCTGACCAGCTACAGGGACTGTCTGACCAAGTGGAGCAGCGCTGTGGAGACCATGTTCAGCCAGTGCCAGGCGGCCGGAGAGTCCAGATGTCTGCCCGTCCGCTACGAGCAGCTCGTTCTCCACGCAGAGGAGGAAATGAGGAAGTTGCTTCACTTCCTGGAGCTGCGGTGGGACCCGTCGGTGCTGCACCACGAAGAGCTGATTGGAAAGGCTGGTGGCGTGTCTCTGTCCAAGTGAGTCCATCAAATGTGTGGTTTGCTCTTATCAGGTGGAGAACTTCAGTTTCATGTGCACAGGTTTTATGGATTTTCTGACTGCCTGTAAATGACAGAAAATCACACTGATCTTCATGTATGTGTGAATTCCCACCTGTCTTACGAAATGTGTCATTTCCTAAAAGGCTGTTAAAAAGCAGCTGTGATTATCACACCCAACCAAACACGTTCATTAGCTGCTCGTTAATGAAAACACATCTAGTTGATGATGCAGTTTTTTAATATAAAAATTAAGATAAAACCCATTTCATTGGTTTGCATTTTGGCCAGTATTTTCTTCAGTTTTTTTTTGTCTTATGTGACCGGATGTGAGTGAAAGCGATGCGACGCTGGTAATTTAAAACTCTACTGATCGATCAAGAGGAAATCCTGTTTTTACCAGGGGTCAGAGTGCAGAGTCAGGGGAATCACATGACTACCACGCTCTGCTGCATTAAGTGTCGTCCTACCGAGAATGACATTTGAACAGTTTCTTAAGTTGAGAACACTCACACTGCAAGGTGCAGACATGAGAGTGTTTGGTGAATAAATCATAAAGAGTTTTGGATGATTTTCAAGACATCATCAGCCTAAATATTTTAGTTATTGAGAACCATAGCCATGCACAAAAGTCATATCTTTGCGTCCAGTAAGCTACTGAAGCAGCCCGACCTTTCAAGGTCAAGGAAAGCGTCCAGACTTCCCTCAGTGGATGTTTAATTTGTTTTGCTCCACTTATTTGTGGTGATTCAAGTAGAGCATCTCTTCACAGGGCAGACGCTCGGGGGATCTGAAGGGAATCTGGCTGCTTGGCAGTGAAAACCCAAACCTGGCGTGTACAGTATTTGAAGGAATTAGGCCACATTCTGAGAGAATTAGAGCCCTTCTTTTGATTAGTTATGCAACGGTTGGCGCAATATTTGTCACACAAGTTTCTCAGAAATGTAAATTATTGCAGAATGTGGCATGTTCATAGTTTCATAGATCATAGTTTCACTGGTATACTTTGCAACAAAATAAACATGATTATTATATAAAGAATATATTTCTAATCTAATTATCAGGTTTTATATATCCACATATATTTCTTTCTATATATATATAAACACATATACACACACACACATATATATGTGTGTGTATATGTTCATATATATATATATAGAGAGAGAGAGAGAAAATACATTTTTATATTGTTGTATTGTATGTCATAATTGAATGGATATTAAAAGACAAAAAACAACCAATCAAGGAATTGTTTTTTTTATGTTTCATTAGTTTTAATGTTCTTCCATTTATTTCTTACTCCTCAGTGGCTAATTACATGTTAGTTTTAGAACATTTTCTCATCCATATGAAGCTTGTAACGGTCAAACACACACAGGAGCTGACCTTGTGTTTGTGTGCAGGGTTGAGCGCTCTACTGACCAGGTGATAAAGCCGGTGAACACAGAAGCCCTCTCCAAGTGGGTCGGCCACATTCCCGCTGACGTGATCAGCGACATGGCTGAAATCGCCCCCATGCTGGCCCGCCTGGGCTATGACCCCTACGCCAACCCACCGGACTACACGAGACCAGAACGCATGTTTTCCCTCAACAACTCACAGGTGAGTTAAAAAAAAACAAGTGATGTGAGAAAACTTTATACAGTGGAAATGGCTTTGTAAGATGTGTGAAAGAAAGAAGATCAGTAGTGTAGTCCGTAAACCCTTTAACTCTTTGAGTGCCATTGACGTGTATCTATACGTCATTTAAAAGACAACGCTTGAGTGCCATTGATGTACTGTATACATCAAAGTGAGTTTTTAGTGGCTGGCACAAGGGGGTACTCTCATCCATGCTGTGAGTAATTTTAGGGCTTCTGGGATACGTAGTCTGAACATAAAGAGACAGTATAATGCTGCGTTTCATTTGTACTCGGAAGTCAGAATTTCCGAGTTGGAAATTTCAATAAGAACGCCCCCCGAAGTTGGACGGACCTCACCAACCCCAACTTGACCACAACGTCATAATCCAAGTAGACGTCACGTCCTGCTTTGATCTCTGTGGTGTGTACAGTCTCTGTATGTCCCGACTAAAAATCCCAGAAGCCCCAAAATTACTCACAGGCTACGGGAGACCATAATCGGCGACCCACTGCCGAAAAAACACTTCGACGTCGAAATAGGTCGATGGCACTCAAAGAGTTATTGGAACGCAGCATAAGACACAGAGGGCGGAGGAGAGGGAGGAAGTGGAGAAGTCGGGATCAGAGAGCAAAACAATCTGTATCTGGAAAAAAAAAAGTGGTGTTTTTGGTGAAACTGGCCTCACCTCTACTCCAGATAAAACTAACAGCTTTTCACAGATGGACAGTTTTTGGTATTCATTGGCCGAATACGCCGGCACAAGGCATTTTCAGTTTTATCAGAGGGCTGACACTCAGTGAGCTAATGCATAACTCTGAATCCATCTCTAATCAGTTACCTCTTCATCAACTATCAAGGTGAATCAAAGCTTTACAGTTGGAGGCTGCAACTCTGAACTGATTATCATTTAAAGATAACATCCCAGTCACATGTTAATACTGGGCTTTTTCTCTCCTCAGAATTTCAAAGCAACAGAGACTCCACACCCCAGTTAAGCAAAAGAGTGAAATCCTCTTAACTCTTTTCCATGATACGGACACACCTTAAACACTGAGCTCCAGTTCAGTAGCACTGGAAACAGGAAGCTTCAAGTGTCCCGTGTGTATTTTGACTAATGTGCGGTGCTAATGTCTGAACACAGATGGACTGTTTATAATATGGACTAATCAAGTGGTTCATTTCTCATGTGGACTTCCTGCTCTGGGAGGATTTTGCTCCTCGACTTTTCCTCTAAGATGAACCGACAGTATTACACTGCAGGTTGACGTGTCGTCCCACCTCGTACCTGAAAGTATTTCAACGTGTTTCTAAAGTTGTCCTGATTCACTAAAAATGTGAATGTGTCTCTAGACTAATGTTTCACTTGCTGAGAGGTCAGTGTTCATGAAGCGTAACAACTGTATATTTTTTGAAGACGTATGTTTATTTTCTTAATAAATTATTTCGGTGTTGACCATCCATTCAGCAATCAGAAGTTGTTTGTTCTGAATTGAGGTTTTCTAATTGCTGCTTATTGTTGAACACAAATAAAAAGAGTCTAAATGTTATCTTTATAATGTCATTAATGTATTGTGTTCATTTATTTTTTTTAGTTCTTATACTGTACAATCCATACATGTACATTTGACAGTCAGCAGCAGTGCTCTCTAGTGGTGCAAAGACAACACAAAATAACCTGATTGCCTTTGTTGGCACATTTTACAGAGGAGATCAAAATATTTCGACATAAATAGTTACGCTTTAATTTTTGTGGTTCAGCAGAAATAACATTCAAAGTCAAAGATGTTCTTGTGTGACAAAAAAGAGTGAGCCACTAAGTGTTAAAAATAAAAAAATATGAAATTATAGTAATTACACTTATATGCCCATAGACCACAACACGATGACAGACATCTTACTGCTGCTGTGAAAAACAAGTACATCAAAATTAAGCTACAGGGAGCTACACGGCCAAAAACATAATTTGTGCAATATTTTTTTTACTTTTTTGTTAAAAAACTCAAATAAATTAAGTGTAATTATGTTTTTCTCTTTAATTGATCATTAAGTTAAAGTGACCTTTGACCTTTATGTGGTGTATTGAGCCACTAACACCAGAGGACCTGCTGCTCTCTGGATATGAACATGGCATGCACTGTGTTCTGCACTGTGAGGAGCGTCCCACCGAACACACCTGCTGCTGACCAGTGTTTGGTGAACTGGGGTGGGCGGGGCTTCTGAGCTGCACCTGATCATGCACAGCAAACACCTGGAGAACTGAGAGACACAAAAACAGAGGCAGTAACTAAATGAATGAAATCTGCTTGAGGTGGTTAGTCATCACAGTGGATGTTAGGTATGTACAGAGCAGTGTTGTTACCTGGTTGTTGAGCAGCACATAAATAACAGGGTTGAGGACAGTGCTGGTCTTCGCCAGCAGGGACGGGATTAAACTGGCGCCAGGTGGCACCACACCAGGCCGCCAGGAGGCGAGCATCGCCACAACGCCGTATGGCATCCAGCAGAACAGGTAGCCCGTCACCATGGAGATCACCATGAGGAGGATGCGACCTTCCTTTCGCTCAGCTGAGGACCGGTTGATCCTGGTGACCTGGACACACACACTGACAGTTTTACAGACAGTTTACACAGAGGGGTCAAAGGTCATTCTGCACACTCACCTGTCTCGTCACCGCTCTCACAGCCAGCAGGATCCTCCCGTAGCAGAAGAACATGAGCAGCAGCGGCAGCAGCAGGCAGAAGATGAACAAACAACTGATGTATGAGCGAGATGTGGCCGAGCGCTGGTGCCACTGGACGGAGCAGGTGGTGCCGGAACCCTCCGGCCCATAACTGCTCCACAACACACAATGTAAACTATCTTTAACATTAACTTCTGTGTTAGGTATTTAATATCTCCATTTGGAACTGTTTCATGGTATGGACTCGTTTATTCACTGATGTTACTGATGCGGCTATCTGTGAGCCCTTTCTTTTGTGAATAAGCAAATGAATGGATGACTGCATGAATGAATGAATAAGATGAGCTGTTAATATCAGGGCAGTTCTGACCTGCTCCATCCCAGCAGTGGCGGCAGAGTCCAGACCAGCGAATAGAGCCAGGAGGCCGCAACAGCGAGCCAGGCCCGGCGGTACTGAGAGGAGTCTGAGTGGGTTCTGCAGAGAACCACAGAGTAGCGCTCAAAGGACAGCAGAGAGAGAGACACCAGAGATACTATACCTGACAGGGAGAGAGAGAGAGAGACATAATATACTACCTGATGTATAAAATCTGATGTCATTAAGTGAATGTATCAGGAGTACTTTCATTTATCTGATAATAGAAAATAGAATAAACAAATAGGCTACATTACAGTATAATCTGCTGTGGGTATATAAAGTAAAGTATACAGTTTTATACTGCAGTATATAAAGAAGCCTAATTAAAATTAACACCTTCATACATCAGTAAGTAGACTTTGACTTTGATGATGTTGGTGCTATTAATCTGTACTTGGACTCTTTGGAGCCACGCTATATTGCTAAATGCGTCATGCAAGGGTTGCTCACCGAAAAAAGCGTTGGAGAAACCGTACCACCGGCACCCCTGCGACCCGGTCACCCACCTGCCGCTTACACTGGCCGCGAAGCTGAGCGGAGTCCCGAAAATGCAGACCAGCATGTCGCTGGTGCTGATGTTGATGAGCAGCAGGTTCATAGGGGTCACCAGGCCGCGGAAGCGCGAGAACACCAGGAGCACGAGGAAGTTACCGAGGAAGCCCAGGACCAGGATGAGCCCCAGGAGAAGGGCCACCGCGGTGTGACCCGCCCGGCTCAGCGGAGCGGTGGTGGAGCCGGTGCTGAGGTTGCTGCAATGCACCATGGCAACCTGGATGCCACTCTATGACAGAAGTAAAGAAACAGTAGGTCTGAGGCGGCAGTGGCTCAGTCAGGGAACCGGGAGGTCGCTGGTTTGAGTCCAGCTGGAGAGGTGCCAGTTTACCAGTTCCTCCTCCTGGGCACTGCCTTCATATGGACATGCAGCACTGACATCTCGCCACTTAATGCAAGTGCATGGGTGCATTTCAAAAACATTTGTTTGGGATGTGCAATAAAAACAAACAACTGACAGCTATAGCCCACTGTAGGATTAATAAGGGGATTCTCATTGTTCTTCTTCAAGGTTTGAAATGTGGATTTCCTTTTGACTTCACAGCTCAGTAGTTTAACGTGGGTCAGAATTTAGCCACATACATAAATATATGACAACAATATGTTTAAATACAAATACATGACAACAAGATGTTTGAATACTTTAAATTACTTTTTTACTCTTTACTTTTTAATTTAATTTAAAAGTAACACAGATGGTTATTTGTTTTTCCAAAGTATTGTTAAGATACTTAGTTATCTTTAGGCTATTTATTCAAACCCAATACCTAAACAATTACCCTAAAACCAGGCTAATAATCACCAAAGATAAGAACATTAGTCAGACTGTAAATGACTATAACGCTCTTAGACACGTCTTTATTCTGTTCCATTATTCGGTCTTACTTTAGACCAGATTGGGACCTAAATAACTGAGCCAGCTTATTAATAATACAAGCTGTGGGTGTCTCAGAGGATGAGCCAAGAACACACTCAGCCTGGCAGCATAAACTGATGAGATGCTGAGGAAAACCCTCCTAATATACATTTACATTTAAAACAAACTGCACAAGTAACTTTTCATTTAACTATGACTTTGAATTGGATCCTTTTTACCTTATCTTTATTCAGTTTAATCCACATTTAATCCACACACTAAAACTTTCCATTAATTTTATGTCTGTTACTCTTTACAGCTGATTGACCAACTAATGAGCTAACTCTCTGCACAAATGTATATGCACAACTTTCTCTCATAGAGTTTTGTTTTGATATCAAATGTGATCACAATAATATGCAACCTTCACCTCCTGCACACACCCACACACAAGTTTCATTGAAACTCTGGAGCTAGAAGTGGGTAATGCAAAACCTCACATGCATCACTTCTTCCAGTTAATAGCCAGGCAGGATTCTTCCACTCAAGACACATAATGCTCCTTCCAGACAGGATTTATGCATTAATCATTTCTGCTTGTATTGTCCTTTGTTGTTGTTGTTAGGGGGAGAAAAAGGAATTGAACAGCAGCAGTCACATATGACTAAGGCATTCATACATGTTTCCAGTTTGTTCTGTTTCTTTTCTCTTTCAAAAATGTTCATTATGATAACTTATTATTCAGAGTTCATGGAGGCATTTCATATATTTTTATGTAAGTTGTTTAAGTAGCAGCAGAGTGAAATAGACAATTTTCATTCCTCTTGTTATAGGCTACTGTTTTATTGTTATTATCATTATTATTATTATTAGTAGTAGTAGTAGTAGTAGCATATTCATGTCAGTTTGGGATTAAAATCAGCACAGTTATTAGTGAAATAAGATATTTTTCCAAAAGTGTGAGTCAACTCGGAAGCAGTGACGTAATTACAACCATTGATGGAAAAATAAGTTAAGGGGCAAGTTGCATAAAGTTGATATTTCACATCATGTATAAGTCATATTCATAGTATAAATATTGTATTTACTTTAATTTTTTCCATTCTTAGAATTATAAATATTTACAGGATTTAAATATTTACATCCTGTAAAAATATTTACAAGGGATATTTACATCCTGTAAATATATTTACAGGATGTAAATATTTATAGGATGCACTAAGAAAGGCAAAAAGCAGCTGTTAAACTTTCATGCAGATAATCTCTACTCTCATAAGAACATCCACTGTGCTGAAGTGTCCTTGGGCAAGGCATTTTCAGCTCCTGCAGAATCACTATATTCAATAGTGATGCCTCCTGCGTCACTTTTTCTTTAAGTACTCAATACAATAAGCATATGAAGCATCCCCGACGCCTTAGTGACGTAGACAGAGAGCGGCGTTTCCGTAACAACTGGGGCCGATCCGTTAACCGCAGTGGCCGGTGTGCTACAGGAGCTCGTCGAGGAGCGAAGGGGGATTGTCGTCGGTGACCGGCTACCTCCTCTGTCTTGTGCGGCCCACAAGGGGCGAGACAGTATCGACACGGGGAGCCCACAGTTCCGTGCGGAGATGCTGAACATGTGGAAAGTCAGAGAGCTGGTGGACAAAGCGTGAGTACCGAGGAGCAGGTGGAGCTGTTTGTTCAGCTAAACCGCTAAGTGGCTGCTAAGCTAACCGGCTAGCTAGGCGGCTTTAGCTGGGCAGCATCAGCAGCTTTTATCGCTGACAGAGAAGAGGATACGGGCCGTGACGTCACGGCGTTAGCTCCTCAGCTGTTAGCCCCGACTAGCTGGCTAGCTGCCAGCCTTCAACCTTGTATCATAAATGGAGATGTATTATTTGCAGTGGCTTATTCCATTATACCCCCAACAGTTGTTAATAAACCCAAGAAAATACAACATTATACACCGCGAACTGCTTCATTTACAATCCGCGACGAAAGCTATCGAGCTAGCTAATTCCGCTAGCATTGCTAAGCCCAGCTCAGCTCTGTGTTTCTGCTGGTGCTGCTGCAGAATCACGCCCTGCTCCACCCTGGTGATGCCCGCTACTTCCACCACGCATTCACACAACACCACATCCCGAGTAGAAAGCCATATTAATGACTAAATGGTGGGGAACTAAGTGGCTGGATAATTGTGTGTGTATTTCCTGCCAATTAGCGACAGTAACCCGCCGATCCTTGACTGTTACGACAACAAAGCTGGCTGGCCAAACAGACCACACTAGTAGCTCATGCTGGTGGTGCAATCTACTACATCGTGCTGTTTGCACTAGACTACGCGTGTTTCTCTGTGATGCGTGTTGTGTGTCTGTTGTTTTACATACAATGTGCAGCCTAACCCTAACCCAGGAGGAGGAATAACTGCTTCCTGTCCTGTTTGTTCCGAGAGGCAGAAAGATGCACCGATGCTTCAAGTTATGTGAGCTAAGAAGGCTGTAATTTAACCTGTTTCCTTTTTTTATTTAATAATCAAGTAAATTATATTTGATGAGGATGGTGTCACTGTCCAGAGGTCTTGCTTTGTGGTAAAATATATCAGTTTACATCATATCTTTATAGAGCATCACTAATCATGATCAGCTTTATTGTCCATGTATGTGTAAACATAAAAGGAATTTGTTTTTGCTCCTTCTGTTAAATATTGACTCTCTAAATCTGCAGTTATGGTGTACATCTGTTTTCCCTCTCAGATAACACTACCTGTGCTCACTGTAGTTTGATTTGTATTCTTCTGATATGTGATCCAGTGCTTTGGCCAGTGTTTGACTGATCAATATCCCCTTGTTTCAACTACCAGAGAAGTGTGTTCAACTTACTAGCTCATGAGTTTATGTTTTTCAGTTCAGCTGCTATTCATTTTCACTTTATTAGCAGTTTAGGATTAATTAACTACAGCGGGTTAAGTCATCTAGATAGCAATCCTGTAGCCTATGTTTAATGCAGATTACTATGAGAAGCAAGCCAAATGACAAAGAGGGCACAGTACATCCAAAGAATGTTTTTATTTTAGGGAGAACATGATGAACATACATTTGTACGCCTCTTGAAGTATGGATTGTTGCAATGATATACATGGGAGTGTCCAACAAGACTTCCAAGAGGAAGTTATCTTTAAAGCTTGTTTTTTATATTGTATATTTATTTTCCAGGTTTACATTTGAGCATGAAACATGACTTCACTGAGTGTCTGATCACAGTTTGAGACCCTTTAAAGTATCAATTATTTTGCAAATGGTATAAGGGAAGAAAGAGGAAGTTGATAGAAGAAGGTTGCATTGAAGAAAGATGAGTGATTAGGCAGAAGACAAGGAGAGGGAATAAGCAGTATAAACAGAGAGCTGAACAGAGCTTTAGATAGAGTAATAGACACCAGCTACCATCAGCTGTTGGTTGTGCCTGGCTGGGCATGATGAATACGCTCTATTATTGATCTGTCTCTACAGAGCTGGCAGCGGTGGCCTTGGTCTTCCTGCAGATTAGGAATCATGTTATTATGGAGCTCTCGATATCTCTTCTGTCTTATCTGCTGTCAAAGGCAGCTCCTGTATCCTGTGCTGATGATGTCTTTTATTTTTCTCCAGCTGGGAGGTTGGCAGAACTCAGAGGAGATGAAGGCTGCTGAGGAATAAAGCAGTATTGATTGGATCAGCAGATTGGGAGAAGCGAGGAGCAGGAGATTAAATAGTATGGAAAATGAAGTGGAAAAGGCCAGGTAGAGGAGGAATGACAGGTTGAAGGGAGCACTAGATAAGGAGAGGAGAGTGAGAGGTGTGATTCACATCGCAGTGCTTTGGCATCAAGAGATGCAACACAGGAAAAGGAGGTTGTGTTGTGTGAATATACACACCCTGCTCATCTCCCTTTGTGTCCTGAACAGATGAATCTTTTATTTCGCTATATGCCCGTGTGTCTGTCGGCATGTCTGTCCTCTGAGCTGCAGTGGTCAGGAAACAGGCTTTTAGAAAGATGTCATTCATAATTCAGTGAGTTGTGATTCACTTTGTACGCCATTGTTTGTATGACACCTGCATGAAGAACCTATCTGTTGTGATAATCCTATTTTCAACATGTTAATTGTCAGCTTTGGTGTGTGAGCAAGGTGTTTCCATATGGAGCAGTCACATACTGATGTGTCATGTGTTATCGTGATTATGATGCCCTGCTAGCCAGAGGGACTGTTTGTCATCAAGAGTTGCCCTCATCGTATTTGGTGTGTTCTACTGTGTAAACATATCACTGTGTGTGTGATTGTCTGTATTTTTGTCTGCCTGACCTCTGGAATAGTAACGAGTGGAGTGTGAAGGGACAACAAGCACAGAACATTTGCTGACATCTAGCGAGGCTGACTGACAATAATCAGCTCTGTGTTCATGCTCGGGGAACAGAAAGACAAGAAAGTAAACCTCATGGTTTCACCTTTTATGTTTGAAATGTTGTAATGCGTATATATATTTATCAACAGCACTAATGTGGTGATGAACTACTCAGAGATTGAGTCCAAGGTGAGAGAGGCCACCAATGATGACCCCTGGGGACCCTCCGGACAACTGATGGGAGAAATAGCCAAGTATGTTTAACACACATACACACACATATGCCTATATGTGCCTCTTAATACATGTTTTCAATAAAAGCAGCAGGCAAACATGTGAGAAAAACAGCAGCGCTATAATATGCATGTTTGTTTTTGTGTGTGCAGATCTACCTTTATGTACGAGCAGTTCCCAGAGGTGATGAACATGCTGTGGACGAGGATGCTGAAGGACAACAAGAAGAACTGGAGACGAGTCTACAAGGTATGGCTACACTCCGATTGGCTGGTTGGTTGGTTTGCCAGGTGTGCCTGTGTTGCATCCAGAGGTGGCACCGAGTCATTGTTTTACAAGTCACAATGAAGTCTCAAGTCTTTGCACTCAAGTCAAATGATGTAGTGCAATATTTTTTTTGTTGACACTCACATCCGTCACATCTCACACATCCCTGGTATTGTTTTTTTGTCCAGTTAGTGCTCAGTAACTCAGAACGAGTAACATTTACATTACTTGATTCAGGAAATTAAATACTTATACTTTTTGATTTTTGGGCTTTGGGGGTAGATCAAGTATTTTCAAGACAAAAGACTCAAGTCCAAGTGAAGTCACGATGAATCTTTGGTGTTAACGCCTGAGTAGAATTGCAAATCTTTTTTGATTGTGCTGAGTTGTTAAATTTTGGCTCCAGTCCAGGCCTCTGGTCATATTGTTGTCATGTTGTAAGGACAGCTCAGATCTGTATTGTTTTATCAGGATTCATTGGAGCTGAGTTATTGCCCACATGGTTTCCAGTGTTGACGCGACTGACTGAATCCAGACATGTTTTTCCTCATTTCTTTTTAAGAGAAGAAGAAGAAGAAGAAGAAGAATTCCTTTATTAATCCCTCAATGAGGGAAATTACATTTTTTCACTCTGTTAGTATATATACATATATTTTTCAATTGCACATTACACACACAAGTCATGAAACAAACACATGCACATGCATTAGAGGAGAGGTGTCAGAGTGAGGGGGCTGCCCCTTATCCAGGCGCCCCGAGCAGTTGGGGGTTCGGTGCCTTGCTCAAGGGCACCTCGGCAGTGCCCAGGAGGAGGAACTGGCACCTCTCCAGCTACCAGTCCACTCTCCACATTTTGAACTGGCGACCCTCCGATTCCCAGCCCAAGTCACTACAGACTGAGCTACTGCCGCCCATTTTTTTGAACATGTGATCGTTACACACAGATAGAGATGAATTAATCCTTTATATGTATAGTACAGAGACGATCAGAGCAGCACATCTCCACTACATTCTTGTGTGCTGCCCTCATAACATCAGGCTGATATGCAAAGTTCAGACATTATGCAAGAATGAATGAGACTGGATTTATAGAGTAATTAAGATAGGTTAAAGAGAGAGGGACAGGTGGTTAAAGCAGGAAATATTATGTATTTAATTCTGGCTACACCCCCTCATAGTTAACTCTCTTATCACATCTCTTGCTCCATCTCTTACTATCTTCTTTATCTCTCTGTGCCAGGCTTTGCTACTGCTGGCCTATCTGATCAGGAATGGGTCTGAAAGAGTCGTCACCAGTGCCAGAGAGCACATCTACGATTTGCGATCTCTTGAAAACTACCACTTCATTGGTGAGTCTCTAAATGGAAATTAGCTGGCTCTTTTATACACATTTGAATGTCTAAAATAGAAAGGGTTCATTCTCTGGGGAGCACAAATACAGTGTCTTCCAAAACTCATTTGATTTGGATCATTTTTTAAGTGCAAATAAAAATGTTGGTCTGGTCCTGGCTCTAGAGGAAAGGTCAGAGGTAACCACAACCAAAATTAATGATCCTCTCTGGATCATAATTATCATATCAGTTTGTTCCAGTTGTCCGCCTGTTTTAGTTTTTGGTGTGTGTTTGCTGTCCAGATGAGAACGGTAAGGATCAGGGCATCAATGTGCGTCAGAAAGTCAAGGAGATGGTGGAGTTCATCCAAGACGACGACAGACTGAGAGAGGAGAGGAAGAAGGCCAAGAAGAACAAAGATAAATACATCGGCGTCTCCTCTGACAGTATGGGAGGAGGAGGAGGAGGAGGCGGCGGAGGAGGAGGAATAGGTGGTGGAGGAGGTGGAGGAGGAGGAGGAGGCATTAAGAACTGTAAGTAATTTACTGCATCTCCTTGCACAGCTCAATTCAGATGTGGATTAAATGATAATAATAACTTCCCCTATCCAAACACAGAAGAACCAAAATGCATGTTAAACGTTATCTTTGAATTACATGTACATCTGTATGCTGTCTATACATGTCTAAAAATGGCTCACATCACCAGGGATGTATTATAAAACATGAAATTTTGAGTATTTTGAATTGGAAGCCCTTTATTGATAGGAGGCTATTATTTAAATTGATTGATTGGAAATTTCTTTTAATCAAATTTCTTTTAATTTCCAGATTCAACTTCTCTAATGTGAGGAGTTGCTTTTGTGTATCATAATAATTGTAAATTGTTAATAAGACATTTTATCGACCAATTGAATAATAAATAATTAGCAGTACTGTAGCTCTAATGTTATTGTTGCTTTTCATGTCTGATATTTGTTATAGGTTGCAGTTGTGCAGATGAAATTAGGCTGTTTATCAGTATGGGAGTTGACAAAATCTTACGCTTTCTATGTTCTTCCCTTCAGCTAATGAATTGGATCGGAGTAAATGGGATGAGGACTGGGATAAGAGCAGAGGAGCTTTCCCTTTTAGTGAGAAGCTCGGAGAGATCAGTGACAAGATAGGCAGTACCATTGACGACACACTCAACAAATTCAGAAAGAAGGAACGAGATGACTCACCTGACAGAATCAGGTAAACGCTCACACTGATGATGTCCTTTGACCTCTGACCTCAAGATATAGAAGTACATGTAGTTTAGGGAAAGAAGGATGCGGTTTGTGTATACTGATGACACTAAATGCTTTTATGGGTGTGTACAGGGGTGCTACTGCAAATATCAATATAATACCTGTTGCACATCAAGTGACCCATCTTTAAAATAATCAAACCATTGGATTATTCATGCCATAACCAAACACACACAGCTGTACAGTAATTGCAAAAATCAGTAGCAAATTCTCCTGAGTGCTGCCTCTCTTACCATGTCTGGTTGCCATAGTGACACCGAGGAAGACCGTGCATCGAGAAATGGAAGGCAGGAAACTCTTGAGTTCAAAGATGAGGAGGAAACTGTCACGACGAAGAGCATCCAGATCACACAAGCAACAGAAACCACGACCACCACCACACGGAAACGCAGCGCAGCAACAAGCAGCAAGACTCTGGACCTGGGTGCTGCAGCCCACTACACCGGAGACAAGAGCCCAGAGGAGGTGCTCACTCAAACACCCCCACTTTCCAAATGTGAGACATTTTTAATAGTGTATGTTCAATCACTGTGTTTCTGTCTGTTTCTATCTTTAGCCATCAGTCAGGCAGTCTTCCAGTAGCGGCCTAGCCGACCTGCTAGTGATTGACCCTTTATCCAATCAGAGCTCTGCAACAGGTAATTACAAACACAAACATATGGAGGAAGTGACTATGAAGGTGGTTTCATGCATGTATTTGGATGGCGTTCTAGTTGTATCAGTCTTTCTTGGACAGAAGAGTTCAGTCCTTTGCTTTTTGAGTGAATGCATGCGTGTACGTCCACTCAGGTGGCACTTCAGACCTCATTGGTGGCTTTGCTGACTTCTCCTCTCCTGCAGCCTCTGCCAGCCTCCCTACTTCCACTGGTAAGCTTGTTCTCTCAGCTCTTCCTGTACCAATCTGAGGGTGCTTTCACACCTGTAATTCAGTTGTAGTTCAATTTGATCCAGAGCAAGGGAGGAAAAAAACAGACGTTTTGGCCTCTTATTTCCAAACAGGCAAAAACATTTTTTTTGTCTGTGGCATATTACTGTAGGATTACTGTCACTCACTTTTTAATAGATGAACTGCCAATGTGTGTTACCAAGTTTACTAAATGATTTAGGTAAATAAAAAGATCACTTATGTTAATCTATTCCTGAACAGTCCATGATCAGCTTTAATAGTAGTAATGTAGTAGTATTGTATAGTAGCTCTTTAATACATGCCAGTAGTAGTGTAAATTTAGGACACAGTGATGGAATGGGGCAGTCCCTGACAGTCACAGCTAAACATATCACTATTCTCTTGTGGCCAGCTGCTGCACCATCCAATGGAAATGGAGAATTTGGAGACTGGAATGCTTTCTCAGCCAGTGCAGCTGCTTCATCCAGCTCCGGTCCCTCTCCACCCATCACTGATCTGTTTGGCAGCGTCCAGTCACCCACAGCCTCGGCTTCTAATTCCACCACCGCCCCACCTTCAGCCGAGCTCTTTGACCTGATGGGTGGAGTTAACCATCAACTAACCAATCCACACACAACACTGAGTGCTTCTCAGAGCATGACCTTCTCTCTGGGAAGTGCAACACCTGGAGCATCTGTTGCCATGCCAACCGTGCCCCTTTCTCGCTCTCAACAGGTAGGTACAGTACAGTACAATACACCTCACAGGAAGGCCTAGTTTGTCTGAAACTGGAAGAAAATCTGAAAATGTTGTACGTAATAACTTCCACTGAAAGAATAACCCAGAAACAATGTGCATTAAATGGTTCAATTAATACTTGAGGTAAAGGAAGTTAAGATTGGGCTATGGTTAGTTTAGCTGCCTCGTGCCACCAGATTCAGTCCTGCCTTGCATAAGGGTTGCAGCCTTCTGTTATAGTGCTCTCATATATAATTCCAATTCCTATAGTGGGCAGGTGGGCTGGGCTTAGCATTGCTAACAGCCTAATCAAAGATTTATGTTAGTGCACCTTTAAAGATATTGTTAGAATCCAGTTTCACACTTTTAGTTTTGGATTTTGGGTTCTCCTGGTAGTTTTTTTTTTTTTTTTTTGTTTAAATATGTTTGGAAAAGAAAACCTTTCTTTGTGTAAATGGTTGTGTGTAATTTATTTTAGAGCTTGGGAGGCATGATATCTCAGCAGCCCATAGGACAACAGCAGAAGGTTGGTGTTGGAGGTCCAGGATCGTTAGGGTCGACCTGGTCTGACCCCTCCGTCAACATCAGCCTGGATTTCTTATCAGCAGGTCTCAACCCCACAAAGACGCCACCAACACTCAACAATATCATCCAGCAACAAGGTATCATTCTGCTGCTTATCCAGGTCCAAGTCTAAGTCATGTTGAATGATTAAATAGATAGGTAGGTTACTTTATTAATCCTGAGGGAAATTCAAGAAATGTGTAATTTAATTATACTGTTATGAATTAGTGGAAAAAAGTGGTTCTCATTGATAACTTTAATACTTTCATGCTGGTAGGATGATGAAATTGCTTAAATTACATTCTGTGGTTTTAAAGTCTTTAAGGTTTAACTTGGTTAACCCTGCAGAAAGCCTGTTATGGGTTCATGTTGTTCATCATCATCAAGTAGGGATATAAGTTATATCACCAGGTGATTTGGTGGGACAGGTTGATGTCAGTAAACATTTTAAACGTACGTTGTTTAGATTGGTCAGTGTGGATTAAATCCTCCCTGTCTATATGTGTCTGTGCAGGAGTGCCTCCTGTCAACCTATTGGCCCAGAACTTCGGAGGACTGAACCTCACTTCCCCACCCCACGTCACACCCATTAGACCACCAGCCAATCCCATGATGGCAGGCAACGCCATGACGATGAGCATGCCTGCATCAATGGCAACTGGCATGCCTGCTGCCTTGGCATCGAGTATGCCCCCTTCAATGGCCACAGGGACCATGGGGATGGGGGGAATTCCTGTGAGCCCAGGCATGATGGGAATGAACATGAGCATGAATATGGGCATGGCCACTCCAGTGATGATGGGTGGCATGGGAGTGCCAGGAGTAGGGGTGGGCCTAACACACTCCATCACCCCAGCTGTGGTTCCACCTAAACAGGATGCCTTCGCTAACTTTGGCAGTTTTGGGAAATAAAGGTGTGCACGTGCGTGTGTGTGTGCGTATGAGTGTCTGTGAGTGTGTGCTTGTCTGACTGAGAATGTGGACCACAGAGGGACTTCTGTACTTGAACACTACCTTGCATGTTCCTCGCTCTGCTTCTGCGGTCTTTGGCGAGGGAGCACCAGTGGTCGCTCCCCATCCCAGTCTGTTGACATGACTGGAAGTTGGGCAGAGCAGCCACTGGTGCCTCTCACTCACCTGATATGTGAAATGATGTCACACAGAGGCCACCTGAAGAGCAGGGAAAGTGTCAACGCACAGCCTCTAGTCATTAGGTTCCTCATTCCTACCTGTTTTATAGATGAACTACAGTATGTCCTCCTTCATTACAAAAATTACTGCAGAAAGTTTTTTTTCCTTGCAACCACACAGATAATTAAAGCAGTAGGGTTAACTCAAATGAAAATGGCATTGCTGCCTTAATTTTGCATTTCAGCCTGATTTATACATTTTACATCATTTCAACCAAATGCAATAGCAAAATTTAAGCCATTATATTTTTTCACAGGGTGACTCTGTTCTCTGTGCTGACAGTGTAACCGTTATAAAATCTGGTGTATATTGAATCCATACTGTGGTCGTCCAGCAGAGGGCAGGAAGGGTAATTGTCTTCAGATGACACTGTGTTCCCATACTTATCCTTGAGCCATATCAGAGAGGGTGAATTGCGTATTACAGATTTTTTTTCTCCCTTCTCCTCTTACGAGCAGCTGTATGGTCATCTGGATTTTAAACTTAATCTATTGATTATAAAGCTACAACTTAGCTAAATGTTTATGCCATTTTTCTTACAATTCCTTACACGTCCTGTTATCAGGCCTGTGGTAGTTTACAATAAGTTCATGTACAGCAGTACACCTACAGTTGTATTAATGTTTGAAAGACCAAAGGTCCATAAAGTACTCTTGGACTCTTAATGTCACAGTAATCAGTCACTAATAAAAGTGACACACTTTTCCTCTAATTTACATTTGAGATGCTTCTGTCAGATTAATGCCTGAATAAAGGGCCAGTCAGTATTTTTCTTTAGATTACTAAGCGTTAATGCCGCCCCTGACATTGTGTCACTTCAGGCATGATGTTAAAGGACCCGTGTCAGCATTGCTGTCTGACTCACATCAAGCTCTTCTGTCTATTCCATTTTTCTTACAGACTCTGTTTTTGGATAGAAGTACATAATATTGTTTTGTCAAAGAGTATTTGCTCACTGGCTGCTGGAGAGGAGGGTAAACAATGGTTACCATGAAATAGACTGAACCTCACAGTCCTCTACTTTTCATGTTATCAGCTCACCTTACAATTTTGCATCAGTGTACCTTTAATCTCTTTTAATCACCAATTATTCTGCTGCTCATTTGGTCTCTTGGTGCAAGGGTTTCTATAAAATAACCACCCTCACATTTTACATGGTTTAGATACAGTGGAGAATTTGTTTCATTAGCGGTTTAATAAATGAAGGCTGGTTGAGGCCAGTTTAAAGGGTTTCGGGGGTCTCCAGTGAAGTGTGTGTGAGAGAGAAGGATGATCGAGTGTGTGTGTGTGTATAGTTTTCTCTGTTTGATGTGCAAACACAGCTAAGCAGAGCCTCTTGTTGTTTTCCGAGGCACTGCACTCCAAATGACCAAATCTTTATTTTGTTACTCTCAGAAGGATGATTCCATAATTAGTTTAATATTTTATTAGTTTTATTGTAAGGTTATGTTTATGGGAGAGCTACTAATACCCTAATTTAGTTGGAGGGAATCATGTTTTTATTTCTTTTTTAGTTTGTTTCATTCAATTGTACTCTATATTTTCTGTACTTCATTCAACATTAAATTAAATTATAACATTAAAGATTGTCTCTGCCTTTTGTTTCTTAGTGTAAGCTGTTTTTTTTAATAATGGTTTGAGGCAGATTCCAGTATTTTTTAAGACTATTTTTTTAGATAACGAAGAAGGAAGTCAGCCATAGAGGAAATAATTTAACAGAATTAACTGTATAAAATGTTGTTTTGGTGTCTGCTTATAAAATAGTCTTGTAAATGTTTACGTCTTGCTAACAGTTAACATAATAGATAGCTGGAATGTTCAGACTAAATTCCCTGTTACCTGATAACCTGTCATTTATAATTTATCATAAAGAGACACTAAATCAGAATCATCAATATTACAGTCAAAATAATATACTGTGTGAAAGTTAGAGAGTACATAGTAGATATCTTTGTATATCTAGTAGACTTAGAAAGTAAGTAAAATTCAAAATTATGAGATAGTAAATAAAGGTTTTATCTTTCTAGATCCAATAACAATGCAGTGTTTCCCCAGTGTGGGAGATTAGTATTATACTGTTAAATATTGACCTCCGTTGTTTATCCACCACTTCTTATAACAGAATACCCACAGCATACATTATATCCACCGCCACAGTAAAAAGAGAGAAGTGGTGGGAGCTAATCAAGTACGCAAAAGGAGGTGGTGGTAACTATCAACAACACCCTGCAAACTGACTTGAACAAAGATATCATGAAAAACGAGACCCAATGAACGCTTGGCTGAACCTCCGTGAGAAAGCTCTCATCCAATCATAGCTCACGCATCGCGGATTGCGCTGTGATTGACATCAACATCTAGCGAATAGAAGAAAAGGAAAGCACTTAGGGGCGTTTCCAGGAAGAGAGTCGTTACATTTTCCTGTAATGGCGGACCAGACAGAGAGCGAGACTATCGGGTTCAGCGACAACAGGTCAGATAATAGCAAATAAAGCCTTAATATTAATATGCGTTCAGTGTATTATTAAGCATAAGCCGCTATTTTATCAGAAGTTGGTTAGCTTTGTTTTTGGTCGAGAGGTTGTGAAAAACAATGGTTTCACTTGTGGCTATAGCCATGCTAGCTAACTAGCTTCTAGCTAACTAGCCTGTGTTGCCAAGCGGATCGTCTGTGTTCGCCGCTCGTGGCATGCGGGGAGCACAGTCAGTCAGTCAGTCAGTCAGCCAGCCAGATCAGTCACAGCCAGATGTTTTCCCATTACACCGGACTGCCTTCGTGTTTAAGTTTAACTGCAGGCACAGCTCCTTGTCTCTAAGTGTGCGCTCTGTACTCAAATGTTCATGTAGAGTTGCTAGCTAGCTAAGCTATGCTACATTTATTAGTAAGCAGGAGCACACAACTCCGTTCATTCACTGTTTTGAAGGGGCCGGCTTTCTGTTAGCCTGTTTAGTAGTAATCGATGTTATCTGAGCGGTTGATTTAAATTTGCTACATAGTATGTACTCACAAGGCTAACAGGATACCACCTGAAATACTGTAATGATGCTGATTTATATAATACAGCACTACACCCAAGGACTTCATAGCATTAGCATCATCCACATCAGTGTGGTTGGTCTGGTTCCTGCAGCCCACATCAGCTGAAGCTTATCATCACGAAATCATAAATGCGAGACAGTTGCTCACAGACCCATTTTCTTTGTAATAATCTGCTAAACTAGCCTGGTTAACATTGCATCTTGCTACTGTTAATATTCAGACAATTAAGAAGCACAATTTTGGTGACTTAACACACATTATGGAGTTAAAGTTACATGACTGATTGCACAGTATACAGGTACTGAGGCAGCGAAATGCACGTAAGCATTGAACCAGAGGTGCATAAAGAAAACTGCGATTAATTTATTTTGATTATAACTCAAATGGCCTAATACCAATTTATCTGTTCTTATTTTTGTTTTCTTATCTTTTTGGGAAGATGGTTCTCAGAAATGTTTTAACAATCAGATGTGGGCTTTAAGTGTCAAAAGTTTGAGAAATCCTGGTTTAGTGGTATGAATTATGCTGACTGTCTACCTGTATTATTAGTTGCAAGGTAGATGTAGTTGATGTTAGAAGTGATGCGTGTGCACATATCTAAGCATATCAGAGGGTTTATATTCATGTCTTACATGATATTGTTTTGGTTTGCTAGAATGGTGCAGCAGGCAGTGCGGTTCCGCGGCCCTGCGCCTGCACCTGCACCTGCGCCTCCCCAGACTCCAGTGTTACGAGGCCCACCACCACTCCTTAGGCCACCGCCACCTCCTTTTGGTATGATGAGGGGACCCCCACCACGACCCCCATTTGCACGTCCACCCTTCGACCCCAACATGCCGCCCATCCCACCACCAGGAGGCATGCCACCACCTATTGGACCTCCCCACCTACAGGTGCCTGTTGCTCATTCATATGTGTGTTTTTCCTGTGTGGAGCGGCACTATGTTAACTTAACCTACAGTCATGTTCTACACAGCATTTATAGAGAGATAGACAAAGACAAAATAACATTGTTGTAGAAATAGCCATAAATTACTGATAAGCATTGTACAGTTACATAAATTTTAATAGACCATAATAGCCAAAATATTACATACTGAGAAACACTGAGCATTCAACTGAATGAGTTGAAATAGGTGAAGGGGGCATGCTCATGTACAGAAAGAGATGAAACTGAAATTCAGCTCTGCCATGAGTAAGAGCGGTATTAGGTCAGAGCAAGATGGACTCAATGACAAAAAACGTTTTATAGTCTATTTGAGTTCTTAATTGATTCTGTCTGATTCTCTGTTGAAACATACAGTGGTTATGCACAAACCTCCTTATCTTAAATCAGAAGTTCCAAATGCCAGCTGCTGGCTAAATAGTCGACTGCTTAACTAACTGGCCACCAGAGAGGGTTCTCACTGGGCAATATGTATTCCTAGTCTTATTCTTTCAAGTCAGAAAATGTAATGCAGAGTCTCTATATTTTGCTGCAGAGACCTCCATTCCTTCCCCCTCCCATTGGGAACCTGCCGCCTCCTCCGGGGATGCTGTTTCCTCCTGGGATGCCACCTGTTCCTACATCTGGAGCCCCTGCACTCAACCCTACAGAGGAGATCTGGGTGGAGAACAAGACGTCAGAGGGGAAGGTAAGCAGGAAGTAACGTGTGAGCACATCGTAGGGCCCCTGTACTTGTTTGAGCAATCTGGAAAAACTAGAAGAATTACTTAGTGATTTTACACTTTTTTCAAAAGTGTATTAAAATATCTTAAACTTAGACTTCTTAGACTTCAACAATATTACTGTGTGTTGTTTGATTATTTTTTTTTAGTGTGAAACATTATGCTGACATTGGACTTAAGACTTCAAGTGCTATCCCCATACACATTTCTCACCTTAAATTACCCAAAATGAACACAGACTAAACAGACTTCTTGATTACTAACCAACCTTTTAAATTGTACAGGAATTATTCTGCAAGCTATTTGTCAGTTTGTAAATCTACAAAATTGGTTGACCACAGGAGTAGATAATATATCTAGTAGTTACTATTTGTTCCAGAGTTACAAGTGGTTTCTTGTCCAATTTCCCCTCCGTAGGCATATTACTACAATGCCAGGACCAGAGAGTCATCGTGGAGTAAACCGGATGGTGTGAAGATCATCCAACAGTCTGAACTCAACCCGCTTCTTGTAGCGGGGTCTGCGGGGCCGGGTCCAAGTGTGGGGGGGACTGTTGCTGCCAGCACAAGCAGTGTCAACACTACAGCCAGCACAGCAGCCACAGCCTCCCCCACCCAGGCCCCATCCACAACCCCCTCCCGCACACTCACCTCCAGTCCAGACTCCACCACCCCCTCCCCCTCTGTGACCATTGCAGGTAAGTACACAGTCTTATGTCAGCCACACACACACACAAAACAAAAATAAAAACACACTTTTATTTGTTTTTGTTTCCAAAAGCCACTGTTGTAGCAGACATATCAAGTGTTGCCACGGCGTCCTCAACTGTTGCTGTATCTCCAGTCACTGTGGTAACCGTTTCCACGGTGCCATCACCTGTTACAGCAGTGCAGACCATGCCGCTGCTGCCTGCAGCCCTGCCTCACACTGTGGCCCAGCCCACTGCAGCCATACCTGCCTTTCCCCCTGTCATGGTGCCTCCATTCAGGGTTCCCTTGCCGGGCATGCACATCCCTCTGCCAGGTAAGAAATGCAGACTGAGAGCAAGCAACTCATAGGCCACAATATCTAGCTACTGTCACCGTAACACATGCAGGAACTGCTGTATAAATATATTAGAATTAGAGCTGTCAGTGTTACTGCAATTAAATTAAAGTCAAAGCGTCATGCATTTTTTAATCCGTGCTTCTATTTTGCCACTTCTCACTATCAGCTTCCTAACTGCAGCTCGTTGAGTGGGTGTCAGCTGACTGCAGACCAGTCAGCACCATTTAAAAGACTCTGGTCTAAGAGTTTCGAATTGTAATTGTGATTTTAAACATACAATAGAAAATATCATTAATTGCAATTAAACAAAATTGTTTAACATCCCTAGTTAGAATCCTGTAATAAATACTGCAACACGCTATATTAAAGATTTTTTTGGTCTTTCTACGGCAGGGAAGAATTTAGCTTGTAGTCTGACATGTTAAAAGACGTCTGGTGCCGGAGGCATCAGTCCAGACTCAGAGTGATATGGCTTGTCTCTTGCTGATCGTGCCTCTTTGTTAAACTCTCATTCGTGTCAGATAAATAATTGATTGAGTTGATAATTTTAACGGTTTTGAACCAGGCCTGTCGGTATTTGGATTAATTAGCATTGTTTAGAATTTGTGATTACAACAAAAATTGATGGTAGCCAGTAGACTCCAGCTTTAGCTGCTATTGGAATGCCACAGGAGGTGAAGATTATGGAGGCGCTGATATACATGCAAATAGCATAAGTGTCTCTAAAGAGAGTTGAGAGTTAAAGAGTTGCCACGAGATACCTTGTATTTGTTCAGTCAGCACAAATCTGTCAACATTTTGGGGTTGCACAGCCACAAGTCCTGAGTGTCGTGGCTTGAATGTAAATTTAGGCTAATGTCAATGCTCCTGTGTGCTTGCTTTCAAGGTTTTTTTTTTTTTTTTCTCCGTCGCTTTTCGCTTCTCCTCTGTTATGCGTCTTTTTGGATTCCTCCTTTTTTTCTCTCTGTCCCTCATTTTGAACAGAAGCTCATTCTGATCTATTCTCTCAGTTTATTGTGGATGGTAAAAATCACTGTTTGGCAAAATCAGAATTTTACACTCAGATAGGGCTGTTTTAGCTTAGGCTTTTTGTCACTCAGCTAACAAATGTCAGACTGAGAGCTCCTGACTGACTATGACATCATGCATTCACCATTGTGCTTTTTACAGCTTTTTTAATCGTAATTGTTAATGTAGTAATGGCCTCCAAATGAGTCAAGGTACACTGCGCTCATTCCTAACATCTCTAAATACACTACAGCCTCAGAGACACATCACAAAAGAAATGACCTGTCCAAAATTTAGGCACATGTTTTGTCCGAATGGGACCACACACAAATTCTTACACACCCCATGGTAGCTCATGTCTAGTGTCTTGCTGTGTTCAACCAGATGCTTGCTTGTCCGTTGTTCTTGCAGGTGTAGCAATGATGCAGATAGTAGGTGCACCCTGTGTAAAGGCAGGCCCCAGCCCCAACGGTAAACACCCAGCCGCTCGCATCTCAGATCCACAGTAGATGGCATGGTAGTGAATGGTGTCTACATGGTACATATGGGAACCCTCAAACAGTGGCATGGTGGTGAATGCTGAGAACATGATCCATCTGGTGTACAGCGGAGATTTCTTCCATTCCAACAGACAGAAGCTGAACATACAGCTATTTTTTTTAAACTCATTCATGATTACCCTTCCAAACTTAACATGTAACATGCTGTACTTACTCTGGACTTAAAAGACAGAGCTGCCAGACATACATCACATACAGCATTTCATTACCAGCATATTAAAGACACTCTTTACTTAAGTCCCGTTGGAGTGAACACTTGAATAATCAGCATCTAAATTGTTAGCTTGATCCGAGTCGTTGATTGTTAGAACCAGTCATTTTGGGACGTGTGTTTGGTGACCCCTAAACAGTTTGCTGAGGCAGAGACTCTCTGTGTTAGTTCCTGTAATGTTAGCTGCTTTTGCCGAGTAGAGATTCAGCAGAATAGCTGTTAGAGCTACATGTTGTGGTCATATGTGTCATCTTCTTTTGTGGCATGGTCGTATGTGTGTGTATGTGTGTGGTCACTGTTTTTTGTCTTTGTGGCCTGTGGTTTCTTGAAGATATCTTTAGACTTGAGCAGCCTTTTCCACTATTCACTCACTCTTCTATTAATGTACTCCTCTAGAAGACCAGGTGAAGGCTTAGAGGGACATCCCTTTTTAATTATAAGTGAATCACTTTTCTTCTGCCTTTGAATCTCTCTGCCTCACCTCTGACCCATAATTTCCACTGGATGCATAACGACGCTGACGTCCGTCAGTAGGCACCAGAGCCGCCTACTGCGGATCTCCCAGACAACTGGAATCGCGAGAACGAGATCTTGCTGAATAACGAGATCTTGCGAATTCAGGTTTAATCGCGCGATATAGCGGGTTATAGCGGAGCATCGGTGAAGGAGAACCACCCTGTGTCCACAGAGTAGAAGGAAATCGATTATACAATCCACCGCGAACACGGATTATTTTATTTTGAAAACAAGCAGAATGTTTTCATTTGTGTCTGTACACGACTTCCTGTCGACGTCTGACAAAAATAGAAGCTCTGTCGATTTGTTTCAGCAAGCGCGGCGTTGCGCGTTCAGTGGAAATTAGGGGTTATTCTGCTAATACATGTTTTTGAAGTGAAAACGTGGGAAATTATACACCAATTTGAAAAAATATAAAGTTGATCAAAGTAGTAGAGTATAGTTCACTGCAGCCGCTATCAGTGGCTCAGAGAGATGAGTCTCAGACACTCATGGTTTGTCGCTTCCTTTCTGACTCATGACAGGCATGCTTCCTGGCATGGGCCCACCTTTAGTTTCCATGATGCACCCACAGCTGGCTCTCTCAGCAGCTCCGGCCTCCATGGCCGGGTCATTGCAGCTCCCAGAGTGGTCAGAGTACAAAACAGCTGATGGGAAGACATATTACTACAACAACCGAACACTGGAGTCCACCTGGGAGAAACCACTGGCCCTGGTGGAGAAAGGTAGACTAGTGCACACACACCAGATCTATCGAGCTCCACGTGGTGGGATGATCCACTCAGATTGTAGTGGAACATCATGAGTTTGTCGGTGATGGGTGCTAGACTCATGGGGTTTACCCACTTTGGTTTTCTGCTCATCACCAACACTGTCACTTGTTAGACAACCTGCACAGCCAAACCCACATTACCTGTTTTAGGATTTTCTTACTGAGCATGAAACTGGCATAATTAATGGCAATTTCTTGAGCTACACTCAACTTTAAGTTCCCTCACAGTTTGTGCGCTTTTACTGTCTTCAGAAAAAGAAGCAGAAAGGATCAAGGAGCGCCTGGCCCAGGAGGAAGCTGAGGCGATGGAGATGGAGGACGAGGAGAACAAAATGGAGAACACTAACATTGAAAAGGAGGTAAGTGAAGGGACAAATTAGCTGGTTTGTCAACAAGAAACACTGCATCAAAGTGAGCACAGAGTTCAGTAATATCATGTTTAAAAAGTAAAGTAATTCATAATGCAAAAAAAAAACATACGCTGCACAACATACTGCATCACTATTCTGCGTGTAGCATAATGCGATATACTGACACATTTTTACATATAAATCATAAAAATAATCAAAGATATAGATGAGATATATCAAAATGTGGCAATAATCTTAATCTTATGCCTGTCATAATCTTAATAAAGTCAAATCAATTAAAGCAAAAACTATTCAAAACAAAAAAAAGCAAAGTGCATGTTCTTTCGCTCCTTTTTATATAAAAAAAAATAAACCAGTTAGTTGCTGGTTAATGGGTGTTCAGCTATTCAAAGCAAAATTTATCTGATACTTAGTATGAATGTAATTTTCCTCATTCTTTGTCGAGGAGCCTAAAGAAGAGGAGATGACAGAGGAGGAGAAAGCTGCTCAGAAAGCCAGACCCGTAGCCACCAACCCTATCCCCGGCACGCCATGGTACGCACACCACATCCCCACCCACACTATCTCTCCACTCCACTGCACGCAGTAAATCTCATACTATTTTTTTTTCAGGTGTGTGGTATGGACGGGTGATGACCGTGTGTTTTTCTACAACCCGACAACACGACTGTCCATGTGGGACCGGCCCGAAGAGCTGGTTGGTCGAGCCGATGTCGACAAGCACATCCAGGAGCCACCGCACAAGAGAGGCCTGGAGGACAGTAAGAAGATAGGTGTGGACAAACACATGGTCGCAGTCAGTGACAACATTTCATCGTGAAATATGAGCTAATTGCTTGATTTGTATTAATAATAGATAATTTGAAGCAAATACCACAAAAGCCACAAAACTTTGGCCAGAGAAACACAGGTAATAACTATTGGTAAATAGTCCAGAAAGCCCTATGTGCTGCAGTATGTATTGTATTTAGTTTGTGTTCATTCACAGGTGTCAGTAAGGAGGAGCCAGAAATATCCATCGCTACTGAAGAGAGTCAGGACGAGGAGCCAACAAAAGCCAAAAAGAGGAAGTAAGTCCTGCATGTCTCCCTTTACTTAATGCCATACCGCTACAGAAGTTTGAGTCTCCTCAGTAATATTTCTTCTGTTTTCTTTTCTCACTTTCTTCTTCTTCATCTCTCCATTCTCATCACTCTTTCCACCTCTCTTGACATCTGTGTTTAACTCTTTTACAGGAAGGAGGAGGTGAAGGAGGCAGACTCTGAGAAGGAAGCAGCGATGGAGGCAGAGCTCAGAGCTGCCAGAGAGCGAGCAATAGTGCCGCTCGAGGCCCGGATGACCCAGTTCAGAGAAATGCTGCTAGAAAGAGGGGTAACGCAAATTTGTGAAAAAATACAAGTTAATGACTTGTTTATATTGGTATGATATAAATATATTATATCTTTTTTTTTTTTTTTTTTTTTTTTAACTTGTAGGTGTCTGCATTCTCGACTTGGGACAAAGAGCTCCATAAGATTGTCTTTGACCCTCGTTACCTTCTGCTCAACCCAAAAGAGAGGAAACAGGTTCAATTTCTCTCCCTTTGTCATGTGGTTTCCTCTCTCCCTTCACTGTTAATCATTCCCACAGCACTGTGTCGTTTACTGGTCATTTTCTTTTGTCATAGTTTTGTGATTATGTTCTCTTCAGGTGTTTGATCAATATGTGAAGACGAGGGCGGAGGAGGAGAGGAAGGAGAAGAAGAACAAGCTGATGCAGGCCAAAGATGAGTTCAGGAGGATGATGGAAGAGGCAAAGTTCACACCAAGGTAAAGAAACAGTCCTGGTAGAGTTTTTAAAAGACAATATTTACTATTTTGCCTGACTGTTCTGTTTTGTCTATGAGCATGGGTGAAACAGATATGGTTTTATTCAGCAGTTATTGTACAATTTTGCAGTTAAATTCCTTAATATCACACTATATTAGTATTGATATTTTGTTCTTTATCGTGGTGAAGAGATGTTTGTAACTGATGGACTTTTTTATCTTTGCAGAACAACATTTAGTGAATTTGCAGTGAAGCACGGCCGAGACCCGCGATTTAAAACCATAGAGAAGATGAAGGACAGGGAGGCCATCTTCATGGAGTTCATCACTGCAATAAGGAAGAGGGAGAAAGAGGACTCCAAGTCCAGAGGAGAGAAGGTATCACCTGCTCACATCAATCTAGAACCAGAGACATGAGTGAAGTCCCTGCAGGGTCCATGACATCGCTCATGTATGTGTGTTTAAGGTGAAGCAAGACTTCTATGATCTCCTGAGTGAGCAGCACATAGAGGGAGGCCAGCGGTGGAGCAAAGTGAAAGAGAGGCTAGAGACTGACTCCCGATACAAGGCTGTGGACAGCTCTGCGCTCAGAGAAGAACTTTTCAAACAGTACATGGAAAAACAAGCCAAGGTATGAGCGGTTTTCTCTAAATGGAAGATGATGGCTGTTACCTTATTGTCCAGTGTGAGTGTTAAATGTATTTTTGTACATGTGTTGGTATAATCTTTTTTTTTTTTTTTTTTTTACTATTTATACTTGAAAAACCATTAACACCATTTTTTAAAATAGGAACAGTGTCTCTTGCAGAAAGTGTTGCATGATGGTTGTTTTTAGCCTTATTGAAGGAAGTTTCTTAAATTGATTTATAATGTGCTCTGTGCCTGAGCCAGCTCAGCTCTAAAAGGGTTCATGCAGGATTTTCTTACATTTTATGTTTTTTCGGAGGCAATAAAACCTGGCGAATAAAACCAGCCAGATGTCGAAAATGGACTGAGTCATCTGTCAGACTGTTAAGAAGATGATGAGGACCTCAGAAATAGAGAAAGAGAAGATCTGTGTAGTATGTAATTAATTAGTGGTGAGGAGTCAACACATCTTTTTATTTGAGGACAATCCTTCTTGTTGACTTCATATGACTATAAAGAAACTGATGCAGTCCTGTGTGTCATCCTCTGCAGAGCGTGGACATCGACAAGGAGCGAGAGTTGGAGCGGCAGGCTCGTATCGAGGCCAGTCTCAGAGAGAGGGAGCGGGAGGTGCAGAAGGCACGATCAGAACAGACCAAAGAGATCGACCGAGAGAGGGAGCAACACAAAAGGGAGGAGGCCATCCAGCATTTCAAAGCTCTCATGTCTGATATGGTGAGTCACTCTGCAGCTTCCTCCCCCTCCCCAATGAAAGTTTCTGTAATGCGATAAAACAAATGAACCATATCAATTTTCATTAAATCTTAATCTTTTTGTGTCATCACTAATCACTTTTGCACAAGATTCAACCCCAAATATTAATTGGCTCACATTGTAAATATGTTGTTGGGAACCCAAGACTAGCTGTTTTCTGTCATGTGTGACTCATTCCTCAGGTGCGGTCTTCAGATGCAACGTGGTCAGACACTCGTCGTAACCTGAGGAAGGACCATCGCTGGGAGTCGGCGTCACTGCTGGAAAGAGAAGAGAAGGAGAAGCTGTTCAACGAACACGTAGAAGCGCTGGCCAAGAAGAAGAAAGAACACTTTAGGCAGCTACTTGATGAGACCAGCATGGTGAGAAGTAAAAAGGTGCCAAAAGCAGGAACAGTTACAGTCATCTCTACTATTATGCCATCCGTTTTGTCACTTCTTGCTTCTCGTCTTATATCCCAGCATGACGACAAAGAGCACAATACTCTGCAGCTTTTAATGGTTTCCATTTATGTGCTTGTATCAGCTATGTTGATTCCTGATTAATTTTGTTATTGACATATTTTTTTATGCCGTAGATCACTCTGACAACCACATGGAAGGAGGTGAAGAAGGTAATCAAGGAGGACCCTCGCTGTATTAAGTTCTCCTCCAGTGACAGAGTAAGACTTGTCATTTTGCTTTTTTGATTATAAAATGTTTAAAGAATCCAGTCACTTTCTGTAATTAATCAAGTTTATCTACAGAATCTAATGTTAGGTTAAGAAATCTTTCTATTGGTTGAGGAACACCAACAAAAACAATCTACAGAGAACAATACTTTGAGCTCATCAGCACAACATCATCTGGCTTCTTTCATAAAATCCAAACCCCAGTTCTGAATTGATCAAGAGTTGTTGATATTTTTCCATGTGTCCTAAAAATGTTTCATCTTTTTTTTATCTGAGTTGGGGTATGATTTGTTAATCTGTGTGTTTGCAGAAGAGACAGCGGGAGTTTGAAGATTACATCAAAGACAAGTACATCACAGCCAAAGCTGACTTCAGAACCCTGCTGAAGGAGACAAAGTTCATCACATACAGGTGTGTGCGCTCACTTTCACATACTAGATGGGCAAAACGAGTATCTAAAAAAAGTTCAAAAGTATGGGAACTCTACTCGGTGATTAGATTGATTAGGTTTAAGCAGTGATTAGTATGGTCATCTGATATTCCCTGATCCTGTTAGAATAGTGCTAATCTGAGACTAAGCTTCTATTTATGTTGTGAAGTTTGAATAATAGTTTTACTAAAGCAAAATGTTGCCTGATAATTTGTTACAGGCATTATTGTGCTCTTGACACTGAAACTGGAACCCCCATTTTATATAGAATATAGAGTAGTCCTCTCAGCCATCTGACTGTCCAGGGTCAATTCCAGCAGCAGTGCATATAACCTGACACAGTTACAGCCCAGAAATCTTTGAGGTTCTGCTTAACGCTGTTATCCAACAAAAAAACAAAAAGTGCTTATGAGCAACTCCACTTGTCATAGTCCATTACTTTCCTGTTACTTCAGATGCGGTTTCAGTTACTTTTCCACTATATTAAGCAGGCTGTTGGACAAACATTTTAAATGTGAAATTTGATAAATGATTGGTGAATTCTTAGACAAGTAGTATTTGAGTCGTAAACAAGCTGCAAACATTTAGTTGGCACAGATGTGACGGTGATAAACATCTTGTCATGACTGTCTTGTTGATGACTCATGAATCAAAATCTGAACAGCAGCTATTAAATCTTAAATCCCACAAAGTATGCTGTTAATAGTATTACCATCTTTCTTCTGAATGCCTCCGTCTCACATCCCTCAGGTCGAGAAAGCTGATCCAGGAGTCAGAGCAGCATCTGAAGGATGTGGAGAAGATCCTTCAGAACGACAAGCGGTACCTCGTGCTAGAGTGTGTCCCCGAGGAGCGCAGGAAGCTCATCATGTTCTACATCGAAGACCTAGACCGCCGTGGCCCGCCGCCTCCCCCGACTGCCTCTGAGCCCACCCGACGCTCGACCAAGTGACCAATTACATCATCCTCTCGACCGGTGCCCTACTCCTCCTTGCCCTCCCTTTGGCCAGAGCATGATCTCCCCCCAACTCCCCCCGAACCCACCCTTCAGGCAAATGGCTGGCCTCGCAGTGTTATTACCGGGGCTCGTGTTGCTTAGAGATGTACCATAGAGATGAACGGTTAAGGTCTCTGTGTTATGTCGCATATTAGCCCTGAAATAGCCCTGCATTTAAGGCAACACAGAGAACAGATGTTACCTGATCCCAAGGTAACCCTTGAGCCCTCACCTCTGACTGACCACATTAGAGGGAGAGGGATAGTGAGAAGGCTGCTGCCCGAGCAGCCACAGAGGTGTAAGATAGTTGATGTAAATGAAGACGTGTGTGTGTGTGTGTGTGTGTGAGAGAGAGTCTGAGAGTCAGGCGTCCTTAAGCCTTACTGCTCCACTTTGCCAGTCATGTTTCAGCGGCTCAGTGTGAATGTTAGTTTCTGCTCAGTGGTTTACTCCGATGTTGCAGCAGTTTCTCTGTTGAATGAAATAAAGGCAACTTCCACTGTTTTTCAATATGTCGTCCTATGTGCATTCTTTTCTCTAAATGAACACAACACATAGAGGCTACTTTACGCTCGTATGTTAATATTACAGAAGGAACCTCTGACATAAAGGAGAAAATAACCCTAACCTAAACACTTAGTGAGTCATATAGTCTTTATGGAGAAATGTACAGTTTTGCTACATCATAAATGAAAATGTGTCTAATTTCATTGCTACCAAGCTAACAGTTTTATTCACAGACTAGCGGACCGGTTCACTTCCTGTCCTGAGCTGCTCCGACGGCTCTGATTGGTCAAAAGAAGCCAGTCTCTCAGATCACATGATGTTTGCGGATGTTGAAGCATGAGCTGTCCGCGCGCCGCATCATCATGACAGTTGTAAAGACATCTTTCGTGTGATGTCACGATCGTATTATTAATTGACGGAGCCAGATTAAACCACTGATTCTGAATAAACCGTCCATATACAACAAAGAGGAAGAAGTGCAGCTAACCGGTAGCCTGATGTGCTAACTGGCGCTGCAGTGAACCCGCTCCTCTCCTCCCGGTTATCTCAGCTCTGGTGCCGCTATGGCCGGCGCCCTTTCACCGCTGCTCGTCGTCGTTTTCTCAGCTTGGTCGGCTGTCGGTGACCCGGCTGGATCCGCTCATGTCGACGGAGCTCCGCCTTCTAAAATAGGCAAGAAGACCTGTATTAAAACACCATAACCAGCCGTTGTATTTAGCTAATGTTAGCCTACATTCACAGGATTGCAAGCTAACTAGCTTAGTTTGGCTGAGTGACCGATAATAATATTCATTAGCTATCTGTTGCATTGTGTTATAATGATAAGACATTTATGGTTATTATTAAATACACAGTACATGTACATGTGGGCTAATGTAGCTACATCTGGTAGCTAGGTAGCTAATATTTTGTGAGCTAAGATGGATGTGATGCCTCGTTTACTCAATGGTAGCATCTATTTAAGAAGGATCACATGACAGCGAGTTTAAAGGTAGTCAGTTAGGGATGCATGGACCCTGTGAGTCCAAGTCCTCTTTCCTGTCATCTTTATACACATTATTTTCACCTGTCTAAATACTGTTACATGACCTGACAGCTAAAGGTTTTACATGAAACCCTCGTGGCTTGCACCACCGGTAACAGCACGTGCATTTGCAGTTAGTTTGCAATTAAACAAATGTGTAAGATTATTTGTGTTGCAACTCAACAAGGAATGCAATTAAAGCTATAAAAGAAATAAATATAAAAATATAAACACATATTTGCAGGGATGTGTTATATGCAGTAGAAATGTGATTTTTACAGCAGTACAGCAGAAATATTTACAGCAAAAATGTAATACTTGCAATAGAAATGTAATATTAACAGCATAAATGTGGTATTTGCAGTAGAAATTTTATATTTACAGTTGAAATGTTATATTTGCAGTAGAAAATAATAATAATAAAGGTAAACCCTGCCATGGAAATTTCCAGTGGGAAATAAACAGTCTATGAACCAGTTGCTCTGCCTGTTTTCATTAGCCCATCACACAAAGACACCATTGTTTCTCATCTACATTCCTCAGTCAAGCTGTAGATAAGACTGACCACTAAATAACAGGAAGCAATTATTATTTTGTAATGGCTCAGTTTTGATAAATTTATTTTATTTTCCGTTTGAGACGCACATTATCATGACTTTAAACACCCAGAAACCACTTTATAACACAGTTATTCAGTTTGACTGATCGATCAATAGTTTTGGCTCACATTCTCTGTTTTTGGCTTTGATTGTTTTTAGCGGTGGTTGGCGCAGGGATAGGAGGCAGCGCCACAGCCCATTTCCTGCGGCAGCACTTTGGCCCCGAGGTCCAGGTGGATGTGTTTGAGAAGGGGGAGGTCGGAGGCCGTCTTGCCACCGTAACGGTCAATAACAACGACTACGAGTCTGGAGGCTCCATCATTCACTCCCTCAACCTCCACATGCAGGAGTTTGTCAAACAACTAGGTGTGTTTACATAATCACAGTGACACACACATTCACACACACTCATGACACGGAAGGCTTGAAAGGACAATGAAGTTACATCATTTTGTCACTGACTGTCCTTTTGTAGTTACTTTTAATGGATTAAATGTCATATGAGTTAAAACAAAAGCCGGGCTTCAGAAACCGCTACAGAGATGACTCCCAGTGAAACTTGCAAACATCTGTTCAGGGTTACAAGCTAAAAAAATGTGTTTCTGGGTGGAAATGAGTCTTTTTGTTTGCCTCCAGCAGGTGTAATCTGAACAGAGAGAGTGATCATCAGTTGGTAGTTTGAGTTTAGTAAGCAGTTCCACGTGTGGCTCTCTAACTGGAAAACAAATTTGCCTACATCATGTTATGCTGCATTTAAGTTCAGAAAGAGAAAAATCAATGTCAAATCACAGTTTTATATTTTATAAAATGTTTAATTATTCCAAATCAATATTGAATTCCTCCCTGTGTGCCTGTGTTTGGATCATCCTGTGTCCGTCCCTCAAGGTTTAAAGTATCGCCGCAGCGTTGCGGGCAAGACCGCAGTGTTTAATGGCGAGGAGGTGATTCTGGAGGAGACAGACTGGTACCTGCTGGACCTGTTCCGGCTGTGGTGGCGCTATGGCATCAGCTTCATACGCCTGCAGATGTGGGTGGAGGAAATTATGGAGAAATTCATGAGGTTAGCCAAGAATATTAATGTCCTGTTTACTTGAGTGGATGTAGCTGTGGTGCAGCTCAGTCCTGATTTATACTCCTTTGTCAAAGCGCCATACCTTTGTTATAGATGACATGTCTGTGGAGGTGCTCCATTTTATTTATAAACCTGCAGCTCTTCAAAATTATACCTGATCCCACCTATTTCTTAATATCCTTCACCTTACCTTCAATGTTTGTACTGCACCACAAAGTGAGTCTGAGACTGTAAAAGCAGTTAAAATGGATGCACAACACATCCCACGCCTGCCACCGTAATTTCAGCAAAGCCAAACTCACTGTGTGACGTTCCGAGTCTGATATCTGTATAAATACTGACAATCATCTGCCCATAATGCCAATGTGCCGTGCTATAAAATATTAACATGTATGCGTTTGATCAGCCCGTCTAGTTTCAGATATCATAGCACTTTACAAGTGACTGTCAAATGTGGCCAGTACATTGAGCCTTTTGCTAGGGTTATCTTATTTGGCTTGGTATCTGCTAGAAATATGATCCAGGCAGAGATCCACCATCACTGTTCGCTAACCTCTATTTCCTCTCTCAGGAAGTGAATTATCTCCTGTGTCACTTTGTCTTTCTTACATTTCTCTCTAAACCTGTGTATCCCTCCATCTAGTTTGTTTTGTACAGATTGCTTCGAAATTTGTGATCATCCCCACTTTCAGATAGAAATGAGGAATTGAGTCTATTGATTTAGTAACTGTGACTACTATACTTGATAATGAGCCTTTTGTTGTGTGTAACGCAGGATCTACAAGTATCAGGCTCATGGCTACGCCTTCAGCTCGGTGGAGGAGCTACTGGACTCTCTTGGGGGGAGTGGCTTCATCAACATGACTCAGAGGCCACTCTCTGATTCGCTGCTGGAGCTGGGTGTGTCACAGCGCTTCATCGATGAGGTCATCGAGCCCGTCATGAGGGTCAACTATGGACAGAACGTCAGCATCCCTGCTTTTGTAGGTCAGATGTATGAAGAAATGAGCAGTGGAAGTCAAGGAAGGAGTGGGAGTGGATGGGTAGGGGTGGGGGTGATGAATAGGAAAGAGACAATGAAGTAAAAATTAAGGTTGATGTAGGTCAGGAGAGAGGAAAGGAAAGAAAAGAGATGCAGGAGACGAAGGGAGGAGCGGGGAGTCGAGAATAGAAGTGAGGAAGCGAGTTGAGAGGAGGAGGTGGCCTGTGGGAGCAAGAGAACAGGAAAACGTGTGGGCAGCTGATAATTGGTTCATAGCACTGTCTGTTGTGAGTGTGTGTCTGTGTGTTACAGGCGCTGTGTCTTTAGCTGGTGCCCAGAACAACCTGTGGGCGGTAGAAGGAGGCAACAAGCTGGTGTGTTCTGGCCTGCTGAAAATGGCCAACGCTAACCTGCTGCAAGCACAAGTCAACTCCATCTCACCCATCTACTCAGGTACTTTAACCCTGATGTTAGCCCAATGGGATTGTGTTGAGTGACTTCATTTTAAGGCTGTAGTTCTACAATGATTTTTTTCAGTTGGTGACGTCCATAATAATAATACAGTCCGCAACTTAACAACTCCTGGGTTCTGTGTTTCCACAGTATTTTACAATGTGGCATGTTTTTGGCATGCATGACCTGAACGTACTCATGATAGCACTGAAATAATTTTCTTTGAAAACCATCTACAATATCTGAATAGATTTGGTTTATATTCCCCTCTTTGAAATTACCACAAAGGTAATTTCACTGAAAGAATCCCGTCACAGAAATGCAGATTTATAGTTGCAGTGTGACAATGCTTTTCTGTTGGCACGGATGAGAAATGTGCTGGATGTTTCCACATTATATCTGCCAGTAGATGCTTGTGGACTGCAGATTAATATGAATCATGTAGTACAGTTGACATGGATTTCGTGTATTTCTCTAGCAGGGGAGGCGCCCCAGTACCAGCTGAGCTTCACTACAGCATCAGAGACGGGATCAGAGCTGTATGACATTGTAGTGCTGGCGACGCCACTTCAAGCCAGCGTCAGGTCCGGAGTCCAGTTCCAAGGTTTCAGCCCGCCCTTTGACGAGCTCCCTGGCAACTATCACAGCACTGTGGCAACCATTGTGCACGGTTACCTCAACACGTCTTTCTTTGGTTTCCCGGACCCTCGTCTCTTCCCCTTCGCCAGCGTCTTGACAACTGAGAAGCTTGATCTGTTTTTCAACAGCGTGGCAAGTGTTTGTCCCGTCAACATCTCAACGGGCTTCCGGCGTAAGCAGCCACAAGAGGCTGGAGTCTATAAAGTGTTCTCGCCACAACCTCTCGACAAGGCTCAGCTCAAAACACTGTTCAGGTTAGCCACTTCCTTCCTGGCAAAGCAATCATTGTATTAACTAGGCCTGTCGCTCACTATTTTTATTATGATATCATCAGCTTCTCAATTAGTAATTTGACCCAGAATGTATTTAAAAATTAATATCTCAAAATCAGCATATTCAAATTGTTTGTTTTGTCTTTCTAACTGTCCAACTTTACTATCATAACAAATCAAAAAATGTTCACAGTAAAGAATCTTGAGCCAGTGAGTTTAAGCTCTGACACAACAGTGCTTGTGTTAAATGTCACCATTTAAACATACTGATGTTTAGAAAGTAATAATGCAGTGTTAAATAGTCATGTTCACCAGCTTAGTTTAATAGGTTAGCATGCTAACATATGCTCATTAGCTCATTAACTAGAGCTGAGCTGAGGTAATTTGTTATTAACCAAGTGAAATTCTGACCTAGCATCACTATGAATGTGTAAATCAAATGTGCATGAGGAAAAGTAAGGGGATCATCCTCCAGGGACCTTAAATTTCTGGACAACACTTCACCGTAATCTATCCAACTGGTGTTGAGATGTTTCATTCTGGAGCAAAGTGGTGGGCTGGTCGTCACTGCCATGTATAGAGCAGCTAATGTTTACTCATTCAACAACAGCCTGCAAAAGCGTGATGTAAAGCCTGTCATACTGACACATTTAACAACTTTTCTCCTTTACTGTGCCTCTCAGGTCATACTACTCTGTACAAGTGACAGAGTGGCAGGCCTACCCTTGTTACAGCAGCAGCCAGGGGCTGCCGCCTGTGGAGCTCCACCCCAATCTCTACTACCTCAATGGCATTGAGTTGGCCGGCAGCGCCATGGAGATGAGCTCAGTGGCGGCCAAGAACATCGCCCTGCTGGCTTATCACCGCTGGAACAGACAGACGGACATGGTGGACCAGAAAGACCTGATGCACAGGATCAAAACTGAACTATGACCTGGCCATCTGAAAGCCTTGTAGTTGTAGTAGCCAGTAGTCTTCAGTGGCACATCTGTGTAATATATTCCTACGTACATCCAATACACCGAACCAGTGATAAATCTGACTTTGCCTTATCCTAAATGGAAACATACAACATTTGCTTTGTTCTCTATGCCAGTCTTGGATGAAACCACGAACCAGCATCAGCCATCAGTCCGTGGTTTCATCCAAGACTTCGGCTGCAGGCAGCTTTTCTTTGCCAAGAAACAAGGAAACCAAGCAACCGTGGAAAACACCAGCTAATATTTATCTCAGTCGGAAGTGAGCTGGTCTTTTAGGACACACTGTTTTATTGAGTCGCTGGATGTGTGAATGAACACCAGTTAATGTATCAGCCTAAGGTGACTGGTGCTGCTCTGTAAATAAATGATCCTGTGTCCAAGTTAAGAAAACACTCATGGAATCAAGACTGAGAGTCTTAAACTGCTGCTTTAGTGTCGCTGTAACAGCTGTGAGATGTGAGACGGACCACTGGTTTAACTGCCTTTAGGCACATAAACCAGCCCTCTGTCATCTAATCAAAACAGCACTGCTGTTACTGTCTACGTATTTAAGGACTGTTAATGGACTTGAGGAGATCTCATTAAGGTATTCTTAGTAAGATTTTTGTAAATTAATAACATCATTAGTCAGTGACTCGTGGAAGTGGCCATTGGTGTTATGCTCTACTGCCCCTTTCATTATCTCTCCTTCCTGCTGCTTTTGTTGTGTAATCCAGTGGAAAGAATATTTTTTTTTTTCAGGGAGAGCAGAGCCAACCAGCGTTCACGCTGGACCAAATGAAAGCAGAGGATGTCTCTGTGCTGGGGATGATGATCATGATGATGACACCCCCCCCTGTCTTTTCTATCTAAGCCTAAAGCTTTATTGAGAACCTGCATATTTAATAAGTGTTGTAATCTTGGAAAACATGCAGATGGAGTTGGACGTTAGCTTCCAGAAATGAAAACACTGTTTCTTTGTAAGATTTTGAAAAATGCCTTTTTTTATTTTCTAATTTCTGGACTAAAAACCTTGTGACTGTAAAAGGATTCAGTTGATGGATAATATGATTGTATCCTGCAATGAGAAAATGCTAAAACCCTTTAAATCTGCTGGAATTGTTTCAAAAACACCAATTTTTTTTCAATTCAAGGCCCAGCAGCGACTTCTGTATATATAACAGTCAAACATTTGCTTTATTGTATGCTGTAAAACGTAAAACACACAGTGAATATTACAGAACCATGGAGTGGATTGATTAAACAGTAACGTTCAGCAGCATCTCAGACAAACTGAGCAATGTAACTCTCTGCTAGATACAGCATGTATTAAAATATTTCATCTGCCTGATAATCAAAGCTGTTATACGGACTGTTAATAGAATTAAAGTTTTGGAATGTTTCTTTTAAGTTTTTCTTTTCAAAAACTTACTCTGACTTTGCGTATTCAGGTTTTATTTAGTTTAGTTTTTGAAAAAAAAATACCTCTGAGCACCGAATAGAATCTATTTAACAGTTTATGAGCAGTGCCACATTTGTTCCAGTGCAGTTCCACTTAAAAGTGTTGCTTTACAGATTTATCAATCAGATTTGTGCAGTTTAATGTACAGAATGCTGCAGGTTTGTGTCACTGTGATGGAGGTTTTCATACTGCATTGCAATTATGAGATTACAAAATGATCCATTCCAGTCTTGTACTGAAGAAGTGGGCATATATTACAAGAAAATAATCTGACAACATCTCGCTGTCGTCCAGATCATCTGGCTATTCCATGCTAAAGGATCACAGTCCCACACTTAGATTTGAGTCAGGGGTCTGCTTTCAACTGTTTCGTTTAGACTCTGAAATATATTCAGTATTTTCCAGCAGGCGTCTCGTAAAACATTTGAAAAGGAGCAGTTTCAGTATGAAGCACTGCACTATTCATAATCAGGAAGTGCAAAGCATCAAGAGGCCGACAACAAAGCCTATCCTCTTCTCCACAGCCGTCTGTTTACTATAATGTGGTGTATAATGGGTCCTGTGTCTCCCCCTTCTTGACTTCCCAGCAGCACAGTCACACTGCTGATAACAGAACCAAAAGGGAACACTGGAACGCAAAGTGTCCCCAGAGTGAAACATGATTCAGTTCGGTGCAACATGGGTCACTTATGCTCCTTTGCCTTAAAACCCTCTAGTGTTTGTCGTTGACGAGCTATCACACAGTCACCTCAGTCAGACTGTTGCAGTGTTGTGAAAAGTATTCAGATCTTCTACTTCAGTAAAAGTAGCAATACCACAGTGTAACACGTGCACCCTGCATGAACATACTTATATATTATAGACTAATAACTAGAAAAGCACTCAGAGAGCGCAGACCGCCAAGGCAGCATTCTGAGAGAGCGTATACTCCTTCAAGCCCACAACGCCTATCTTTTCCAGATATTCTGAGAACAGTTGCATTGCTCTAGCTCCTTCCTACATGAAGTTATGGTTCAAAACACATATTTGACCTTGGTGACCTTGACCTTTCACTGATCTGGACCAAACTGAATCGGTGACTTCTGGATTCCTATATTAGTTTATATACCAAATTAGGTGATGATTGGCTGAAATATGCAAAATCTCCCATACATTAATATGGCGTGATCTTTCATTTGACCTTGATGACCTTGAATTGGATCCGATCACCACCAAAAATTAATCAGTTTTAAGTTAGGCCACTTCTGACCAACCCTGGAAATTTCATCAAAATCTGTCCATAACTTTTTGAGTTATTTTGCAAACCGTGGTGAACACATAACCTCCTTGGCGGAGGTAATAATAATAATATTGTTGAATGGAAAAATGTCTCATTGCAATAGAAGCTCACCCCATCTCACTCATGCACACACTCCATATTTCATCCCATTCTCTCCTTCCCTCTGACTCTCTTGCATCCTTTGCCAGCCTGGCAAAGATCTCTGCTGGCTGTTTGATGTGTGTGTGGTCTGTTACTCTGTTAGATCGCTGCAGTAGAGTCCTGCAGAGCTGCAGCGTCCACCAGCTCCAGTTAGATAGATCCAGTAGTTGAAGAGGAAGACCCAGCCTCTTGCTCCCTGTCAGCTGCAGGATGGAGGTCGGGGGTTACTCCGAAAGTTCCCCCCCTGCATATTGTGATGTTACTTTGTTCATCTTTGCTCTGTTCTGTTCGGCTCTGCTGTGGCTGTTGAAAAAACAGTGCTGGATTAACGTTCATGTGTTTCTTCTGAGTAATACTGAAACAGAAAGAGTAATGATGTCTCTTTCTCTGTGACCTTTCTTTCTCTGAAAGCATCAACTCAGTCCACAACTATTCTATCCTGTATACACTAATAATGGCTGTATGTTATTTGTTGTCAGTCTTAACCTACAGTATGTTGTCATGCTTGGTAATGGCTGGAGTCACAGTTTCTCTTTCCAGTGAAAGAGGGGTGGTGCCTGCCTGGAACAGACTGAGCTCAATTGAGACTTTCACTGCATTAGTGAGGTTATGGGAATCGAGCAGTTGATCACTTTTAATTCATCGTTTAACAGTTTTCCACCAGTGGGACTCAAGGTATATGTTATGGAGGAATGTAACCAGTGAATGCAAAATCAAAAATTAAAATAAGGAGAACCGACCAAACATGAGTACACATACATGGTTACCCATTTAATTTAGCTTTAAATTGTCTTCTTTTGGTGGATTTATCTTGGTGTAAGGGAATAGGGTCATGGGTAGGAGAATGAAAAACAATGAATGAATGTAATGGACGTTGCAAGAATGTTATAATAAGAGTGTTACTCGCCTCACTACGGCCTTTTGTTTGTTTTTTGTTCGTTCGCCACCCGTAAATCAGTGGAAAATGTGAACCCATTGGCAGCCACCCACATGTGAGTCATGATGAACACACAAAACGGGGGCCAGCTCACAAAAAAGTTGCTCCTAGAGTGATACTACTGATAAGTCCATTAAACTAGTGCATTTTACTCAGATGCAATCCATGCACACACCTCAGAAAAACAGCTTCTTCTCCAAAGCTGTTAAACTTCTTAACAGGTCATGATAATTCCTCATTATATAACCACTGCTGCTGATATTTATCACTTTACACTACAGTACTACTATCATTTACCTTACTGTCACCTGTCAACTACCTCATTGTGTGTTTTTCCTTTTTTACCTTGCGTTTTTACTTTATTTATTCCACAATTTGTCCCACTTATATACTGTGTATACTTGCTATCTTGTGGCGTTTTTATTTAAATCTCAGGGAGTACCTCTGTAATCCTGTTATTGTTGTCTGCAGCATCAAAATGACAGTAGAATTATTGAATCTTGACATGGTTCAGTACTCATAGATATCAATTATCTTTACCCAACGTGCATTTTTTAATACCCATGTGCAGTATGATAATATAATATTTACTAATTCGTTTTTTTTGTAACTAGTTATTCTTTTACTCAGTCTGTAGTTATTATAAAATTCTGCAAACACTATAGCAACTGCACATAATTGAAAATGCATGTCTTTACGTTTTATTTTTTTAACTTTTTTTTATTTTATACTTGTTTTGTATTCTGTGTGAGTACTGTAAGCGTTTGCTTGTGTGTGCAAGCTCACTTAGAGATAAAGCTCTTTTTGATTTTGTGGTTTCCCCACCAGAACCGTCTCTGAAGCGGAAGTCAACTTATGAAACTGAATTTATTCCTGCTGTTGCGCTACCTGCTTCAGTGTTTCTCTCTGTTACATTATATTCAGGATGGTGAAATGTTGCCCAGATGTTTTCACCCAGCTCCAGGCTCTGCTCCTATTGACCCAGCGGCGCACCACGTGGTCAGGCAGTCACGCGCTTTCCAGGAACCCGTCAGGAAGAAGAAAAACAAAACAAACCCGAAAGGAGCTGTAGCAGCGTGTGGACTCCATTGAAAAGGGGCCTTGTTATCTCTAACAGGAGGACACACACGAGGTCCGACACGAAGTGAGACGTATGCGTGGGCGTCCTAAAAGTGAGTAGGATCGTTATTGTTCCGTTTTGGGTCAACTTTGCAGAGCGGCGGATATGTGTTTTCTCCGCGGCGGAGGATTAGCTTTGAAGCTAACGGCAGGTTGTTGTTGTGTGTCGGGCTTTCAGCTGGGATGAGGAAGGGGGCGGACGGAGGCCATACTGACTGTGAGCTGCGGGTGAAAGGGAAGCAAGATTCTCCAGTTCCGCATTAAAACACGCACACGCATAGTTTGGGGCACTTAATGCGCTTAACGTGTGTCTTGTTGGGCATTGCAGTTTATCAAGCGGTTGCAGGAAGTGTTTACGTGCAGAAATGCAGCTAGCTAATGCTTCATGATGAGCTTAGACACATTTCGGTCCCTGTCAAATGTCACTGTGCCCCAAATTAAGGTCCCGCTTGTTTTATTGATTATGCCCTCGTGTGATTAATCATTCAGTTTGTTTAGAAGTGGGGTCTGACTCAGGGTGATGATGGTTGAAACCCGCACTTATGTAAGCAGAACGGCGTGTACTTTACTTTTTAACTGGCCAAAGCATGTCGCACCCCTTACAATACACTTGCCGCTGTCACTGGTGTATCTAGTAGAACATAATTCAACCTCATTTAACTGTTTGTGGTTTAAAAAAAGCCTCGGTGTGCCAGTGAGATGCCCAGCAGTGACTTTTTGCAGGCAGCTCTTTGTCGGTACACGCCCCCCAACACAAGACACAGCCACTGCTGCTCGACACAACTAGAAATTTCCATGAGGTGTAAGTTAAATAATATCGCCGAATCAGACCTATGTTTGCACAAAGGGGTGTCTTAAGTAAGAATTTCTTTGGGATGATAGATTAGCGTGGATTTTCGCCAATACAACACGCGGTATAGTTTTACTAGCCGACTTCGGCAGATATCCATTTGATTTAGTGTTTCCTCTTAAGTATAAATACTAACAACTGTCACGGATTGATTAATACTATTGTGTTGTGCTCAGATTTTGTGCTAGGTGGTAAGTTTTACTTTAAATGTCTTTTAAATATAGCTATCTAGGCCACGGACATGTAGGCCTCCAACTTGTTTATCTTCTGCCTCAACCTAGATTGAAGCGAGCTGTTTATTATGTAGCAGTTTGTGGGACTGACCGTCCTGTCGGCCAATCAGAGACGCGTGAAGGCGGGCTCTTGTCTTTGCTCGACCAATAGGATGGTAGGATTACGTGGGTGTTGGCACAGCGAGCTAGATTGAGGTTTGTTTTGCTTTGCTGAGGATCTGTGATGAGTGCAGAGACTGTGGAGATGCTGGTGGCATTTATGGATTTATTGGTGTTTTTAAAAGGTATTTCGTAATTTATTCCTGCTCGTTAGATAGTGATGGTGATGATGTTGAGATGTAGACGTCTGTGCCTCTTCAGAAGTAAATATATCATATATGCAGAGGTGTAATTTTCCTTGCCTTGAGAATTAAAATACTGATATATTTCTATTTTCTACTACTATTGCATACATTTTTTTCTGCTGGCATTGTGGTTGCTTATGTCTCTCCTGCTCTATTGACAGTGATTTTGATATCTTCTTCATTCATTCATTTTAATTTGACTGGTGAGCAGCACCAGTAAAACTTCTCTTGTGCTTTGAAGGGTGACTTCTGTATTTTTCTGTCGTGTGGCTTGTTGGAGAGAGGAGGACAAAGTTTGTTGTATTGGACTGCAGAAAATGTAGCTTAGTGTTATCTAAAAGATTTTCAATGTCATGGCTGGATATTTAACAGATTTTTTGAGCTGATTTTGACAATGTTGATGCGCTGCTCGGTTTAAGGACAAAGTTTTTCCAAGTGAGACTTGGTTGTCAAACTGTTAGAAAGGTAAAGATTAGTATTTCATGTTTCACTTTAACTGTATTTTACTCTGTATCATTTTCAAATGAATCAGATAAATTGACCTTGCTCACGGCACACATCTGACCTGTCGTAAGTGGGGCTAACCCACAATGACTTGGTTTCAGGAATGATTGCAATGCAGTACTGTAATTTTGTTAGTTACACTTTTGTTTGACATGTCAAAATGTCTGCCATGAAAACGTTTTTTTTAACCTCACAATTTTTCCTCTTGTCACGTACTCCCACTGACTTATAGTTGTATTTCAGACCTACTGTGGACTAGAATGAAACATCTAAAGCAAAGAATACCTACATATACGGAATGATTGGTTATCAAATACCAATCCCCATGAGGGGTCCTGAGTATGGATCTGAGCTGGAGAATTTTGTATAATTAAGGTGACTGATGATGAAAAGACAACACAATCAAATCCCACCAACCCATCACATTTTTAGTGTAGCATGTGTCTTTTAATGCACACCTGAATGTAGCCTGAATAGCCACATACTGTAGCATCAATTAATTTGTTGCCTTACAAGTTGCAATGCTGTGGTGCAAAGGCTGCTCAATGAACTGAAGAAAGTGTTTCTGGGTGACCGTGTGGGCTGATCCTGCTTTCTAACCATGACTGACTGACCATAAACCCAAAACTGGCTTAGTAAATGACTTGTGAATGATCCCAACCTCTAAGCACAGATGTTTTACATCACAACAGCATAATCAAAAGTCAGTCAAATCACTGAGAGCGAGGGTACTGTACTGGATGGGTGAAAAAAGCCGTTCTTTTTTCAGACTCGACTCAAACTGCCTGTCCCCTATGCACTTCTGAGATGTAAACATGATGCAGCAAAAATCTGTCCTGTTGAACAGCTTCTGTCTTCTGCAGTTAATCTGTCCCACTGTAGCAAACACTATTCTACGTATATGATTGTTCATTGTCATTGTCATATGGAGGAAACTAGACAACCTTTAAAGACTTGTGAAGCTAAAGCCCTGAAGGATCATGGGGAAAAGAAAACGTCTTATAATGCTGGCAGTTTTCATCACCGAACCATCTGAGCAAAGCCTGAGAGAGACATTCAGCTTCAGTCTTTTGGGGCCTGTCAGGCTCGGTCATAAATATCCGGCTCTACATCACAGCCTGTGTCAGCTACTAAGCAGCGAGTTGGATTATATTAAACTGTGCTGCTGGAAAAAATTCAGTGCAGCTTTGCCTGGAGAGGTGAGGAGCGTTGTGACTTGTTTTCTGCATGTTTGTACACACACAGGCTTTCTGTTTCCTTCTGTGATAGCAGAGAGTCTGGATCAGTGCTCCTGGCGTTACTGCTGTGTTCAGGCCGTATGTTTCCTCTTTCTGCTTCTGCTACAAGTGACACCAGACACAGCTGGCCTGGAAGGAAGCAAAACATCAAGATACGATAAGGATCACGTTCTGTACTTCAGAGGCCGAGCTTCCAAAGACATTAAATAGTGTGTGTACGCACATAGACTGGTGTGCTTGCATGTGCTTTGGTGTTCATAAAGGTGTTGTACTTACACTGTGCACCGATGTGTTTTTTGCTACTTCCTGCCTCTATGCAAAGTACTGTGTACACAGGGGGACAGAGCTCTCAGCACAGGGGTGAGAAGTTCATTTGAGTCAGTCAGCAACACCCAGTGAGAGGAAGTGATGTCGTCGTCCTGGCCTCGGTGTGGGATTGGTGTATGATTGTGTGTCAGCTGTTCACTGCAGGGGTCATGTCTCCATGCAGATTCTCATTTATTTGCTATGCAAAAGCAGCGAACAGCCCAAAGATCAGTCCATGTGTAGGTGAGAGAACAACAAAACAAGCAGAGGATGAAGAGAGGGTAGAAGTGATTATTCAGAATGAAGTTAAGGTGAAGCTTGATGTTCACAGAGCAAATCAGATGCTCTCTGAACAAATGTGAGGAGGCCATTTGCTTCAGACATGTTGGCGCTTTCCAAACAAGTAATGGGGGCAGGGATTGGACTACACACCAAATTTCTTAAGAAGATTATTCTCTCCACAACTTCCGACAGCCACTCAGTTGACAGAGAGCCGCTGTGTTAAAGGACATGCTGGTATGTTGATTGGGCAAAAGTACAAGGAAGAAATCATTTAAATGCAGACAAATATTTAGAGAATCATTCAACACCAGACATACCACCCTGCCTCTGCAACCAGAACAGTATTAACAACGCTCTGTTTTCTTTACTTCAAATTAGAGCTACAACAATTAATCAATTATTCCACTGACATGCTGACATTTTATGGACTGAATGATAAATAGATTAAGCGATACAACAGCAGTCAGATTAATCAATAACGCAGCCATTTAACTGTTTCTATAACATTTAACTGAACGGTTCATGCTCACAGCGGGAGATGTCTGTCTGCTGCATGGCACACAGGATTTCTTTCCTGGGCTGGCTTTCCCCATAGTGATTAATTACCTCATTAATGAGTGCACTGCCTGGGCCTTTTCTACACCCTGTGTTTGGTAGAAGTCCTCTTTTAAATCCAGAGTGAATGGAAATATGTTAAAAATAATAGGTAATAAGAGTAATATTTGACCTTGTTTTCAGTTCCATGTGTCCTGCCAAACGCATTTCACACATCTCTTTTTTTAATGGTAATATATGAGTATACAGTGATTCCAGTGATCTAATTGGTCATTTTTTAGAGTTGTGTTATGCTCAATCAGAGCTAGTTTGTAGGACTTGTTGGGTAGATGTGATATAGATGAAATATGAGGGATAATGGTGCACATTTCATACAGTCTGTCCAGTTGTTCACATGAAAAGTGAAGAGGGACAGAGAAGGAAAGATGAGCTTAGGACGGGCTAGCATGGCTCAGTGTTGTGTTGACTTTAGGTCCAGCTCTTGAGATACAGACAGAAGGCTCAGCCTCCCATCCAGCAGTTATCAGTACACTGTGGGAAGCCTGGAGGCGACACTTCTGCACTTTTAGGCGCACTGGGACAGTGTTTTCCATGATGGGCTTCACATACAGAAGCTATTTATGTAACAAACAGCGGCCTGGCTAGCAATTTACATCTAATGTAGTTTCAGTTTCAGTCATATTGGACTAAAGTGACCAGTTAGCAGTCCTAGCAACTGATGTCCACACTATTCTTTTAACCCTCAGTGTCTGCCCACTTTAAGAGAGGGTGGGATGTATTGAAATATTGCCCGTTTATACACTGTTTATGCAGCTGCGTGTTGAGATAACACAAGCCGCAGAGAGGAGTGGAGCTGCGTGGATCACAGTGAATTGAAGGACACTGATAAAAAAAAATAATGGAAAGAAAATGTTTTTTAGTTCTCAGTTTACGTCAACAAAATGCCGTTGCTAGTCTGCTATCTGCTAGAGCTTATTTTCCCAAACCACAGCAACAGTATTTCCTGTCCCACCTGCTTTTCACCACGTTATGCATATAAATTTTGATTACACTATAACACCTGCCTTACAATTGCAAAATGGTTATTATATCAAACGAATTGAATACGTTGTTATTGCCATGTGCTGAGAAACGACTCTCCATATAAATCAGAGTGGGATAAATAATCATTACAAATATACACACACTGATCAGCGAATAACACTGATTAGCTCTTCATCATGGCTCCTGGGATATGTAAGGCATCAAATGAACATTTAGTCCTCAGAGTTGATGTTAGAAACTGCTGCTGAAGATAGAGAGGAGTCAGGATACACAGTGTGTTTGGAGCTGTTTCATTGTACATTCAGTAAAATTCTGTATGCCTTTTGCAGTTTGATGGGAAAGAAAGAAAAAGACCTGTGGTTTGTCCCTTCTGATTCTCATTGTTGACTTGGTGATAGTAAATAGTGGAAGGACCGTATGAACGGACTGGTCCGGATGACAGTAATCGCCACAGGTAGTCGTGTAAGGACTTGAGTGATGTCGGGATGTGTTAACTTCTTTATTGAGAGAATAGGTGCCACTCCAAACTTAAAGTCTTAGTGCCGTTACTTGTCCTGTACTCTATATTTAGCCAATCATGGTATCTGCACAAATAGAACAAATAGATACAAATGTACAGCATTAATTATATACAGGAGATATACACTGGAACATTAAATTAGTCACTTATTAATTGTGCAAATAACAATACGAGGATGACATGAACTGAATGAAATGATAATACAAATAGGGAATACAGTGATTACAAATGAATTAAGTACACTACAGTGACTTAATGAAGTAAACTGCATTTGGAATGAGGTCACGTGTCTTAGGCTAGTTGCTAACTCACTAGCCATAAGAAAGCCACAAACAACCATGTGCAACACGTACTACTAAACGACCACATTGGAGCCGTGGTTAAGCCACAAGTACGCTACTACAACATATCACATAGATATTTACTGATACTATGCTAAACGATTAGCTCTAGCAGCTAGGCTTTACAATATGATATGGAATAGCCATAACAGATAACATATAACATGCTCACCACCGCATTCCATTTCAGACAACTATTCACAATGCACACCTCAAAGCGACAACAAGAACATGTTAACAGTAATAACAATTAGCGGAGCTTACGTTCATTGGATGCATGATGGCAAACAAGGAAACTAACTTACCACTAACTTGTGAAGCTGTTGCTGAGCTTCGGTGCAGAAGAGCCGACTGGGTTAAGGGTGAGAACAGATTCAAGAGCATGATGTGAGTGCAGGCTTGTGATTGGATGATCAGGGAGTCCATCTGCTGTTCATGTGCATCCCATGTGCACAAAGCATGCACTCTGATGATGAAACAGTGTCCTTTTCTGAACACTCATACTTGTTCTCTGTGCACTCTCTCTGTTTTTACCACAGACCTGAAGCATACAGAGAACCACACCAGACCACAACAGACCAGACCAGACCAGGTTGAGCCCAAATACTGACACCTCCCCCCTCCCCTTCCCCCTCCAGCCTTGTAGGCTACATCCACCACAGCGTCTCCAGTAATATATTGTGCTGATCCAACAACCTCAGACCACTGGGACTGGACAGGAAGCCCAGAGGTTCCCCTAGCTGGAGCTCTAAGCTGTGCCTGGCAATGCCTCAGGTAAGAGGGACGACAGTGGGAGGGAAACAGGCACACAGGTAGACAGACTTCCTCCAGCTCAGGCCTGCACAGTTTGGATTTTCAATTTATATTTAGTGCTTAACAAATGTATTAGAGCACCTGCTCTATTTGAGCCTCCAGCATCATTTCAGAGCTTTAATTCAAACTCTTCCTTTCTCAGTGAGTTTACCACGCTTCACTATTTTGAACAGGAGTGAGAAATTTCAACTGAATTCACCCTTTTATTCCCAAATTTGAGCCAGAACACTTGAATTCTCTGAGAAGTCAGAAATTAATCATTTTTCTGCTCAGGAATAACAGTAAATAAATTTTATTTTTCCATCTCAATATGAAAATAGTATTTTTAATAATATCTATAGTTTTTTCTGCTTTCTGTTTTTATTGAATTTTGATAATCAATAATATTGTTAATGTAGGGCAGCAGTGGCAGAGAATGATAACACCTTACACTGGGTGGTGGAATAATAAATTTGCACCTTATATAAAATATAAAAAAAATCATACAAGGAGGTGCTGTGATAAATAATGCTCAGTTATTACAGTGCAACAAACAATAAAACAAGGAGCTATGAGAGAAGATAAAAACAATGCTGACCTTGAGTGAGAAAGGAAGATATCGACCTTGTTCACTTCAGTGGTTATTTATTTATTCCTGTGTTGCAGCCCAGCTCCAGTGGGATGGAGCCTCCCTTTGCTGACGCCTTTCAGAACTACTCCTTTTCGGACCAGGCCCTCACCAGCACCGAGCTGCTCGCCACCAGCTCTGACCCAGATTTCATGTACGAATTGGTAAGTGGGTGTACACACACACACACACACACACACACACACAGGACTATTAAACTAATATAAAAGCGTAGGCAGGGTACAAATATTACTATCGCCCACACCTGTATACACAAAGACACTCAGCCGTCTCACCGAGGCCCTGCAGACTTCAGACCTCGCTAACTATCCTTTGAGCTTCTTTTCAGATCAGTCACAGCTGCTCTTGCTGCACAGTCACTGAGTTGCATCTGAATGAAGGAGCCATGTTCAAAGATCATCAGTCAAAGAACTTCTTCATGCGTTTTTGTGATGGAAACGTAAATAAATATGCACGTTGGTTATTGTGAAGTGCCATATTTCTTCCAGGGATTCCTCTAATAGGTTTTTGTTGTAAAATGTAAAAACACGCTTGTCATATTTCAATGTGTCCTACATCAAAACTCAGATTGTCGTTAGTGATTGTCATCCACTTTAGTAGCATCCGGTGTGTTCTCTGGGTTCAGTTGACTCAGCTTAGCTTTTGTTTTTATTTGAGCGCAGAGCCAAGTAATAATAAAAGAACAAATCTTTAGTTTTAGCACAAACTAATCCCCTGAAAGCAGCTTGTTGGCTGTGGTGGATAGAGAGAGAGACGCAGGAATTTTGAAGATCCAGCAATGTGAGACAAAAAAAGAGTTTGCAAAACACAAGCAGATACTTTAATAAGTGGAATCTTTGTGGTTTAGGGTTTAGTTTCACTTCTGCGTTCCTGTTCGTACAGTCAGATGTCAACCTTATTTTACTGTTTACTGCTTGTGCCTCTCACATCAAAAGCTCTGCATCAAAATAGTCTTTCACTGTGGAGCCCCAACAGAAAATGCAACTAGTATATCAGAGTCTGCATCGCTATTCTTCAGTAAGCAAAAATAGTCTACACAAAAAGGTATAGTCATTTTTTCAGCAGCTTACTTTGAAGTATTGCATGGTGCGGTTATACGAAGCGCTGCAGGCTATTAGTTGAGTTTGTAAGATTCAGCACACCTGCGACATGTCATCAAGGAAAACAGCTTCTTTTAGCTCGCCATGCGATGCAGTGGAAAAACACTCGCACCGTGAGTGGTCACAGATGATCACGTCTCGGCATGAGTATCCCCACCAGTATCAAAAAACAATATTAGGTTACATGTTACAAGGCACACAAGCTCAGCAGAGAGAATTCAAGGTGGTGTGTTTTGTTCTTGTCCTCTTTTACTCATATCAATATTTCCAACTATTCCTCTGATAAAAATGTGTCTCGGATTCTGTCACCTTTCACATCGGGTTTTAATCATGGTTTTACTCGTACTGAAAATTGTTTTACTTCAGATTCTGTTGAAATTCTATAATTTTAACATTGGCATGAGGTCAGCTCGGCTGCCAGTGTAGCATTTGAAACAGCGGCCTGTGTGTCTAATTGGTTAGCAGCTCTGTGACATTTGCCAGCTCCCAGGTGGGCGATGTGAGGCGGCTCACCTGTCACCACTCACACTGTCAGCCACAGATGTCTGCCTCAATTCACTGTCGGCTGCAAACTAAACAATAGTGATCCACTGCTACGCTGTCTGTGTCGTGCACCATAGCAACACATTAGTGTAATGATGGAGAGAAGGATGATCTGTCATCTTCTTCAACCCTCCAGTCAGCTTTCATTTGTGGACAGATATTTGACTAAATTTAAATATGTTGTTATGATCTTCTCTTTCTCTTTCTCTTTCTCTCTCTCCACTGTGAAGACATAGAAAGATCCCACATTATTCTGGCCAAGTCCAAACACTTCTGACAGAAAAATAAATGAGAAATGTCCACACACGTCCAAAGACATCCACCTACTAGGCGTACACTCGGATGGATTCGCAGTTTGTTTCACTCACAATCTGCAATCCACTTTGAAAATAACAATAAAAGAAAACCATGTGGGATCATCATCATGATCAGCACAATCCACTTTCCAATACCAGGGGTCTGCAGCCTTAACTATCAAAAGAGCCATTTTTCCTCCTCTTCCTCCAAATAACATTTGGAGCTGCAAAACATTACACAGCTTATAAAGTTTTATATATAATATATATATATATATATAGTTATCCTACAAATACAGCAGTTATGTTGCATTTATGAGAATATAGGAGAGCAAAACTGATTATATTTTACTTTCTGTTATAAAGAAAAAATCAGTTATTAGGAGGAGAAAATGTTCAGGTTTAGGAAATGAACTTAACAGAACTATGCAGGTCTATTTAGGTGCTCCTCATATTTGTGGAAAATGATTAAAATGAAATGTTTCCCGTGCTAATTTGTTGTTAAGCATGCAGGTAAGCTATCGTTGGCAGTGAAGGCAAATAAATCCACGCAGGATTAAACTGTCTATTTTCCTCTGATTTTTTTTGATTTATCCAAGGTTAGCTAACTGAGGAAACTGAAGATTCAGGCTGGCCATAGACATAGAAAATGCTGCTTATTTTAAATACAAAAATATTATATTGTAACAAACATAAATAAGTAGGATTAAAATAAAAACATTTTCCATGTAATACTCTGTAGAGTTGCATGTGGCTCCAGAGCCACGGGTTGAGACCCCTGGGATAGACCATAATATCAGTTACTGGTCTCTAAGTCGCAGTAGTTTCAGGTTGCAGTAACCAGTTTTTGCTCTGCAGGACAGAGACATAACCCACCGGCAGAGCCCCTGTGGGGAAAGCATCGTGGGGGTCGTAGACGGAGGCAAGGAGGTGGAGGGCTGTGTGGATCAGCTCATGGGTCTGGGCGAGTGTGAGACGTTCTGCAGCAGCTCAGCGTTCGAACAGTGGGACTCCTACTGGGAAGACCTCACCAGGTACCGGATCATTTATGGATGTGCTGTGCCTTATTTTAGATTGAGTCAGAACCTGCAGACAGTAAATGAGACATAAAATATAATACTGATGACATGGTACTCAATAAGTAAAGTGGTTGCTTTGCCAATAATGGTGCACAGTAAATGCTTATTGTGCAATAACTGGCATGATATCAAATGGTAACAAGACAGGAGTTTGCATTTAGTGTCTGTTTTTAATGGGCAGGAAAAGAATGGCTCTGACTGAGAAAGAGCTGCCTCACAGTAGACACTTCAAATGTAACTAGTTGATTTCGAAGATGTAAAAAAGTAGCCTCTCTTTTGTTGTGACATGGTATTTAAGTCATTCTGTTGGGCAGACTCAACGACTCAAACCAGTCATTAAAGGGGAAGTGCCGTGTTTTACAAATTTGACCTTATTTCTGTGATAAAATACCGCCATTTACTCACCCATTTCACTTTGGAGTCATTTGGAGTATTTCCGACGATATTTGGTTTTGACGATGTCCATTTAACAGGAGTGAAGCGGGCACCGAAATGCAGCCAGAAAATGACACAAACTTGACCATCTAAAACAAAGCATGTATGTGTATGCGACAACATCACAAATAAGTATTTTAGTTCAGGCACTGTGAAGGACACATCTGTGGGCACTAGGGGTCCTTAGTGAACTATGATACACAGGAAGTAGAGTCTGTTTCCAGATTGAATTTTCTCAAGTTACGGACAACTCCTGATTCAAATGAGAATAGTAATAGTGTAGACCATATTATTAAACATCTGTTATTTGAGAAATGGTCAAGTTTGTGTCATTTACTGGCTGCATTTCAGTGCCCCATTCACTCCTGTTAAATGGATATCGTCAAATCCAAATATCATTGGAAATACTCTGAATGACTCCAAAGTGATGGGTGAGTAAATGGCAGTATTTTATCCCAGAAATAAGGTCCAATTTAACAAAAAAAAACAACCCACCACTTCTCCTTTAATTCATCCTGCCAAGTGCTGTCGTATGTGAGCATTGTATGCTTATTCTTGTGTGCAACAGAACTCCCTTATTGTGCAATATTTTTGAAAATGCAGCAGTGATCCTCACGGCTGCACTGGGTGACATTTTCCTTCATTATGGACATGAGTCCTCTCTGTACACCACTACTGAGTTCACTTGTACTCAGGATGTCTGGTTTGTACTGTCAGAAAGCAGATGTGAAGTCAGTCTGTGAATGTTATGTGATAGGACAGGCGCCTAAAGGTTTTTATAGCAGGAGAGTTCACCATGACTGACCGGTAATCGTTGAGGCAGGTCATCTCGGTCTGATGCAGACAGAGCGTGATTTGAAGCAGGTAGAGGTTTTGCTCGAAGGCAGGGGGTGGTTTAAAAGGCCAGTAAACAAAAAAAGCAGCTCTCTCAGGTGAGATCTCAGGTGCTGCTCCATCTGTCCTGCATCCATCCTGATGCTTTGGTTTGACTGATGTCATGTTTAAGTAGCACAGAGGGAAGTCCTGTGTCTTTTTGGCCCAAATTTGGCCCCTGCTGCTGTTTTGATAGCTCTAATTTCTGATGGAGCACTTTTCAGTGATCGTCATATTCTCTCTGTGAGCTCTGATGTACTTTTAAGTTTCCTTACTGTAGTTTTTTCATCATAAAGAAATTAAAGCAGTTACTGTGTGGGTGTCAAGACTATAACTACCAGATGTAGCACTGCCTCTGAAGGTCCTGTTTGATTGTTACGGTATGAACAAGTTTGAGTGCCTTCAGGTTTCCCACACTTTTTGCAAAAGTTAAAACCATAAACTGAATGCAAAGCAAAAGTTACAGTTGAAAAACAAATATGAACAGATGCATGTTTGCTCTAGGCAGCATGATTTTAAGCACAGATGCATCATTTAGACTTGAACTGTTTCAACTTTATTTGATTTGTTAGTCAAAAAATTGCATCTAACTCTGTGCCATTGCAGGTCTAAATAGTGCAGAAGATATGTAAACATCTAGGGCTGCAGCAAATGACTTTTTTTTTGTAATAAACAGCAAATTACTGCTTTCACCGAGTGAACTGCATGTCTCTGTGCAGATACACACGGCTGGCCAGCTGTGACATCTGGGGCACTAAAGAGGTGGATTTCCTTGGATTAGATGACTTTTCCAGTCCCTACCAAGATGAGGAAGTGATTGGTCGAACCCCAACGCTGGCTCAGCTGAACAGCGAGGATTCGCAGCCTGTGTGTGAGGCGCTGTACCCCCCTGCTGACCTGACTCTGCCTGCCCCTCAGCCCCTGCTTCCCCATCACAGTAAGAGACACCTGGTCCCTGGACAGGGATCAGGCCCTGGCTCTGCACGGCCCTCCCCAAACTCCACATCCTCTTCCTGTCTTTCCCGCAGCTTCCTCCCAGACTCTCCTGAAAGCTCCCAAAAACCCACCAGACCTGTCCCCTCCAGTACTGAGACTATAGCTAAGACCCAAGACCATGGCGTAGCTCAGACCAAGCCCCATGGGCGAGGAACCAAGATGACAGCCCCAACTTCTCACGGCACTGACATTGTGCCAAAAGCTAAGGTCTGTGTGAGTGCTGTGCATAAAACTCAGTCTGACATGCCCTCCCAGACGGAGTTTGAGAGGTCAGATCCACCTCTGCCTCTCTCCCAGCCCAAAGACGAGAAGGCCTGCACTTCAGTGAGCACCTCTTTGGTGGTAATTCCTGCTGCTGCAGCCGGTAGCTCAGCCAGCCTGAAGAGCTTTGAGAGAAGGGCAGAGGGAACAGGGAGGAGAGAGATACCTATAGGCTGGTCTGCCACCATGCCCCAGCTGGTCGAGGCTAGCCAGGCCCTGGAGGGCAGCACTTCTGGGCTGGTCAGCAGTGGTAACAGTGTGGCTGGGGCAAGCGGCGGCAGCGGCGTTCTCACTGTTGAAGGCACGGAGAAGAGCAAGGAGGAAGAGCACAACTACTCTCTATTCCTGACCGGCAGACTTGCAGGCAGATCCCAATGTAAGCTGGAAGAGGAGGAGGAAGAGGACGACGACGACGAGGAAGAAGAAGCAGAGGAGGAGGAAGGCGATGGGCTTGAGTTGGATGACGAAGACCACGATGAGGGTTTCGGCAGCGAGCATGAGCTGTCTGAGAATGAAGAGGAGGAGGATGAGGAGGAGGATGAAGACTATGAAGCCGACAAGGATGACGACATGAGTGACGCCTTCTCTGAGCCAGGTAGCAACCTGTCTACATGCTTGTAGGGTTGTCATTATTTGAGAATTCTTGAGATATTTTATCTTTTTTCTTACATTATATACATTATACTTTTCTGACTTCCAGTTGCTCTGATTTTCCTATCACTATCCTCCTGTCTTGTTTTCTCCAGGCTGTGACATGGAGCTGGTAGAGGATATTAAAGGCCTGACAGCCGGAGTGTCCAGCCGGAAGAGAGGCAAGCGTCGGTACTTCTGGGAGTACAGCGAGCAGCTCACCCCGTCCAAACAGGAACGTATGCTTAAGCCGTCTGAGTGGGATAGACACACGCTGCCTAGCAACCTGTACCAGAAAAACGGGCCTCTCCATGGTATACAACGCAAACACACACACACACACACACACACACACACACACAGAGTACATGCATATTAAAACAAGCTGGCACTGCATGATACAAGCCTTGGTTTGAAAATGATTTACAGTCAGAAGCTTCATGAGAATATCCAGAGATGTTTTGATTATCATAATTTTTCTATTTCATTTTTCTTTTTTCCACAACAGGTGCTGTGCACAGCATGTTGCAGTCATGTTACAGTTTAAGTGATCACAATGAAAAATACTAAGCACATAAAAGGAGCATATCTAATCTCTCACATAAATGGCAGAGGCCATATGTTTTGCATACGTCTGTATATTTTTTATGCTGATTGAATTTTCTTTGCTTATGTGGAGGATGAATTATGTTGCAGTTCAAAAAGAAAAAAAACACTTTAAGCTTGTGGCATTTGAAAATTCAGTTATTAGTGTGGTCCAGCACAGTGACTATTTTCTTTCTCATCGTGTGAATGTGAATGCCAGTTAAAAATCTGTTTGCTGCTGGCACCAAGGAAATATCTAAATGAAAGATATTTAGTGAAAAACTAACGTTGAAATGAATTCTTGAGGTTTGGCTCATCGGCGTTTAGTTTTATATTATTCATTCATAACTCCCAAAATGGAAAGGTGTTGTCTTACATACTTGTGTGCTGCAGGCCTGCTGTCATATTGAGTTTGATATGTGTCACTGCTGATGCCTTCTTTTCAGGAAAGTACATGCTGAAGAAGTCTCGCCGCACAGACGTAGAAGATCTGACTCCCAATCCACGCAAGCTGCTGCAGATCGGCACCGAGCTCCGCAAACTGAACAAGGTGATCAGCGACTTGATCCCCGTCAGCGAGCTGCCGCTGACCGCACGACCGCGGTCACGCAAAGAGAAGAATAAGCTGGCGTCCAGGTACAAATGCACACCAGAGTGGCACAGACCTTTATCAATCATGCTGACCTCCACAGTATATGAAGTTAAAGTATAGATGTAGATAAGCATTGTGTCATGTTTCCCAGTGCCTGGCTAAAAAGAGCTTTTTAACTGTGATGCTTTCATCTGTTATAGAGCTTGTAGATTAAAAAAGAAGGCCCAGTATGAAGCAAACAAGGTGAAGCTCTGGGGACTCAGCACAGAGTACGGTACGTTGCCTAAGACACAGTTTTACACCATGTGCATTAACCCCCTCCATTTTTTCATTCCTTGATATAATTCTTTGTCAGGTGAATTATTCCATAAGGGTACTGATCTGTTTGTTTTGCTTTACCATGTGGCCTCCTGTAGATCGGCTGCTGTTTGTGATCAATGCCATCAAAGAGGAGATAGTTGCCCGAGTGGAGGACTCGTCTCCGCGTCCAACCAACATGGCTGACACTCTGGAGCATCTCATCCAGGAGACACTTGGTGAGACTTAAAGGGGGACTCAGACGTTGGCAGTTGGTTGTGAAAGATAGTTGTAGCTGCTGTGCAAAAAAAAAGGTTGCATGAACCAGTGTTTTAATGTCTAAGATCTCTGAATGTGTCCACTTGTGTCCCTGTGCATGCAGTGGCATCACCTGTTGCTGGGCAGACTTCAGACTTCGTCAACAAGATCTTGGAGAACACAGGACGCGGCGATCCCACCGGCGGCTTGGTCGGCCTGCGAGTCCCCACCTCCAAAATCTAAACAAACTGAGGTCCACTGAGAGGAGTGGACTAAATATTACCACCGTGCTGCCCCATTGTAACTATGCTCCCCTCTGCATGCCCTCCAACCCAGAGTACATACACATTGTTAGTCACACAAACACACATACCACTCCCTGTGTGTATGTATGTGTGCTTGTTTTAGCCATGCTCCTGTATGGCATACACCCTAGCTTACTGTCTCTCTGCAGTCTGTGCGCAGAGTCAGTGCGTCACCCAACCCATCATGAGTGTCTGTTGGGAAAAGCAAGGGATGGTTAGGTGTATAGCTAATAGCACGTCCTAAATCCACGGGTGATTATTAGATGTGTTTAACATAGTGTTGTGTTGGGTCTGCTTCCAGGGCTGACACAGAGACAGTCACACAAGTGCAACCACTGGAATACTTTCACACAATTTGTTTGAGGTTGTTATGACAGAGGAAGAACTGTTGCATGTCAGACACCATCAAAGGTTGGTAGAAGTTCCAGTTATTAAGAAGCTCGCCTCACATGGCAATAACAAATTCACTCCAGGATGTAAATTAGACCCATTTAGTAAAAGTACTTTAGTGAAAAACAGCTTGCAGAGGAAAAAAAAAGCAGGGTACTCTGAAGCGTTTTGGGGTGGCAAGAAATATTTTGTATTGAAGGCCTAAATATGTTCATGCCACCCCGTTTGATAATCAGGTCTGCTGTTGTTTAACTCTAACTTTCAGCAAAAGTGAAGCTCGAAGCAAACAAAAGCAATTAAGCTTAGAGTTAAAATTCAACTTTGACAATTAAGCAGCAGACATCCTGCTGGGTGGAAGTTTACGGCGGGCAGGAGGGAGCTTAATGGCTGATTTGACGATGTTAACTCAAACAGGTGGTTGACCATGTTGAGAGGATGTGTGTGTAGTGTGGTGCTTTTTAGCCTTGTGCTGGTTATAACTGGACTGGACGAAAAAGGCGTTTTGCCAGAATGTGAGCAGACTTTGAGGAAGATGACGATGATGGTGGTGATGAAGATGACATAAGCAGTGATCCGTCTCCTCTAGGAAGCTGTACATAAAGTGTCTCCCAGTGAAAAACGGCACCGGCTCCCCTTTTTGTACAGTAGAGATGACCAGGCTAACAGTTTGGTGTGTTCATACTAGTGTTTGATCAGAGTTCTATTCATTGTGCCTTGTGTATGTATGTGTGTTTTTCTGTAAGTCTGACTGAGTGTGTGAGAGGGACTGAATGAGAAGAGGTGATTGGTCAGAACTCCCTGAGGTCCAGCCAATGAGAGGACAGCTTTACACTGAGGGAGATAGTTAGTGAATACGAGGAGGGAGACAACTGTGGGGTTTGTTGTGTGTTTCACTTCTCTGAAGATATCCTGAATGTACATAAAATAGGTGGAAGCTCTTGTTGCATCATGCCACAGAGTCTGTGTATATAGGAGGGCTCTGCAGTGGATTGCTTTTGGTTTTTGGTACTTTGTCTTTATGGATCAGGGGAGGGTTAACAGATATTTTTGTTTAGAGTTACAAAAAAAATATTTGCACACTATATTTTGATTGTTTTTGTACCAAAGACACATGCAACGAAATGGCGACCAGCCAGTTAAAGTAAGGTTTTGCACAGCTTACCTGACGCCGTATTGAATGTAAGAAATGTGGGAGGGTCAGGGAACTTCATAGAACTGTGAAATTAGCTTGGGTCCAATTCTGTACAGAAAAGGAACATTCATTATTTTTTTTATTTTTTTTTAATGAAAATGAATCCCATCTGTGGGCTTCTTCAGTAGACGTGTTGCTTAGCAAGCACTTCATTCCTGAACTGATTCCTCCCTCCACATGCTAATTATTTTAATGGCGCTATCTAGGACAAAACCCAAGAGCGCTGGTAGATAAGCTATGTTACTTATTTGTTTGTCAAAATGTCAGCAACAATAACCAAAATGTTTTGTTCCTGTTGTCACTTGTTTGATTTCTGTACGTAGATGAGCTTTAGTTCGTCAACAAAATATTAACTGAATTGTGTTATAAAGTACTGTATATAGAAACATTAATGCTATATCTATCAATGGTGAAATGCCACTTTTCATGACAATGATTAATTTTTAAGCATGACACATTTCTAAAGCCTACCCTTGCATCAAGAAGTTAGAGGAAAAAAAAAAACAAAAAAACAAAAAAAAGGTTGTTATATTTTTGTACTTTAGCTGCCTGCTATGTTTCCTGTTGGTTTGGAAGTATTTGTTCTGTGGAGATCTGGAGGAAAAGAGCAGCCAGTGGATCTGATCTCTTTGGTAGATAAACCGACATTTGACCTTTTTGGTCTCCTTTGCTGGCGGAGGGATAAACAGTGAATTGGGACTGGATTTGTTTGAAACACAATGCAGCAGGGCCATGGTCTAGTTTGATCTCTGTACATAGAGAACGAGGACATGCTGTCTTTAGCGAGGACAGGAAAGCAAGAAACTTGCAGGACAACAGCATGGTGAGGGAAGTTGCCTTAAGAAAGCCAAAACCATTTGAGCCCCAGATTGATCTGAATTCAGCACTGTGCATTGTTATTTCCTCTTTGAATCGGTTGAACTTTGCATTTCCTGGGATTGACCTTCCTGCCTTTGAGGTTGCACTGCTGAGTTTTATCTGCTTGTCTTTGCCTTCAGCTCTCAGCTCACATCGCTTCTGACCGGCCTCAGTCACAAAGGATAACTTTCTTCACCAGAACACACAGAGTTACAATAACCAGGCCACAAACCGGCAGCATGTCTGACCTGTAGAAATGCATGATGCCTGTATGCCTGCCTCCCTGCTGGCTCCTCAGAGGAAATGCTGCCATTCCCAGGAATGTTTAAAATTCAACCAGAGTTCACTCTGTTAGCAGGCAAATACAACAAAAAGCATGTTTTGACAAGGCTGAATTCAGGTTAGTTTGAAGTGAAGAAAGTGCTCCATCACTGAATGAACTCATAATGGTGATGCAGAGCTGTGCTCTTTGTCATGTGATTGAATAACAGCTAGTGCGTACACACACACACACACACACATACATATAGATTTCTGTTCCGTCTAAAAAGGGAGAAATGGTGCTTTTTTCTGAAACTAGAATGATGAGTATCCATGATTCTTATTTGACTTCTTAGTTCTAGTTGTAGCCTAATGACTTGCTCTCCCCTACCGTCCATAGCTATTTTCTTAGTCGTGATTCATTTTTTTGTAAATAAACTATAAGTTAATATGTATCTTCTAAATGTTAGATATATGTATAGAATACTCTATCTTATATGTTTGAAAACAAAAGCACTTTGTCCAAAAAAGGAAAAAAAAAAAACGAAACAAAAAGAAAAGCATTTTTTTCTTCCATTTGCTGCTAAAAGGCCTGGTGTGAATGCTGCAAGTGTACTTGACGACTACTTGCTAGGACAGATCTATTACCTGAAGTGGCTAGGTCTATGAACTAGCAGGGAACTGGTGTAGGGCCTGACGTGAGTGAGTTAGGTCTACATGTTTCTGGAGCCATGTAATGATATGAGGGGTTGTATGAGCATGTATCATTGCTTGGCTTTGGGAAGCCTGGACAGGATAGGTCTATTTCCTGGTCAGGAACTGTGTGGATATGTGTTTGTGGTCTTAAAAAAAAAAAAAAGAGGGTTTTGATTCCAGGGCCCCTACGTTGATCCTGATGCTGACCCCTTGGCGTCATGATTCATTTGCCTTCAGTAGAGGTTTCCTATGGAAAAACTGATTCTGCTTTGGCTTCCTCTTCAGGGTGATGTACAGTGTAGACACATTTCTCCAGAGAGCTATATTGTTATCATTTGTAAACTGATTTCTACTTGTGACTTAATGAGGAGGGGTTTAGCCTAGGGCGGCCAGGAAGAGCCCGTTTGAAAGATGTTGTTCCGGGCCGCCTTGGGGGAAGTTACTATATCACTGTACTGTATGGCAAGCCAGTTACAAATGGAGACTCAATCCGGACACTTATTGCCTTTTTGAACTTTTCACTTACACACAAACTAAAGTAATAACTCGGCAGACGTGTCAGTGGCCAAGGAGTTTACCCGAGGTTTATGACACTGTTCTACCAATATACAGTCGACAACAACAACAAATCATTCAGCCAGATTGGCTCAAAACAACCTTGACTGAAGAAGCAGACGTGATGAAAAATGGCTGAAAAGTTGCTTCAAAATATTTGAACTACATGTGCACAGTTGTATCTTTTGGGACAATATTTGAGGCAGTTTTTTTCAGCTACATTTTTGTCCAGGTGTGGTAGGGGGTCAACTGGTTGGCCAACAGTAGACCAGCTCAGCAGAGCGTATGTGTGTTTTGTAGTCGATCACGAGGCTGAGTCAAGAAAGAGTCCTCACAGGTTTTTACATTTAACATGATAGGCGCAAGCTGTGCAACTTTACATTCAAGCCAGGAGACTCTGTGGCATTTTAACAGTCAAGGAAATGAGTGAAAATCCACGCCAGTAAAACTATTCCTTATTCTTTTTATTTCTGATGATATAAATCCTATACAGTCAACTATTAAGCTAATGGAGTGTGTAACTTTGTGCTACTCTTGTCCAATAAAAGCTAAGTGGATCCATAAAGCTTCTCTTCAGCAAATCAGGGTAATATCGTTCTTCTATCTGACATATGTGATGACATATAAAATCAAAAGAAAATATATTTATGTATTCCACTTATTGTCGCCATTCTTTACTCTGTACAAAATATTTTGTGTGCGTGCGTGTGTGCGTGTAATGAATTATCAATGTCAATCATTATAGTGCAATGCTCTACACAAACTGAAACAAAGGCCAACAGACTTGTCACAAACATTCACAAAGTTTCTCCACATCGGTATTCAAACATCAACCAACATTTTCAACTCACGAAGGATTTCCCGCTGTGCTCCAGCTGGGGTTTGTCACATGGTGCTGATTACTTTTCATTATCCAGGAATTAAAGTTGCATCTGTATTTGGATCCACTCACAGTCAACATGTGATTATTGTTCTCAATAACTGTCATCAGACCAGACTTCCCTCCCGATCATTTTCATTGATTAACTGTCCCTGTTGGACCAATCAGAGGAGGATTGTAACTCTGAACAAGAACAGAATGGTGATGTCTGTGTTTATTGAGCCGTGTGATCGCTGTTGTTAAGCATACCGTTATTCTTTTGTAAAAGTTAGCCTCCTGGATTTGATACCACTGCCCAAAATCACAGAGGATCTTTATTCTGAGGTGCAGAATATTTACCAGAACTGCAAAATTAATCCACATATTCTGGTGTTTTAGGACATTATTGTTGTTGATTTTGAGTGTTGTTAACTTGTGTGTACTCAAGGAAATATTTGGTAACATGTTATTTTATTGTTTCTGTAATTTTAGAATAATTTCAAAGATGTTTCCTTAAAAGAGCTATGCAATTTGGTAATATGAAAAATACTGATACACTGCACAGCAAGTCAGCTAAACATCAAACATAATTTAACATATATCGAGACGGACGCTTCCAATAATGAGTGAACATTTACTTGGGTTTAAAAAAAAAACACTAATCAATATTTATTGATAAAGTTTTACATTTACTTCATGTAGAGCGATAGGCGTCCACACTGAGCTGACTCTGCAGAGTTTTAGCATCTTTTAGCTCGTTGTTTTGTTTTTTGCATCCCACAACTGTTTTGTTTTAGTCTCGTCGCTCATCATCATAGTTTCCAGCCCCGGCTGTGAAAGCTTTGAAAACTCACTGTACACTTCATGTTCAGCACCACCTGATAGACAGTTAATAACTAGCAGGTGGAAATAGTAGAAATTTAGCAGCTAAATATCCAGATATTTCCTTCAGGAGTTGGTGGAAACCAAAACCAGAGCTAAAAGAGGTGAATACTGGGACTGTTAGACACCACATGAATGCTGCTGTTTGCACATGTTCACCACCTTATGAGGAAACTTCTCAGAGATTATTACAAAATTCTGGTTCTATAAGATGTGTGTTACCAAATATTTTTGTCTCATGAAATTAGTTTTGTAAATGACCTCACCTCCTGCTGGCAGTGATTTCAGATCTCAGAGTCTGGCTTTGAGTTTCAAAAGTGTTGGCTGCTGTCTAAACTCCTCATCTTCAGAGGCTGTATGCTTAATGCCCCTCCATATTTTCCCTGTGTAAATTAGATAAAGACAAAAATGTACAATGTGACAAAAAAGAAGCTCTGTAGGAATGATGTTTCTGCATGCCGATTCCCTGCATAGCACCGAGAGAATCAAGTGACGTCTGGAGTTCTTTGCGGAAATAATTTGGCCAATCTCCATCGTCACAACGTTCACTTCCTGCACTCTCAGTTGAATGATTTCATACTTGCTGCTATTCAATGAGCACAAAAAGATTTATGTTTTTGATTTAAAGTGTCCATGACGCAATTACAATATATTTTTACCACACACCCTGTTTTTTTCCTCACCTTTTTTTCCTACAACAGTCGAAAGACCAACAGTGTTACTCACCTTGCACTTGGTTTTTGAATATGATGCCTGCTGAACCAGGTGCCTTAATCAAATATACGAGAACACAAATCTGCACCTTCTGTCAGTCTGGAGGGGGTTTCCCTACAGAAACAAGGGGCTGGGTTTCCCAAAACCTAAACTTGAAGTACAAAAAGGAAATGAAAACCTAATTTAACCCCAAATTGAAAAATTTTGTATAATAATCAACCTTTAACAGCAGACAAGCTGCTTGTTGTGTCTGCATAGGACATCTTTCTGAAGAAGAGCATAAATGTAAACTAAATTGATGTTGTTTTGGGAAACCTGGTTCTGTTTTTAGCTCTTTCTCTGCCCACTACGCCACGTTATTGTGTTTTCTGTATTAGCTGCTGCTGCTATCAGTGCTGGTTTGTCCGTGTAGAGAAGAGCAAACTTCCACTGTGTCTGAGGCAGAGGGAGACGTGGGCCTGCTTTTTACCTAGTCAATATCAATGCATTCTTCTTCTTCTTCCTCTGTGTAGACATGGAGCACCGTGTTGCTGCCTCTCGAGACCTTTTTTTGACAAAAACAAAACAAAAAAAAAGCATAAAACAGAACTTTGCGTTTCTTACCTTTGCTATTATGAAGTGCCAGACCCTCCTTGAAGTCAGTGTTGGCACTGAGTCGCAGGTTGCGAATGAAGCGACAAACTGAGCATGGAGGTAAACTGTGGTGCTAATCTGTCAGTGGCTGGGTGCTAACATGGCTGTGTTTTAAAACAAAAAAAGCTGTATTAGCCATATTATTCCTTCTGTCGATGACTCTGGTCAGTCTTGTGTTTCAGACTGCTGTATGCTGACATAGCGAGGTATAACTCTGCTGCTGCTGCTTTGCTGATGAATGTAGACTAGTCTTCCTCAGCAGGATCATACAGACAGACATGAGCGTCTGGTGAAGCTTTTCCTGTTGTGCTACTTCTGTTAGACTTTTGTTTGGAACATGGAGGGACACTCTCGTCATCAAGATCCAGAAAGATCATGAATGTTGTGTCTATATGGCCGCTGTCCTGCTTGTATGTTTAAACCTTGTTTAAAAATAATATTATGGTTTGATATTTATGCTCTGACTCCGTCAAATGTTGCACGATTTTTTTCCCCTAAATTATATTTTATTACCTTTTCCCCCGATCCTATGGTTCATACTATTTCTTTAATATTTATTTGTTTCATCCTGTAAATTAACATGTACAGAGACAATTTGTTGAAAATAGACTTCATAGACTTTTCCACTGAAGCAGGCTTTACCAGGAGTCACAGACTTCACATGAGGCTCATAGACATGAATCAAAGTCACAGTGAAATCAGAACTTACCTTTTTTTAACATAATTCCAGAACATGTAATTTTATACAACTACATAATAATTACAACATTCATTTTCTTGTATTTTTAAATAGAAATGTTGAGAAATTAGATTTTTATACCGCACTTTGCAAATAGTCATAAAGACAATCATTAATAAATAGACTGTAAAGAGTACATTCAGAAAAAGATCAAATTGCAAAACAATTTAGATAGAAGAAAGGATACATTAGAAATATAACAATTCCAATAAATCTGATAATTAATAAAAAAAAAAGTCAAGCTAAAATGAAAGGCTTGCAAACAAACAATGTAGAAACTTATATTTCAAATTGCTCATTGTTTCCCCAATTCACTCTTTTTTACAGTTAACGCTTTCATGACCCATGCTTCTGCCATTTTAAGGAATTGGCTTTCTTGCTAAGAGTTGGATGATGACAGGATCGATGCATCACATCTGCACAGTAAATACAGTGCAGTTGCTTGTTAGCTTGGCACAAAGACTGGAAGTAGGGAAGTGGTTCTGTCCACGACTTAAAAACATCCACCTCTCAAGCTCACTGGTTAACATGCTGTATCTTGTTTTTTCATTTGGTACACAAATGGAAACCAGTTTCACAGGGATTTGTGCCGGACTATCCTGGAGTTCTGTTGTCACTGTGAGGTTGCCAGGCAACCAGCGGAGACTCCAGTTGTTGGTTTGGACACAAACAGAAAGATAATCGTAGTTATTTTCTTTAACATGTGTGATCACACCAAGCAGCATTATTAAAAATGTGTTGTCCACAGAACTTAGTTTATGTCATCATAATAACTGGAGAGGTACAATGATAAGGAAATAGTGGATCCAGTTGCCTTCAGTATCTTATGACTTAAAACTGCTGTTTCACTGTGACTTTGAGTAGTTGTGTCTATGAAGTCCATGAGGCGTTCTGTCACTGAAGGTGTGAGGCGGTCAGACAGGGTGGTAGAGCCCTAAACCAGACTCCAGACCCAGTCAGCAAAGAGAACCTCTCCTTGACACAAGTCCTTGACGTGACGCTCCACTGCCATGGAGCTCAGGTTAGGAGTCAGCTCGCCTGCTCTCTTTAACTTTGGTGGGGAATTTGAACACTTGATCAGTTTTCTGGGAAAACGTCACCACTGCGCCAGAGATGTTTTGCCCCCTTCTGGGTGCTTTTTTTTTTTTTTTCAGAAGGGCTTTGGTTCGCAGTTGTCTTGTCAGGGAGCTCCTGAGATTAGGGGCCACTAAAGGCTGGTGGGCAGAGACCCCTCACCCTCCCCTACTATGAATGATCAGGGGGTGGAGTCGTTTCCTCTTCTGCAGACTGATCTTATTGAAGGAAAAACAACAACCCACCCTTGATAATAAAACAAAACCCCTCTTTCCATATCTACACACGTCATCATCCAACACTGCAGTGATTTACATCTCCTTCCAGATTTGCCAAAATGCATGGAGAGAGAGCTATATATTAACAAACAGAAAATGTTTATCCTAAAGCATATGTTCTGTTTCCTTATTTTTGTCAGTTTTTATAATAAAGACAGACAGTAAGGTGATTTTATAGGAAAATCCATACAAGTCGTGTCATGTAGAGGATGTGGGAGGTATCGGTCATCCTGAGCTCCACAGCTACATGCCATTGTTATGATGCTTCTGGTCTTGTATGGTAACTTATTTGACTAGATCAACAGCATGGGATCTCTCTGTAGTTAGTCCTGTGTGTGTTCCTCTCCCCAGTCTCAGTAGGAAGGCTGTACTTCATTGCTAAGTGCTCTATAATAGATCTCTTGGTGATTACAATTTCACAAAGAAACCTGCAGAAAGTGTATCCTGCTGAAACTAACTTGATCCTCTCTTTAGCAATGACGTCTATATTTGTAGTTCACATATATGCCTGTTCGAATACAATATCTTGACAGTTGTTATATTTATGTTGTGTAATAAATGTTGTGCTGGGTTTTTACTTTTGTTTTATCTAACTTGTTGTTTTACATTATATGTGTTTTTTTTTTCTTGGAGGCACAGTGGGTGGCTTTATGCACAGGCATGGAAATCTAAAAGATGTTTTTTTTTTTTTTTTTGGTTTGTACTGTAACAACTCATTCAGTTTCAGAGCTTCTGACAGTTTTTGTCTCTGGCTGCTTGACATCCTGCGGACACCTGCCCTGAATCTCTGTTGTGTTATTGTGCCTCTCTCTTTTTCTTTCTTATTTTTTTAAATCATTCTATCTCTGTTGTATCAGCCAGGAGTTGGTACCACAGCTCTGCTTGTAACCACAATAGTCTGATTATGTTCATTGATTTTAATATCAAAATAAAACCATTAGCACCCCACACTTGTGTGTGTTAATTGGCTAAATGAAGATGGTGTACTTTGTGTGGGCTTGACTTAACAAATTTTAATTACATTAAATACAGTATGGCTGCCAGATGCACAACTGCCCACATATTCTATATTTGAGAGACTGTCAGCAGCATGGCCTTAAGGTCCAATACCACAGCACGTATCTCCTTTAAAACTATAGTCTGTCATGTTAAGAGCGAGCAAGATTTTAAAGTGGCTCCTTCTCTCAGCCTCCCCTAAGCTCCTCCCCCTCCCGTCAGTGCTCCGTCCAAAGCCACGCCCCCTCAAACTTGAACATCTGACAGTAGGATTCAGCAGGGAGAGGAGAGCCTTTATACTACATCACCACAGCTGCAAAACGTCCCGTTCAAAGCCAATATATCAGCATCATTTTATCACAATTATCATGGAGACACTGGAGACTATGGCTGTGCAATATGGTCATGAGCAGTTTACAAGCACAGATAAGCTAATGTTAGCATCAGGCTAATACGGGCTATAAAAGTAGCAACTCCCAACTCCTCCCAAGCAAAACAAATAATTACCTGTCCAACAGAAAGAAAATAACTTCTGCATCACTTTTCAGTCCCTTCACATGTCTCAGTGTCTCCACCAATATCCACTCTGGTTTGTCTTTCAGTCTTTTCTGCCTCCCTCTTTCTTCTCTTTGTTTAGCACGGTGAGCCGTCAGAAGTAACGCTGGAAGTGGTATTTTTGGCTGCATTTTCTCTGCCATTGTTCCCTACAGAACAGATTTTCCTGCTAACTCTGTGTTTCTGCAGAAGGAGGAGGGAGGGACGATGTGACAGAGTTCCCCCTCTGTCCCATAGTGAGCAGGAGGAGACGTGAAGGCATCTGATTGGTTCTTTCCATTCAGGCCAAATGGCAGTTGATTGGTCAGAGTTTTTACAGTTCTGCAGCTGCCACAGAGGTCTAATTCTTTTCCTTCCTTTTTCTGAAAACATAATGTGTTGACTACTGTCAGGATGGAAGGAGCATTTCACCCAGTATAACAAAAGTGTTTCTGAACAGAATGACAGACCATAGCTTTAATACACCCAAAGCTTTAAACGTCTCCAATTTTTTCCTTAGAATTAGTTATTTATTTGTCAGACAGGGTAATAATAATATAGTTGTTAAAAGACAACCATTAAATGGTAGCTTAATTTTTTATCTTCGAAGCGCGTGTATGAAACCTTTTGGGCCTCTGGCTTGCCGTAGCAAAACAAACATGGCGGCCTCCGCGGATGTTCATGTCCGAATATGTGGACAAGAAATTATAAAATATGACTTGGAAATCAAGGCTCTCGTTCAGGTAAGAACTGGAAACGTGTGGTTAGTCAACTGATTAATGTTTTTAGTGTTACTGGAGACGTGAAGGCCTCACACAACAACAACAGGCTTAGAAGTAGCGCCGACTGTTAGCAAACACAAAAGTTAAGCTAACATAAACGTTGGCTAACAGTTACACAGTGAGGTATAAGAGACTTTTCTATAAAGAGCAAAGTGTTCGTTCATGTATGTTATGACAGTAGGTTACTGTGTTTAACTGTACTCCCTCCCATCATTGCTAACAATTTTACTCCCTCGCTTTTTAACCTTTAATGTTTCCGTCACACTTGCTAGCTAGCTAGCTGGTCCCACAGCTGTGTTATGGTCTCACGCGGACGGACCAGTAAGAGTAAAACATGATTATTCTTGAAAAATACGTGTTAAAAACGCACCAGTTAATGGACACCCCACGACTTTTTGACCAATGCTTGTTTGAAAAGTTATTTAATAACGCTATCAAATTCACACGTTTTTAATAAAGACATCATCCTTTGATGCAACCACACCGTTTAAGTAGTTTTCCACATAAATCCATTGGAGCGTCATAAAACTGTGATGATTTTATAATTTTCAGACATTCTATTGAACAAACGATTAAATAAAGAAGTGGATAAATCTGCAGATTATTAGCTTTAATACCTGTGTTTTACCTGTGTGTCTGTAAATATTTACATGACATAGGATACTTAAAATACTTTGTGTCGATGATTAATCAGAAGTAATATACAAGATATAGAAAATTAAGTAATCCAAAGAGTCATTGACTGCTTTGTAAGTTATGTAAATGTCCGTGCTTTGTAAGAAGTATGATAGTACGGCCAAGGCTACAAAATTAGTCGCATATAAATCTAAAAATATGTATTTTTTTCTCTTCAGTTCCTCCTGTCATTTGATCATTGGTCACCATCAGACTCCTTACTTGTGACTTATTGTAAAATGTTTATGTTTTATTGAAGGAGCCTGTGATCAATGTGTATTTTACAAAAGGAAAATGCAGAATCAGTCAACACTGTCAGTATTAGTTTTGCTCATTTAGGGATGTTGCTCAGCCTTATATAATAATGCTCAACATTTAATTGTGTCTGTGTTCGCTGCAGGACATCAGGGATTGCCCTGGACCTCAGTCAGCTCTCATGGAGCTCAACTCTCAGGTCAAAGTGAAGTTCAATAAGCTCAGACAGAGAATACAGGTCAGGCCTCACATCACTGTGTTGCATTTGACAGATTTCTTGCTTGAAGTTCAATCTGCTTTATTTAATGTGGTGTGTTGTTGCCAGGATCTGGAGCAGATGGCCAAAGAGCAGGACAGAGAGACGGACAGACTGGCCATCCAGGCAGAGACAGAGAGCCAGCGAAGGCAAATGCTCAGGTGTGTTTCCCCGTTTAATCACTCAATAACATCATCAGTCCCACTAAAATGTCAGCATCCAGTTCCGTGTATCATCCTCTCCGTCAACACATCAAAATGATCTGGTTGTAGGTCTTTTTTGTACATTGCATTAGGTTTGGTGGTGGCTTTGTTGGTATTTATATTGTATATAGTAACATTTTGGATGTAAGTCACATTCTAGGTGTTGGCCCTTGTGCAGTACTGTACATTTATATCTGGATAGGACATTGAGAGGCAGATATTTGCAAGTAGTCAACTTTTCATTAATGGGGTTAAATAGCATGCACATGGATCAGACACAGCAGACCAGACAAGATGAAAGAACCTACAAGAGAAACTAGATCTCAAAGTTGGTTTCTGTGTGTTTTTCTTCTGTGGATTCCAGTAACCAGACGGCGTGGAGGAAAGCTAACCTGGCCTGTAAACTAGCCATAGACAACACAGAGAAGGATGAGCTGCTGCGTCAAGCAGAGAACCAGGGCCCCAGACAGAGGTCAGTACTGTTTCATGGCTGAGGTTCTTCTCTGTTGTTGAAATGATGAGCTTCATAACTTTACAAATTTAATCTGTTTAACCAGGATTTAGATTCTGACATACAGTAAAGTTCGTTGAACCTGCTTTCTGAAACAGGCTTCAGCTCTGCTTTCTGTGTTTTTTTTTTTCTTATCAGAAAGGTAACCAAAGAAAGCCTAGTAGAAACCAGCAGCAACATCACAGAGAGCCTGATGTCTATGAGCAGGATGATGGCTGAACAGGTGAAGCAGAGTGAGGACACTATCAGCACTCTGGGTAAAAAAAACCCTCTACTTTGTGTTTGTTTACTTTGTCAGGGTTATAGTGTCTTTCCCCGTGAAAGTTCCTTCATGTTTCTATCCATCATCAACTATGTACATTTTTAACACTAGTGGGAGGGTCTAAGCCAAGGAGAGTGATTGTTGTTGTATGTTTGTGTTTTTTTTCTCATGTTCTGTATCTTTTGTGAATTTGTGTAAATGACCTCCTTGAAAACAAGCTGGTTCATCTCAGTTTATTAAAAGCACATTTCTATTCTCCATCTAATACCTCTCCTCCTCCTCACTCAGCTACCTCCTCCAGGACGGTGCAGGAAACCAACGAGGAGTTTAGAAACATGACAGGAACCATCCACCTGGGGAGGAAACTGATCCTCAAGTACAACCGGCGGGAGCTGACAGACAAGCTGCTCATCTTCCTGGCTCTGGCCCTCTTCCTCGCCACCGTCCTCTACATCCTTAAAAAACGTCTCTTCCCCTTCATTTAGCCGTTTTGCTAAAGAACCCGTTCTTCAAGAGGAAGATTTTCCAATTATTTCATGAAACAGAAAGGACTTTTAGCAGGTATGGACAGCGTGGAGCATTGGAAGCAGTCCTCAGACTGGACAAGTCAAAAGTTCTGTTTAGATTAACAATATGCAGTACTTAGGTTTATAAAATGGGTATGACGGGTATATTTATACTGTCATTATGAGCTTTCATGCAGCAACAGTGATAGTGATAATTAAAGCCTCGGCATGCTTCAACAAACTTGTGCTAATCAACCATAGCTAAAGGTAAACATGTTTTTTTTTTTAAGGAAACAGTTGTCATAGACAAAGCCTCAATTTTTTCGGGTAAATGTTACCATGGTAACAGTCCCAGTGAGCCTAACCTGCTCACTAGCAGGTTTTCTTCAACAAACCCTCAGTCTGTGTTTAGAAGATTGATGATGTCAGAATCTAAATCCTGGTTTTATATTAATTTGTTACTCCAGACTCCAGTCACCACTCTAATGCACGTCACACTTTCTTAAATGCATGTACTTTCATTTCATGTATTGTACATACAGAGTTGATTGAACTGACTGATCAACTTTTCTGGAGCAGAAAATTTTATGTTCCACCTCAGGATGAATAGACTCAGCTCTTGTTTTCTGAAACGGGGTCCTGACCACAAAGTTGGTGTGATGATTTTAGAAAAGCATTTTGAAGCATGCTGAGGCCGTAATACTTAATCTGGCATTCAGAACTAACCTGGGTCAGAGTGATAGTATGTGACAACACTTACTTTGTTTATATTTGTCAATTTATCATCTGTGTGTCTGTTCAAGTTGGAATATTTGTGTTCAACATGGAAGGTGTGCATGTTTGTCTACTCTGGATGGAATTTCCAAAGATGTTATGAAGGGGTTTACCTTGTGCCTTACTTCCTTTCTGTGTCCAGACAACTGATTTGAAAATGTGACTACTTACTGACAGTGTGCAGGGTGTCTCATGTTGAGTCAGAGATTGTTATAATGAACAATGTTTGTTAGAATAAAGTTGAGTTCTTTCCATATAATGAGGGATACATTTTTATTACCACAGGCGTAGGTTGCAGGATAACAAACATTCATCACTAGTAAAAATGCTTTACAGTAAATTTGTGTGAAGAGCTGTTTGAGAGGACTGACTAGATAACACATTTCTATATGTCCAGTAACATTATAGTTTATTTAATTTCAAAATGCGTACAAATGTATTTTTGGATTCATTTAAATAAAACTTATAAGATAGCATGAAACCTGGGGTCTATATGAAATGTGAGTTTCAGTAGAACATAAAAATATTTTTATTGCTAGCATGTCAACAATATGGTGCAATAATGTAACAATCCTCATAAATACAAAATATATTTAAAATGGTAGTATACTGACTTTGAGCCATCAGCTGCACTTGAGTGATTCCTTGTAGTGTTTATGAGTCGAAGCCCAGACACTTTAGTGTACTGTGATGTTGAAGTTTCACACATTCAACTACTAATATAATAAGTGCATCTTTTTGTCCCTTTTTTGCACCTCCATGTGTTCAAGAAGCAGTAACATTGGATTTCTTAGACAAGGGGTGACCAGATTAAGTTGCATTGTTGTTCTGAGTTAGCGTGTTCATGTCCTCTGGTTGGGACGCTCTAGTTGGCTGCTGCAGGCGTCCTTTAGCAGGAATAGACCAGGGCACGGTAGGTGGTGGGGTGGCAGTGCTCTGCAGAGAGCAGGTGCTGCCGAAGCTGCTGCACAACGCCCCCCAGTGTTGTTCACATTGCCCGCGAAGCCGCTGTCCAACCCATGACCTGACCTGGTCTCCACACTTCAACAGGACGTTCATCAGCTCCACGTACGGTCTAAAGGGACAAGCACACAGGAAAAAAAGTGGTTGTATTTTTTTTTTGTGGCATACTATCCTATGATTGATTTGTATGGCATCTATGTGGATAAGTGGTAGAAAATGGATGGATGTATTTGCAACATGCCAATGCATGACCTTTTATGACATTTTTTTCTGATGGGCTAAATGACTGATTATATCATAATATTTAAATGACTTTTTTTGTCATGCTGACTTCTTTTTCATGAAATTTATGAATTTATGGCGAAAAAGACATTTCTTTGGATTTAAATTTTTTTTGAAAAAACGGTAATACTATAGTATGCCAAAAAAAAAAGCATAAAAAGTTACCAAAATACTTTTTCATAGTATGTTGAATGAATTCATGGTAATTTATGTTTAAGAAAAGTGATGAAAAAGACATTATTTAGGTTTTAAATTTTAAAAAAAAGTCAAACTATAGTATGCCGGAAAAGTCAAAAAATGTCATGTCGTAAAATAACATAAAAAGTTACCAAAATACTTTTTCTCAGTATGTTGAATGAATTCATGGTAATTTATGGTGAAAAGACATTTTTTGGGATTTAAATTTTTTTTGAAAAAACAGTCATACTATAGTATGCCGAAAAAGTAAAAAAAAAGTCAGGTCGTAAAATCACATAAAGAGTTGCCGAAACACATTTTCATAGTATGTTGAATGAATTCATGGTAATTTATGTTGAAGAAAAGTAATGAAAAAAATTTTTTTTAGGTTTTCCAAAATTTAAAAAAACGGTCATACTATAGTATGCCGAACAAGTCAAAAAATGTCATGTCGTAAAATGGCATAAAAAGCTACTGAAATACTTTTTCATAGTATGTTGAATGAATTCATGGTAATTTATGTTGAAGAAAAGTAATGAAAAAATTTTTTTTTAGGTTTTCCAAAATTTAAAAAAACGGTCATACTATAGTATGTCGAAAAAGTCTAAAAATGTCATGTTGTAAAATAGCATAAAAAGTTACCAAAATACTTTTTCACAGTATGTTGAATGAATTCATGGTAATTTATAGTGAAAAAACATTTTTTGGGATTTAATTTTTTAGGAAAAATCAGTCATACTATAGTATGCCAAAAAAGTCAAAAAATGTCATGTCGTAAAATAGCATAAAAAGTTACCAAAATACATTTTCATAGTATGTTGAATGAATTCATGGTAATTTATGTTGAAGAAAAGTAATGAAAATTTTTTTTTTTAGGTTTTCCAAAATTTTAAAAAACGGTCATACTATAGTATGTCGAAAAAGTAAAAAAAATGTCATGTCGTAAAATACCATAAAAAGTTACTGAAATACATTTTCATAGTATGTTGAATGAATTCATGGTAATTTATGGTGAAAAAGGCATTTCTTTGGATTTAAATTTTTTTTGAAAAAACGGTCATACTGTAGTATACCGAAAAATTCAAAAAATGTCATGTCGTAAAATAGCATAAAAAGTTACCAAAATACTTTTTCATAGTACGTTGAATGAATTCATGGTAATTTGTGTTGAAGAAAAGTGATGAAAAAGACATTTTTTGACTTTTTCGGCTATAGCATACTATAGCATGTCGAAAAAGTCAAAAAAAGGTCATGTCGTAAAAAAAGCATAAAAAGTTACCAAAATACATTTTCATAGTATGTTGAATGAATTCATGGTAATTTATGGTGAAAAAGACATTTCTTTGGATTTAATTTTTTTTTGAAAAAACGGTCATACTATAGTATGCCGAAAAAGTAAAAAAATGTCATTTCGTAAAATAGCATAAAAAGTTACTGAAATACTTTTTCATAGTATGTTGAATGAATTCATGGTAATTTATGTTGAAGAAAAGTGATGAAAAAGACATTTTTTAGGTTTTCCAAAATTTTAAAAAACGGTCATACTATAGTATGTCGAAAAAGCCAAAAAATGTCATGTTGTAAAATAGCATAAAAAGTTACCAAAATACTTTTTCACAGTATGTTGAATGAATTCATGGTAATTTATGGTGAAAAAGACATTTCCTTGGATTTAAATTTTTTTTAAAAAAACGGTCATACTATAGAATGCAGAAAAATTCAAAAAATGTCATGTCGTAAAATAGCATAAAAAGTTACTGAAATACTTTTTCATAGTATGTTGAATGAATTCATGGTAATTTATGCTAAAGCAAAGTGATGAAAAAGACATTTTTTAGGTTTTCCAAAATTTTAAGAAACGGTCATACTATAGCATGTCGAAAAAGTCAAAAAAAGGTCATGTCGTAAAAAAAGCATAAAAAGTTACGAAAATACATTTTCACAGTATGTTGAATGAATTCATGGTAATTTACGGTGAAAAAGACATTTCCTTGGATTTAAATTTTTTTTTAAAAAACGGTCATACTATAGTATGCAGAAAAATTCAAAAAATGTCATGTCGTAAAATAGCATTAAAAGTTACCAAAATACATTTTCATAGTATGTTGAATGAATTCATGGTAATTGATGGTGAAAAAGACATTTCTTTGGATTTAAATTTTTTTTGAAAAAACGGTCATATTATAGTATGTCGAAAAAGTCAAAAAATGTCATGTCGTAAAATAGCACAAAAAGTTACCAAAATACATTTTCATAGTATGTTGAATGAATTCATGGTAATTTATGTTGAAGAAAAGTAATGAAAAAAATTTTTTTTAGGTTTTCCAAAATTTAAAAAAACGGTCATACTATAGTATGCCGAACAAGTCAAAAAATGTCATGTCGTAAAATGGCATAAAAAGCTACTGAAATACTTTTTCATAGTATGTTGAATGAATTCATGGTAATTTATGTTGAAGAAAAGTAATGAAAAAATTTTTTTTTAGGTTTTCCAAAATTTAAAAAAACGGTCATACTATAGTATGCCGAACAAGTCAAAAAATGTCATGTCGTAAAATGGCATAAAAAGTTACTGAAATACTTTTTCATAGTATATTGAATGAATTCATGGTAATTTATGTTGAAGAAAAGTGATGAAAAAGACATTTTTTAGGTTTTCCAAAATTTTAAGAAACGGTCATACTATAGCATGTCGAAAAAGTCAAAAAAAGGTCATGTCGTAAAAAAAGCATAAAAAGTTACCAAAATACATTTTCACAGTATGTTGAATGAATTCATGGTAATTTATGGTGAAAAAGACATTTCTTTGGATTTAAATTTTTTTTGAAAAAACGGTCATACTATAGTATACCGAAAAAGTCAAAAAAATGTCATGCCGTAAAATTGCATAAAAAGTTACTGAAATACTTTTTCATAGTATGTTGAATGAATTCATGGTCATTTATGTTGAAGAAAAGTGATGAAAAAGACATTTTTTAGGTTTTCCAAAATTTAAAAAAACGGTCATACTATAGTATGTCGAAAAAGTCAAAAAAATGTCATGTCGTAAAATAGCATAAAAAGTTACCAAAATACATTTTCATAGTACGTTGAATGAATTCATGGTAATTTATGGTGAAAAAGACATTTCTTTGGATTTAAATTTTTTTGAAAAAACGGTCATACTATAGTATGTCGAAAAAGTAAAAAAAATGTCATGTCGTAAAATAGCATAAAAAGTTACCAAAATACATTTTCATAGTATGTTGAATGAATTCATGGTAATTTATGTTAAAGAAAAGTGATGAAAAAGACATTTTTTAGGTTTTCCAAAATTTAAAAAAAACGGTCATACTATAGTATGTCGAAAAAGTCAAAAAAATGTCATGCCGTAAAATAGTGTAAAAAGTTACGAAAATACTTTTTCATAGTATGTTGAATGAATTCATGGTAATTTATGGTGAAAAAGACATTTCCTTGGATTTAAATTTTTTTTGAAAAAACGGTCATACTATAGTATGCCGAAAAAGTCAAAAAAGTGTCATGTCGTAAAATAGCATAAAAAGTTACCAAAATACTTTTTCATAGTACGTTGAATGAATTCATGGTAATTTATGGTGAAAAAGACATTTCTTTGGATTTAAATTTTTTTTGAAAAAACGGTCATACTATAGTATGCAGAAAAATTCAAAAAATGTCATGTCGTGAAAAAAAGCATAAAAAGTTACCAAAATACATTTTCACAGTATGTTGAATGAATTCACTGTACTTTATGGTGAAAAAAACATTTCTTTGGATTTAAATTTTTTTTTGAAAAAATGGTCATACTATAGTATGCCGAAAAAGTAAAAAAATGTCATGTCGTAAAATAGCAGAAAAAGTTACCAAAATACTTTTTCATAGTATGTTGAATGAATTCATGGTAATTTATGTTAAAAAAAAGTGATGAAAAAGACATTTTTTAGGATTTCCAAAATTTTTAAAAACGGTCATACTATAGTATGTCGAAAAAGTCAAAAAAATGTCATGTCGTAAAATAGCATAAAAAGTTACCAAAATACATTTTCATAGTATGTTGAATGAATTCATGGTAATTTATGGTGAAAAAGACATTTCTTTGGATTTAAATTTTTTTTTGAAAAAAACGGTCATACTATAGTATGTCGAAAAAGTCAAAAAAATGTCATGCCGTAAAATAGCATAAAAAGTTACTGAAATACTTTTTCATAGTATGTTGAATGAATTCATGGTAATTTATGTTGAAGAAAAGTGATGAAAAAGACATTTTTTAGGTTTTCCAAAATTTAAAAAAACGGTCATACTATAGTATGTCGAAAAAGTCAAAAAATGTCATGTCGTAAAATAGCATAAAAAGTTACTGAAATACTTTTCCATAGTATGTTGAATGAATTCATGGTAATTTATGTTGAAGAAAAGTGATGAAAAAGACATTTTTTAGGATTTCCAAAATTTCAAAAAACGGTCATACTATAGTATGTCGAAAAAGTAAAAAAAATGTCATGTCGTAAAATACCATAAAAAGTTACTGAAATACTTTTTCATAGTATGTTGAATGAATTCATGGTAATTTATGTTGAAGAAAAGTGATGAAAAAGACATTTTTTAGGTTTTCCAAAATTTTAAGAAACGGTCATACTATAGTATGTCGAAAAAGTCAAAAAAAGGTCATGTCGTAAAAAAAGCATAAAAAGTTACCAAAATACTTTTTCATAGTATGTTGAATGAATTCATGGTAATTTATGGTGAAAAAAACATTTCTTTGGATTTAAATTTTTTTTTGAAAAAATGGTCATACTATAGTATGCCGAAAAAGTCAAAAAATGTCATGTCGTAACATACCAGAAAAAGTTACCAAAATACTTTTTCACAGTATGTTGAATGAATTCTTGGTAATTTATGGTGAAAAAGACATTTCTTTGGATTTAAATTTTTTTTTAAAAAAACGGTCATACTATAGTATGTCGAAAAAGTAAAAAAAATGACATGTCATAAAATAGCATAAAAAGTTGCCAAAATACATTTTCATAGTACGTTGAATGAATTCATGGTAATTTATGTTAAAGAAAAGTGATGAAAAAGACATTTTTTAGGTTTTCCAAAATTTAAAAAAAACCAGTCATACTATAGTATGTCGAAAAAGTCAAAAAAATGTCATGTCGTAAAATAGCAGAAAAAGTTACCAAAATACTTTTTCACAGTATGTTGAATGAATTCATGGTAATTTACGGTGAAAAAGACATTTCTTTGGATTTAAATTTTTTTTGAAAAAACGGTCATACTATAGTATGCCAAAAGAGTAAAAAAAAATGTCATGTCGTAAAATAGCACAAAAAGTTACTAAAATACATTTTCATAGTATGTTGAATGAATTCATGGTAATTTATGGTGAAAAAGACATTTCTTTGGATTTAAATTTTTTTTTGAAAAAACGGTCATACTATAGTATGCCGAAAAAGTCAAAAAAATGTCATGTTGTAAAATAGCATAAAAAGTTACTAAAATACATTTTCATAGTACGTTGAATGAAGTCATGGTAATTTATGTTAAAGCAAAGTGATGAAAAAGACATTTTTTAGGTTTTCCAAAATTTTAAAAAATGGTCATACTATAGTATGTCAAAAAAGTCAAAAAAATGTCATGCCGTAAAATAGCGTAAAAAGTTACCAAAATACTTTTTCATAGTATGTTGAATGAATTCATGGTAATTTATGGTGAAAAAGACATTTCCTTGGATTTAAATTTTTTTTGAAAAAACGGTCATACTATAGTATGTCGAAAAAGTCAAAAAAGTGTCATGTCGTAAAATAGCATAAAAAGTTACCAAAATACTTTTTCATAGTACGTTGAATGAATTCATGGTAATTTATGGTGAAAAAGACATTTCTTTGGATTTAAATTTTTTTGAAAAAACGGTCATACTATAGTATGTTGAAAAAGTAAAAAAATGTCATGTCGTAAAATAGCATAAAAAGTTACTGAAATACTTTTTCATAGTATGTTGAATGAATTCATGGTAATTTATGTTAAAGAAAAGTGATGAATGAGACATTTTTTAGGTTTTCCAAAATTTTAAAAATGGTCATACTATAGTATGTTGAAAAAGTAAAAAAATGTCATGTCGTAAAATAGCATAAAAAGTTACTGAAATACTTTTTCATAGTATGTTGAATGAATTCATGGTAATTTATGGTGAAAAAGACATTTCTTTGGATTTAAATTTTTTTTTGAAAAAATTGGTCATACTATAGTATACCGAAAAAGTCAAAAAATGTCATGTCGTAAAATAGCAGAAAAAGTTACCAAAATACTTTTTCACAGTATGTTGAATGAATTCATGGTAATTTATGTTAAAGAAAAGTGATGAAAAAGACATTTCCTTGATTTAAATTTTTTGAAAAACGGTCATACTATAGTATGTCGAAAAAGTCAAAATGTCATGTCGTGAAATAGTATAAAAAGTTACCAAAATACATTGTTATAGTATGTTGAATGAATTCATGGTAATTTATGGTGAAAAAGACATTTCCTTGATTTAAATTTTTTTGAAAACGGTCATTCTATAGTATGTTGAAAAGTCAAAAAAATGTCATGTGGTAAAATAGCATAAAAAGTTACTAAAATACTTTTTCATAGTATGTTGAATGAATTCATGGTAATTTATGTTGAAGAAAAGTGATGAAAAAGACATTTTTTTAGGTTTTCCAAAATTTAAAAAAAACGGTCATACTATAGTATGTCGAAAAAGTAAAAAAAAAAGTCATGTCGTAAAATAGCATAAAAAGTTACCAAAATACATTTTCATAGTACGTTGAATGAATTCATGGTAATTTTTGGTGAAAAAGACATTTCTTTGGATTTAATTTTTTTTTGAAAAAACGGTCATACTATAGTATGCCGAGAAAGTCAAAAAATGTCATTTCGTAAAATAGCATAAAAAGTTACGAAAATACTTTTTCACAGTATGTTGAATGAATTCTTGGTAATTTATGGTGAAAAAGACATTTCTTTGGATTTAAATTTTTTTTTAAAAAAATGGTCATACTATAGTATGTCGAAAAAGTCAAAAATGTCATGCCAGAAATAGCATAAAAAGTTTCCGAAATACTTTTTCATAGTATGTTGAATGAATTCATGGTAATTTATGTTGAAGACAAGTGATGAAAAAGACATTTTTTAGGTTTTCCAAAATTTTAAAAAACGGTCATACTATAGTATGTCGAAAAAGTCAAAAAAAGTCATGTCGTAAAATAGCATAAAAAGTTACCAAAATACTTTTTCACAGTATGTTGAATGAATTCATGGTAATTTATGTTAAAGAAAAGTGATGAAAAAGACATTTTTTAGGTTTTCCAAAATTTAAAAAAAACAGTCATACTATAGTATGTCGAAAAAGTAAAAAAAATGTCATGTTGTAAAATACCATAAAAAGTTACTGAAATACATTTTCATAGTATGTTGAATGAATTCATGGTAATTTATGGTGAAAAAGACATTTCTTTGGATTTAAATTTTTTTTTGAAAAAACGGTCATACTATAGTATGCCGAAAAAGTCAAAAAAATGTCATGTCGTAAAAAAAAGCATAAAAAGTTACCAAAATACATTTTCACAGTATGTTGAATGAATTCATGGTAATTTATGGTGAAAAAGACATTTCTTTGGATTTAAATTTTTTTTTGAAAAAATTGGTCATACTATAGTATACCGAAAAAGTCAAAAAATGTCATGTCGTAAAATAGCAGAAAAAGTTACCAAAATACTTTTTCACAGTATGTTGAATGAATTCATGGTAATTTATGTTAAAGAAAAGTGATGAAAAAGACATTTTTTAGGTTTTCCAAAATTTAAAAAAACAGTCATACTATAGTATGTTGAAAAAGTCAAAAAAATGTCATGTCGTAAAATAGCATAAAAAGTTACTAAAATACTTTTTCATAGTATATTGAATGAATTCATGGTAATTTATGTTGAAGAAAAGTGATGAAAAAGACATTTTTTAGGTTTTCCAAAATTTATAAAAAACGGTCATACTATAGTATGTCGAAAAAGTAAAAAAAATGTCATGTCGTAAAATACCATAAAAAGTTACTGAAATACTTTTTAATAGTATGTTGAATGAATTCATGGTAATTTATGGTGAAAAAGACATTTCTTTGGATTTAAATTTTTTTGAAAAAACGGTCATACTATAGTATGTCGAAAAAGTCAAAAAAATGTCATGTCGTAAAATAGCATAAAAAGTTACTAAAATACATTTTCATAGTACGTTGGATGAATTCATGGTAATTTATGTTGAAGAAAAGTGATGAAAAAGACATTTCTTAGGTTTTCCAAAATTTTAAAAAACGGTCATACTATAGTATGTCGAAAAAGTCAAAAAATGTCATGTTGTAAAATAGCATAAAAAGTTACCGAAAAATACTTTTTCATAGTATGTTGAATGAATTCATGGTAATTTATGGTGAAAAAGACATTTCTTTGGATTTAAATTTTTTTTGAAAAAACGGTCATACTATAGTATGCCGAAAAAGTCAAAAAAGTGTCATGTCGTAAAATAGCATAAAAAGTTACCAAAATACTTTTTCATAGTATGTTGAATGAATTCATGGTAATTTATGGTGAAAAAGACATTTCTTTGGATTTAATTTTTTTTTGAAAAACCGGTCATACTATAGTATGCAGAAAAATTCAAAAAATGTCATGTCGTGAAAAAAAGCATAAAAAGTTACCAAAATACATTTTCACAGTATGTTGAATGAATTCACGGTACTTTATGGTGAAAAAAACATTTCTTTGGATTTAAATTTTTTTTTGAAAAAATGGTCATACTATAGTATGCCGAAAAAGTCAAAAAAATGTCATTTTGTAAAATAGCATAAAAAGTTACTGAAATACTTTTTCATAGTATGTTGAATGAATTCATGGTAATTTATGTTAAAGAAAAGTGATGAAAAAGACATTTTTTAGGTTTTCCAAAATTGTAAAAAACTGTCATACTATAGTATGTCGAAAAAGTCAAAAAAATGTCATGTCGTAAAATAGCATAAAAAGTTACCAAAATACATTTTCATAGTACGTTGAATGAATTCATGGTAATTTGTGGTGAAAAACATATTTCTTTGGATTTAAATTTTTTTGAAAAAACGGTCATACTATAGTATGTCGAAAAAGTCAAAAAAATGTCATGTCGTAAAATAGCATAAAAAGTTACCAAAATACATTTTCATAGTATGTTGAATGAATTCATGGTAATTTATGTTAAAGAAAAGTGATGAAAAAGACATTTTTTAGGTTTTCCAAAATTTAAAAAAAACAGTCATACTGTAGTATGTCGAAAAAGTCAAAAAAATGTCATGTTGTAAAATACCATAAAAAGTTACTGAAATACTTTTTCATAGTATGTTGAATGAATTCATGGTAATTTATGTTAAAGAAAAGTGATGAAAAAGACATTTTTTAGGTTTTCCAAAATTGTAAAAAACTGTCATACTATAGTATGTCGAAAAAGTCAAAAAAGTGTCATGTCGTAAAATAGCATAAAAAGTTACCAAAAATACTTTTTCATAGTACGTTGAATGAATTCATGGTAATTTATGTTAAAGAAAAGTGATGAAAAAGACATTTTTTAGGTTTTCCAAAATTGTAAAAAACAGTCATACTATAGTATGCCGAAAAAGTCAAAAAAGTGTCATGTCGTAAAATAGCATAAAAAGTTACCAAAAATACTTTTTCATAGTACGTTGAATGAATTCATGGTAATTTATGGTGAAAAAGACATTTCTTTGGATTTAAATTTTTTTTGAAAAAACGGTCATACTATAGTATGCAGAAAATTTCAAAAAATGTCATGTCGTGAAAAAAAGCATAAAAAGTTACCAAAATACATTTTCACAGTATGTTGAATGAATTCATGGTAATTTATGGTGAAAAAGACATTTCTTTGGATTTAAATTTTTTTGAAAAAACGGTCATACTATAGTATGTTGAAAAAGTAAAAAAATGTCATGTCGTAAAATAGCATAAAAAGTTACTGAAATACTTTTTCATAGTATGTTGAATGAATTCATGGTAATTTATGTTAAAGAAAAGTGATGAATGAGACATTTTTTAGGTTTTCCAAAATTTTAAAAATGGTCATACTATAGTATGTCGAAAAAGTCAAAAAAATGTCATGTCGTAAAATAGCAGAAAAAGTTACCAAAATACTTTTTCACAGTATGTTGAATGAATTCATGGTAATTTATGGTGAAAAAGACATTTCTTTGGATTTAAATTTTTTTTTGAAAAAAATGGTCATACTATAGTATGTCGAAAAAGTCAAAAAAATGTCATGTCGTAAAATAGCATAAAAAGTTACCAAAATACTTTTTCATAGTATGTTCAATGAATTCATGGTAATTTATGGTGAAAAAGACATTTCCTTGGATTTAAATTTTTTTTGAAAAAACGGTCATACTATAGTATGCCCAAAAAGTCAAAAAAAGTGTCATGTCGTAAAATAGCATAAAAGTTACCAAAATACATTGTTATAGTATGTTGAATGAATTCATGGTAATTTATGGTGAAAAAGACATTTCTTTGGAGTTAAATTTTTTTGAAAAACGGTCATACTATAGTATGCCCAAAAAGTCAAAAAAAGTGTCATGTCGTAAAATAGCATAAAAGTTACCAAAATACATTGTTATAGTATGTTGAATGAATTCATGGTAATTTATGGTGAAAAAGACATTTCCTTGGATTTAAATTTTTTTTGAAAAAACGGTCATACTATAGTATGCCCAAAAAGTCAAAAAATGTCATGTCGTAAAATAGCATAAAAAGTTACTGAAATACTTTTTCATAGTATGTTGAATGAATTCATGGTAATTTATGTTGAAGAAAAGTAATGAAAAAAATTTTTTTTAGGTTTTCCAAAATTTTAAGAAACGGTCATACTATAGTATGTCGAAAAAGTCAAAAAAATGTCATGTCGTAAAAAAAAGCATAAAAAGTTACCAAAATACTTTTTCATAGTATGTTGAATGAATTCATGGTAATTTATGGTGAAAAAAACATTTCTTTGGATTTAAATTTTTTTTTGAAAAAATGGTCATACTATAGTATGCCGAAAAAGTCAAAAAATGTCATGTCATAAAATAGCAGAAAAAGTTACCAAAATACTTTTTCACAGTATGTTGAATGAATTCTTGGTAATTTATGGTGAAAAAGACATTTCTTTGGATTTAAATTTTTTTTTAAAAAAATGGTCATACTATAGTATGTCGAAAAAGTCAAAAAAATGTCATGCCGTAAAATTGCATAAAAAGTTACCAAAATACATTTTCATAGTACGTTGAATGAATTCATGGTAATTTATGTTAAAGAAAAGTGATGAAAAAGACATTTTTTAGGTTTTCCAAAATTTAAAAAAAACAGTCACACTATAGTATGTCGAAAAAGTCAAAAAAATGTCATGTTGTAAAATACCATAAAAAGTTACTGAAATACATTTTCATAGTATGTTGAATGAATTCATGGTAATTTATGGTGAAAAAAACATTTCTTTGGATTTAATTTGTTTTTGAAAAAACGGTCATACTATAGTATGCTGAAAAAGTCAAAAAATGTCATGTCGTAAAATAGCAGAAAAAGTGACCAAAATACTTTTTCACAGTATGTTGAATGAATTCATGGTAATTTATGGTGAAAAAGACATTTCTTTGGATTTAAATTTTTTTTGAAAAAAACGGTCATACTAGTATGTCGAAAAAGTCAAAAAAATGTCATGCCGTAAAATAGCATAAAAAGTTACCAAAATACATTTTCATAGTACGTTGAATGAATTCATGGTAATTTATGTTAAAGAAAAGTGATGAATGAGACATTTTTTAGGTTTTCCAAAATTTAAAAAAACTGTCATACTATAGTATGTCGAAAAAGTCAAAAAAATGTCATGTTGTAAAATACCATAAAAAGTTACTGAAATACTTTTTCATAGTATGTTGGATGAATTCATGGTAATTTATGTTAAAGAAAAGTGATGAAAAAGACATTTTTTAGGTTTTCCAAAATTGTAAAAGACAGTCATACTATAGTATGCCGAAAAAGTCAAAAAAGTGTCATGTCGTAAAATAGCATAAAAAGTTACCAAAAATACTTTTTCATAGTACGTTGAATGAATTCATGGTAATTTATGGTGAAAAAGACATTTCTTTGGATTTAAATTTTTTTTGAAAAAACGGTCATACTATAGTATGTCGAAAAAGTAAAAAAATGTCATGCCGTAAAATAGCATAAAAAGTTACCAAAATACATTTTCATAGTATGTTGAATGAATTCATGGTAATTTATGGTGAAAAAGACATTTCTTTGGATTTAAATTTTTTTGAAAAAAACGGTCATACTATAGTATGTTGAAAAAGTAAAAAAATGTCATGTCGTAAAATAGCATAAAAAGTTACTGAAATACTTTTTCATAGTATGTTGAATGAATTCATGGTAATTTATGTTAAAGAAAAGTGATGAATGAGACATTTTTTAGGTTTTCCAAAATTTTAAAAATGGTCATACTATAGTATGTCGAAAAAGTCAAAAAAATGTCATGTCGTAAAATAGCAGAAAAAGTTACCAAAATACTTTTTCACAGTATGTTGAATGAATTCATGGTAATTTACGGTGAAAAAGACATTTCTTTGGATTTAAAGTTTTTTTTGATAAAATTGTCATACTATAGTATACCGAAAAATTCAAAAAATGTCATGTCGTAAAATAGCATTAAAAGTTACCAAAATACTTTTTCACAGTATGTTGAATGAATTCATGGTAATTTATGGTGAAAAAGACATTTCCTTGGATTTAAATTTTTTTTGAAAAAACGGTCATACTATAGTATGTCGAAAAAGTCAAAAAATGTCATGTCGTAAAATAGTATAAAAGTTACCAAAATACATTGTTATAGTATGTTGAATGAATTCATGGTAATTTATGGTGAAAAAGACATTTCTTTGGATTTAAATTTTTTTGAAAAAACAGTCATACTATAGTATGTCGAAAAAGTCAAAAAAATGTCATGTTGTAAAATACCATAAAAAGTTACTGAAATACTTTTTCATAGTATGTTGGATGAATTCATGGTAATTTATGTTAAAGAAAAGTGATGAAAAAGACATTTTTTAGGTTTTCCAAAATTGTAAAAAACTGTCATACTATAGCATGTCGAAAAAGTCAAAAAAAGGTCATCTCGTAAAAAAAGCATAAAAAGTTACCAAAATACATTTTCATAGTATGTTGAATGAATTCATGGTAATTTATGGTGAAAAAGACATTTCTTTGGATTTAATTTTTTTTGAAAAAATGGTCATACTATAGTATGCTGAAAAAGTAAAAAAATGTCATTTCGTAAAATAGCAGAAAAAGTTACCAAAATACTTTTTCACAGTATGTTGAATGAATTCATGGTAATTTATGGTGAAAAAGACATTTCTTTGGATTTAATTTTTTTTGAAAAAATGGTCATACTATAGTATGCTGAAAAAGTAAAAAAATGTCATTTCGTAAAATAGCATAAAAAGTTACTGAAATACTTTTTCATAGTATGTTGAATGAATTCATGGTAATTTGTGTTGAAGAAAAGTGATGAAAAAGACATTTTTTAGGTTTTCCAAAATTTAAAAAAAACGGTCATAGTATAGTATGTCGAAAAAGTCAAAAAAATGTCATGTCGTAAAATAGCATAAAAAGTTACCAAAATACATTTTCATAGTACGTTGAATGAATTCATGGTAATTTATGTTAAAGAAAAGTGATGAATGAGACATTTTTTAGGTTTTCCAAAATTTAAAAAAACTGTCATACTATAGTATGTCGAAAAAGTAAAAAAAATGTCATGTTGTAAAATACCATAAAAAGTTACTGAAATACATTTTCATAGTATGTTGAATGAATTCATGGTAATTTATGGTGAAAAAGACATTTCTTTGGATTTAAATTTTTTTTTGAAAAAACGGTCATACTATAGTATGCCGAAAAAGTCAAAAAAATGTCATGTCGTAAAAAAAAGCATAAAAAGTTACCAAAATACATTTTCACAGTATGTTGAATGAATTCATGGTAATTTATGGTGAAAAAGACATTTCTTTGGATTTAAATTTTTTTTGAAAAAACGGTCATACTATAGTATGCCAAAAAAGTCAAAAAATGTCATGTCGTAAAATAGCATAAAAAGTTACCAAAATACATTTTCATAGTATATTGAATGAATTCATGGTAATTTATGTTGAAGACAAGTGATGAAAAAGACATTTTTTAGGTTTTCCAAAATTTAAAAAAACGGTCATACTATAAGTATGTCGAAAAAGTAAAAAAATGTCATGTCGTAAAATAGCATTAAAAGTTACCAAAATACATTTTCATAGTATGTTGAATGAATTCATGGTAATTTATGTTAAAGAAAAGTGATGAAAAAGACATTTTTTAGGTTTTCCAAAATTTAAAAAAACAGTCATACTATAAGTATGTCGAAAAAGTCAAAAAATGTCATGTCGTAAAATAGCAGAAAAAGTGACCAAAATACTTTTTCACAGTATGTTGAATGAATTCATGGTAATTTATGGTGAAAAAGACATTTCTTTGGATTTAAATTTTTTTTGAAAAAATGGTCATACTATAGTATGTCGAAAAAGTCAAAAAAGTGTCATATTGTAAAATACCATAAAAAGTTACTGAAATACTTTTTCATAGTATGTTGAATGAATTCATGGTAATTTATGGTGAAAAAGACATTTCTTTGGATTTAAATTTTTTTTGAAAAAACGGTCATACTATAGTATGGCGAAAAAGTCAAAAAAATGTCATGTCATAAAATAGCAGAAAAAGTTACCAAAATACATTTTCATAGTATGTTGAATGAATTCATGGTAATTTATGTTGAAGTAAAGTGGTGAAAAAGACATTTTTATCATATTATAGTATGCCGCAAAGTCAAAAAATGTCATGTCATAAATGAGGGTCTTGAGGCCTTAATATTTCATCTGGCATTCAGAACTAACCTGGGTCAGAGTGATAGGATGTGACAACACTTACTTTGTTTATTTTTGTCAAATCATAATCTGTGTGTCTGTTCAAGTTAGAATATTTGTGTTCAACATGGAAGGTGTGCATGTTTGTCTCCTCTGGATGGAATTTCCAAAGATTTTCAGTGTCCAGATTTTAAAATCTGACGATTTACTGACAGTGTGCAGGGTCTCTCATGTTGAGTCAGAGATTGTTATAATGAACAGCGTTTGTTAGAATAAAGTTGAGTTCTTTCCATATAATGAGGGATACATTTTTATTACCACAGACGTAGGTTGCAGGATAACAAACATTCATCACTAGTAAAAATGCTCTACAGTTAATTTGTGTGAAGAGCTGTTTGAGAGGACTGACTAGATAACACATTTCTATATGTCCAGTGACAATATAATTTATTTAATTTCAAAATACATACAAATGTATTTTTTTATTTTCATTTAAATAAAACTTATAAAACATAGCATGAACCTGCTAGCATGTCAACAATATGGTGCAATAACGTAACAATCCTCATAAATACAAAATATATTTAAAATGGTAGTATACTGACTTTGAGTCATCAGCTGCACTTGAGTGATTCCCTGTAGTGTTTAAGAGTCAAAGCCCAGACACTTTAATTTACTGTGATGTTGAAGTGAGGTAGATAATTTGTTTTTATGCTGGCACAACTTCAAATGTAAGAGAAAAATATGAATATAGCATAAAAACCTAACAGGTGAAATAAGTTATGTTGCATTGCCTCACTCAGCAATACAGCACTAAACTACTACCACTACTTTCACACATTCAACTACTAATATAATAAGTGCATCTTTTTGTCCCTTTTTTGCACCTCCATGTGTTCAAGAAGCAGTAACATTGGATTTCTTAGACAAGGGGTGACCAGATTGAGTTGCATTGTTGTTCTGAGTTAGCGTGTTCATGTCCTCTGGTTGGGACGCTCTAGTTGGCTGCTGCAGGCGTCCTTTAGCAGGAATAGGCCAGGGCACGGTAGGTGGTGTGGTGGCAGTGCTCTGCAGAGAGCAGGTGCTGCCGAAGCTGCTGCACAACGCCCCCCAGTGTTGTTCACATTGCCCGCGAAGCCGCTGTCCAACCCATGACCTGACCTGGTCTCCACACTTCAACAGGAAGTTCATCAGCTCCACGTACGGTCTAAAGGGACAAGTACACAGGAAAAAAAGTGGTTGTATATCTTTTTTTGTGGCATACTATCCTATGATTTATTTGTATGGCATCTATGTGGATAAGTGGTAGAAAATGGATGGATGTATTTGCAACATGCCAATGCATGACCTTTTATGACATTTTTTTCTGATGGGCTAAATGACTGATTATATCATAATATTTAAATGACTTTTTTGTCATGCTGACTTCTTTTTCATGAAATTTATGAATTTATGGTGAAAAAGACATTTCTTTGGATTTAAATTTTTTTTGAAAAAACGGTAATACTATAGTATGCCGAAAAAGTCAAAAAATGTCATGTCGTAAAATAGCACAAAAAACTACCAAAATACTTTTTCACAGTATGTTGAATGAATTCATGGTAATTTATGTTGAAAAAAGTGGTGAATTTTTTTTTTTTAGTATTTCAAAAATTTCAAAAAATGGTCATACTATAGTATGCCGAAAAAGTCAAAAAATGTAATGTCGTAAAATAGCATAAAACGTTACCAAAATACTTTTTCATAGTATGTTGAATGAATTCAAGGTAGTTTATGTTGAAAAACGTGGTGAAAAAGAAATTTTGTAGGATTTCAAAAATTTGAAAAAAAACAGTCATACTATAGTATGCCGAAAAAGTAAAAAAATGTCACGTCGTAAAATTTACCAAAATACTTTTTCACAGTATGTTGAATGAATTCATGGTAATTTATATTGGAAAAAAAAGTGGTGAAAAAGACATTTTTTAGGATTTCAAAAATTATAACAAAACGGTCATACTATAGTATGCCGAAAAAGTCAAAAAAATGTCACATTGTAAAATAGCATAAAAAGTTACTAAAATACTTTTTCATCGTATGTTGAATGAATTCATGGTAATTTATGTGAAAAAGATTTTTTTTAGGATTTCAAAAATTAAAAAAAAATGGTCATACTATAGTATGTCGAAAAAGTCAAAAAATGTCATGTCGTAAAATAGCATAAAAAGTTACCAAAATACATTTTCACAGTATGTTGAATGAATTCATGGTAATTTATATTGAAAAAAAGTGGTGAAAAAGACATTTTTTAGGATTTCAAAAATTATAACAAAACGGTCATACTATAGTATGCCGAAAAAGTCCAAAAATGTCACGTTGTAAAATAGCATAAAAAGTTAGTGAAATATTTTTTTCATTGTATGTTGAATGAATTCACGGTAAGATTTTTTTAGTATTTCAAAAATTTGAAAAAAAAGGTCATACTATAGTATGCCCAAAAAGTACAAAAAAAAATGCCATGTTGTAAAACAGAATAAAAAGTTACCAAAATACTATTTTATAGTATGTTGAATGAATTCATGGTAGTTTATGTTGAAAAACGTGGTGAAAAAGAAATTTTTTAGTTTTTCAAAAATTTGAAAAAAATGGTCATACTATAGTATGCCGAAAAATTCAAAAAATGTCATGTCGTAAAATAGCATAAAAAACTACCAAAATAATTTTTCACGGTATGTTGAATGAATTCATGGTAATTTATGTTGTAAAAAGTGGTGAAAAATATTTTTTTAGTATTTCAAATATTTGAAAAAAATGGTCATACTGTAGTATGCCCAAAAAGTCAAAAAATGTCATGTCATAATATAGCAAAGATACCAAAATACTTTTTCACAGTATGTTGAATGAATTCAGGGTAATTTATGTTGAAAAAAGTGGTAAAAAACACATTTTTGAGGACGCCAAAATAGAAACAGAAAAAAACAGAAAAACAGAAAAAATATTTGAAAAGGTCACCAAAAAGCCTTATTTGAATATCTTAAATTAATTCATGGTAATGCATGTTGAAAAAAAAACTCAAGAAGCCATTTCACAGGATGACCAAACTTGTTGTCAAAATTTATAGGATGCCCAAAGCTCATAGAAACAGTCATAGAATAGCATGATGCAAATAGTAATGGTAAAGTCATTATTTAGAATGAACGTTTAATGAAAAAAATCATCATGGCAGTATGTTAAAATTGTTTTTAAAAAAGTTGTTGTTTTATACCTCAAAAAAAAAACTCATGAAAACATGACGTCAAATAGTCATAGCCTGTCAAAAAGACATCATGGATTAGCATTTTCAAATTCCCTGAAAATACGTCATCATATACAGTATGTCAAAAGTTTCATGGAAAAACATTCAGTTTAATGGTCCTAAAATGTCTTAAAAGTCATAGTCTATTGATAAGATAATGATTATGTATAACAAAAATTCAGTGAAAAAAAAATCAACCTTTCAGGCATAACATAAAGATTACTCCTTTTACTTTTTCAGTATACTGTACTTTAACGTTTGTGCTTTTTTTGCCACGCTATACAATTACATTTTTATAGCTCATTTTAAACATACTATATTATGAATTACAAAACTTTTTTGGGCATTCCATACTGTGACTTTTTTGATGTACTATACATGACTAACAACACAAAATGTTTTAAGAAGCTGTAAGCTTGTTCTTCCTGCTAAACTACAGGTCAATGCTGTATTACTGAAGAGCAATAAATCATGTCATGGATGCTTCTTTTTTTTTATTTTTTCTTTCCTTTGGATTGTGCTTAAAGCTTACTGATTATATGTGTATTGTTGTTTGTGTGTGTGTGTGTGTCTAACCCTGAGGGAAACATCAGGTTGAACTGCACCAAGTTGCCCATGGTATCCATGTGGTCTTGTAGCGCCAGGCAGAGTAGGTGTTTGGAGTAACACTCTCTCTGGAGTGAGAACACCATCTCTTTTACTGCCGAGCACCGGCGGCTCACGCAGCTGAAGCGCTGCCGCAGTCCCAGAGCCATGCACCGCAATGCATCCTTCACGAATGACTTGCCCTGAGGAGGGAGAAGAGCAGAGCAACAGGAGGAATCACCGTCATGCCTTCAAAACGACATGTACTGAGCCATGACAACATCAAATCAGCCTGGGATGTGTGCCAGCTACCCTGCTTCTGCCACTTCCTGTGTAAAATGACATACCTGCAGGCAGAATCAGACATGCTTGTGTGCGGTCGGTATCTTATGTGAATGGAGTGAAATTAAGTAGGGGTCAGTGACTTAAATTAGATAAAAATGATGACCATGCATGTGTTGTGAAAAAGCAGGTCATGTGTATCTTTTACAAAATGAAAAAATGTGTGTGTGTGTGTGTGTGTGTGTGTGTGTCCTGTTTCAAGTAGATAATTGGGCTTGTTGCCATGACAAGTGAAATTAAATTGCATGTTTTTGTCTGTTGCAACATCACTTTATATCATTTGTCCTGTGTTTTTTTTTTAATTTTTGGTATCTTATCACAGAATTATTATATTTCCAGTCCACTGAACATCATCCACTGTGCCTGTTCATGCCAAAGACACATTAGACTCTCTCATGCACGTCTATTCTAGTAGAGTAGACAAGATGTTCCCTCTCTCATTTCAGTTCCCCTCTGAATTCGTTCTGTATCCAATGCTACCATGAATAACTATACACTGCATTTCTCACAAATGACTGTAATGACTGAAGGGATTAAAACAAAACAAACAGGTATCCAAAAACCACTTGTCTAAGCTGCTCTTTAGCTGCTGTTGGACTGTTTCTGTTGTCAGTTAGTGCAAAGAGGGCCTAACACATTGCTACAGATCTCTGGAGG